>CM050651.1:64078780-64696780 GCA_027574665.1 Rhynochetos jubatus | reverse complement strand
ATTATACTCACCAATTTATCTCTGCCTAGACTTTTAGTTTTACTATAGGGAATTAATCATGTAGGTGAAATATTAAGTCAAATGGTTTGCAATAAAAATCTGGATTGGATAGGGAAAATAATAGGAGACATGAAAAGACTTTCACATAAAAAGAATCCAGGGAGAAAAGAGGACTGCTTTTTTCTTTTTTTTTTAGAGGAAAGATTGGGTCTAGATGAAGCAAGATAGGAGTTATCCATATTTCATGTGATATGAATTCTAGAAAAATAATTACTTATTGTAAGTGATTAGTCTGTGGGCCTTGCTGCAGCATACTCAGGATCTAAGGAAACAGCAATGCATGTCTTCACCTGTATTTGAATTTGGATGTTTTCTATACAGACTTCTGCATCTGCTTTATCCTTTTAGAGGCATTTTTACTTTTAGGGCATGATTCTTTTAATCTGTTTCAGTTGTTGGATTTAGGAAGAGGTTAGTATGGTACTATAATTACCCTTTTTCTCTGTTGATTATAGAAAGTGTAAGTTGATTGTGTCAGAGATGTATATTTACTTCTAGGCAGAAAAATCCCACCAGTTACTGAAATGTTCTTTCTCATAGTACCAGTGAAGTGAAAAATCCCCAAGGGCAGCTGTGCTCTCTCTTTCCCATTTTTAAAAATTGTTTAGCACCATACAACTAACAGAAATTTCCCTGTGGTGATCAACATGTCAGACTTTTGTGAGGCTCGGATGCACCTTTTCAGGCAAGGTTTTAAAACAATGGTCAGTCTCAGGTCAGGCTGACTAGGTTACTCTATTTTTTTTTCTGCGTTCTCTAACCTCTTAAGGTTTTTCTCATTAGAATGGTTGAGACCTTTATCTAATGGAGGCCAATATGAAAGCTCTTAAAATCACCGTTAAGAGTGGCACTGGCAGTATTATAATCTGCTTCTTAGATCATGATTGTGAACTGCTGAATCTAGGACCATGCTTGTAAATTATTGCAGGTTTGTTAAATATGTTCATGGAAGTAAAACATTGTTTCAGAAAGCACTAGGAATCTCAAAGTATTTTTTACTTCATCTTCTATTAAGGAAATTAATTTTGATCAGACTGCTTAGTCTTCTGTGGTTTTTCTAAAGTAAGTAATAAAATTAAGTCATTCTGAAGTCACGCTCAAGTATTCTAAGTAATAACTAACAGTAAACATGAAGTCATACTTACAAATTCTTCTACTTTTATGGTTTAATATTTCAATTAAACAATGTTTCTATTTCAAAGTAATGTATATATATGTATATACTTGCACCTCAGAATATTTCTTACTCCTTTTCGATATTATTACTAGCATATTAGATTAGCACATTGCTATATTTGGGTTCATATTTCTTCTTCTATTTTAGTCTATTTCTGTTTTCAGACCAGAATGTTGTTAGGGATTTCTTCTCATTTGTTCCTGTTTTTCTTACTTCATTCTCAGCTCTGGATTTCTTTTTCATTTTTCCTACACTGATAGATATTAACAGAGGGAAGGAAGTCAGCTCTGGCCTCTTATGTCACCTTACTAACCCTCCAGGGGTTTGCCATGCTGACTCCATCTTTGACATCTACTTGCAAATCTTTCATGAGTGGTCTTTAGTTATGTGCCAAATTCCTTACATGTTCAGTAGTGTTTTTGCTATACACTTTGTATACACTATACACGTGTATATATATATTATTTTAGTCCACTTCTCCATTGCTTAGGCTTTCTGATTTCATGCTTATTTCATTTTTTCACTCCATCACACTCTTTATTTCACCCATTGTTAGCTTATATCTGTAATTTTCCCCTTTGAGCTTTCTCCTCATTCATATATATAGGTATGCATAATATCCTCTGTTCCTGGAAAACATATCTGTTGCAATTTCCCTTGATGATTTTTCTGTTTCTACTACTTGTTCTGGTAATGACAAACTATGACATTAGCTACATCAGCCTTTTGCTTCTGTCTGTGCTGTATCTTTAGGACTTTTAATTGTTTAACACAGAGTGATGACCTTTATCTTTGGCTGCAAACATGCTATGTAACTAAGCAGATATTCACCACATCTGCAAACAGCCGTGTTATGCCTAAACCATGTGCCATCTTGCACTTGAACTTTTGGGGAATGACTTGCTCCTGTGCTGAAGCCTGGAAAAATAATTAGACATCTGATGGAAACTTCTCCCTAGGGGTCTGGTGGGACCAGTGGTGGGATTCAAAATAGGATGTTGAAAAACACTGTTTATTCACTCAGAGGTGTTCCATCCCAGGGAAACAATGCTCAGTCTCTTCACCTGAGTTTCTTTCATTCTCTCAAATATTGAATGTGTCTTGCTTACCCAGATGTATCCCTCAGAGCCTTAGACAGTTCTTTGTGAGAAGTACTTTGAGAACTGAATCACCATCTTCTCAGAAAATGTTTAGAATATTTTCAATCTAAAGCTCTAAGATTTAGGAAATAATCCACAGACTTTCTGACCAGTAATTACTATTTTAGCCATCATCTTCTTGGCTCAATTTATTTCTTGTCTTTGGCTACTGTAGTGTTTCCTCATTCAGTTTTTCTATAGCCTCAGGCAGACTTAGATATACAAGTCCTAAAAATGTACATCCCTCTTCTTGACTGTATAGGAAAGAGCTTTATGCGCCTAGTTCTTGGCAACAGTGATTCTCAGTAAATGTGATGAGATGGCTTGAGTATGTTTGTCATAGGAAGAGCAAAGCCTCTCGGAGAGCTCTAAATAGAAACTGAGTTACAGAATAATTAGGAAATGGTTATTATAACTCAAATTGTGCGTGTATCTGGTGAGGAAGGATTAGAGAGAGCAGGGAGGGCTATAATTTCTGTGGTGTGCATGTTCTCATAAATACAAAGTGTTTTCAGAAATGGCAGTCAGTGCTGAATTCTGGCTGGCAACTGACAAATGCTCAGTGTATTTTTTCTACTGCTAATGCTTTTTTTTTTCTACCACCTGGAACGTAACCTTATGCAACAAATAAAACTTTAGCAAGCTCAAGCTACTGGCACAAGTACAGGCTGGGCAGAGAATGGATTCAGAGGAGCCCTGAGGAGAAGGACCTGGGGGTACTGGTGGATGAAAAGCTGGACATGAGCCGGCAGTGTGCGCTGGCAGCCCAGAAAGCCAACCAGATCCTGGGCTGTATCAGAAGAAGTGTGGTCTGCAGGTCAAGTGAGGGGATTCTCCCTCTGTACTCCGCTTTCATGAGACCTCACCTGGAGTACTGCGCCCAGCTCTGGAGTCCTCAACATGAGAAGGATATCAACCGGTTGGAGCAAGTCCAGAGGAGGCCACGAAGATGATCAGAGGGCTGAAGCACCCCTCCTGTGATGAAAAGCTGAGAGAGTTGGGCTCGTTCAGCTTGGAGAAGAGAAAGCTCCGGGGAGACTTCATAGCAGTTTTCCAGTACCTGAAGGGAGCCTACAAAAAAAGTTGGAGGGAGACTTTTTACCAGAGCCTGTAGAGGCAGGACAAGGGGTAATGGGTCTAAATTGAGAGTGGGAGATTGAGATTAGATATCAGGAAAAAATCCTTCCCGGAGAGGGTGGTGAGGCACTGGAACAGGTTGCCCAGAGAAGCTGTGGATGTCCCATCCCTGGAAGTGTTCAAGGCCAGGCTGGATGAGGCTTTTAGCAACCTGGTCTAGTGGAGGGTGTCCCTGCCCATGGCAGGGGGGTTGGAACTAGATGGGCTTTAAGGTCCCTTCCAACCCAATCCATTCTGTGATTCTATGAACTTAAGCGCTTTTTATACTTACGCTTAGCCCATAGTGTATGCTTCCTTGCAGGGGTTAAGAATATTCTATTTCATGTTTTTAAGTTAGTGTAGAAATTCTGGAGAGAAAAACATATATGTTTAATTTTATTTTTATCAATTAAAATTCTACAGAATTTTCAGTGTATGTGTTTCTGACATACCAAGAAGCAATTTCTGCTGGTGGGAAGAATTCTGTAAATCTTAAGAACTATTGGGTCTGCAGTAAAAGCAGTGTTTCTACAGAGTCTAAGTTAATCTGTAAGAATATCTTCCCTGCACATGGATCCTTACACCTAAATCTGTTTGTTTTCAAAAATTGGGCCTCATTTGGTATTCTGACATTTGTATCAATATCAATTTTTATTTTATTTTCCTCTCTGAATTTTTATAAAATTACCCCAGTGAGATGCTTTTAGTTAGATTGCTGTGCCTGGGGCATATTTACTTTTACTTCTCTTTCAAATTTTGCAGAATCAAAGCACATATTCATGCTTTGGATCCTTAACAAAAGTTATCATTTTGAATCCTCGAGCCATGATAGATTCACTGGGTTAAATGAAGCAGGTACTGAAAGGTCACACTGGAGACCTGACATATCTATTGGCTATTTGTGTAGCAAAACCTTCCTCTGTGTAGTACTTTTTACTAATTGCAAGTGAACAATTCAACATTTTGAGAAAGATATACAGAATATTTAGATGTTGTCAGAGCTAAAATAATATGATTATCCCATCTGTAAGTGTAATGATTAATAAAAGTACTAAGAGAAAATGTTAATGCATTTTGTGACAATAGCAATTTCTAGTAATGAGAGCTTAATAAAACTAAGGAAACTCTCTAAATGTACTCACTTACTACTCTAAACCCACGAGTTTTACAGAAAGATATAGTCACAAATGATAGATAACAAAAATATTTATTCCACTGACAGCACAAAATTACTCATTACCTGACTTAGAGAATGCTCAGACTACCCAAACTGGTTCATGCTGTGCCTGATTCCATTGCATGCTACATAGCAGATATTGCTGGCTTCCAGTATATTTACTCTTACTGCACAGTTTCTCTCCATACAAAACATTTCAAAGAAGAAAAATTTTATCTTGCAGATGGGTCAAAATAGCAAGAAAAAGAATTATATTCTTTTTGTGCTCTTTTTTCTGAATAGCTGAAACCTTGCAGTCATTTCTGTCACATAACAAAGGCTTCTGAGACGACTGTGTTCCTTAATTCTGAAGACTGTGTTAAATATTTCAAGGTTCTTTGTCATATGCAGTAGAAGCCACTCCCATACAGCTCTGCTGAAAATGATAAATCCATTTCTATTAGTGTTTTCATTATGACATTTTCTGAGAATTTTGATAGACTCAGTTGCACAGATTTCTGTTGATTTTTGTTTCAGCTAGCTGTTGATAAAAACATTAATCGACAACATAGATGGATAAAACAGGAACCTAAAAAATGGAAAGATGAGGAATTAATCTTTACAAATTTAATCTTTAAATTTTTGCTGAAATTTGAATAGCAATAAATGTTTTGCTAACTGCTGCCCCTAGGCAAACAAATGTCTATCCCAGTATGGAAGGTTTATATTAAGCATATGGAATAGAGAAAGCTTGATTCCTGCGTGTTGGTGCAGAATCATTGACCTTTCAGGACTGCAGTGTAGAAGTGTGCAGCAACTAATCTCCTGATACAATTTCACTAAGAGGTAATAAAGCAAAGGGAATGGAGTCCAAGATTACCACCACGCTGAGACAGATGAGTACAGTCAACATCCAGTTAATCTCTCCAGGCTGGAGTCACCAGGGTTTTATTAAAACTGCAAAAAGTGGAACCTCTTGTAAAGGCAGGAGTGCCAGAGGTTGTGGAAAGCCCAGTTTTGTGGATGTGAGAAGTGCTGTTGCGTAGAGGACCAATAAGCATGCAATCACATCTGGTGGGGGGGACATATGGCTCGGTCCATAACTGCAAGTCTCTGTGCCTGTTGGACGTCCAAGCAGTTCCTGAATTTAATTTCCTTATGGCCAGGCAGTAGCTGATTGGGTGCCAGGAAAGGGGATAACATTCAGGATGACACTCCCTGGCCTTCAGCACTTTGTCCTGCACACTTGCAGGTGGAGTGCTGTGAATCTATCTGGTGCCTCACCAAAGGGCTGTGCTGGACCCAGGCCAAAACGGTTCTTCTTTGGGTAGTATTTATTACCTCAGGGTAAAAGTTAAACCAACAATCCTGAAGTTGCAAGTGAAGGCCCTGGCATACGAGTCAGACTAGTTTTCACAGTGCAGATTTTGCTGCTAGGGGAATCAGAAGTATTTCAGAAAGCTTACAAATAATTGCACTGATTATTGATTAAATGGGGAACTGCATAATTACTTCACCACAGAACATGATTAATTTGATGTTAGTGGTTGAATACTGCTACAGAAGCATAAAAAAGGATGCATTTAATATATTGATTATGACTTCTGGGAATTTTTTGTGGTACTGAAATTATACACACACACATAATTGTAAATAATGTGTTTTAATTCCATTGTACACACACACACATATATATATAAGGAGGTTTAAAAAATTAAAATATAA
This sequence comes from Rhynochetos jubatus, assembly GCA_027574665.1. Taxonomy (NCBI): domain Eukaryota; kingdom Metazoa; phylum Chordata; class Aves; order Eurypygiformes; family Rhynochetidae; genus Rhynochetos; species Rhynochetos jubatus. Next base: position 64,690,407 of record CM050651.1, on the reverse strand, counting down.
AAAAGAAGCATACAAGAGGTATAAGCAGGGATAGATGACCTGGGAGGAGTACGGAGACACTGTCTAAGCATGCATGCAACCAACAGGGTTGGAAAAGCCAAAGCCTGCCTGGAGTTGAAACAGGCAAGGGACGAGAAGGGCAACAAGAAAGGGCTGTACAGGTTTATCAACAGCAGAAGGAATATCAGGAGAAATGTGGGCCTGCTGCAGAATGTATCTGGGGGCATGGTGACAAAGGACATGGGAAGGGCTGAGGTACTCAATGTTTTCTTTGCCTCGGTCTTTTACATAAGACTGGCCTTTGGGAATCTCATGTACCTGAGATCAGTGGAGAAATCTGGAGCAAGAAAAACTTACCCTAAGAGGAGGGGGATCAGGTTAGAGGACATCTAAACAGTTTGGGTGTGTGTAAGTCAGAAGGACTCAGTAGTGCTGAGGAAGCTAGCCAGTGTCATTGTGAGACCACTCTTGATTGTATTTGAAAGGTTGTGGTTACTGGGAGAGATTTCTGAGGGCTGGAAGACAGCAAATATCAGCTTTCTGTGATGGGATGACTGGTTTGGTGGATGAAGGGAGTGTAGCAGATATTGTTTGTTTTGACCTTAGCAAGACTTTCTAATATGTTACTGAGGAAGTACAGACCAGATAAGTAGACACCGAGGTAGATTGAAAGAAAAGTTGCTGAACTGTTGGGTTCAAGGGGTTGTGATCAGTGGCATGAAGTCCAGCTGGATGGTGGTATACCCCAGCATTGACTCTGGGTCCTGTATTATTTAATATCTTTGTGAGTGTCTTGGATGATGGGTCAGAGTGTCTCCTCAGCAAGTTTGAACATGATAAAAATATGGGATAGTTGATAGATCCCACGGTCATGGTCCCATTCAGATGGATCTCAACAGGCTGGAAAAATGGGCCAATAGGAATCTCATAAAATCCAACAAATGAAGATACCAAGTCCTGCACCTGGTGAGGAATAGCCCCAGGAACCAATATGTTTTAGGGGCCAAATGAATGGAAAACACTTTTGCAGAAAAAGAGCTGGGGGTCTTGGTTAACAAACTGAATGTGAACCTGTAATGTGTTCCATTGACACAGGTGGCCAACAGCCTCCTGGATTGCATTAGGAAGAGCATTGCCAGCAGTTTGAGGGAGATGATCCTTCCTTTCTGTTGTAATGAGCAAAGAGAAGAATGCCATGAAAAGAATTATTACCTGGAGAATTGATTGCACACCTAAGAGGCAGCTTCTTCAGTGTAGACTTTCATAAATTATTTTATGAAATGCTAATGGAAGATTATGTTCTGTTTTGGGAGTGTCTGGCTTTAGGTAATTTAGGAATGCTGAGCTTTTAGGCACCTGACTGCTGATGTCCAGACCCTGGAGTGAAGGTGCTGTGCTCAGGCTCCTGAGATAGTTCTTTGAGATGTATGATAAAGTGGCCCTAGAAGTTAGTACTCTGAGTAAGGGTGCCATGTAGATTTGGGTAAAGGGGAAATACAGAACAGGATGTCACTGTTGTTCTACCACTTTTGAGAGCTTAGGCTTGCAGCCCTGAATCAAGCCCATACAGAAACTGAAATATGGCACCGCTCCAGTTCAGCTTTCAGTAGTTGATTAGAAGTTATTGCTGCCTGTAAAAGATGTCAGTACTTGCCTTTTATAGAATAATCCTAAGGTTAGAGCACTCCCCTCAGGTTTGATAAGCTTTGTTTAAACCTCCTCAGTTTATCTTCTAAGATGGATAAAAGCATTGGACAAACTGAAATACAAATGTGAAAAAATTTTGAAGACTGAACAAAAAATATGATGTCAAATTCTTTAACTTTTAGTTTTTGTTTTTTATCACCCTTGAAGCTATTTTCCGGTCCTCTGTGAAATGGACAATAATTTAAATCATTCATTGCCCCTCATTTTTGGCCTTGTAGTCTGAAATGTGCATCACCTTTCAAAAAAAGACTCACTTTATACTAGACTTACCCAGATTACAACTCTAATTATTATGCTTGTTAATCTATGATAATTCACTTGACACTGTATGCATGCTGATGTATCCTTACAGCCTTAGACATCCTTTTACACATACCAAATATATTATTAAACTTTGCCCTTTTAAATTTTGTATTTAGTTGTAGTTAGCAATTAAATATTTCTGTTGCATGATTATAGTAATGCCTCCATCAAATAAGGGACTGAACGGTCGTGTATAAAACACATGGATTAACAATGCTTTTGCATATTTACTTTGGTTATAATAAATCTCTTGGCAGTCAATAGGTCTGAACTTTTTTGTTGTCATTTTTCATGACAGGAAGGATAAAGGTAATTATGTATACGGTTTTCTATGTCTCAGCTCTTGCAAAGTTAAATGACTATCTGAAAACTTAACTGGAAGGAAGTTTACTGTGTTTATTCTTACTGTACATTGTGTGGTTACTATACCACACCATATAAAGATTTAGAAAACTGCTCTCCTGCTTTATTCCTGGCTCTTCAGAGTGGCAGAATTCTCTCCATCAGATGTTTTGATTGTCACGATTCCATCATTTTTTACCTTCTGTTTGTTGTCTGTCAGCTTCAATAATGCTGCAAGTTTCCCAGTGTATCTCAATCTGCAAGGAAATAAAGTGTAAACATCACGAGTCACATATATGTGACCTGATTTTATATAAATGTGTTCAGAACATAATATTTGCAGACAGTATTTGCAAGCTTCAGCAACAGTTACAGCAGATAGCTCAGTGGCTACTTTGGGAAATAGTGTTGTTCACAAATTTCTTTAGCTGACAATCTTCTAACATCATGTGATTCAGTGAAAATTTCCTATAGGAACTGCTGAAAACTACCTGCTATTCTTTTACCTTTGGAAGTGATACTGGGAATCACCAAATGACTTTGCTAAAGCTAGTCTATCAATATTGGCTACACGAATCTGCAATTACACCCCAGAAAACCTTAAAGCACGCGATACAGATTTTTTATTCACCCTCTGATCTTATTTTAATACACAGTCTAAAATAACTTGCAGCTCTAGATATTTTTGACAACCTCAGTATATAAAATACAAATAGACAGCTCCTACATCTCTAGTCTGTGTACTATGTCACTACAACCAAATAAATCCCAGTCATGTATACTGTCTTGCTGTTATCCTAGAATTTTATTTATGAGAATGAAGCAAAACTATGAGGTTAACTCATAAAAGGAAAATAGCACATAGTATAGTGTCCATATAGTACGTAGTCCCTGTAGTTCCTATAAATTAGTTATGTTTATTTATGAACATAACTGAACTCCCTAGGATTTTTTTCAGTGTATTTCTTTTTGCAGATGTCACTTTCTCATCAAGATTTTTGTTTCGGAAATATGAATCGTGCAAATGGTAACTTCAGAGGTCAGCTTTAATCCGTAGTGAATATGACTTTCCAGGGTGCATTTGAAAATTCCTGATACAAATGTTTGCTTTTTTGGGAATTGTGAGAATGCAGTCCTACTGTGAACAAAGCATTAAACTAAATGGATTTCAAAACCTAAAGTTAAGTCGTTATTTGAAGTGTGACAGTCACCAAATTGCAGCTGGGGTTTTTCTATTGTCAGTAGGAAAAAAATGTCATAGAATTCAAAAGCGTGCGATTTAGAGTCAAATATATTTGTCTGTCCTTACATGATATGGATGTTGGAGCAGAGAATTCTCAAGAAATTATAGTGATTGAAGTGTATGTCTTTTCACCCCACAAGGCCTGGAAAAAGTCTTTGCATGTAACCCAAAGTTATACCCAATGCAAAGTTGCTCTCATATACTTGAATTTTTTTGGTAGTTATATAACTGCATGGTGATTTGAATACTCATTATTGCAGATTTTTTGGAGTCCTAGCTAAGACAATGGGTCCTTCCAAGTGAACTAATCCTGTTAGTGACTTTTATTACAAATATTGATAACTTTGGTTCAAAAAAACCAGCCGCAATATGCAAAATTCGGTACGCTGCTTGACAAGATCAGACTGTGCATTAAAGACAGTTTGGTATTTGGTGACAGACCAGAGCTGTGGATCTTAAAACCCATCATGTGTGTAAAGACTTTTGTGCAGGAACCACTGCTGTGTCCACATCTGGAACCATTAGAGCCCTGTGACGACAACAGTGAGTAGCAAAGAGCTGAGCACAGCTGATATGCAAGGACAAAAGAGAGGTCTCTGCTGCAGGAGAGTGCAGCAGACAAGGTTTTTCTCTTTCCTATGGAGCTCAGGCTGGTTAATGGGCTGTTTTGAAAGACTGAGAGAAAGGTTTTGAATGTCTTCAGGCGGAGCTTGAGTTTCTGTGAAGATCAATGTAGCTGCTGTGTTTTGTGCTAACCGCGTTTAAAGACTTTCCCTCTCAGGCTGGACCCCTTGGGAGATGCAGGCTGGGCATTATGCTGATTGTGAATAGTATCTTTTAGTACTCTGCCATAGAGGGGAACCAAGTCATTTGCCTTTTCTGTGTGGCAGCAGTTGTGGACTTGCACTGAAGTACAATTCAGATGGCAAGAAAGCATGTGACAGCAAGCTTGGCAGAAGTGTGAGGACTGCACTTTTTGGTTTAAGGTCTGGAATTATTCCTGGGCCCTGGTGTATGTGGCTTAATATTTGTCAGCTGCAGTCAGATGTGTTATTGGAAATCGTATCCTAAGTACAGATAGCTTCCAGCTGCCTCACGTCACAGTTATGCTATCTTCAGTGTTAGTGAAATCTTTTTTTTAAAGTGACATTTTGCTATAGCATATGCACTGGGGTGTAAGCACTGAAGAAATTTACTCTGTTACCTACTAGTCAGAAGTTCTGAAGCCGGAATAAAGTCCTCTGTCTTTTGCTCTGGTGACTTGAAAATTGTAGTATTAAACTTTAAAATGTAAAATAGCCCTTTCTGTGATGGGTTGAACACAGACAGTAGCTAAGCCCTCACCCAGTCACTTGCTCACTCCCCCCAGTGGGATGGGGAAAGAGATTTGGAAGGGCACAAGTAAAAAATGTTCATGGGTCAAGACTAAATTTAACAAGTGAAGAAAAAAAGATCCCACAGGTGTTGCAAAAGCAATCACTCTTCACCTCCCACCAGAGGCCAATTTATCACTTGTACAAGGGAAACGCCCACCAGCAAAAACCCTCCAGGTGAGGCCCTCACTGTGCTGATGGGAACAGACAGAACTGAGCTTATGTTTGAGTACCAAGTTGCTTGGTACTTGCAAGATGGAGGTGATTCTAGACTGCCCATCAATGAACCGGTAAGCACTGGTGGAAATTTCCTGCTGAAATATTAAATGCCTGTAAGGATAGGATGCCTTTGGGGTTAGGGAATGACTGAGAGAGTGGAAGATTCTGATTTTGGTTTCAAGAGTGAGTTCAGTAAGATTTAGACACCCAAATGTTTTTCTTTGTCCCTGAGCCCTTAACCCCGTTATATATTATGTCTATCTGTAAAAAATGCAGCTATTTAATGAATAGCTGTTAGGCTGTAAGAAGGGAATAGAAAATCGTAAATTATTCACTGAAGTATTTTAGAACCTTGCTAATTCTGAGGTTAAAATCCATTTCTGATCAGGCATGTTATTAAGTGTCTATTGTGAAGTGCCGATAAGGTACAAAAGATTACCTTTTAAATTACTGCATTTTAACCTATGAATACAGTTAACACCTGGGGACTTCTTCACTTTCTGTGGGAATGAAAAAGCCTGCCAATGAAATAATTGGTATTATGAGCAAAACTGTGCAGAATTAATGCTCTCGATTTAAGGAGGACACATTTATAAAAAGGAGTGTTTAAGTCACTTCCTGCAGTGTGGTTCAAGCTGAAACAATGTTATTGTAATCCTGGAAGCTTTTCTGTTTCTCTCTTTTTCTGTGAAAAGGCTGGTGACCAGGGCTTTCATTTTTGGCTTTTTGCCACACCAGCTCTGATTCTCCAGGAGAATGTTCCCTGCTCCTAATGACAACAGTGGAGTAGCTGTTAGTCTTCTTTCCACTTCACAAAATAGGTGTTAAGGCTGCATGAGTCTTCAGCTGCTTCATAAGGAAATTCAGTTGCTTCTGAGCTCAAATCTAATTTTTTTTATTTTTTTAATCCTGATTTTACAGAAAGGTATAAGAACTCTAAAGCTGTTCATCCTTTGTATGGTAATTAAGCTTGTTTCTTATTTGAAACTGCTGTAAACACATGTAAGTGAAAGTGGTTTTGTGCTATATACACAAAATGGGACTGAATTTTGAAATTTAGTAATATAATTATAAAGTTGAGTGAAAAAGTATTTTTCTAGTTCATAGGAATTTAAATTTTTTTTTTAAAAGAAATCTGAGTTTTAATCCTAACTCATTTATTGGTCATTTCTACCTACTCGCTCTTAGAAACTGAAAATCCTAACAGACATTGGGGCAATGTGAGGATTTACTGTCTCAGAATAAAATGTCCCACAGCTGCTTGGCTAAATTTCAATTTTGTGCTGTTAGCACAAATTAAAACAGAAAAAAATCAGTTTAATCATCTGCCTGTGAGCTTCCAGTCTTGAAACTCTAGTGTCTCAAATGTGGTGGAAGATATGACTGTACCAAATGGAGATGAGATTCAGAAATCCCCTGAGACACTACCTTTGAGAATGCAACAGAAATTTTGCCTGTAATGGCTGAAGAGAGGTCTGGTTTAAATAAAGAGCATTTTCTGGTGAAACTTCTGTTTTGCTTGCAGTTCTATATTTTTTTCTTTACCCTAAATATATCACATGTGCATACCTAATAATGACCTTACAGAATTATACAAGAATTCTTAAAACAAAACACCACCACTGTCCCTACCCCTCAAAGAAAAGATGAAAACTTTTCTGCTTGCTACCCCACCTCACCAGGAGGAGAACAGGAACAGCAAAAGTGAGAAAACCTGTAGAACGAGATAAGGACTGTTTGTTAAAGTGAAGGAAAGCAGAAAATAATAAAGAAATGCAGAAGCAACCACTCGCCACCTCCCATAAAATGGGCAATGCCCTGCCAGTGTCTGAGCAGTGACCACCTTGGAAGCCCAACCCTCCCATCCCCTTATTCCTCTACCCCATTTGAGCATGGTCTTACATAGTATAAAATATCCCTTTGGCCAAACCAGGTGAGCTATCCTGGCTGTGTCCCCTTCCAGCTTGTTGCCCATCTCAGTCTACTTGCTTGTGAAAATTTTCTCGTAAATAAAGCTGATCCTTTGGAGCTGTTATTATATCTATTTTACTCTCCTTGAGGCTAAATGCAATTTAATGAAAATGCTCTGGGTTTTTGGCTGTGAAATATGAAAAGCAGACATTTGGCAATATTCTCTGAAAGGGTGGATTGATATCTTCATACACTATGGTGTCTTTGCAGTTGTATCTTTTCTTTCTAACTGTTCTCAAAAAAAACTCCAGACAACAACAAACATTTTGACCTTTTATATGTGTCAACATCTTTGTTTATATATTTTGAATGATGGGTTCTGAAGAAAATTGTTTATCTCAGAATCTTTCTCCAAATGATTTTTGAGACATCAACAAAAACATCCAATCTATTGCCTAAAATTTCTATTCTTGTAACTATTTAAGGAAAAATGTTCTTATAGCAAGGTGCATAAAATATATTGAAGATATATTCTGCATACTTATTATTACACTACTTTGGTGATTCTTTCTTATTAATGTTGACATCCTACTTCCACTTACTGTATAGATGCTCAGATAGCAGATCACAGCTCTAGATTTCAGTTCACTGACAACATAGAGCAAGCCTAGAGCTTGTTTTGAGTCTGATCCTTATACAAATTTAAGAAAGTGAAAAGAACAAAGGCTATGGAAGTAGGTTTTTAAGGTGCATATTAAGGGCATATTGCCTGATAAAAAGGGTTCTCAGTTTACTGCCTGGCAAGCTGTTGGCATTCTCATAAAACTGCATCTTCAAATGTCTCTGTTTTGGCAGCCTATAGAAATGCTGTTGTGAGGTGGATGAGTTAAAAATGCATGTGACAAATGTCTACTAGTCATTCTCTAGATACCCCATCAATAGCAGAATAACAAATTAGTAGGTTTTTTTCACTTTTTCCTCAGGTAGATTTTAAAGGCTGGGTTGTGCTGATGTTGCAGATCTGTAAAGGCTCCCAGTACAGAATGGAAGAGACATTGAGTATTGGGATACATTTATTATAGCCATTGTAAAATAACTTCTGGCAGCTAGGTCGCTGGAGGTACAGTTAGTATCTCTAAAACTGAGTTTGAGAAATAAATTCCTGCAACTTCTCCCAAAATATTGTTGGTTTTTAGAACCAAGCTGCCAAGTTATTCATCCCTCCATCTATATTTCATTCATCAGTTTATAATAAAAGCTTCAGCCAATGCTTCCTCTGCATCTTTTCATTGTCATTTTGAATGATTAGCTGTCACACTAGAACGTTTAATTGTGGATGCTGTTTATATGTTTGTGTGTTTTGATGACTAGTAGGAGGTTGTCTGGTTTTCTGAGGTAACTTGGATGTAATCTAGTAGTGAATGTTGTGTATGGTGCATGTTGCAAAGGGCAATGGGAGGCGAGTTCTCTTCGGCACTATAATAGTTTGTGGATTATATACTGTTATGTGTCAATCTAATTTTTAGGCTTCAGTGTTTGGTATGCTGTGTTGTTCTAAACAAGATTCTGGCCTTAATCTGAATTAGCTGTTCCATTTATGGGTTGAATTTAAGAAATACTTTGATGGTTTTGAGGTACGATGGAGACATGTGACTATGCAAAGGTCATACTTAAGTACACTTTACACTGCAGGTGAAGGGATAGACTGCATACTGCTCCGTTACTCTGTTGTGGAGCAACATGAGGTTTGAGCTTCACTTCATTCTGCTCTGGAGTATTACTAACAGTCAGGGCTTTTTGCAGTACATGAAGAAACTTGTTTCTTTGTTTTGAGGGGAAAGAATTCTTAATACACTCACAAATGACAAAACAGCTCAAATAACCACCAAATCCTGACCTTCCTAATGAAAATGTGTAGTTTAATCCCTCTCACTGCTTCTGGATTTGGCTTTCAGCAGGATGAAAAATATTGACTGCTGAGTTCAGACTTTTCTCACATCACTTTGCAGGACAATTAGTCTCTTAAATAGACTGACTTCTCTGTGACTCAGTTGCTACCGATATCTCTCGTTGTTTTCTAAAGATGGAGCACATCCACCGGCACTAGCAGGGCTCTCAGCAATTGTTACACCTGAACCAGCACTACTACTGTCTCTCTGCCTCTGAGTAATCATTGTTAAATTTGGTACTTTTTTCTGTAAATTTCTGTACCTTCCTCTCTCTGAGGACTGATATATTTTAGATTAGAATTCACCATGCATGTTTAGTAAACCTTGTTACTAGCTGAAAGCAAAACAGCTTTATTCTCCTGAGTTGTCAATGATCACAGCTATTAACTAGAGAGGTCTTTGCCCCAAGATACCAAAAAGAATAGGTTCCTGAAGAGCACCTCTTGTGTGATACTCTACAAGAAATGTAAAATTCTCATGCTCACTTTGAATGTGAATTTTATGTACATGGAAATTTTATTATGACAATGATTTCCTTTTCTGCTATTACAGTATTTTTCTTTTAGTTTAATTTTGCAGCTTATCCTCTAATATTTGAACTGTGCTGCCAGTCACATTTTAGTCAGTTCTTGATGTCTTTAGCTATTTGACTTTCCACTTTCTTTTTTTAATTATTTTTATTTTTTTTTTTAATTTGAGAGTATCTTTAGAACATGTAAGTTCAGTGGTTTCTTTCTGGCTACACTGTAGGTTGACATGTTATTATTAGTTATGGTATGTTATTACCAGTTCTTCAGACAATACAGTGACATGAAATTCATCTACAGATAGCTTTGGAAGATCTTCAGGTGAGCTGGTAGGCCAATAAATATACCTTGTTGTTGTTAAATGATTGTTTAAAGCATTTTGAAAGAATATTATAGCAGTACTGGAACAAAATAAAGGATACTGTATGAAAAACTAGCAAAGAGGTCACCGTCCTGAACAGACACAGATTTAAAACTATAAACTATACCAGGTCTGCATTGCAGCTGAAATTGTGTCTTTCATAAGCAAATCTCTGCCTGTACGTGTTACCTATCTTTTCTGTCTGACTAGATGCTAGGGAAACGGCTATTACATGTGACCAGATTTTGCTGCCTAGAAACTGTAAGCTTGTAATTGAGACGTAAGCCAATAAAAAATATCACTGGTCTACCAAGTTCAACTGACCTTCTATCCCTTTGAGTTTCTTTCTAATTAGCCTCAGTGCTGTGCTTAACTTAAATAATTATCTGTTTCAATCATCCACAGGGACTCTTCTGTACCTTTCATTAGTTCGAAGGGCCATCCATAGACTTTTGGTCATGTGTGTAATTGTTCAGCATTGTTCTCTGGGGATTTTGTGCGTTTTATCATAGAGGGGAAAATGCTGAAGTCCAAGACCTGTGGAAAGGAAAGGACGTGGTCAGTAGCTTCACAATTCATTTTCTTTCACCTGGGATATGTGCAGTTTCATTCCTCCTTCTGCAACAGATGTCTGCCAGGGCTGGGTCTGGTTTCGCTGCAGCACTGTGGAGCCTACCTAGTGTCTACCCTGCCACGGATCAGTAGTGATCACGACCACCCCACTGCCTTTCTGCTACCATCTTCCTCTTGAGATCGGTAACCCTACTTCACTATTTGAGCCATGTGAACTAGTAGGTAGTTTTCTTATGCTTTCTTCCTTCTACAGTAAATAATTTTCTTTGTTGCAAACTATTGCATTGGCCAAATATTAAGGTCTGTTTTGCTAGTGATGGAAGAAAGTGGGGCATGAAAGCAGAGTAGGAATACTGATCCACTGAACAGTAAAAATATACATAATTTAGCATCAGGTATAGCTTCACTTCTATCTGTCGGTGGGGGGTGGGGTGGGGGGTGGGGTTGGGAGAAAACCAGCAGTTAATAAATTGCATTTTTAGTGTAATAATCTCCAAGAGTAGTGTAAACATGAGGTGGGGATTTAATCTGCATTGTGAATGAATCTTTTTAATCTGCATCTTAGCCTGAATACTGTAATGACTTCATTCTGCAGCACTCTGCTGCTTCTACTGTAAGATTTCATTAGGTTTTTTTAAAGAAGCTGAGAGACAAGGCCATATTAGATTTTAGAAATTGAATTTGGATGAACCCATATTTCAGAAAGCTGGATATTTAATGCAATTTCAGACTGCCTGTTTGACTGTGAGCCAAAGACATTGTTCTTTGTGGACACTAAACAGAAAGTTGAAAAGGAAACTGTAGCTAAATCACTCAGTTCACCTTCATAGTTTAAGAAATGATATACGCAACTTTTTAAGATCAAAAACCTAAACAGCCAAACTTTGAGAAATGACAGGAGAAAATTTGTTTATGCAAACTTCTAGTCTAGTTACTAAGGTGGGCCGAATAAGATTAGTTGCAATTTTTTTGCAAAAGCTACTAATGATGCAGTAATTTTTCCTGCTAGACAAAGATTTTAAGATTTCATCTCTAGGCTGCTTTAAAAATAATACACAAGGTGGTAGAAAAGAGATGGGAGAGTTAAAAGGAGAAATATTTCTGTGGAATTATATAATGCATAACAAATTCAGATATTTAGATTCATGGAACATAGATGTTCCTTTAATTTAGAGAAGTTAAAAAAAAAAAAAAAGAGCAAGCCCCTAGAGGCAATGTAACATACTTCAGCTGTTTACCATCAGCTGACAAATAGACATTCTCAGGAATTTTGAATGCAAACTCTGTTAGAAGTTGGAACTGAGTATCTAGCTAGAGGTGGGTTTACTATTGTGCAGTAATTTGTCTCATCTTCCTTTCACTTCTGTACATGCCCCCTTTTCTGTCTTTTCTTTCTCTCTGAGTTCACCAGTTGCTGTCTCTGTAGCCCTTACTCTTTAATGCCTGCAACTTAATCCTTCTACATTCTTCCATCTCACTCATTAGACAGACTCTTCATGTGTGCAGCCAGAGCATCATGAAGGGAAACTATGGAAGGTGCTTTCTTTATCTGATGTTCAGTGATTGGCAACAGCAGAGTGAGACCATTGATGAGGGTCTCCACAGATCCAACGCAGGCCATTGACCAGGGCCAGTTTGGTCTCCACAAGCCTGAGCTGGAACACTGGTAAAATGGAGGGGGCACACTCTCAGAATCTGCACAGGAGCTGGAGCATACTGTGTAGGAATAAAATCAGACGTCTCTTAAGGAGTGTGTGCTGTGCACGTGTGAGTGTAAACCTTCTTATAAGTTGCTGATGCCTTATAAAGGGGGATAAAGGTGCAAATATATGTATCAGTTTCCTACCTGCAAAATGCCTGACATTTTGTCCACTCAGTAGAAGGCTAAAATCTTAATAGAAAAGAAGTTAGAAGCTTATTTTATTCAGAGCCTGATTTTGACGGAGTTTCTGAATGTAATAAGGCTCACACTGTTATACTGTCTTCCTGTTATTTTTCTCATAGTCAACAGGATATAAGGAAAAATTCCCAAAGTTTGGATACAGACTCAAAAAGATATTTCAGTCTGAAGAGTAAAATGTTGCCGGAGATAGAAGAAACTGCAAACCCAGTCTCAAAGTGGAAGTAGACAGGCATTGTGGTGCAAACACTCTACCTGATAGACAACTTACAGCCTGATAGCTTTTTGTGCAGTATTTTACTGTCTTTCTGCCTCCTTTATCTGTCATGTTTTCTTCTGACTTTCTCTGAAGATTTTTTTTTTTAAATGGTTGCTCTCCTTTATGTAACTTTCTTGCTGGTTTTCTCCTCTCTGCTCTTCCCCTGCCCCCAGCCTCTTTCAGGATGTATTAGATTTGGCACTCTTCCAGGTGGTCTGCTCAAAGGAGAATGGCTATTTCTGAAAACTCATTTGCTATGAGGGGTGTTTTCCAAAGTGCCTATTCAGCTTAAGGGACAAATAGTTGGCTTGCTACCAATCCCAAATGCATAATTGAGCAATTGTCCTAGACAAAGCCAGGATGTTGAGAAACTTTATGATGAGCTGAAAGCTGTGTATCCTAATAATCTCTTTATAGTTTAGCTAGCAACATAAAGCCTAAGTTAGATAGTTATGAAAATAGTATTTGGTATAAGAAACTTATTATAACCCTGAGGGAAAAAACCCCAAACTATTACTCTTTTTCTCCATAAGCTTGCTCTTTGCCTTTGAACACGAGTAAATTACTGACAAATAAATAATCATGGAGGGTTTTTTTGAATGGAATTCTCTAAATATCTCTAGGCATTATCATGAATTGCACTATCACAACCTTAAGCTACCAGATCTGTGAATAATAGAAACAGGCAAATAAACTGCTATCACTATGCATAACACAGAAAAAAGACCCCTTACTGATAATGATTACAAGTGACAGTTTCTTTCATGTAGTCCATAAGCTGGGGTTTGAACTTGTACTAGTGTCACATCTCATTATGCAAAGTGATTGTGGCAAGGGAGAGCAAAACAAACAAAAAACAACATTCACATAACATTGATGAGCACTCAGTTAAATACAAATGTTTAACTTGCACTCAGGAGCGTGTTGTGACAAACACCACAAACAGGTGTCTGATATAAATCAAGTCTGTGTCAGAAGCTCAGCTGACATGAGCATACACTTTTAGTCCCTATAGCTTAAGAAATGGCAGCAGAAGTATTAGGTCAAGAAAGCTTGAACTATATGGTCTCTCAAATAACTGAAGTTATTTATAGTATCTCAAAATAACCAAACAGGAGAAATCAATTCATCAGAAAAATGAATAAAAGGAACTCTATATTCTGCAGTGTAGTAAGATTCTGAACCTCAGCACTGAACACAGGGATAGTCAAAATTCAAATGTGTCTCAATGAAAATTTTTAGACATTTTCTTTTTTGCCTTTCCGTTCTAGTAGTCTCCTATAACGTGATCAAGCGTGCTCAAAGCTAGCTCTGAAATCAGTTATGCTTCCCATGTGCTTTAGCCAGTACAATGGGTTTGTTCTTGCTTACTTTCCATTTGACCTCAAGTCTCTGTCTGGCATCACTCCAGTTTGATTTCAGGAAAAGTATTCCACCTGTTGACCGCACTTGATACACAGCACTTGTGACTTCATTCACAATTATGGTGGGTTTCAGCCTGGACCTCATTTTTTTGTTCTTGGAGGAACAGGTTTTTTGTCCTTTAGCTGATCAGGGAAAAGATCAATCTTTTCCATGTTGAGAAAATACGTGTTACTTTATCTTCTCAGACAAAGAGGATGATGGATAATTTAGTACCGTTAGAGACCAGAAGAGAGGGGGGAATCATCTCTTGCTTGAGTCTCGATTTGAAGGCTCTCAGAAACATCCACTAAACACCACTGGCTGTAAATGAAATATGGAGCCTCAACATTTTAGAAAATGCCCTTTGTCAGGAGGCAAGGATTATTGCCTCTATTCATCCTTACCAAATATATTCTGATTATTGAAGTAAAAGTGCACCTCAGAAAAATGCATCATGCTGTGTTCATGTATATTGTGTTCCATTCTTCATTTAAAAATATACTTTCATCTGCTGCAGACAGCCTAAGAAATGTTGAAGTGTGTCCACCTAATGAAATCTCATAACACACTGTGGATTTATCCAAAGTGTTTATCTGAAGAGCGAGCAAGCAGGCTTTGATATCCACCTTACTTAAAAAAATACTTTTGGTATCGTCTTGGGTGGTCATCAGCAAGAATTGGAGTTTACTGTGAAATTAATTTATTTGGCAGGCTAGACTGTTGACAGTTAGTTTGCAAACTGAAAATATGGCAGTTACTCATCTCCTAGTATGTGGCATTGTTCGTCTGAGGTTCTCTATTTATCCTTCAGCACCATAAGGGAGAAATGCGCTAGAATCAGCCTTATGATTGTTGGAGTTCTTTTGTTTTGTGAGTTTGTGTGCAAAAATACTTGAAGCAAACCTATGCAAAGGAAAAATGTTACTTCTTAAAAAGAAACCCACCAAAGTGATCTTGCACATACACTTGTTAGAAATGTCGCAGAGTATTCTGAAACCCTGATACTAAGAGAACTTTGGTCTGCTTCATAACTGTGTAGTTTATAGTAGATAAAATTTGTAATTCTCTATATAGAAAAAATGTTGTAGTTCTGTCTTAGTATATATTTTCTCTAGTTCACCGTTCACTGACAAAAGTCGCTGCTAGAAATATCTTTGGAAATATTTTTAATCTATTTTTGAAATAGAGATTTTTGAAATGAAGCCATTTGATATCTATGACATATATATTGATCTGGTGGAGTGGAATTGAAACGTGCTAATGATTGTTTTCCTCTAAGTGAATCTGTGTAACTTCAGTGCATTTTAAAACAGTGGGGATTAACATTCTGTATATCACAAAGAACAGGTTTTCTTTGAAATGGGAGGTCTGTTAAAACCATCACATCGTTAATGAAGGCCCTCAGGAAAACAAGACCCCTTCCATCCCAGACCCTCAGCTTCATACTGAGGCTCAAACCTGGGGCTAGGAGACTTAGGATCTTACAAGTAAGATTTAAACAATCCCACCCACACGGCTCTCAGCATCTTGCAGGTTAAGCAGCAATTCCCAATTAATAGCTAGAGTTGACAAGTTTAGCATACTGCTGTTGGAATCTTTGCAAATAGTTATTAACTGTTTAATTATCAAGTGCCCTGTGCACATGATTAATTTGCCGTTCCATAATTGTGTGCTATTGTGACTGTGTCATAGTTAATACATAAAAGTATGTCTAATTAAATAAATGGTCATTATGTTTTCTGATGGATCCTTCCTTAAAGGCACAAATGTTCTTTCTGATACTAAACATGCTTCATATTTTTGTATATCAAATGCATAGGAATATTGTTCATTGGCACAGATAAGCTAATATGTAGTAAGATATGAAACTATGCAATAACTCTTCTCATGTAGTTTATAGGAAATGTTAAAATTTTGGAGAATTCCACAATAAAAGGTGTGTGTGTGTTTTTAATCCAATGTAATTACATAAAAATGTCTGAAAGACAAATTTCATTTAAAATGACTGGCTATACTTCCCTTTTTAGTTTCCATAATGCATCCTACTGCAATGACTAGTGTTCCCTCCTGTGCATAGGGTGAGCAAATGACTGTGACCAAGAGCTATCAACTCAAGCTGGCAGAGTTTGGTTTGGAGTAATTTATGGACCAGTTCTCATCAAATTTAACATTCTGAGATACTCAAATGTCGCTTCAGCTACCCATCAAGAGTGCAAATTGTATAAAAAATAATTAAATACAGTGTAGATTATTCAGGAGTGATACAGACTTTCGGTTGAAACTCTTTTCCATCTTCGGTGAGATGGGATATTGTAAAGGTATTATCAGCTGGGGTTTTGTTGATATTTGACACAAATATTTTAGCTGTAAAACAAATCCATTTTGACTAGAATTGCAATTTTTATTCCCACACAACTTTGTCTTTGTTCTTTGTCTTTTGTCTGCTGAAGAAGAGATTGAAAGATGTTATTGAGAAAAGCATAGTAACTAGAATTTGTAAAACTGGAATTACTAAGGTAATTTTGCAAGCCTGTATTTCTAAATTTGGAACTTCAGATTTGCAGTGGAAAATTTTGGTTTAGGCTTTTCAATGAAACTTCAGAATTTCATATTTGAAGTTTCATTGAAAAATACATTCAGGTTGAATGTAACTTTTAAAATATAACATTTATAACATTTTCATGCTCTGTTCTGCTCTGCAAGTCTTTAAAATGTTTTTCTGATCAGTTCTAAGTGAATTAGATTTTTTTGAACTGTTGAAATTGAATGGGTCCATGACTTCATTCAGTTTTCAGGTAGAAATGATAATTTAATACGAGAGTGTACAAGTTAACAGAATCCTGAATAATATTTTTAGCCAATGCTGCAAGGAAGGTTGAAGGTCTTTCCTAACTGTAGCAGATACACAGATACATCAGTGTACAGTCTTCAGAAAGATGAAGACTGAAACAAAAATGTAAAAGAAATCATTGTGTAGAAATCAGAGGTTTTCCTGTCATAAGAAGAATTTGTTAATAAGTGCCAATGTTTCTGGAAGTGCCAGTTAGCTACTGGAAAATTCTGCTCGTGTTCAGATTATTACACCTATGTATTGTCTGACTAAGATGGAGTTCATTTGCCCCATAGCAGCCTGGTTGTACTTTAACCTGGTTGTCAACTAAGCATCATGCAGTCACTCGCTCACTCCTCCATTTCAGCTTTTGATTTTTCTTCATTTCATCCTCCTTTTAGGTTTTTTTTTGGTGTTTTTGGTGTTGCTTTTTTTTTTTTTCCTTGACATTTCCTACCTATTCCAGATCTCAAGCATCTGGTGACCAGGACTGTCCTTTGACACAGTTTGTGTTCTCTTATGAAAGAGATGCCCTCATCCTGCTAAGGCTTTTCAGTATCAATGTCACAACTGTTTTTTAGTGTGAGGCAGCATATCTGAGGGTTTTCCAGCACTAAGATGGCTACTTCAACTTTGAGATTTTGTGTGCTTACCTGAACTATTCTTCCATTCCTTTGAAGTGTGCCCATTTCTAATCTTAGTCGAAATTATGAATGAGTTCAATGTCAAGAATTACTAGTATGTGTATATTAAATAATGGGAACTCTTACTAAGCTTCTTAATTGGTGGAAGGCTGGAGAATCATTTTCAGACCTTTTCATTAGAATTTGGTAATGGAAGCATGGACATAAATAAGATGATATCTCTACATCATCAGTGAAAACTGTGGAAAGTACAGGATGAATTCTTGCTCTGAATTCCAAAGAGAGACACCGTCCTGCACAACATCCTTGCCTCTAAATTGGAGAGGCATGGATTTGATGGGTGGACCGCTCAGTGGATAAAGAACTGGCTGGAGGGTCACAGTCAGAGAATTGTGGTCAACAACTTGATGTCTGAGTGGAGGTGAGTGGCATTCCTCAGTGACTGGTGTTGGTACCAGTACTGTTTAAGATCTTTGTCAGCAACAGGGGCGATGGGTTTGAGTGGACCCTCAGAAAGTTTGCCAATGACACCAAAATGTGGCATGGTCAAGATGCTAGAGGGAAGGGAAGCCATCCAGAGGGACCTTGACAGGCTGGAGTGCTGGGCCTGTGCCAGCCTCATGAAGTTCAGCAAGGCCAAGTGCAAGGTCCTGCACCTGGGTCAGCGCAATCCCAAGCATGAGCACAGGCTGGGCGGAGAATGGATCAAGAGCAGCCCTGAGGAGAAAGACTTGAGGGTCCTGGTGGATGAAAAGCTGGACATGAGACAAAAGTGTGCACTGGCAGCTCAGAAGGCCAACTGTATCCTGGGCTGTATCAGGAGGAGTGTGGCCAGCAGGTCGAGGGAGGTGATTCTCCCCCTCTGCTCTTGTAAGACCTCACCTGGAGTACTGTCCTCAACATAAGAAGGATACCAACTGGTTGGAGCAAGTCCAGAGGAGGGCCACGAAGCTGATCAGAGGGCTGGAGCACCTCTCCTGTGAAGAAAGGCTGAGAGAGTTGGGCTTGTTCAGCCTGGAGAAGAGAAGGCTCCAGGGAGACCTTATAGCATCTTCCAGTACCTGAAGGGGCTACAAGGAAGCTGGGAGGGGACTTTTTACAAGGGCCTGTAATGACAGCACAAGGGGTAATGGGTTTAAATTGAAAGCAGGGAGATTTAGATTGGGTATCAGGAAGAAATTCTTCCTGGTAAGGGTGGGGAGGCACTGGGACAGGTTGCCCAGAGAAGCTGTGGGTGCCCCATCCCTGGAAGTGTTCAAGGCCAGGCTGGATGAGGCTTTGAGCAACCTGGTCTAGTGGAAGGTGTCCCTGCCCATGGCAGGGGGTTCGAACTAGATGCTCTGTAAGGTCCTTTACAACTCAAACCATTCTATGATTCTAATTTCTCCTTTTTTATTTACACAGACTATACTGCTATTCAGTTCACAGTTTCACAAGTATTTTAAATAAGGAGTAAAATAACACTTTTTTAATTTACATCAATGTTCATTGATCAGTATTATAAAAACTATAGTACTATCCATGCAATATCAAGCTGATTTTTGCAGCAAAACACTAAGGCAAACTATTAAATTAATTAATCAGCACTACATAATGTATGAAGCATGCAAAACCTAAGTTACGAAGGCAATGTTTTAACTTGAATTACATCCGCTATAGTTCAGGTCATTAATGAATATCTGCTCTGTATTTTGAAAGGACTAACTTAGCAATTAGAAAGCAATTATAAAGCCACTCATGTGGATGACAGTTTAAACTGAAATAGGGTGATATTAATTGGGAGCAGTTTAAAAACATTTAATTAGATGCCCCCGAAAAACCGCAATTCCATAATCAGAAAGGAAAGCCATGCTGTTTAAAAAAGAAACTAGCTTATGTAGGGAATAAAACTTATTTATAAACGAAATCCTAGAGAAGAGGTGGAAGAGAGGGTAACTTGATAAGAACCAGTATAATCATAAACCGGTAATTTCATTTAGAAGCTAGGAACTAGAGAAAAACCAACAGAAACAAACTGGAAAGAATGTATTGACCAGTGAAGCAAAGGCCAATGTCTTCCTTTCTAAAGTATAATACCAATCATATCTATCCATTTTATTCCACTGGTAGCTGCAAGTTGTAGTAATCTCCATAGTAGCCACCAAAACCAGATTTTTTTCAGTATCTATTACTGGTCAATGTTTGTGGGTGGGGACAAGATACTTCTTTAAGTCCTGATGAAGAAGAATCGGTTTCTTCTCAGTTAAAAGTACTGTAATTGAGAAATGACAGCTAGATAAATTTTAATTAGGAGAATGAATTTTGCATTTTATTTTTGCCAGAATAACAGAATTTCTGTATACCTGAACTTTCTGGCTTGCTAAATTAGGGTAAGTGCTACTGGTGACACTTTAATATTAATTTCTTGGTGCAAATCTTTCCAGAATATATATCAGTCTGTTTTACAGACATAAGAGGCTACAGTAGAGCGTGACATATTTTCTGATGTGTTTCTGATAATGGTGGGAAATGGAAAGAATTGTGTTTTGTCATGTTTCCAAGCAGTTTTCTTGAGAATTTTTGTATAGTATTTACTTGCTTGTTTTCATGTGAAATCTGGAGAGACAGAAAGGGCAGTGGAGTTGTTAAATGCTGTAGAAAAGGTAAACAGACAAGAGGAATTGTTAAGTTAGAAAAGGTCACATTTGGACAGATTGGATCTGAGATGATAAGACTGTTTCTAAAATGTGATGCCTGAGAGGGAGAAAGGAAGAACTCAAAGGCAACCTCTGAAGATAATTCTTACAAGTTTATATCTGAACTACAGAGGATGTGATGATGAAAGGAAGCCATCTTCATGCTTATAGTAAGTCTATGGCTTTTCAGCTTTCCATGCTCTGCAAGCGAGGAGGTGCACAAGAAGCTGGTAGGGAGCATAACCAGGACAGCTGACCCAGACGGGCCAAAGGGACATTCATTACCATACGACATCATGCACAGTATATAACCTAGGGTTAGTTGGCTGGGTGGTAGTGACCACAGCTTGGGGACAGACTGGGCATTGGTCAATGGGTGGTAAGTAATTTTATTGTGCATAAGTTGTTTTTTTATAGTCTTTTATCATTATTATTTTCTCTTTCCTTGATGTCCTAATAAACTGTCTTTATCTCAACCCATGAATTTTACCCTTTTTCTGATTCTGAGTGAGCAAGTGGCTGCACTGTGCTTAGTTGCCAGCTGGAATTAATCCATGACATAGCCCTAATGATTTTTTTAATCTTTTTATTTAGGAGCACAGGTGGAAGAGCCTTGTATTAAAAAGGATCCCACACTCCATCCTAACCAAATCCAAAATCTTTTTTTATCACTGTGAAAAGTTTTAATGAACCATCACACAGATGCATGTCCTTTGGGTAGCTCTGAAATTCATGGCCATTCTGATTCAGGTTCTACTCTAAGTTGTCCCATTTCCTGTCCATTCCATGGGAAAGTAGAGGGGCATATTGCATTAGCTTGGCTACAATCAATTAATTTGAAAGCTTTCTATAGAAAGTTTTCTATGTCAATAATTTTTCTGCAAAGATTTTCCAGCAGTATAAACCTATCACAGTACTAAATCTAGGTATGGGCATGGCACGTTGTCTCTCATTGTTGGAGTTAAAAGTTATGATTTCTGGGGGGTTGGTTTCAAACCTTGTATCAGCATTTGACTGATGAATGCAGTCACTAATGGAAGTGTTCGCTTTATATATGTTGCATCTGATTACCCTGCATTGCTTATCTCAAACTGCTGGGCTTGCCCAATAGGAGTATCTAAAGTGAATATGAAAGTGTTAAGAAGCAGGTATTAAAAAAAATACTCAGCTCTGATTAGCCAAAATATGCTTTGTCTGTAGCTGCTTGTTTGACTAAGGAAAGCAATATGACAATTAACATAAGTTTGACTAAAAGCCGGTTAGCTTCAATTTAAGGTTTTGGCTTGTTTCAGTTTGTGTTGTATCAAAACTGGGGGAAATAATATTGAATTGAAAGCATTTTTTTTTTCTTTTACTCTGCTGAATCAAGTGTTATTAGACTTGCTGCATATCAAATCAGATACAAGAATCTCTGCGTGTGCTTGTACATTGTGTCTATTCAATCTTGACAGCTGATTGTGATGTCAACTTTGTATGGTTGTTGACACAAAATTTTAAACTGTATTTTCTAATAAAAAGGAGAGAAAAATAGTGTCTTCTATGTTCTGGTTTCCTGATAAAGTAACAAGTATGAGGCTCAGTGTGTTGAACTTCATCCAGGAATTTACAGCGTCCAGATAAGGCATGTGGCTTTAGCTATTAGGTGAAGTAGGCCACTGCTTAGAGTCTAAGAGATGTTGATGGAAATGATTGACTGTTGCCTCTGTTTTCAGCTGGTTGAGTCAGTGTCTGAGAGCCCTTGCTACCTATCAGATAGTAGGCAAGGTTAAGTGCTCCTGCCAGGGAGGAATAGGTTGGGCTGTGGCTGCTGCCAGCATCAGCTCTCTCACCCCAACCGACCCCTAGCCTGGCAGAAGCAAGCATCACTTCTCAGAGCCTTCCATTCCCTCCCTGACTTGCTTGACTATTTCTGTTGTCAGGTTGTTCCTCCTCTCCCTTCTCAGATGACAGCAGCCATGGTGTAGGAGGAGGCGTAAGACTGGTGCAAGGAAAAAAATGTCCCTTTAACAGTTAGGAGGAGGAGGAGGAGAAGCCAGAGCTGCAAAAATTATGTTAGAGGTGGATGGAACTGCCAAGTCAGAAAGGAGAGAGGAAGGTAGGTAGGAAAGTCCCAGGGTAGGCCAGCTGGACCCAGCCTTTACTGATGTTTTTGTTTCTAAACACAATTGTGTACCTGTCCTTGTCTTTTTTTATTATTATTTTTCTTTTTGTTTTTGTTTGTTCTTCTATTGTTTTACAACTTGATTACATCTATTTGTTTGTATGACATCCTGAATGGTTTTCTCTGGGGAAGAGCCCTCACAATACCTTAAGCAGGTCGTTTTTAAAAGCCTTATTGTTTTCAGGCTATGCCTGAATAACTCCTTCTTGACATATTTACCTTGATAAACAACCTTTTTTTGAGTCCTGAAGAATATTTCCCAGTAGACCAGACAGGAGCTCAGGATGTTCCCTGAAGATTGCTTTGTTTAATGTCAACTTCTCCTCAATTATCCATCTTCATTTATGAATTAATCAAGGAGCACAATTTTTATATCCTTACCTACCCCAACTCATGGCTTGACAATACGAACGCTGGGACTTTGGGCATTATTTCCAGCTGATGAATGTGACAGGTTTAATACTAATGAATATATTCAACCATGCTTTTCATAGGAGAAGTGATCCTGATCGAAGATAGAATATTGCCTCAAATGGAGCCCACTTTAGAATAGCAGTAACTGGTCATAAGCTCCTGAATAATAGTCCAATATCCTTACAGCAAGAAATTGCAGGTAGAGTGATGACTACCCTGAAAGGAGTGAGGCTTACTCATGAAGCCCCCTGTGAAGTGGGCAGCTGCTTCGTTTGCATTGCTTAGAGAATAAAGAAAAACATAGCCTATCATGTCTGTGCTGTTCTTTGCTATTGTCTCCTACCTGCCAGGTTGATACTCAACTTGCAGGGTTTTCAAACCAGGTGCTATGCAATTCAAGAGGGTAGAGGTGGCAAAATGAATATAAGAACGCTCCTGCTCTGAAGACCTCATGTTTTCTTGTGTAAGAGACAGGAGTCCTCTACATATTTTACTCCACAGTGAACGTGGGAAGAAAACCTTGTAGGCTTTGTGCACGCAGAGAGATGGCTCTCAACATTAGAATGTCTTGTTTTATTTATATTATGATATACTGGACAAGGCCTATTAAGGGAGAAGAGCAGCTAGACTGAAAGACAACAGGAAAAGGGCAATGGAGAAAGGGATAAAGAGAGAGTGGGGTACTGGAGACACAAATTTGGGGTTTTTTGTTGGTAGTTTGGATTTTGTTCATTCTGGTTTTGTGTGGTTATTTTAATTCTAGATTTGTTTTGTCTTGCTCATTGGTGGTCGTAAAGCAGCTCTGCATTTACTCAGGGTGTGATGCAGGGATGAATGGCTGGGATAGATGGCAAGGCAAGGAAAGGGGAAGTGAAAAAGGACTGGCATCTCTAAGGAGACCAATGTCCATAGCATTCCAGTTTGAGATCTGGGAAAGGTATTTAAGATGGACACAGTCAGCACTGGGCGGAGAGCATCCACATTGTACCTCGTGGGAAGAGGTATGGTAGCATCTGAACAGCATAGTTCCTGAGAAATGCTGTTGATCCTTTCCTACATATGAGAAATATCTCCACTTTCTCTCCTGCTGGCACGTTTTTCCTTTAAATAAATAAAAAGAACTCTGGTTGTTTTTTAATTAATTAATTAATTTATTTTTAAAAAAGGATGCATACTTATTTGCTACCTAAACCATTTTCTTTTCACTTCCAGATGTTTTCTTTGTGGTCTTTTGTGGGGACATTTGGATAATTGATGAAATAATTGGATGTAAGCCTCATTATTTGTTTTATTTTGCCCATTACATCATACTTCATGCCAAAATTACTGTTCTCAGAGGGATTAGATCTTCTGTTAACACACAATACAAGATTTCACAGCTAATGTTTCAGACATTCTTTGCCTGCTTTTAAACACTGATCAATAGATTAATCAGTTATTTCCTGTATCTGTGTAACCAGCCAGGTATGTCACCATTTACAGAGATAGAAAAGAAAACAAAGAAATCTCTGTAGACCAAAATGGACTGTCCCTAATTAGTGTCTTTCTTGTGCATATTGGCAGGAGAGGCTGCTGCCATGCAAGCTCAGAGAAGTGAGGAGCTTGGCTGACTGATGCTGAGTGGGAGGTTTCAGAGAGAAGCAAGTCTGCAAACCTATGTTCAGGAAACTGATTTGTCTCTCTTTAATAGATGGGCTTTTTAACTAAACGTTAATTTAAATAGATCATTGTAACTTGTTATGAGTAAGACAATATAATTGTCAGGCACACAATATGGTCCTTCATCTCTGTCTTTGATTATTGTGGTTACAGAATTGTGAGAGGTAAAATGTTGAGCTTTAAACATAATGCAACAGCACTGGTATTTTGTCAGATCTTTTGTATGAACAAAACAATAAAAAGCAATTTGCCTAATACTTATGCACAAAGCATAAGACAATTTTATTTCTTACTTTTTGTTTCATCTGTGTAAGCCTTTTTCAGTGCTACTTATTCCACTTATGTGTCTTGAAATGGGAGACTTGAGGCTGGACAGGAAGAGAGAGGAGGCAATGCTGAGGAGCCTACTGGCACCCCTTCCCTTCCTGCCTTTATCAGCAGAAGAGACAGGGAATCTGATTCACTCTGTGCCTCATATTTTTCAGATATTTGGAGCCTCTTACTTTCCTTTTCATTTGGAATAAAATTTGCACCATTTCAAATGCTCTGACCAGGGACAGATTAGCCACTGCACCATGATGTGAAGCATTGCAGCCCCAGGACACTCATGTAAGATCAAGTTTTATTTGTCTGTGAAATTGCCTGAGTAATTGTTAAACGTCAGACTCTCCACTTTTCTATGTGAGGACAAGCTCCTGTGCTGGTCATATGGCAGCTGTATAATAGCTAAGGTACTTTGGGCAATACTTCTGTAATCCATTTAATTCTTCTGCTCCAACAGGATACTCAGCATAGCCCACCCTTGCGGAAGGTCTGCTGAAGGAAGAGTACTAGTGCTGTTTCTTGTGTTACAGGACATGCAAAAAGCAGGTGTGTGTAGCCTGGATAGAGTTTCATATGTCACCACAACAGCACTCCCTCCTCCAGCAAGAGCTTGGCTTTGCCTGCCTTCTAGGCTGTACTTTAACCGCTTGTGCCAATGTTTTATAAGCATCTAGATGAGTCAGTTATTCAGCTGTTCTTTGACCTGATCCTTTCTATTTCACATGTGATTTTGACTAAGTGTACTCTGGAACTAGATTTATTTAAGACTGAGGTAACTTGTATGAGGTAGTAGCACAGGGATTCTGGGGGTGGCTTTGCCCCCAGAATTAGTTGAGGATTATACATGTCGTGCAAAAGAAGCTACTTCACTTTGAGACTCAGAATGGCTTTCCATGGAATCAGTTTAGTCTGTACCATGGCACAGTTAATCCCCACCTGGATACAGCACCCAGAGTTGATGGATAGGGTTTGTATAGTACATGTTGAATTAACACTGTCTAACAAAAAGCTCCATCTTCTAGTGGAACTTGCTATTAAATTTTAATTCTATAGTCACATTATTAAAAGTCTGCCATATAAACTTAAGAAAACTACTTTCATGTTAACACTAGGGTAAGTAAAATTATTTTCCTATAATAAATACTGAACTGCATCTGAGTGAAAATTTTTTTGGACTTCTACTAACTGTGCCAAATAGATAAATTTCAAAGGGTGATACTATCAGGTAACAGATTCAAGGTTCACAGACAAAAAGAGAAGGCAGATGAACTGTAAGGAAATAAAGGTGTTCTCCATCTGTTTCCTGTGTTTAAAACTGTTTGCAATGTGTTCCTTGACATATGTTGAGCATGTAGCTGGGTACTGCTGTCCTTGGTTTAGCATAATGGACATTATGGAATTAAATGTTGTTGCTGAAACAGAACAATGGTCTCTGAGCTTCATTCATTATCACTGAAAAGAACAGCATCATCAGTGAAAATAAAAGCAGTTCCATATTTAATTCATAAGTCTTAAATTAATTTTCCGTTTTATAGGAGCCACCTGTTGACTGCTAAGGTACTTGCTCAACAGATTCTGCTATTCAAAGCACTTCATATGTGATAAAATTGTTTCATTAAAAAAAAAAAGAATTCGATCTTGCATTGTTTTATCTTTACAAATTTTTTTCAAGTGCTGAACTGTAGGCTTAAAAGCTTATAGTTATTTATTTTACTAGCTTGAAGAGTTGTCTTCAAAAATTCATTGCACTCCTCTATGAAAGTTGTTCTTGCTGGTGGTTTGATATATGAACACTAAGGCTCTTTCGTAATGTCCGGACCGACATCTTTCTCAGAAGAACAGATTGGCAAGTTTGAGGTCCTCCCTAATTTCTTCTTTAATTTTCTCAAGTTATTATGTACTGCTTCCTGGAAATGCAAATGAACAGAGCTTAAAAGGAGTATTTGGAAATTCCAGATTGTGTCACAATGGTCTGAAAGGGCCTGTTGCCTCCTAACACAAAATGTAAATGCATTTTATGAATAATACACTTATTACTCCCAGCAGGACATAAGTACAACTGAAAGCAAGTAAAATAACTGCTTAGATGTCAGGCTGTGGAAGTCTACTGTCTTCGCCCCAAGATCAACCTGTGCAGGCTAGTTCGGGAATAATTAAGGAAAATTATGTTCTCCAGTACATTCTCTGGGATGCCTGTTTTCTGTAACTACCTACTAATGAACCCCAAGAGAATTCCAACAGAGCAGAGAAACAAAATGTGATCCAATTTATTCTCAACAATTCTTGCTTCTTTCATAGTAATACACTACATAATTAGCAAACTTGCTGTTCTGGGGTTTCATAACATTTAGACTGGAAAACTACAAACTGGTTTTAGAGTATCCTTGATGAGATTCTGATGTAAGATATAGAAAAAATATTTGTTTTCTGTGAAACGTAGGAGAGAGCTACTTTTGGAGGTGGACTACTGCAGTAGTTCTGTGACAAATGGTAAATGTTAGCAGTATGAAAATAACACTCCTGTGAATTCCTTCCATCTCTTGGACAGTCTTGAACGCAGCCTTAATAAACACCCACAGGCATTATGGCATGCAGAAGCCCAGGGTATGTAGTCCCAAAATTACATTAGAAGATCCAACCTAGTAATGACAAATCTTTTAAATTATGAACTTTACTTGAATCCACTGAAACATTCCAGGAAAAAGTGAGAATCTGGGGAGTAATGCATAAAATCTATTGTATTTCAAGCAATTACATTTCTTTAAAGACAAAGTACTTCACTGGAAACAGATCATTTTCTAAAGTGCAAGTACTTTGGTAGGACTTATTTCTATACCTATGTGTTACATAAATCTCACTGGCTTTATATTCGCAACTTGCAAAGCTACTGTATTTTTGATGCTAAACGATTCAGTGAAAGAGAAAACCACACCCAAGAGTACAGATCAAAATTAAAGGCTTGTGATGATCTGTCTTTGAAGTTTAAGCCTGTATAATACGCATGATTTTGAAAAAATAACTTTTTTGGAGCCTTAGGTTTTTTAGAGTTCATAAAACTGTGAGTTTAACACTAGCCTCATAGATATCAGGACTGTGATAAAGTAGTAAATGAAAGCATGTTATGTTTTATCTGACATAGTTATCAGAGTAATAAGATAAGTGACCTTCAGGAAAATACCACCTGGACTTTGTCTGAACTGATAACTAGTGATATTATTAACTCATATATATGTCCAGCAGCTCTTCCAAGAACTTTGTTTCTTCTGTTTTTTCATCTCTAGCTGAAGGCATGATTAGTAGTGTCTAATAGCTGTCCAAAAGCATAATGCAGCTTCCCTCACAAGAACTGTGTTAGTTATTTATTTCTGCTTTATAACTTGCACTGTTTCAGGATTAACAATGTCATATTAGAGAGACACTGTGAACATGATTTTCTTTCAAAGTTGGCTATTTTAAGAATCTACTTGCCTGATGGAATACCACTTAATATTTTCTAAATTGCTTTAGGTGTTTGGCATTTATGATTTTGCTTAATCATTTCATAACATTGCTGAGTTTTCACCTCAAAACATTTCACCACCGTAGTTAAATGTGAAGGGTACAATGAACTTACTTTTTGGATCCTAGAATGACTTGTCCGAGATTTCACAGATATTCTTTGAGGGATAACTTTGTTCCTTTTGTACCATCTTGAGTGAGCCAAGAGACACAACGAATCTGCTCATGACTGCTGTTTTCTTTCCATGACAGAGACCACCTTTATTTAGATTCTGGAACTGCTGTTGGAAAAAAAACAATCTTAAAATCTGGGTTGTGGATACAGCTTCTGTCATTGTGTCCACAGCTGTGTTAGTTGTTTTCATTTTGTTACTGTATGGCAAACTAATGTTGGTATGTGCTTTACTAGATCGATTAAATTGCTCATTCTGACACTGAAAAGCTAAGTTTCCACATCTCGCGTTGAATATCCTTGTGTCAGCTTGGAAGAAGTTGTATAGTGGAGAAGGCTGCTCAGAAGCATTCTGATGACTGCATTAGAATCTAACATCTCTAATACTTCCTCTGATGGCAAACACTTGGAGGTGTCTCTTTTAGGTTGTTCTATGAAGTTGCCTTGCAGAAGCTCAGAAAACCCTGAGTTTACCTCCCACTATTTGTATCGAAGTCTATGGGATACCAGTTTCTGGGACTCCCAAATCAAGGCTCCTAAACAAGAAAGAAATGTTACTCAAGGAGAGGGAGGGTCTTGAACAGGCAGAGGTGTGTAGCTGCTTTGTCAGACAGGCACACCAGGATTAGGTGCTTAAGCCCCAATCCTCTCTCAGAGTATAACTTTGATATTTCATATCTT
The DNA here is from genome assembly GCA_027574665.1 of Rhynochetos jubatus. Classification (NCBI taxonomy): domain Eukaryota; kingdom Metazoa; phylum Chordata; class Aves; order Eurypygiformes; family Rhynochetidae; genus Rhynochetos; species Rhynochetos jubatus. Next base: position 64,661,278 of record CM050651.1, on the reverse strand, counting down.
TCTCATGTGAAATGATCAGCTTGTAGGCAACTCGTTTTAGCTACTGCTGCTCTTGTGAGCTCTGGAGGGAGATGAGTGGCTAGCTCAAGACCTCTGGATTTCATTTGGTGATAAGCTTCCAGGCAGTTATTTATTGAAAGTCTGAAAAGTGGATAAAACCTCATTTATTTCTCATGCATAGATTATATCAAGGAAGTGTGGTGCTAATAAATGTATTGAGGTGTGTTGTTTCTTGTTATCATAGTTTTTATCCAGTCATCTGGAATTAGCTGGAATTATGACATACAGTAAAGATGTTAAACAGTTTGTACCTGCCTAAACCAAAGTTAATCAGTCTGTCTACATTTCAGAGTTCTAGATATTACATCCAGATAATTTTTCTCTATATATGTCTTGTAGATAGGAAGAATTTTTCTTGCATAGTCTTCCGGCAAATGCTCTGCTGCTAGCCAAATTGTAAAAGTATTTCTGCTGGTAGTGTTGCCATAAACAAGTTCCTCTGGACAGGACATTTTACGGAAAAAAAATATTGTGACAGTAGAACTTTGAAAAGCAGTCAGTTTAAAGGGGGAGAGACTTCACTGATGGTAAGAGTGAAATATGTCTACAGATAAGAGAGACCAAAGTAGCTTAATCTTTCATTTTTATGGTTTTGGGGAGGTTTTTTTAAGTATCTGTTGTAGGCACCTAATCTTGGAGGTGGTCTCATTTCCCCCTGCTGTCAGTGAAGAGAGAGAGGCTCTTCTTTGAAGCATGTTGGAGCTGTAGCTGGACTTACAAACCCTGAATATGTCTCTGGGGCACCCTACCACTTTCCACTGACAATAAATAAAGAGTTATGGAGAAAGAGTATACAAATTAATAGCCCAAATCGAACACTGGGATGATAGACACCTTTCACCTTGTCTCAGCTGTGTTGTATACTATTTACTGCAGACTTTTTGGGACATAACAGCCAATTCGGTCAGCTTTTCTCAGTAGCCAGTTTGCATGCAATTGTTTAATCAAGAAGAGCTGATGAGACTTCTGTGTCAGGAGTTGGGCAATGGACCTGCTGATTCAGCAAGAACTCTGTCTGGTCTTTTTAATCATAAATGACTTGGCCGGAAGAGTGGCTGGAGATTAAAGATATTACATTCAAAGGGTAGCATGGGTATTGTAAGAGGAAAAGTAACATAAAGGGAAAATCTACCTTCCCCTCTCTCCTTACCAAAATGCTTTAATAAATAATTTCTTATAATCAGAGCTTGCATGTTAAAACATATGCCTTGTAAATTACGTAGTAGACATATTTGTATCAACAGTACCACACAGAATTAGAGTGTTTTCACACTCAAGCTCTTTGCACCTGGACATTTATTATTCTCATTGTAATTGTACAGTAGAAGAGTTCAATATTTCTGTGTTTATGAAACTTGCTTTGACATAATTATGGTATCCATGTTCTCCCAGCTTTGACTCAATATTTAATATATCATAGTCTTATGGAGAAAGAAGGAAATTTATGGGTATTTCCATTAAAACTGAGATGGAATCATACTTTGGAAAGGCAGCATCAGTCTTCAGAAGTCTCCAACGGTAGAAACAACGTGTTGACAATCATTCTATATTATTTTCTTAGTAATTTGGTCTTGAAATTATGTGGAATTTAAGTATTAGTGTTTGAATGTTGTTAATTACTTTTTCAGGATGCTGGGCCAGTTAAACACGTTAGAATTACTTGATTTCTTTTTGTCTTCTAGTCATATGGATTTTTCCCCCCTTTGTTGCATGGAGATATCCCTGAAAGAATTTTTCAGTAAAAAAAAAAAGCATTTGTCTTCTAAATACTAACAAAAAACCCACAAACATTTCGAATCTCATGAAGAATTTAGATGATTAGCATGATATACATGCCTGAATTTAATTACAAAAATATATAGGCTTTTATCCTGAAATAATTTACATAGTTACAGGGAAATCTTTGATCTATTTAATTACAGTTGTTCAAGTCGCTGTCCAGGCATATTTTTAAAATCTCTAAGGGTTTCTCACCTCATCACCTTTTCCAGTTGATGAAAAAGTAGAAGAAACTGACTGAGGAAACAAAAGAATGTTGAGAGCTGCCAGTCTTTAAAAGCAAATAAAAAAACCATTGGTTAAAGTTCATGTGAGTGTTGTGATCCTGCCACCTAGTGAGGAAAGGACTTTGACCTCTTGATATTTTCTTTAGCCTTATGATTTTAAGAAATGCAGCTAGATATTTAAATATACAGCATCAGATATTAAAGCATATACCTTTTAGATCATAAACACTTAATATTTGATTTAACAAAGGATATCAAACTAGACTTCTAATTCCAGTCCACTTGTGAAAAGCTTAAGAGGAATGGAAGTGTAACAGGAGATTATAGCTGTCGCTTTTACAGAGTGAAAGGTCAAACCCTCAAAAGTTTACTTTTCAGCAAATTCTGCAGCAATATGAGCCTCACCTAATGGAATTTTTTAGCTTGTTTTATTTCTGTACTACATGCTTTCTGTTTTCTCTGTATAGATATTTGTTTTAATTATATTTTTTTTGACTAATCATGTTTAAGGTGGTGCTCTTAGAGTATTTCCTATCATAAAGAAAATTCATCAATATGTGCAAAACTGACTTAATTATTAGGTGTGGCTGAAAGTCATTGAAATATGGCATAACAGAGCATAATAAAACTTTCTAATGCTAGTAGCAAGTAAATCCAACCTTTTATGTAATTTTTTAGTCTGTCCTATTTGTAACAAAAGATTTGAAACTGATTTTTTGTGTAATAATTTTACAGTATGGCCCAAGACAGGGAGCTTTTGGAGGGCAAAAGAGGGAACTAGGCTCCCAGTTTCCATTGACTTTCAGAGGATCAGCAGGGTAATCACTGAACCGTCACATGACAACAGAGAAAATGCTTCACTGTTTGTTGCCTCAGGTTTGTTGGAAGATGCTGAACTCTAAAATGTTCTCTTTCTGCTGCCTCTGGTTCCTGATGAACAGAGTAGAGCCCATCTCAGTTGACCACCTCTGTCATAGGGCGTAGGGTGTGAGAGGCTGTGCAGCCATACAATCTCAGCTGTACCCTATGAATCAGAGAGGTCACTGCATCAGTAGTGTGTAATGCCAGCTGGCAACTAAGCACCGTGCAGCCACTTGCTCTCTCCTCCACCACCCCAGTGGGATGGGGAAGAGAATTGGAAAAAAAAGGTAAAACTTGTGGGTTGAGATAAAGATGATTTATTAGGATATCAAGAGAAGAAAAAATAATAATAATAATAGAATATACAAAACAAGTGATGCAATTGCTTACCACATGCTGACTGATGCCCAGCTTGTCCCCAAGCAGTGATCCCCGCAGTTTATGTATTGAGCTTGACTCCATATGGTATGGAATGTCCCTTTGGCCAGTCTGGGTCAGCTGTCCAGGCTATGCTCCCTACCAGCTTCTTATACACCTCCCCACTGGCAGACCACGGGAAGATGAAAACTCCTTGCCTTAGTATAAGCGCCGTGTAGCAACAACCAAAACACCAGTGTGTTATCAACATTATTCTCCTACTAAATGCAAATCACAGCACTATACCAGCTACTAGGAAGTAAGTTAACACTACCACAGCTGAAACCAGGGCAATCAGCTTTTCTAGTTTCCTCTCCTTCCTCCTGAAAGTCTATTCCTGTGATTCAGACACTCCTGAAGTACAAGGTCTTAGCAGCATGTTTCAATTTGATTAGATTTCTTCTACTATCTTCTTCTGGATTTAATAATCAAGGCTGGAAATTAACTTCTTTTTATACTCATTGGTTGCATGCTGGCAAGATCCTCTTTCTTACATCTCTGAAGTTTTATGACCCTCAGCCTGCCTCAGTTTCTCTGACAGTTTTTGGTGTGCAGTGGAGATAAACTTCAGTGTATCGAGATGCTTTGTAGATATCAGTACTTATTCATTTGTTCCAGTTATTCATTTCCACAAAAGAGCCATTAAAGATAGCACAGATTAAAAATCTGCAAAAGCCCATGTATGTCTTCTGGGGACACATTAGTCCACCTTGCATGATTTCTAATATTGTCCTGGATACGGGTAGGTGTTCCTCTTCCCTGTACAAACAGGTGTGTGCTGTCAGTTATTCTTCCCTGTATTTCCCCATGGGATGCTTGCTGTCTTATTAAGACTAATTGGTGGGATGCTGAAAGCAACTGCAGACCTTCAAAATCTTGAGCTAAGATAGTTAGCCTTCTGTTTTCGAGACATATTCATCCATCCCTATGAATTCTTAGATACCTGTGAGCTCGATGTTCTGTAAAATATATGGCTTTGTACAGAAACATCTTGAAATGGCTTTCCTGTCATTCTGAAGGAATAGAAGGAAATCCAACAGATGAAAATCCTTTCTGGTATCAGTGTTCTCCTTTAAAAAAATTTACCTGGAAGTTACTGAATGTGACTTTGCTTTTGAATGTTTTGTTTCTCACTAAATAATAAAGCTTGTGATTATTTTTATATATATATATATATATAAATATATATATAAATTGGTTTAACACTTCATGCAGTCCTACAAATGCATATGCACCTATTTTCAATAATCTGGAAGTTCTCCTGGCTTCAGAAAAAATAAACATTATTTTTTAAATATTTCTGTTCTAAATGGTGCTCATACTAATGTTTCATTAAAGGTATAATTTATTTTAAGTCTTGTTTGACCTTGTCCACCTAACATGTATGTGCAGACACAAACCTTCAGTGCAAAATGATCTTAATTTTCTTTTTCATGTTCTCCTTGGTCCTAGGGAATTTCTGTCCATGAGGTCAACAACAAATTTATGATGGAGTTTCTGGTATTTTGTTGGTGTATTATCCTGGTATTTTCATGTACATATCTGGCTCATTAAGGCTTTGAGGTTCCTATTCATAGAACCCCCCCTGTTAAAGGATTTGTGATGAATCTGATAAACTGTTGTGACAGTGTGTTATGATGGCAGAGGGGTAAAAAGGAATTTAAGGGCAGTTTTTTAAATTTAGTTGGTAAACAAGTTGATAGAAATATGGACAGAAACACTCTTTATGCCACACTGTCTTTTAACCCAGCTAAACTGCTGACAGGATGAAATGTCTTCTCAGTACAACTCTCTTTTCCTTTTCTTTGCTATTAAAGTGGTCTAGACAATTCTCACAGAACACAGTTTCTTTTAGATGGTTGCACTGAGGAGAAATGAATTTTTCCGAAAGTGTTGCCATTTTTATTTTCTCTAAACATTTTCGACTTTCTTCTAAAGTGCATTATGGATTTTTGTTTACTGATTCTGTAAGGCATGGCAAAAGGTTGCCAGGAGAGCTTATGAATATTCCTGGATATGTTCAAAACTCAACAGGAGAAGCCCTGGTCAGCCTGCTTGAGTCATTATTGTTTGAGCAGGAGGTTGGATAGGATGATCTCCAGAGATCCCTTCCAACCTATATTACTCTGTGATTCTATTAGCCAAGCAAAATCTATTCCCCATGATATGTGTACTATTACAAATACTCATTGACAAGATTTTATCAAGTATTTTCCTATATAGAAGTAGGAATAACTTTTAATGACTACAGGACATAGAAAATAGACTTAAAGACATGAAAAGAGCGGAAATGATTCAGAATGTCATCCAGTTAAAAGGTGTTTTTTATTTAATTTTCTCAATTTTGTTTCATTAAACTAGAAACAAGCAAAGAGGGTATTACCATTGCTCTAGTGTCATTGAAGAGAGGTGGGTGTGTTGCTGTTTTGCACTCAGGCTCATCACACTGGACTCTGATATGATAACAGATGTGCATCCACCCAGGAAATTACCATTTTCAATAAGAAGCAGAGCAGCAAATGGATTTTCATGCACGGAAAAATAATGTAATAAACTGAACAAAGCCCTGTCTTGATAAATTATATGGTCATAGAAGGTAAAAAATACAATTTGTTTGAATTTCTAAACCTTCAATAGAGCTATAAACCAGGAACACTTTCTACTCCCAGTAATAAAATAACAAACAGAGACATACCTGTTAAATACATTTACAAGTCTGAATCTCCACATGGTTTTTATGAATTTCCCTATAGAAAATTTTATATTTAATGTCAAGCATTAAAAATGGTTGGGAAATACTAGGTGTGCTTATTTATTCATTTCTTTTTATAGTACATTGGTCTTTCTCAGGAGACTCAAAATGGTGGGAAGAAGGAAAATAATTTTTGGTCCTTTATAAACCTTTTGTTTCCAAAACGCTTACTGAAGTAAATGAAAAACTCTTCACTGAAGTCTAAGGATGTCATAAGCATTGTAAGTGAAAAGTGGTCTAAGTCTGAACAAAGAAAAAACTTCAGGAAGACTTTTCATAGATACTTAAAATTATTTTGAGTGCTTTAAAAATAATTTAAAGGGCAAATAATTATTCAGAGAAGAATATGACTCAGAATTCTGTTAGAATAAAATATACTCTATATTAGAATATTACTTTTAGAATATTATAATTAATTATGGCAAGATTAACAACAATTAGAATAATAATTATTATTTTATAATATCTTGTATGTAATAAAATATATATGAAATATATTAATCTTCATTATTTTCTTCTAGAAAATTAGTTTCCAGCCTACTTTTGTAGTTTGTACTATCATTTTTGCTATGGCAGCTCCCCATCTTTCTTTGGTCCTGTGCCAAATTCTGTTGACAAAATGTTAGTGATCATATGTAACTTCATCTTAAACCTTGAGTCTCCACTGACTCCTAAATAACTTTTTTTTCCCTTGATATCTTTACGAATCAACAAAGCACCCCTCACCTGTCTCCCAGTTCTGCCGTTATCTTTCCTCCCCAAACCTTCTTTACATGCATCCAAGGGGATGTCTTTTCCTATATCCATCTCAAAACTCACATGCATTGCAGTCCTGAAGCATGGATCTACTTTCTTGCCTCTCTTCTCCTCTACTTCCTTTTAAAAGACAGTGAAAAGTTTACAAAGAAAGGGCATTCAATATAAAGATTTTAAAAATGTTTTAAAATCTTCTTCCTGAATCTAACATTTTCCTTTGCATCCCCCTTGCTGAAATTTTCTCTTGTTTTATTTAAATTTGATTAGGGCATTGACAGTGTATGGAATCCCATCCTTTTTTCTACTGCGGTGCCATGCACGTCAATGTTTAAGCACTGGTGGATACTGACAGCCATATGAAACAATTGCAAGTGTTTAGAATCCACATTTAAAATCATGTGTTTCAATGCTGTGGCAGGATTTAGCCCACAGTTTCAGGGCTGCTATGCTGACCTAACACAGAAACCCTCTGCCATGCTGCTTCTTTTGTCAAGGAAGTTTAGGTAATGAAAACTTGGGCAGTTACTTTAATATTAAAAATAATCAGACACTTTCTTTCAGTGCTGTCGTAACAGTGTCATAATTATGCTGTCTGCAAGTACTACTGGCTACCTTCATGCAGTTAAGATCCTTTCTTATTTTTGTGATAGTGTGTGACATCTAGTGTTGCAAATAAAGGGATTTAGAAAAAAAATTAATTTGATGTAAACAGACTTGTTAGATATAAGTGGGTATTTCTGAAAGTCTTACTTAAACTAGATTTATATCTTAGATAATTTTAAACTCTTCACTGATTTTTCAATACAATTTTCATACTGCTGTTTGAACTTTGAATTGAATTAACTATTCCATCTAGAACTTTGTCTCAATTTGTTTGGTCTCATTTAATGTTCTATCGCATTGTGTTAGGATTTAATGTTGAATGCCGTCATTGAGCTGCCAGAATGTCACAAGCTCACCACTGAAATATAGCTATTTAATTTTATCTGCAAGATACCTGGAACCATTGATGTTGCTCATTTTCAATTTGGAATCGATTTAGTATATATGACATTCTTATGCATATTAAAAAAGAATAGTTTTGTGTTTCAAGCTTTTTGTGAAATTTTCTTTTTTTTTTTTAATGGACAAATCCTGGTCTTTCTTGAGGAATCACAGAGTAAGTAGCAGATGTTTTCAAAGAGTAATGTCTGTAAGTAGGGGAAGTTTCCTGTGGAGGCACATAGCTTGGACCTTGCCCTGGCCTAAAGACTTTAGTTCACCTCACTGCTTAGCAATATTCTTTCCACTTTTCCAAGACCAAACTTTGGTAAATCAAGTATTCCAGTGTCTTATTTTCCCCTTTCATTTTCTAACTGTGATGAAATAAGGATGGTCATAATGCATAGCCTAGACAGCAACCATGAGGCCACCTTGGGCATGCTCAACAATTTCTAAGCACGCTGTAATGTATTTCAGCATCATTGGTGAGGACAGTATAGAAAAGAGAATGAATTTCAAGTGCCAAGGTATTTGCCAGAGATACTGGACAACCTAAAATGGGTTGAATTTATTATTCAGTGGTGACCTTGATTAATTACGTCGTGTTGGGAAAGTCTTGCCAATAAAGTATGTCAGGTGTACAACAACAGATGTCTTCTGGACAGTGCTGAATGTCTGAAGCATTTCTCATCAGGTGGAAAATGAATTTCTTGTACTGTACTTCTGTTCTAACCACACGGTTTATTGAAGGGTCAGTAATTTCCTAATTTTCCCAAACCTATTCCCAGCACACTGCACAACTTACAGTAACTATGACCACGAGTTAGGTCATGATTCTTGTTTGTTATTGATATACTGACAAAAATGTGCTAGCTGCTTCACAGTCTGTAAAACAGGGCTTCTGCTTCAGGGATTTTATTGTCTGTTCTACAGTTGACCTTTTGCAGGGGATTGCAGGAAAAACACTGAAAATGTTTTCTCACGTTGTGTTTCTAAACAATGACGGTATCATTCCTTTGTTGTTTGGTGAGTGACACAACCTGTGTTGTCTGACACTAGTCCTTACAGCTCATGGCAGAGCGATTGCTTGGGAGGTGGTATGATCCCAATAAGGTCAAAATGGCAGAATCAGACTCTGTCTTTCAGTCACTGAGGTGACCTACGCTAAGGTTCTCAGCAAAGCAGGGAACAGTAGGTTAAGAAAAGCCTGTTAAACTTAACGAAGGAAACAGAATAAGTAATTATTTTAAAAAACCCTTGCATTGCTGTTTTAGCATCATATAATCAATAGGAGTCCTGAATTAGCTGAGTCATGCAGGCAATCCATTATGCTGAGTGTATTTATTAAAGCTGCCACACCTAAACTGACCACTTGGATGCCGTTGCAATCATTTAAAACCAAGAACTTAAAGCAAAATACATTCAAACGATCTATCATATAGCTTAATCAATCACACTTTGGAGCTGTCTAGGGGATATCAATCCGTGCATTTGGGGCACTACTAACAATTAATTGCCAGATAGAGCACACATTTTACAAACACAGCCTTTAATGTGTTTGCCAAAGTAATAACTGTAATGGAAGTCAGAAGCTTGGAAACTGCTTTAAAAACTTGATCTCTATTTATCTTAATTTGAATGAAAAATTGAATGACCTAATGGGTATCACAAACTGCATAAACAAAAAAGAAATGAAATATAATTTATCTCTCAGAAATTGCTCAGCAATTTGTAGAATTTAGAACTATCATGTGGCTAGAGGGAGAAAAAAGACTGATAAATGTTAGTAGTAAAAAATATCGAAACTAATGAAAAAAGTTAATTTAAACTCCAAAAAGATGCACATACATAACTTTTCAAAAATTGGAACAGAGAAAAAAAAAATAAAGCAGATAACTTAGAAATAATTAATCATGAGTCCTCTTCATATATACTGAAGAAAAAATTTTTTGTAATTGTAAAATACTATTCATTAAACTTAGCCACAGAAAAAAGAGGAAAAAAGTGCTAGCATGAAATACAAATGCGTAGTGCAACACAGGAGGCACAAATGAATGGATCATTGACAGAGAACAATTTATGTGTGATAAAGATGTTGAAAAATTAGGAAATGTCATAACAACACTTAACCTGAAACAAATAAGGAAACTATTACGTTGCTTGTGTCAGGAACAGTGTGGCCAGCAGGACCAAGGAAGTGATTGTCCCCATGTACTGGGCACTAGTGAGGCTGCACTGTCAATCCTGTGTTCAATTTTAGGCCCCTCACTACAAGAAAGACACTGAGGTGCTGGAGCGTGTCCAGAGAAGGGAAATGGAGTTGGGGAAGGGTCTGGAGCACGAGTCCTGTGAGGAGCGGCTGAGGGAACTGGGGGTGTTTAGCCTGGAGAAAGGGAGGCTGAGGGGAGACTCAGCTACCTGAAAGGAGGTTGCAGAGAGCTGGGGGTTGGTCTCTTCTCCCAGGTGACAGCACAAGAGGAAATGTCCTCAAGTTGTGCCAGAGAAGGTTTAGATTGGATATTAGGAAAAGTTTCTTCACTGAGTTGTCAGGCATTGGAATGGGCTGCCCAGGGAGGTGGTTGAGTCACCATCCCTGGAAGTATTTAAGAAGTGTGAATGAGGCACACAGGGACATGGTTTAGTGGTGAACTTGCCAGTGTTAGGTTAAGGATTGGACTTCATGATCTTAAAGGTCTTTTCCAACAGAAATGATTCTATAATTTAAATTTGGCAATTTTCTGCTGAAAATCCTTACAAGGTAATGTCTGTGCTGTATGCTGCTTCAGAAAAGCAAGATTTATAAATGACAAGAGTTGTCTCCAAAATGTCATCTTATTTCCGATAACCTGAAGGTTTCCAAAGAGAAATTTTGAACTCACATCAAAATCCACTTAATGGATATCAGACTTCCAATAAATTTTGTCATCCTCTGTAACTTTGTATGATTTTATTTGCATTCCTATCTTCTGCAATTTCTGTATGAGCTGCTTCTCTCTGTTCTCAGTTCCCACTTGTTCCCTTCATCCGTCTTAAATGGGTCAGAGTTAAGTAATTTCTATGCATTTCTATTTACAATATTCTTTCAATACAAATATGTGTATCAAAAGGTAAGTGTAAAACATTCCTCAAAATGTAGTTTGTTACTCATATGACTGGACCGTCTGGTCATGCTCCTTGCTGTTCACATGAAGTGAAAACATTGGGTGATTTGGTCTTCCCGGAGCACCTTGAGGAGGTGTAGCTGTGCAAATAAACTCAAAAGTTTAAAAGGATTTTTTTTCATACATCTACCTATTTTAAAAAGGTCTTTCTTAGACCTGTGTTGCAAAGATGCCTTCCTCAAAGTCACTTTTATGGATGCTTCAAATAGACTCGCCATCCCTATCTTACAAAGTGTTAGCAGCCATGTTACCATGGTGATTGAATATTGCTTATTGCTTAAAAGACAATCATTTTAAGTGCTCTCATATGCATTGGATTTTATTGGAAATGTTCTGAAACATACAGTGAAGACCTGAGAAGTGAAAGATACAGACATAAGGCATGGGCACCTGCTCTTCCTTTAGTTTATTCCAGGGAGCAAGAGGCAATAGAGGAAGGATGAACACTGGAGAAATGTTTTGCACCGTGCTGTTTCTCCTGGTGTATGAAAGGTTCAGCAAGCACACTCACAGTACTGCCTGTTATGTCCAAAAAGAGTGTGGAGTCTACTGTCTTTCTACTGTCTTTCAACTGTCTTCCTCCATGCACTGCTTTGGGGTGATGTATTTTATCAGCATCAATTCTGGGCAAGGGGATCCTAGGCAAGCGGTGTTGAACATGCTTTTTCATACATTTCCTACTATTACTTTGTTTCAGGCTACAAAAAAAAAAATCTAACTTAAAAATTTAGTGTGTCTGATGAGTCAGTTTTATTGTGGATACCAGGGATCAATTCAAACCCTGGTGTGTGTCTCTTGACAACTAGCCTACGTTATGCACAGATTGCTAGGTGACACCTGGCAATGTCTCTAACTATAACATCTAGCTGGTGTTTCACACAGGCTGTATGCTTTCAGTTTTGAAGTACGGGGCTGGGTTTTTTCATACTTAATTTCAAATGGCAACATCTTAATAATGAGGTGTTGAAAGAATGGCAACAGATCCTTCCAACATAAAACTCAATAAACGATGTCATTTAAGTTGGTGCTGTTTCTGTCCCCAAATCTGTTAGGTTGCTCCCTATCTATTTTAGCTCTGGGAATAGGTGCTAGTTTTAGAAGCTTGATTTTAGATGTAATCAGCCTCTATTGTCCTTAATCTATTTTGAGAAGTTTCTTAAGTTTATCTTGAATTCCTTGTTAAGACAGAGCTTTACATAAACTCTAAGCAACAACAGTGAGAGTATAGGTAGGTCCATCCTTTTTGCACTCTATACTATCTGCCTTGGTCATTTTGGATTGTTAAAAGGGTGAGTGAAAGCATCATGCACTGAAGTGCCTATTGCTATGCTACTGTAGTGTAGCACAGAGCATTGTTAGGAAAAGCCACTTAGAACTGATGAACAGTAAGTGAACTGTTATGCTTGTTAAAATGTTTCCTGAATTTTGTAAAACAAAGTCGTGATTCATACCAGGTCGTCTTTCTGCTTAGGAGGCTGCATTTGACACCTTTTTTGCAGCCTTCCTAGCCTCTGTATTCCTCATTTTTTGTGGTAGATAAGAATCTTTTTTCTACTGCATCTGAACTTATCTCTGCATTCACACATGCCTTTCAGCAATCTTTTATCCAATCAATATTTTGGATAAAGATTGATGGAAATGCACATGGGATAGCAGTTTCATTTTTGTACTCTAACTAGAAACACATTTGAACTGGGTCATGTCAATTTGCTGCACCTGAGCCCAGGCACACTGCAATAAGCATAGTTAAAAGGGTAAAATACTTAAGTTAGAAAGACATGAAATACAGGACACCTCATCTTATAAGTGTAAATAATGTTGGTGTTGTGGAAATTGGTCTCCTAAAGCAGGTGTGTTGTTTCTTTTCATGGTTTACAAAAGGTCTTTTCTGCAGGTGTGTGTTCTTCTAGAACAGTTGTTGGGATTGGGAAGATGCAATGCAGGCTTAAATTTAAGTCCTGAGACAGAATCTGGGAAAGGAAAGAATTTGCTTACTTATATGAATGATGGGGGACATTGAATACTGAAATTACCATGTGTACAGGATGACTAGAGTTTATTGGATGGGGTCTGAGTGATTGATTTCTTGAAGTAGCCCGAATGCAAATCAAAATTATTTTTCAATTGAGATTTCTGGATGATATTTAACCCAAAAGTAATAATTATAATTTTGCTTCACTAACTGAATCAATCTGGCTGTACCATGCAAGTTTCAGTGATTTTTTTTTTTTTTTTTAATAATGAGACTTTAGAGTATCTTAAGTAAAACAGTAAAAGGAAAATCTGGATTTCAGAAGCTCTACTTACCAGTTATTCTACTTTGCACCTTCTTCAAGTGAGAATGAGCTGTTGGTTTTCTTCTGGTAATGCAAAACTTAAGAAATGATAGCCAAGAAAAGGTGTAAATAGATCCCCTAATTTCAGGAAAAACATGCTCCTGGTGGAATCCAGCTTAAAAGGGTGGTTAAATCCATACATATCTTTACCTTTCCAGTTAAAACTACATAGTTTCACAAACTCCTCTGCCCCTCGCTATATGAATGATAAAGAAATTGAATGTTTATAACTGAATGTTGTGGTTTAACTCCATCCAGCGAAAATACCACAAAACCACTGTCACACTACCCGGCCCTTCCTCCAATGTAGGGGGAGAACTGGGGGAAAAAGACAAGGAAGCTCATAAAATTGAGATAAGAACTATTTACTAACTGAATATAAATGAATAATATATATAGATGAATCAATGCAAATACTACTAGTAATAAGTAATTACAATAATAGAAAACAAAACATATGACAAAATATGATACAATTACGATACAGTTGCTAACCACCTGCTGACCAATGCACAACCTGGTCCCAGCAAGTGAGAGTCAGAGAGCCTGACAGCCGCAGCCCGAGAGCGAGCACAGCAGTCCGAGCGAACCCTATCAGTGACAGCACGACCGGGAAAACTAACAGAGCCACCAACTCACTCACAAATGTGCCAGCAAAGGAGTTAGAGAGCATGTTAGCAAGTGTAAAAAAGTGAAAGTGTAATGGCTTCCAGACCCACTCCCCCCTTATGTACTGAGCATGATGTACTATGGAACGAAATACTCCTCCGGTCAGTTTGGGTCAGCTGTCTGAACTGTGTGTCCCCCATGCTGCCTGCATCGAGAAAGCTGGGAACGCAGCTGCAGTATCAGAGAAGCTGAGAAGGACCTTGAATTTGGTGCAAGCACTCCCCAGCACCAGATAAAAACTGTCTTATCAGTACTTTTCTCAGTGTAAATCCAGGAACACAGTTTCATACCAGTCACTGTAAAAAGAGTTAACTCTTTCCTGACTAAAACCAGCACACTGAACAAAAATAACTATTTAAAATTTAAGGCAAGTATATTTTATTTAAGAGATTTTTATTTAAGGGAAGTGCAAAGTCCTGCACCTGGACAACTTCCATGAACCAGGACATGCTGGGGGCCAAGTGGCTTGAAAGCAACTTTGCAAAAAAGGACATGGTGATCCTAGGAGTTGAACATCAGCCATCAATGTGCCCTTATGACAAGAAAGGCATCTTGGGCTGCCTTAGGGGAAGAGCTGCCAGTAGGTCAAGAGAGGTGACCCTTCTCCTCTACTCAGTGCTGATGAGACCGCACTTGGAGTACTGCATACAGGTCTGGGCTCTTAAGTACAAGAGAGACATGGACATACTGGGGAGAGTGTACAGCAGAGCCACGAAGGTGATGAAGGGTTTGGAGCATCTCTCATATGAGAAAAGTCTGAGAGAAGAGAGGCTACAAAAGAGAAGGCTCTGGGGAGATCTCGTAAGTATATATAAATATCTGAGGGAAGGGTGCAAAGAGGACGGAGCCAGGCTCTTTTCAGTGGTGCCCAGTGATGGGACCAGAGGCCATAGACACAAACTGAAACACGGGAGGTTCTCTCTGAACCTCTGGAGGTACTTTTTCACTGTGAGGGTAATTGAGTGCTGGCACAGGTTGCCCAGGGAAGCTGTGGAGTCTGCATTTCTGGAGATATTCAAAAACAGTCTGGATGTGTTTCTCAGCAAATGGGTCTAGGTGGCTCTGCTTGAGCAGAGGCATTGGACTAGATGACCTCCAGAGATGCCTTCCAACCCTCAGCCATTCTGTGATTCTGTAAATATGATCGTAAAAGTTAATGTTATAATAAAAGAAATGAGACAGAACATCCATCAGCAACTATGTACCTAGATTAGCCCTAGTTCTTTCTCTTGCTAATTTCTATATAAAATAGAAAATAAGATCACCACAGTGCCCTTTGAATGCTTAAGATGGCAAACTTTGGTGATGTCCCCTGTACTTAGAACACCACAGCTACAACCAGCACTCTAGGGCTTTTATGAGGCTTCTGGAAGAGCTGACTGAGCTGTTTCTTGAAGTTTGGAAAAAGAATGGTGCATATCTGTAATCAAATTTGAGAATGTATTTTGATGAGAAAGACCCATACACAGAGTGGATTTTCTGTCATTAACCAGGGAGCAGTTGGTAATCTTGATTACTGTAGCATAGCTTAATAAATTTCTTAAAGGCAAAAATGACCTCTCTTCTGCCTTTTTGAACAAGATGCCATTTTAATTGCCTCTTTCAGCCCTCCAACTTTTTTCTTGCTTAATCTATGTCCATGATTTTAATCAACCATCTGTCACCAGGGGTGTTTTACCACATGTTGTAGTTATGAACCTTATTGTAACTGAAGAGAAGGCACAACCAAAAGAAGTATCTGAAGTAAAACAAACTAATGAAATAACAGTGAAATAAATAAATAATACAGTTCTGTAGAATACCAGAATAGGTTCATTTTTTTAGAAATTATGGTTGTGTATTGAGGATTGAACTTAACTACTGAAATTCTTCATATTCTTCATTTAACTACTGAAATTCTTTAATTTCTGGTTTTATAAAACACTGAGGAATACGTAATAAACAACCCCGTTTGAAGTGGAGGGAGATTTGTGGAATCACGATGGTATCCTTTAGAATCCAGTGTCTGAGAGTATTATAGTAGAAGATTCACAGCCAGAGTGATTTTGTATTTATTAGTGTACATACACCAACGAAAATAAATATTTTCCAAGGCCTTCTAAGAGTGGCACTCAACATCTCACACTTTTTAGTTCATACAGGAGAAGCTCTAGCATCTCATATACTTTTGCATGCTGTAAGTTTTGGCAAGTGCTGACACTGCATCCAGCCTTGTTCTAATTCTCACACAGGTCTTCGTGCTTCCAGATAGCACTGTTTTCTAAGCTTAAAAAAAATCTATGGAATAGTGACTCATACGGTTAGCATAACTGTTTATGTGGTTCTAGAGGTTTAGCTTCTAAAAGGGTGGGGTTTTTTGTCAATGGACAAGTTCAAAGAGGAAAACATAAACCAGCATTTTTATCATTATCATTTTACTTCTTTTTCATGTATGGACTTTAAAACTTCTTAAAATGTATAAAGACATGATGTCACAAATACTGACAGTTTGTTCCTGTTCCCACAATCCAAAGATTCAAATGCTGTGCTGTGATGCTGCTGATTGAGTAATTTTTTGTTATGGATACAAAAAAAAATCTGGAAAAATATAAACGTAATTACAGAGAGCTGCATATATGAGACCTAAATCCAGACTTTACTTAACAGGACTACAAACAAACAACACAAAATTCTTCTCTTGAACTGAAGAAAGAAATTACTGTTTCATTTTTGACAGAATAAAGCTGCAAATTTTTTAGTGTAGGTGAAGTCAAAGAATAGTGATAAATGGCTTGATCTGAAGGTGAACTGATTGGTTACAATAACACAGGATTAAATTTGATACATGTAATAATGAGGTTTATGTAATTGGTATTTGTTACATGAATTGCAAGATACTTTTTTGATTTGGGGTTAAAGACAGATTCCTCAGCTTAAATTCTCCCAGTCTGTGGTGACTGATCAATGTAATTAATCTGTGTGATGATTGCCTCAGAGGATAGAGCCTGAAAATGTTCCTGGATCCACCTGGTAAAGATAATGAAGTATGCCTGGGAAATAGCCAACTGCAGAGTCAGTAAATTCTGCAGGAGCTGAGAAGCCACAGAATAGCTTAAAGCAGAGCATTGTACATCTGCCAAGTGATGGACTGATATGAGAGCAGACTTAACTAATTAGTAAAGCTTCCATCCTTCCCATCTGGAGATAAAACTCTGGTGTGTGTGCACAGGCCGAACATTATTAATCAGGAATTGAACTAGGATGCCTATGACTTCTAGGCAGCATTTCTGTGAGGTAAGCCAAATCAGTTTCCTTTTGGCTAGACAAGGAGGAATAACGCCGTACAGTGACTCAGGGTTGTTTTTGTCTATTCTACATACGCTGAATTAAGAAACAAATGAGAAAAAGCAGTATTGTAAGTCATAGTTTTCATAGCCATAAATATATATACTTTTCATTGTAATGCATTTGCAGCTGTTTTTAAAAATTGAACATGTTTCTGGAGTGGTAAGTGGTTCCAAGTGGCTCCACCATCAGCGATCATTCTAGTGTCTGTAGCCAAACCTGCAACCCACAGAATCACCCTTACCAGTTAGTTGCTAGCTAGTCTGCAGGTGCTCAGTTTCAGTGTAGAGTTCCTTAGTAACTGAGTGGGTTTTTTTCTCGACGTGTCAAGAAACACCTCCAAGTTGACAGGATTAAACATCTGCTCCACACCTAACCTATCGTGGGATCCAAAATGAAACATTTTCTGCATAAGGCCTGGTAGATTAGGATCCCACAGCCCATAGCTACAGGAGGCAGTGCATCTTATTTCTTACCAAGCAGTTTAGAGGGAGACACAGAAGACTAAATCCCTTTCCTTGAGGGGAACTCAGACCCATATCTTTCATCTTAAGGGTGACATGTACTATCAAATATTAAAACATTCATCATGCCAAGGACAAAGAATAAGGCAAAGTGCTGAGAACATCCACCTGAAAAAAGATGTTTACGTTTCAGGCCTTGCAAGCTATTTCCATAGTTTATGTGATTTTTGTAATTGATATTAGCAAGCCATTAATTAAATATAAACAATTATTTTAAGAGGCAATCATGATTCATCCATCTTCAAATATTTTTTTCCCTTTTTTTAACAAAACACCTTGACACACCTCCTTAGACTAGCCTCAGGCTTGTTGATTAGAGCAGTCCCCAACAAGATGAGACATGTTAAAATCTAGAAAGCAGGAAGAGAATTATGATTATTTCTACAAATGTTATAGGTACATTAATTCACATGTGGTGTGTGTAACAGCTTCTAATGGTGCTATCTATTTCACAGCTTTGCAGAAGTCTTCTTAAATTAAGCTTCCCAGTGACATAAAAATAGGTGGAGATAACAAATGATGAAGGATCCTAGGAGAGGACAGAGTAAGAATTCAAAGTGTTAAGTGATCATTTGAGAGAAAAAATACTAGACTCTTTAAATCTTCCATATAAAAAAATTGGGTGTTATAATTTGAAAAATCATGTTTTTTCCAATTTTTCCTATTCTTAGTTGTTGAACTTACAAAAGCAGAAGGGTTGTTGCCAAAGGGTAAAGCTGAAAGATAAAGGTGATATTTTAGATCTCTGTTTTTCACAGGAATAATAAATACAAATTCAACATCTCACTAATGGTTTTCCTTTTAAGTGTTCCGTCAGAACAATGTGAATGATCTGTTTTGATAAGCTAGTAATAAAAATGGCAAAAATAAAATTGATGCACAGACAATAACATTTCTGGATCAAAGCTAAAAAAACAGTAAAAGCAGGGTGTAAAAGCTCAACATCATACAAGCCAATGAAGGATGTAATTATACACAGTGAAAGTGGTTGCATTAATAAAACCTTATATTGTAAAGTTACAGATTACTGTTTCTCACTCTGATGTACTTTCTGAACATAGTACTTTCTGTCTGATGAAGATAAACTTTTGAATTCGATGAGGGCAGTCTTTGACTAGGATACTAATGTCTAGTCTTTAAAAGTATCTTGTGATATCCTAGCTTTTTTGGTATCCTGAAGAGGAACATATTTTCACTCTTGTGTTGTTTATTTAGTTCTGCTACTATTTTGTCAGGAATACTCTTACCTCACAACTTATAAATCTTTATAAAATGATTTATAAAATCTTACTTTTATAAAATATAATTCCCTATTTTCCTCTTGAACCCCTTTTCATGCTTTATCCCAGAACAGGCAACATAAGAAGCCTTTCTCATTCGAGTCTGACTTGTGTTTGAGATATCTATCTTTACTTTTGTGTTGTTCAAACCACGTCTGAATTTATTTTACTTGCTTCTGTGGATCACCTTTTTCTGGCCATCATGATTATTGTAAATATCTATTTTTCCCTGAATGCAGTTGTCTCTCTGACTTCCCTTCAGAACCCAAGTAAAAATTTTCTGATTCCAGGTGGATTCTACTAATATAGAATCATACTGTGCTTTGGGTTGGAAGGGACCTTAAAGATCACCTAGTTCCAACCCCCTGCCATGGGCAGGGACACCCTCCGCTAGACCAGGTTGCTCAAAGCCTCATCCAGCCTGGCCTGGAACACTTCCAGGGATGGGGCATCCACAGCTTCTCTGAGCCACCTGTTCCAGTGCTTTACCACCGTCTCTGGGAAGAATTTCTTCCTGATATCCAATCTAAATCTCCCCACTTTCAATTTAAACCCATTACCCCTTGTCCTGTCGCTATGGGCCCTTGTAAAAAGCCCCCCCCCCCTGCCTCCCAGCTTTCTTGGCAGCCTCTTCAAGTACTGGAAGGTGCTATAAGGTTTCCCCGGAGGCTTCTCTTCTCCAGGCTGAACAAACCCAACTCTCTCAGCCTGTCCCCACAGCAGAGGGGCTCCAGCCCTCTGAGCATCGTCGTGGCCTCCTCTGGACTCGCTCCAACCTCTTGATAACCTTCTTATATTGGGGGCCCCAGAGCTGAATACAGTACTCCAGGTGGGGTCTCACAAGAGCAGAGTAGAGGGGGAGAATCCCCTCCCTTGACCTGCTGGCCACACTTCTGATGCAGCCCAGGATACGATTGGCTTTCTGAGCTGCCAGCGCACACTTCTGACTCATGTCCAACTTTACACCCACCAGTACCCCCATGTCCTTCTCCTCAGAGCTGCTCTTGATCCATTCTTCACCCAGACTGAACCTGTGCTTTGGATTGCCCCAACCCATGTGCAGGACCTTGCACTTGGCCTTGTTGAACTCCATGAGGTTGGCACGGGTCCACCTCTCCAGCCTGTCAAGGTCCCTCTGGATGGTATCCCCTCCCTCTAGTGTGTCGACCGCATCACACAGCTTATGGTGTCATTGGCAAACATAGTAACAGTATCACATAAAGCATAGTGAATAGAACCACAGTTCTCTCCCCACTTTTATTCATCCTAGAATAATTTTTATCCTGAAAAGCAGGATGTTGTCCTTGGGTGTGAAAGCTGAGTTGAATCTTTCATGAGAAGAAAGATTTTGTTGTTATAGATTGTATTCACTCTGATAGGTGTTTTTTGACATGAAGAATCGTGGATCATCTTCTCGGGTGATCTGATTGACTATATTTTATTTTTCCTGTGCTTTTCCTTCCCCTTTCTCGTACTGCAGAAAATGCTATCCTTTGCTAATCTTTCTTCCCAGCAGTCTTGCTCAACTTTGGACCTCCAATTTTCTACTTAGTTGCTTTTCTTCATATGGCTACTGCACATCATTTGCAGATGTCTTTCTCAGTTAATTCTTTGTTGCTGATACGGTCATCTCCATGCATGCTTCTTTCTCCATGTTTCAAAAGGTTTTTCTGAGTTGGTTCATAAGATGACTCCTTATTCAGGAATTTTTACAACACATTGTGACTCTCAAAAATAAATATCAACTCTTGTATTCTTTTATCTACCTGTAATCTCTTCTCTAGTTCTATTATTCAGGATACATGCTGTTTAGAGACAGAAGCTGGTCTTACTATAATATTTGGAAAGTACACTCTAAGTATGTCTAGCATAGTATCCATTACATTCTGTCCCAGGGAAAACAGCATTTTATTCCTTGCATGTCAGTTATTCACATAAATATTTGTTAGGGAAAAAAAATCTCATGTGAAGAAAAGAATTAAAAGAAGTAAGTAAACCAAAATACAACTCTCAAGCTCAGATTTCAACTGACTTCAGCTCAGCAAATTCAGGATATGAAAGAACACGTTACCCGAGGGTTAGCCAGGACAAAGGGCTCATAACTGGTTCCTTGCAGAAAGGTCCTTTGTGCTTTTGACCATTTACTTAGGGGCTAGGAAGTGATTGACCTGTTTAAGGAATGATAGGCAAATTATGCCTCTGCATCTCTGTGTCATGCCACCTTTTATCTGTCTAGTTTATCCTTTTGTAAGGTCTTTTATACATTATTTGTCTCTACTATGTATGTACATGCAGGGCTTTGCCAATGTTTCTATCTTAACCATGATTTTGTCATACGTGATACAGTGATCTGTAAGAAATATATGCACTGATACAAGTGACTTATGTTGAGCAGATCCTGAAACATCTTGACCTATGCAAACTAGAAAAATCTGTGATTTAGCATGGTTTAGTGGGTGTTCCCTGTCCAGTTCCTTCTTCCTCTCTACAGTTTGAAAGCCATGGCAGATAATTTATTAATATCTACCTTTCATGCCCTCTAATGTGTTTTCAGATGATGAAACTTTGAGTGAATTCCAAGAATGTTGTATGTTGACAGTTGTCAATTTAACTGTTGTTAGCAGTGAAGTAAGAAACTAGCAGGCAGTATTAAAAATCTAGAAGTATTGGTTGTCAACTTGAAAATAAACTTGTAATGTGTTTTATCCATTTTATGTAAGCAATTACTTCGTAAGTCTTGGGATAGATTCTAGGATATTAGCTTATTGTTGATTTATTTATCATTTGCGACAAATCTGTATCCTGTGTTACTGACAAGAGATCTGGTATATGACTCATTTATTTCTGGAAATGTTTTTTCAGTGTACACAGATGTTGTTTATAGATCCAGCGTAAGGGGTGAGCTATTCAAGAACAGGAGATCTGCAGTGTCGAAGTCTTGTCACAGATATTGTTCTCTTTTCTGAACAGAAAAAATGTCTTTTCTAGTCTGGCTCTGAGGCGTTCGTATTCATAAAGCTCAGAAGACAGAGGCCATTTACTACTCTTTTGTCTGTTCTAACACATAGCTCATCCCTTACACTGAATGCAGAATTCTCTTTTGTCAACACCCCTTGCCTCACCTGTTGTCATGGCAACAAGTGGCATTTTTGCTCAGATTCAACTGAAGTATGATTTGGACATGGAGTGAAGCAATACAGTGCTGAAATTTTAACTGGCCCTCCCATCCTTATTAGTCAAACTTTGTCTTAAAAGCAAATGTGTTCTGTTGTATCTAAGCAGCCTGTGGTTAGATGGCACAACTACTAAGGTGTACCTTGCTTGTAAAAGCAACAAAAGCCATCACAGGTGTTAATTATAGGAGATCAGTTACTGCAAATGCACAGCAGTGTTTTTCTAAAGCTTGATATCCCTATTTTACTGCATTCAGTGGATGTGATTTAGTGTGTAAGAGTTTCCATGTCTTTTCTCTCTCATGTATTATTCTGCTTTTTAGCCATGGTACCATCAATATATTCTCTTCTCTCATATATGTATACATATATAATGCTGATATACTTAACATTCAGGTTACAGGAAAATGACATAGGGTGTTAAAAGAGAAAATGTGCACTATAACACACTTGCCTTGGACTGGAGAAATTAAAATGTGTGGTTTAATTGATGATTCTTTGCTGCTTGTGTATTTTCTACTGCACAGGCTTTCTGACATAGTATTGTTTACAAGCAGAAATAAATTCCAGATAAACATTTATTGTTCTGAAAATCAATCTGAGGAGATACCAGAGAACAGTAAATGTGTCACTGGTGAATTTGGTTTTGTTTATAATTGTTTGAGAGATCATAAAAATATTCTGCTGTTTCAAGGTTCACTCTATTTGATTTAGAATTGTGAAAATACAGCTATAATTTGCAATATATATTGCTTTGATCACTGCAAATATAAATTTTTGAAAATTTAAAGTGAAATGGAAGGAAAAAGTTACATGTTTTTGAAGTTTTTATTGGCTTTTGGTAGTGTTCTTTTTCTAAGGGACCTGTAAGTTGTTCAGATTGTGAGTTCATGCCATTATACAGTCTACTGAATTTTTAAATGGAATGATATGAAAGCTAGGACAGATTAATTCAGAATTTCATGAAAAAGAACAGCAACTGCCTACTGTGCTTCATTTGGTGTGGTCCTAGTAAAATAACTTCTGCTGTTTAAGGAAAAAGTTGCACAACATAACTTCATGGCATAGCTTGATTTAACAGACCAAGAAAATTTTCTGTCTTCTTTCCCTTGATGTCTCCTCTTCCCCTCTCGCTTCCAGAAGCAGCTTCCCCTGCTTCTTTCGTGCTGATTGCATGGGAAATCAGCCAAGTTATTCAGTTTCTGTTTTATCTACCAGGTTAGTTTACCAGTTTCCTACTATTTTCATGAAACTGATTTAGAAGCAAGAGTATGTGAGGAGGGTGAAGGGAGAGGAGCAGAACCTCCTCTTTCAGAGGCAGCAGGCTATTGCCTCACCTAAACTGAAATGTCTGATGTCACCCCTAATGAGTCCAGCTACCTCTTAGCACATAGGAAGGAAAAGAAACATGTTTAGAAGATGACTTGGAGGAGTATTTCATTGCTGCTGAGAAGGAATTATTTCTTTAGCATTTCTTTCTGGAGTATATGGTAATAAAAATTAACATAACCTCCAGTACCAAAACCTACTCTCTTCCTGGACCAAATCATGCAGAACTTCTTGATATACACTATGCAGCTCAGGTCTGTACCTAATAGAGCTAAAACCATTTGTGATATTTATTTTTGAACCGCAGCCAAAGAGGGAGATGTTCAGGATATTATTAAGATGCAGACAGAGTTGGATGTGACCCCGAGCAAGATTATTAAAAAATTTGAACAGGAATCAATGATACAGAATGTGCAGACAAATGAATTAGACTGGGAGAAAACATTCAAGTGAGAACAGGAATGGAGTAAGGGAATGGTTAAACTCTGCTTTGCCTAGTTATTATTTTCATGAAATCATACCCCACAAATTTCAGAGAAAGATTTTTGCAAATGGGATGATGTCAAATATCTACCTACTGAAGACAATGAGTTCCCTTAAGAATATGCAGGACATTCAGGTCTAATGGATGAGAGGATAGAAGTAGTTGCTGTGCTGGAAAAAGTGGCCAGATATCCTCAAGCTGTAAAATACAGATCTGTGAAGTTACTCTAATCTTTTAGGATTTTTCTTAAATAAGAATAATCTTATACTTGAACATATATGGTCTTTGAAACACGACTTTTTTTTATGTTCTGCACTTGCTGCTTAAAACATTGGTGGTTAACACTGAAACAGCAATGATTTCTCAGTTATGACTGGGAATGTTTCATAGTCCATTTTGAGCAGTTGTAAATATTCCATGAGAAGGCAGTAATAAGGATAGTTTTTCTCTACAACTACTTTTCAGCCACAGAGGTAATGCTTAACATGATCAGTGCTGTCAGGAAGAAAATACAAATCTTTCATTATTTTAATTTCTTTTCTGTATTTCCTGTTTTGAAGTTTTCTACTCCAATTAAACAACTTGAGTTTTCATGTTGAAAACCAATTTTTTACTCCAACTGTAATTATGTTCTTGAATTTCTTTACAATAAGCAGCAGCATTTCTTCCTGGAGATAGTTTGTGGCTGGACAGTATTGAATTATACCAAAAGGCACTCTGTACAAGTATGGCTTGTAGGTTTCACAGGAAGGAAAGCCACATAGCCCTCATAGCTCTTAAAATTATATTGCTAGAAAGAATATGTATTTTTTCAAAATGCTTTACAATTTTTTTTTTTTTTTTTTTTTTAAGATGTGTTGTTATCCTGGTAAACTAGTTATGTTTTCAGAATTTTGCAGTTTCTGAACTTCTGCTGTAGATAATACCCTAGAAACCTGGTTCTCTGTGTGCTTGCTGCAAGAAGTGGACATCAGAAGACCTTATCTGTCATATCTCCTATGCATCTGCCTGTGCATCTTTCAGTCCATTTTCATGAACTGGTGCATCAGCCCAATACTGTGCCCAGACTGAGAAGTCCCACCAAGAAATCTCATCCAGTGACTATCGAAATGTCGTGGTTTAGCCTTATCTGGCAATTAAGTGCCGCACAGTCATTTGAACACTCTCCCAGTGCAGGAGGAAAGTTGAAGGAAAAGATAAGGAAAGCTCGTAAGGTTAAGATCTGTTTAATAATATAAATGGAAATTATAGTGATACTAATACTAACAATACTCCTACTAGTAAGTAATTAAACCAATAGAAAATAGAATATATGATACAGTAGCTCACTATACGCCAACTGACACACAGCCAGGTCCCAAAGCAGCAATCTGTCCCAGAGCCAGAGAGCCTGAGAGTGGGGAGAAACATCCCCCTGCCTTGACCCTCCAACCCCTTAACAAAAGACTGTTCCCTTGCTAACCACCGAGCCAAGAGCTAACAAAATGAGCTAAACACCCAGCTATCAAGCCAGCCAAAAGCCTTAACGATCTCCACCAGGCCATTTCCCCCCTCAGAACACACCCAGCCTGGCCACTGAGCCTGATGTACCATGGAATTAAACAAATCTCTCAGTCACTCTGGGCAGGGCAGGTCTGTGTAGGAGAGGAGCTCTTTCCCTCCTGAAACCAGCACAGGAAATCTCCCAGAAATCCCAGTGAGCCAGATATCACTGTCTCCATCAATCTTTCTCAGCTCAGGAATTACAGGCATTGTGCCGGTGACATAACATTTAATGCCTATGTCTTGGGGGGAGGAGAAAGAGTGAGAAACCAGTCATACAGTCATGTAGTCATGTCTTCTATCTCTTCATGTCTCCTTGTGTCTTCATTAGCAGTGGAAGAAACAAGGTGTAGTTTGTCTACAGATGTGTCTTGCAGTCAGACTCTTAGCAGCCTGTTACTAGAGTTGATCAAAGTTCTCCTTGTGTTTGGGACACTCAGAATGTCTCCACCTGTACAGACACATGATGTAGGAGAAGATGATTTCATGCTGTGCGTGTTCGCTCAGGCTGGCTCTCTTCCACTGTGTTACTGATTATAAAATTGCAATACCAGTGCTGTTTGCCCAGTTTGGTTAAGATTTCCAACAGGTTTGAAAGAGTTTATGAGGGAACCAACAAACAAACATGTGAATGTTTCGAATTGCATGTGTATATACATAGGGATGAAATAGAAATCTTGCTTCCTTAAGAAGATGTTGAAAAAAAAAATTCAGTTATTTGTGAAATGACAACCAGGGCAACCCTTCAGTTACTACTTTCAACATAGCATTATTTTTTTTCTTGACTAAAATTGTTAGGTTTGCTTTGTCAGTTAACCTAGAACTGATGCAGAAAGCAAGGCTATTGCCATTGTTAAGCAATAGGACTTCAGCCAAGATAATTTTACAGTGACTGAATAGTAAGCCTGACTGCAATATACCCCTCCATTTCTTTAATTAAATGGAAAGGTAACATCCTCTAATGGAATATGGAATAGTGCTGCCTACCACTAGATAGTCTGCTTGTGTCTTGTATTAATGGTACACAATGGTAAGAGGTGAAGAAAGGACACGTTCCTTTGAGTCTGACTCTGCTGAAATCTTTGTGATTGATCTGGGTCCTCGTTCAGTCTTGATAATGTCAGCACAGCACAGCACTGGAAGAATGCCACTTTACTGAATCAAGCAATGTCTGAGGAGCTCAGGGTGCAGCCAAAGCTCCCTTCTGTCCACCCATGTAGACAGATTCCCAGGCTTCACAGAATGGGACCCAGTGGAGTTAGTACTAGGATGTGTAACAATTATGAGTAGCTGGTGAGACAGGCTGACTATCTTGATGGGTCCCAGATACTGCTTTTGTTCTTAGACACCACACTCAGGGTTGCAGATTTGAGTCCTCTGCTCATTTTTCAAATAATTTACCAGAATTCACTTTATGCTTTTAGCCCCATTATTGACACAGGTGTAGAAGATGAATATTCAGTGCCTTCCCTGACTGAGGTAAACCTCACATTTTCTCATTCAGTACAGTAACCTAACTGGGAAAAGTGGACCTGTCCTGGTAGGACTGAGTCTTTTGCAACAAATAATTTGATATTTGAGAGACAGGGAACATGACACTGAAGCCTAGTGACCATCCAGTTTCTAGAGAGAAAGACAGACCTAGCTTCTGCTCCTTTCTCCAATTCACGAGGGAAAAAATTTCTGATGTATTCTATGACTGCATGCTAAGCATTGGTGACATTCATGAACAGGGGCTTTCAGACACCAGCTTCTGTTTAAGAGCCTTCTGCTGAAACTACTTCAAGCAGCTAAACTTCTTTTTAGATATCTAAGCATGATGGGTGACATTCCAGTACCCGTGACACAAAGGTCAAGTTTTGTGCAGTTTCTTCACTGTCTGTAACTGACTCTGACAAGGAAGAAGCTAACTGAAGTGGCACCACCTAACTTGCTGTATGTGGCATTGAGCCCTTCTAAAAGTGCCTTTCAAAGTAAAGTAGTTAATCTAGTAAAGCAGGTCTGAATTCCTTAAGGAATTGTAATTTGAGAAATGCTGGATTTTTCTTCTTTTTTAATTGCTTTCTGTTAGTTTGTTCCCCCCCCCCCCCCCAAGTTCTTTTGTGAATTAGTAAAGATCAGACCTTTTCCACTGTAATTGGATAATTGAATACATTGTATTCCTTAGCAACTAAAACATTTCTAGATACAAAGGAGAGCAACATTAATGGCACCATCCAAAACCACAATGACTCAGCCTCCTCACTGAAGATGATTACAACAGATTTTATTTACAATTACATAAAAAGAAAATAATTACAAGGCTGTCAGATATGAATATTATAAAAAAGATGAAAAGAGTAGTCAAATATATCTAGTGTCTGATCTTTCTTACTCCCTCATCACCCAGAAGGTTTTAGCTTGTCTAACTTTCCCATGCTTTTTATGTTGTTTTATAGGTAGTATGCTATTAAATACTTTAGAATTCAATACAGTATTCCCTGGAGTTGCATTTGACACTTCTATATATGTTTGACCTGTGCTATTTAAAAGCTCACTGTTTGCTGTTTCACATTTTTTACTCTGCAGCATGTGGTACTTCCTGCTGTCTCCAGTAATGGCATATCAGCCTTTTCTCAGTGAGAAGTGAAATTGTAAAATTGTATGTTCTGGAATGATTTGAAACATGTTCTCGTTTTTAACAGAATTCTCAGCTACCGTAATGTGATACTCAGTTTTATATTTTTAAACTTCTGTTATGGTTTAAACTTTAGTTTGTTTTCTTCCAAAGAGAAGACTTGTCCTAGAACATTTATTTACAGGTCAACCAAACAATGGTATCATGAGGAAAATAAATTTAGAGTTGCTAAAAGCAGTGCCTTGATCTAGTTTGGCTAGTATGCATAAAACTTGTGAAATAGCTAAAGGTATCTCTTGGGCCTTGGAAGAAAGCTGACAAAATAGGTTATTTATAGAAAAATGAAATCTCTAATTTAATACAGACAATTAGGACACAATATCATCAAAGTAATAGTTACCAGTATTGTAAGAAGCTATGTTTGTCTTTGCTGAGTTTGGAGTTGCACAGCTTAGTGCACCATGTAAATGCACACCATGGCTCACTCTAAATAGAAAAAAGTGGAATAAAAGCTGTGATATATTATGTCCATATTGGGATTTTCAGCATGGAAAGCTGAGACATGTCCACATATATACTGTTTCTTAGAAATATAAGGACTTTGGAGATTTTTTTAACAGAAAAATATATGAGAATAAACTCATGCTGCTTGTACATTGCACTAGGAAATAGTGTAAGGAGATGTCACATGGGTCTGTAATATGTTTTTCCATACAGTTAAATAGTTAGAAATTGAATGTGGTCCTGAACTTAGCTAGCGTAGTCTCAGCATCTGACCACCGGTACTTACATGAACTTTTCAAGTGTAACTGGAAACTTTGACTTTCGGGGGTATGGTATGGTTGGATGGATGGGAAGATGACTAGTAGAAGATGATGTGGCTTATGTATCCTGACAACACTTCCTCTTGTGTTTAATTCTCAGGACCAAGGGGAACGATATATGGCTCTAGATGACCTTTGCTGTTATGGGTAAGGATGTCTTCTTCCTTTTCCATTATGAAAACAGGTTGTTAATTTTGTAAAACAAAACTTACTGTTACTTTATATCCTCACCTAAGAAGTGAGGGAGTAGCTGACTGGTGTAACAAGAGTTGTAGCCAGCGGTCTGTAAGTTCCTAGTGTGTATGCCTAGCTGTGGCAGCCCTCCGTGGTCTAGTCCTCTAGGTATGGCACATACATTACACTTCTGTACCTGTTTCTGCTGACTAGATACCCTGGTATTAAGTAAGTTATCCTGTGTGCCCATCTATGTATATTTTTTTTCCATCTCTAAAACAAGGGAACATATATTATGTAATATATATGATAATATATGATATTTAGTGATGATATTCACTACTTCAGAGATGCAACTTGAGATTGATAGATGCTATAGAAGAAAGATATAAATAACAAGATGTCACAGCTGTGAATCTGGATGAAAAGTATCACGCTGAACAAAACTGGATTTTTCTAAAGAAAACAGAACCATCTTGTGGGTCTGCATCAATTCTACACCATTTTTGACAGGAATGTGTCAAAATAAATTGGTTTACCTTTTCATTTCAGTTGTGACAAAATATTTAATGTCAAATAATTCATTTTTCACTCTTTCTGCTATGACTGCTTATGGGTAAATTGTACCTCTGAGCTCTCTTCTAGACTCTGTTCTGTTGGTTCTCTTACCAGGATTAGATTTCTAACCCAGGTAGATGACCTGATGATAAGACTGCTGGTCCTCACAGTCTGATCAGGGGTGAAAAGGACTTTGTACTCATTGCGGTTTGTTAAGAGAAGCAACAACCTGTAGATATGAGTCCTTACTATACTCAAATCTTTCTGTGTGAATCCTCCCAAATCTTTCAGTCTTGATATTGACCTCTTTCATGTGTTTGAAAGGCTCTGATTGCAAGAGAGTGCAGTGCAGTTAATGTTAGAAGACACTTTCAGTCAGGAGCCTTGGGAATGTGCCTAATTAGACATCTTTTAAACTGATGCACTGTTTATTAATTCAAAAGTATATAGGATGCATACAGCCTGGGGCTCACCTATTACAACACTTAGTTGAGATCTGGAGTCTTGGGAAATGACCTTAACTCCCTACCACAGCATTGCAGCAGTTTCTGTCTAACTTGGCACAGAGAGACAGACTTTCCTCCTCCTAATAAAGCAACTCTTTCAGATGCACATTCCCCTCTATTTTCCTCCAGGCCGAGGTCCTTAACAGTTCAGTGGTCTTTCCAACCTTGAGAAATGGGCTGGTGAAAGATATTTCTTAGTGACTGGTTCACCAATTATTTCCCCCAAGGCCTTCTAGTATTCTTACTGAAGAGATCCTAATGATGACATTACTTTGTTTTTCGCTTGTTATGGCTAGCAGCCCTCTTTGATTTAACTTCACACAGCCAACCAAAATAATGTGAAACATGTGAAAGGAGATACAGAAAACCCTCAGACATAAAATAAGGAGGAAAAAACACTTCCAAAAAAACCCCAAGTGCATATCATATTGATGAGGGTTATAAGAACATACTTTCATACCTGAAATGTATTAATGAAATACATTTCAGCTAGGCTAGGCATAATGAGAATTTGATATGCAAGGAAGCATTTCTGTTCAATCTTTAGTTTTGCTTTTATACTCTCTGCTTAGTTTTTATTTCTTCCCTCTCCATTTGTTTTCAATTAAGTCCTTCAGTGCTAGATCAGAAATAGGAATTGTACAATGGCCAAAGGTAGAGTTCCAGAGGACAGTCTACCCTGTTAGGACAGTCAAGTACAATAGCATAATTCTAGTTAGTTTGCAGTGTCCCCACACTGTTGAGGTAATGATCAACTGGGATTGCAGGAAAATGAAAGGATGAGTTTTAAAATGATCACTTCTTTCTGTTGTTCATTGATCTGTTGTATTTGAAGGAACTATTCCCAAGTATTTATTTGGGAGTTTGAAAGATCACTTTGCCAGATGATATAGTTAACTCTGGAATAAAAGAACTTAAAGAAAAGGGGAACTGGAAAATGATAAAATAGCTAACATCATCACTTCCTTTGATAAGGACAGGCGGGCAGAGTTTATGTGGTAGGTAGTACTATGTATGAGTAGTAAAATATATAGAATCATAGAAACTTTTCTTTTGGAAAAGACCTTTAAGATCAAGTCCAACAGTTAATGTAACTCTGCTAATACCACCACTAAACCATGTCCCTGGGCACCTTGTCCACACATCTCTTAAATACTTCCAGGGATGGTGACTCAACCACCTGCCGGAGCAGCCCATTCCAATGCCTGATAAACCTTTCAGTGAAGAAGTTTTTCCTAATATCCAATCTAAACCTTCCCTGGTGCAACTTGAGGCCATTTTCTTTTGTCTTATCACTGTCACTTGAGAGAAGAGATCAACACCCACCTCTCTGCAACCTCCTTTCAGGTAGCTTTAGAGAGTGATAAGATCTCCACTCAGCCTCCTCTTCTCCAGGCTAAACAACTCCAGCTCCCTCAGCCGCTCCTCACGGGACTTGTGCTCCAGAACCTTCCGCAGCTCCGTTGCCCTTCTCTGGACATGCTGCAGCACCTCAGTGTCTTTCTTGCAGTGAAGGGCCGAAACCTGAAAACAGTCTTTGGTGTGTGGCCTTACCAGTGCCGAGTACATGGGCACAATCACTGTCCTAGTCCTGCTGGCCACACTGTTTCTGGTAGAAGCCAGGATGCCATTGGCCTTCTTGGCCACCTGGGCACACTGCTGGCTCATATTCAGCGACTGTTCACCAACGCCCCCAGGTCATTTTCTGCCAGGCAGCTTTCCAATCATAATTGACTTGACATTTCTCTTTTATTGCGTGATGTCCAACTCGATGTCCTGATGATAAAGAAGGTGCCTTTTTCTGTGTTGTGTTGCATTTTATTACTATTGTCTGTTAACTTCACTCAGTTATTTACCAGGAATACATTTTGATACTTCTTTAAGCAGTCTGACATGGAAGGCTGAAAAACCCTGCTTATATTTATTTATGCAAAAATCTGTAACTCACAGACATTCCATTCATATGCCTGTGTCTTGCTATGTCAGGCAGCACTGAATATGTAATACTGGTCCATGAAGTGGAAAGTTGCCTTATGCTTTAGTAGGTAAATGAGCCTTAGTCTGCTGATGGTATATGCAAGCTTTTTTATTGATGGAAAAAGAACCTCACAATTGAAGGATGCCTGATTCAAGTCTGGTGTACTCACTATGGAAGTTAATTCTGGAAGATAACAAAATATTGCAGATGTCATGGCCTACAAATTTTGGCATGAAGTAGGACAGTGAGGAAGGTAAAATTACCACAGGTTTTCCCCAGCCAGATCATCTCTATAACGGCCATTCAAACTCATATTTCACAGTAAGGAAATACTTAAATAGGCTGAATACCAAAGAATAACCTCCATGTTTCATAATCTACATATCTCTAAGAATTAAACTCATTTAAATTTAGATATTGCTGAGAGGGAGCACTCTCAAGTTTTGGGAACTCTGAACCCAGGGGGAAATCAGATAGACAAATTTAGCACAATGACTCATTTTTTTCAGTCACGTATATATGTGTATTTGAAGTCAGATGGAATCGCCTAAAGCTGAAAATTTAACATTACCATTTTAACACTTGCTAGATAAAGGAAACTAAAAATTATGGCTACATGAAGATTATTAGAAAATGTCAGTGTTTTATATGTCCTATATTTCATTCTTCCATATTTCTGTTTTGTTTCCTTGCAGAAACAAATCTGTTTATGTGTATTTAACAGTAAAGAATGAGGATGAAGTACAAGGACATTTTGCTTTTAGCAAAATTCAAAATTGATATTTCTTTTTCTGGACCTAACAAATTTTTCAGAGTACTATTGCTTGTTTTAATGGGCTGAGCTTCTGAAAAACACAACAGTCAGAACAACACATCAAAGTGTTGTCCAAGACAGCAGTGATGTTAGACATCTGCACGCCTAGGAGAAACATTTGAATATAAGAGCTGAAAAAGTGATGAACAGAAATCAGAAATTGAACTAGATTTAATTTTTTTTCCCCTTGAGTCCCACACTAGTTGTTTCATCAAGTTTATATCCTTGTGTAACACAAAAGCCCTCTTTCTTTTATAAAACTATTTTTTTCCACTTTGAGGCATTCATGACAGAAGACAAAGGCTTGAGGTCTTTGCATTGGTGATTTATTTTCTATTTTCAGCATGTAGTTTAAATGACCCATCACATTTATCTGACATTATTAGTCGCACATAAATAAATCTAGCATGATCACGCATGTTTTGGGGACTCCTGAGGCATTCATACTTCAAAATGGACAAAATAGCCAAGAACTCTGAATTCAACCTTTTTGAAATTATATAGGAAATTAATCTTAGCTTATTATTAAGAAAACAAACAAGCAAAAAAAAAAAAAAAACCACCAAAACCCAACCCAAAACCTATCAATAAATTAGAATAGCCACTCTGTCAAGTGTCACTTCATAACTGTTTTACAGAATATGATTAAAAATCAGAGACATTTGATGCAATGCCGAAGATCATATTGAACTAGAAGAATAGCTTCATAAGCAAGTGCTGAAGTGCTTTGCTAAATCATAATCAAGCTGAGCACTGAAAAATGTCTAGGATGTAAACAAAGCTCCTTTTCATTAAGTACAATTGATTAACATAATTATGAACTCTCGAACGAATAAATAACTACCTGAGTCTTGGCCACAAAAGCTGGGAAATTCTACTAAAAGTGTTTAAAGGTTTGATATTTAAGTGATACTGTTAATGATGTTTCTGTCTATAACGATATTTTCCTTCCCTAAAATTATACTTCACTTTTTTTTCTTCTTCTTCTTCTTTTTTTTTTTTTTTTTTTTTAATAAAATAGTCTCAGGACATCACTTTCTTCAAGGGCTGAAACTTGTCAACAGTGATAACAAATGTTCTGCCAAATGAGTTGAACAATGGGTTATTAGTATGATCATGCAGCAAATAGAGTTGTGGAGCACTGAAGCAGAAGTGAGGAGAAATGAGCTCTTTTTCTTTTCAGTGTGATATGACTACACAGTGTATGAAGAATAGATTTCCAAAGCTTTTCAGTAAGCTTGTCTTTCTCTAGAGATTAGAAAATTATATCCTCTCATAAATATTGTCACCACAGTAATGACTAGTATAGACGAGGGCTTTGAAGTGAAATGTCAGTGTTGGGTTTACAGCACTTACCACTTAAAATATATACTTTTCTTCCAGAAGTTAAATGATCAATTTTGATCATTTTGTGCAGCTAACATACAAAGGTTCTTAAAATAGAGGAATGTAAGAAAATGTGAAAATGAAATACTATAGAAAATTTCAAAGGATCCTGCCATTGCAAACCAGCAAATGGAACATCTTGTAGACATCAGATTGTTGCAGTTCTCATAAAGAAATCAAGAGGGATCGTTGTGCTTTAACTTAGCAGGCAGCTAAACACCGCACAGCCATTCACTCACTCCCCAGTGGGATGGCAGAGAGAATTCGGAAAAAATAAGTAAAATTTGTGGGTTGGGGTAAAGACAGTTTAATAGGACAGAAAAGGAAGGCAAAATAATAATAATAATGATAAAATATATGCAGAACAAGTGATGCACAATGTAATTGCTCACCACCCACCAACTAATGCCCAGCCAACTTTCCTTCTAGTTTTTATACTGAGCATGACATCATATGGCATGGAATATCCCTTTAACCACTTTGAGTCCGCTGTCCTGAGTGTGTCCCCCCCCAGCTTCTTGTGCCTCCCCAGCCTTCTTGCTGGCATGGCAGTATGCGAAGCTGAAAACTCCTTGACTTAGTGGAAACACTGCTTAGCAATAAGTAAAATATCAGTGTGTTATCAACATTATTTTCATGTTAAATCCAAAACACAGCACTATATCAGCTACTAGGAAGAAAATTAAGTTTATCCCAGCAGAAGGCAGGACAGGAATCTTTAAACTACAGCAGGATTTGAATCATGTCTGGGTTTATTTATATAAATTTGACTTTAAATCACTTTCTCACTAACCATAGGATTCTGGAAAGACCATAGATCAGTCAGAGGACCTTTCTGTTATGAGCTGTAGAATCAAAAAATGAAATGTAAGAAAAATATTGTCCAAAATCTTTTCATGTTTTCCAATAAAAATCTAGATGTCTCAAATGGGAAAGAGTGACTAATATGAAATTCATTAAACATTTAGGCAGTAGAAAATTCATAGAAATACAAGCTCCAAGGGGATTTGTACGGTTAACTCTCCTAGGTTTCTTAAAAAGTCCCAGTCTATGTCTTGAATGCTATGTTATATGGAGAAGTAGTTGCTCTTCAGCAATAATGTTTAATGTGTTCCCATTGCTTGCAAAAAGCAGTAAATAACAGGATCAAATCTTAAAACATACCAACTTCTTTTTATTGTTCCCAAAGATTAGACAAAATAACTTACAATTTCATGGTAAAGTTACAATTATATGAGATATCCTTTGTGCACTTGATGTTGTTGATGAAATAGATCATTCTGATTTCATAACTTAATTTTTGTAATAACCATAAGCTAATATTCCCTACTTGAAGAAAGCAAGGAGATAGCTTTCTGCTTGTGACCGCTCATGATTTTTTATGAATCAAGTCTAGGCTAGCTAATATTCTTTAGTTTATAATAACAAAGTAGGAGCTACCATTTTGTTTGAACTGTAAGTTGTATCATTCAAAAAGTGGACTACTTTTCTCCTCTGTTCAGAAATGTTTGGGGAGGGAAATGGTCTGTCAGACAGCTTCCTTCAGGCCCTATCAAAAGTGCACTAATGAGATTTTAAAGCTGCCCTCTTTTCAACATCTATTGACAAACCCTGAGATCTTATGAAGTTGGGGACAGCAGGAACTTCCCTATGTACAGGCAGATAATACAAATCACCTTTAATAACTGATTATACCAGGGCAGTATTTATTTATCCTACTACTTCTGGTGAATGAAATAAGACTGGTACTTCAGGGGTTGCTCTCAAAGGGACAGTCATCAGTGTCTAAATATGCTTTGCCCCAGAAGGAAGAGTGGAATTGTTGCATCCTACTTAAATTTAGATTTTCAAGTTCAAACTTCAGGTGCAGCAGGCAATCTGACCATGAGCCTTATTTCTCTGCCTATATGTTTTTTACTTGAACAGAGCATAATCAGGAGGCACTTCAGTTTTGGAGTCACATTCAAACTCTTGTTGAATTCACACAATACTCTTGCTTATGTTAGACTAGAGCTAAAACACTGGAATCAAATTTTTAGAGAGCCAGAGAATTTATATATGAATACAAGCCATTTTACTATGCCTTTTGGATTTCAATCAAGCTGTCTGTGTAGCTATAAACATTTACAAAGAAATAAGAGTAAATGAAAAAAGAAAAAAGTGATGCCTGAAGCCTGTGATATGTTGAAAGAAATTACAACTCTGTTCAATCCAGGTATAGGGTCCTTATATAATATTTTATGAAAGTCTGACACAGGAGAAAACAACCACAAGAGATCTGCAACCCCCAATCTTTGTCGGGGTTCTTTCTGAGAAGTCTACAATTGCAGTGACATGAAAAATTAAACATGATTTGTTATTCTATTGAAGCCTAAGCTACAGGTCACATTTGGTTTTACTTACGTACATTTATATGATAACATCCAACAAGAAGATGCGGGAGACAGATCCAGTGAAATTCAACTACCTGCACGTATATACTTCCACAAATGGCTTATAATGGTGCAAGTTGTACTCACTGGAAATCATGAATGGCCCTAAGATCAATGTGAGATTTCCATCATTTTTTTTTCTGAGACCTGCAAATAAATGATGGAAATAAAAATCAAAAGGATATATCTCAGGTCAAACCTAGCTATAATTTAGATGGCTAGGCTCAAAACTATGTTGCAAAAAAATCTGATCTTTCAAGTGCTTATCTCAGGAGTGTTTCCTAAGCAGAGATTGTCTTCTGGTCATAAAAAGATATGTCTACAGCTTGTCAGGTAAGTATGCAAGCATGAAGCCTGGGAGCTTCCCTGTGCATTTCCTACTGGCCAGGTGTGTGTGGGTCCGTACTTGTGGCTTGTTTGTGAATTGTAGTGGGAGACTCTGTTCTGGCTTTGAAACCCTCTCCAAGGACCAGACCTGAAGCATTTAGAATTTTCATCCCTGGAATTAGAGGCAATTGAGTCCCTTCTGGAAGGCAGCCCTAACTGCTGGGTGGTATTGTGGAGTTAATACAAATGTCGTGTTTATGACGTAGAGCATTGCTTTCCTTCTCATCTGTTCCAACATGTAAATGGGGAGACAACTTTGCACATATCCTCCTTAACTGGAGAAGACTGTGGAGAAATCTTAGCTTGAAAATGACATGGACTTTTAGCTGATAAAAGAAATACATACATATGTTAATATATGTTTATATATATGCATGTACATGTGTGTTTAGTCTATTGTGATAAGGTACTTAAAAAATAGCCCATCAGCTTTATAATTCAAGAGCAATTAAATTGTTTTGATACTAGATTTTTTTTTCTTCCTAGAGAGTGATTACTTATGATCACTATAGTTTTCAAATGTGTACAGTGGATTTGATTAACAATTTTGTGTATTAATTATGATAACTGGTATTAGACATGCTCTTGCACTATAGTCTCTGTAATAACAACAGCAGTTAAATTATTATGATGAGGAAAGTAATTCATAAATATTGCAGTAGCAGATGTGACTGAGGAAATGGTTTGCAGTTCCAAGGCTATCACTTTGATTGATTGTAATGACAGCAGAGTTGCTGGAGGTTATATTTTTCAAATTAGACTCGAATTTAAAAATAGAATACTAACTCCCTAGTTTGCGTCAGATTCTGTTATTTATCTCTGATACATAAGAGATCATGATCTGGAAAAATAGACATTAGTTCATGTGAGACTTAAATCCATGATATTTAAGAGCAGTCTACCTAGAAATAGTTCACTTTAATTGACCTTATTGGATTTATAATGGTCCAGATAATATGTCCTAAGGAACAGGGTGAAACATTTATAGAACTGTGACGTAAAATGGTGTGTGTAGTGGTTTCTATTTGTACATCGGAGCAGCTCTACTTTTCCCATTGTATCAGCAGGCCATGCCAAAGTGTCGTCCTGCATCATGAACTGGTTTCTAAAGACCTGCTTTTCCTGAGGCAGAACCCTCTTGCTCTAGTGCTGGGGCAGGAAAATGATAAGCATCTGACTCATTAATACTTGTACTGTTACGGTGGGTAACTTCCCAGAGTTCAGCAACCTCTACTTATTAGAAATACTATAAACCATTTGTTGTTGTAATCCCTTTTAGATTCCATGGGCCCTTTGGAAATGCTAAGCAAAAAGTGATGATCTGATTTATAAACTGTGTTAGTATCGGATCATGCCAGTTTCCTTTACATTTCATTTTTTTAAAAATCTTTCAGTCTGCACAGTAATAATTTTTCAGACACATACTTATCTATATATATGGAGTTTCTTTCAAGGTTATAGCTAATTTGATCCTACTTTACAATCTGACATTGGTAATGGCCATCCCATGTTTCTTTTGTGTTTAACTTCAATTTCTAGTCGGTAAATTTACAGTAAAACAGAAGAGTCACCAAAGCGGTGTGCAACACTTTGAATCCTGCACACCAAACATGAAAAGAATATACTTCGATTTCATAATACCAACTCCATAATGATTGGAAGAATACATACCAATTTTAGAAGAGATTCTAAGACATATAAAAATTGTACTTTAAAAAGCCATTCTTAGTAAAATCTATCTTCCATTATTTTCTCTCACCCTCGAGAATGCTTGTCGAAAGTAACCGTAAGTATCTTCAATAATCGTATTAGTTACAATAAAGTACAAGTATTTGCTGGATGCTGATCTTTTAGGAATACATAATGCAGTTCCTGCTGACCTGCACCTAAAAGCAGGTATTTTTAATTACTAGTGGCCATTCATCAAAATTGATTTTGTACAGTAAATGCCAGAAACTGTACCTTCCCAAGATGTGTGACATTACTGATAAGAAAACTTCTGCAGATTAAAATAAAATTCTAACTCTACTTACTGAAACTGTTGCTTCTTCATAGTAAATTCATGCTCATTTTGTGCCCTATTACTGTCACAAATGAGCATTGATCTTATGCCGATGACACGAAGTGAGGTGAAGTGCCTGATACACCAGAGGGTTGTGTTGCCATCCAGAGAGACCTTGACAGGCTGGAGAAATGGGCTGACAGTCATCTCATGAAGTCCAACAAGGGGAAGTGCAAAGTTCTGCACCTGGGGAGGAACAACCCCAGACATCCCTACATGCTGGGAGCTGACCAGCTGGGAAGCAGCTTTGCAGAAAAGGACCTGTGCGTCCTGGTAGTCACCAAGTTGAACATGAGTCACCAATCTGCCCTTGTGACAAGGAACTCTGATGGTATCCTGGGCCACATATTGCTATTGCCAATAAGATAAGGAAGCTAATTCTCTCTATGCTGCACTGGTGAGGCCACACTTGGAGTGCTACATCCAGTTCTGGGCTGTCCAGTACAGGAGAGACATCAACATACTGGAGAAAGTGTCCAGCAAAGGTCCACTAAGGTGATGAAGGGCCTGGGGCGAAGGCTGAGAG
Organism: Rhynochetos jubatus; assembly: GCA_027574665.1. Taxonomy (NCBI): domain Eukaryota; kingdom Metazoa; phylum Chordata; class Aves; order Eurypygiformes; family Rhynochetidae; genus Rhynochetos; species Rhynochetos jubatus. Next base: position 64,621,359 of record CM050651.1, on the reverse strand, counting down.
AGCTGGGACTGTTTAGCAGAGGGAAGGCCTGGGAGCACTCTCATCTATATGTACAAATACCTGAGGGGAGGGGGCAAAGATAACAGAGACAGTGTTTCAGTAATGCCCAGGGCCAGGAAAAGAGGTAATGGGACAAACTGAAACACAGGCTTCCTCTGAACATCAGGGCACAATTTTTTGTGGTGAAAAATGTTCCAAATGTCCTTGCTTGAGCAGGGAGTTTGGGTAAGGTAACATCCAGAGGTCTCTTCCAACCTCAACCATTCTGTGATTCTATGACCTTCGATTTGTTGCTTATCATGTTTTAATTCTGAATCACCTTACATGCTTTGGTGTGCAAGAAGCAAAAACAGCTAGACAGACTATTGCAGGACTATATACACAGTAATCTCAAATGTTTAGATTCATTTTTCTAGCTTTAGCATTTTTTAATCATGAAAAACTTTGCCGTAACAGAGTCGAGGTCTCAGAAAGGTAGGGTTTAATATATACTCTGACATTATCAGTGGAATTTAGCCTGGCATTTTGTTCCTCTTGCACTGTGAACATTGCATGTATTTTCACACTGCTTTCCTTCAACAAGCTGTTCCTAGTAGGCGCATACTGATTTAATCAAATCTTACAGCTGTAGCTGAGAAGTGTTCTGAATAATAATAAGGCTTTTGTATTGAATATAACTTAATTTAGAAAATACTGCTGATGCAAGGTGGCAGATTCATTAAACTGCATAATTGGTCAATGTGCTTATACTTCAGAAAATACTATTTTTTAAAGTCAGACCTGGTTATCTAATAATATTTTATATGTCTTGTTTTGCTTTGCAGCGTTGTCTGAAAAACCGCTCTTGGGAACCAAAAAATTAAGCCAATGATCCGGAATTAGCTTCAATAGACAGGTGAGACTTCCCAGTTTGATGCCTTTCTGTGTGGGGAAGGTCATGGAGCTTTTGCATGAAAACACAAGATATAGTTCTTGGGTAAGTTTACCTCTGTAAGTTGCAAAGAATCCTGGGTGCTTACATTTTAATGTGGTGAAAAAGATGGTTTGGACTATGACCATCCAACTTGCTTGCTAGCACCCCTACTTTATTAGTGCAGATAGATGCAATAGAAATAGTTTTCTATTTTTTCCTTCAATAACTAGACAAGGAGAGAAAAAGAGACAGCTGGACATTAAAGTACATTTGATCTCTTTGCTATACATTGAATTGAGCTTAGTTTAATACTTTTTGATGTTTAAATAGCCATATTTTTTAAACTGCTCTCATTCATTGTTTGAGACAAAAGAAGAAGTGTTTCAGTCTTCCTCATCTTAGTAAAATCATAGTGCAACCTTGATACATAGGTTGTGCCTATTATATTTCTTGTTTGAAAGTAAAACATAAAGAAGACTGTTTTCTATCAGGTTCTTCTAATTTTTAACTTGAGCCATTACGATTAGCTGTTGAGCAAGGAAATTGTGAGAGCCTGAACTTAGTCTCTAATCTGTGGTTTGGTTGTCTGTAATAAGAAATAGCTATTTATTCTCTTTTAATGTCGTGTCATGCACTGATCTCATAAATTGAAAAGAGATTAACCATGCTCACTTCTCTGTCTGAGTTGATATTTCTCCCCTAGAATTCTACCGTGGTTTATTCTGATTATGATCCCATTTCATGATATCAGTGAAATATTTTTGTTCACAAATAAGCCTAAGTATTAAAATATCTTTCCTATTAGCCTATAAAACAAACTAAGGATTTCTGTCAGTGTTAAAACTGAAAATATTTGCGATACATGGTGTGGGAATAACACAACATTTGTCAACTATGTGCTAAAATCAAGACACTAGAAACAGGCAATAATGAACTGAAAATCTCTGTAGTCCTGGTTATTTAGAAGACAGTGGGATAGAACTTGCCTTAAGGATGCAGTGCACAAGAACGCTGTAGCTTGGCTTGGTGGCATTTGGAGGTTATTCTAGATACATAATGAAACTTCAGACTGGCTCATTTACATTGCAGTAAGGAAAAATGTCCTACCTGCTGCAATCAGTTAGTATAATGGCTGATTGCTTACACAGATCATATCTGGTCCTGCTTCTAGGGAAAATACGCTGGGAAAATCTAATTGCATAAGCAGTCATTTCTGATAAATAAAAGCAGCTACGAGAGAAGTGAGCACTGTCCTTTCTGCTTGGAAAGGAGCAGAAGAAAATTATGTCACTGAGTGTTGTACATGATATCCCTGGGTGTTGTACCTGCTCCAGCATTAAGCATCTAGTACAGGATGTATGATGACAGGGCTTCCAGGCTGTGTTGCAGCACATGTAAATGAAACTCACCCAGGCGGAACACAGAGGTAAAAGTTGGATCGGATGAAAAAGTTTTTTGATTTACATTAACAAGTCATATCAGATTGTTTTTAATTTTTCCAAAAGGCCTTTATTTTTTTTTTTCTCCTGATAGAATCTCTGAGATTCTTTGGTAGAAATATAAAACTTCATAATATTAACCCATACCTCCCATTTGGGAATAATTCTGATTGATATTTTAGTTGCAGTCAACTACGACTCAAGTGGGGAACCTGTCAGAATTTCATTATTCTTTATTCAGCTATTTATCTCTGCATAGTTTTAGGAAACTGTCATTACTCATGTTTAGAAGAGAGAGGGAAGAGATTTTTTTATTTTGTTTTAGTTGATTTTTCCCCCCTAACTTATGAACAGAAATCTTTAAACATATTGTTATTTAATCCTGCATTATTTAACTGAAAAAAAATTATATTAGTCTCAGGGTAGTTTTCTGAAATATTCTTCTGATTTTTGAGCTCTCTCACCCATTTTTCCATACTATCATTTTACTATGTCCCACCTGCATTTGTTTCAGCATGATTGCTTTTCCACACTCTAATATTGATATAAAATTTTGAAAGTACTCCAAGTTTAATCATTTATTATTTTTATAATAAAGAGACTTCTGGTATTACTAAATTAGACAAACAAAAAAACCCCAAAACCGCAACAACAAAGACATGAATGTCAGAGTGATATCGCAGGGTAGGAAAATCTTATGCATTCAAAATTTGCAGAAGAAATTCATTTATGAGGATTGATTCATTCTGAAAATATCTGTTTTCACTAATTTGTATTTCTGCAACATGTTGTGACTTTCATGAGCTGAAAGTTTTGTTGATGGAATATGCTACCACAGGACCAGCAAATCAAAGCCTGTCAATGACATATATTACTTTGTAGTGCATCCAAATACAGTACTTATACTAGTTAATTAGTTGCCTCTCATCCCAAAACCCTCAAAATTTAATCTGCAGTCATTGTAAGAAAGAAGATTGAGGATAAGATTGGTATGCATGGCTTGTTCAAATTCCATTCAGTGCACCACAGAAGAAAATCCAGTTTAAAGAAAATGAGGTGTTTCATGGCAGGTTGTAGGCTTCTTTAGGAAATTTTCCAGGCAGTGATTGGAGTTTATTAGTAATTGTATGACTAATCTTGCCTCATGTTTTGAATATCACTCTTCAGTGTCTGAACAATTCTATAGTGTTAAAAAGACTGAAATTAAGTAGTTTAAGACATACCAGTGGAGTCATCAGATATGGCCACTAAGAAAAACAATGTTAAGTCATCTGTTTAGACAAAAATCTTGCTTGCTATTGTTTAGCTCTTTGTGGCTAATGGCATTGTGGTATACAGTACCCCTGAAATTGTTCCATATACCACTTTTTAATGAATAATGGATTGGAAAGGTGCCATGCTGTCACTACAGAAATCATCTTCATTATTCATTATTTGCAAAGCTCTAATAGGACTGAGAATGGGCTGTTCTAGTCAGTATTTTCCATCTTTTTTCTTCTCCATCACTTAATCCATGTAAGATGTTAGACACACTCGTTACCTGTCCACTTGGGTTTCAAGTAATTATTCTTTTCTACTTTTTTAAAGTTGCAAGACATACTCCAGTGTAAGTTGCAGGTAGGTGAAAGGTCAGATGCATGAATTAATTTGTCTCAATATCCCTTCTCAAAACTGCAGTACCCTAATCTCTCTTACTTCTCAGTAGTTATGGTTAAATTATTTGATAAGCAATAAATTATATCTGTAACATAGGAGATCACATTTAAATGTATATGGTAGCTGAGCATTTCTTTCTGCTTTTCAGATTCTAAAATTCATACTACTTTTTATATCTATTTGGCCAATTGCATATTATCTTAAACACTTGCCTTGTTGGAGGTATGTATGCCCTCATCTTCCCTACATAAGAGACAGGAAACCTGAATAAAGATATGTAGTGTTGGTGTTTCTTTTCATAGTGCTAATAAGATTTTGTACAAAAATTCAAGAAAGCTAAAAAAGCAAAAATTTTAAGGTAGAAACTTACGTGAAATTTGATTTTCAGGATTAAAATGGACCAACATCTGTACTTATTCAACACTAGCAGATCTCCTAATATTAAACACCTGGCATGAAAATAATTCTGTGGAGTTAACTTATACCCAGTCTTCCACATTTGCTGCAATACCTGACTAGACAAACTACACCCCCACTGAGACAGACACTTTTCTTTTTGCTGTGTAAACAATGAGAATGGTTTCTTTGGAAGACATAAACTGTTCTGAATTATTTTCTTGTGTTATTTATCCATAAATAGTATAAACTCTCATTGTACAAAATTTCCTGTACATCTGGATTGAAGTCAAGGGAGGAGTGAAGTGAGAGGAATGAGAGATTGTGGAAGCTACTGGAAGATTTCTGAAGCCTTTCACCTTTATTTTAGACAACAAACCATTAACATTCTAGATAAAATAGATTGAACATCTAGATTTCTCTCCCAAGAACTTACTAACCCTCAGCTAGACTTCATTCTCCATGAAGTGATCAGAGAGTGACTCTTTTGTCTTTATGCTGTATTGCAGCTGAATGGCCAAGATTTGTTTCTGCTAAATTTAACCATTTAAATGTAGGCATCTAATCTGGTCATCTAAATTACCCCAAGACTTTAGAAAGTCCGCTGAAGTCCTGTACCATGCTCTCATATGAAGGAACCTAGCTGGGAAGGACATACTGAATAATAACAAATACTGTAAAAGTGATTTTTGTTAACTTAGGAATAACCTCTCTTGAAAAGTGTCCTCTGTGGTTCAGTTTCTCTTGCTCTTCTCTGAAACCAGAAAGTGGGCACTGCTGGAATCAGGGGCATTGGTACTCTTTCTGGTGTGAGGTTTTCTCTAGTGCCAAGATAATGTGTCATCATATGCTCAGCATTAGAAAGAGTTATGAATTCATTAGAGCTTCTATGTGAAAGTGTATTGCACTTGCTTATATTCACACACACAAACCAATGTACGCCTGATTGGATGTAGACCCATTGGCTTAATCATGAACTTCTGTAAGTTTTTTCAAAGGAAGTTAAACACACACTTTTAGAACAGATTCACAAGAATAGCAAATTTGTTCTCCTTAAGATTTGGTACAAGAGATGGGCATTTTCAAACTTTCTTGATTTTGTGAGAAACTGAGTTTATTCAATGTGGGTAACGTTTTAAATGTTAGCTAATAGGTAAATTTACAGTTATAACTATGCAGAAAATTTTACAGATAATAGGGAAATGGACAGTTTTCAAATGACCAAAGCCTGATGCTTTTGTTGAAATTTCTTTTTTTGCCAAGCTATGTCATCCTTTATTCAAGGAAATAACTCTTCTTAGTTGAGCAGCTCACGCAAATACCAGCACAAAAAGGCGTATTACCTTTTTGCAACAGGATGTTTTCATAAAGTTTTTTATCAGTTACTGCAGTAAGATTTTTAAGATTGCAAAAAATCTAGAAACATTGCCAAAAAGATTCATTTACAAAATTTTCATTAGCACAGCAACAGCAGAAATTATTTATTCTCTTTCTTATTTTGATTCCCAACAAAAATTAAAAAACAAACAAACAAACAAAAAACAAACCACAAAACAAATCTAGAAGAAGCAAGTATGATTTCACCTCAACAGTGACACTACAGAAAGGTCATTACAATAACAAGATGATAAGTAAGATGTATGCTGAAAGTGAAATTATCTGTCTATGTGTTCTGCTAATTAGGTCTTCTAATTAGTAATTGTTGTAGTACAAGAACAGCTTGGAAAGAAATGACTGAGATGACATAAAATAAAAGGCTCTGAATAAAAAAAAGCTAGTTATGGTCAAGGGTAGTACTGTGCAGAAGACTGTAAGTAAACAAGAGAAACTGTTTTTGCAAAATGTATATGTATACTGTAGATACACCATAGAACTCATTTGTAAAGCTGTGGAGGCTGACAGAACAACTAGGGATAGTGTGGAGATTAAGCAAATTAATTAAGCAATGCAGGTCAGGCATAGCCATAGTCTTATTTCTGGAACCTGGAAGGACACTGAGGTGAAGGAATCTTTCTATATTTTTCCTTTTTCATGTACTCTTCTTGCAATTATTCACTATTGGCTTCTTTCAGAAACAAGACATAGGAATGTTTGGACCTATCATTACAATTGTTGGACTACCCGGGAAATAAGAAACTAGAAGTGTCTGTCCAAAACTAGGTAGTTTTTATACAAAGACAGGTTATAGGAATAGGTTCCTTCAACCTGGAAGGGAGAGGATGGGAGTGAAAGTTGTACACACGTGTAATGCCATTGATGATAAAGGAAAAATATGCTTTTCACACCCTACAGGAAAAGAGGGCACAATGAGTAAATCAGACCTTAGTTTTGATACCCTAAGACTGCTATTAGAAAACAGCTAATCCTAAACAAAATGGAAATGCTAAATGAGGCTTTCAGAAATATACCAGAACTTTCTTGGCATTTGTCTATATGTTTTAGGACAAGGATTGTTATTTTTCTTATGCAAGCCCATCCTGGGCATTATTAGAATAGACTGGTATAAAATAGTAATTTTTATTGAGAAAATTTCAGTAATAAAATGAATCTTTAAAACAACTTTTCAGAAAAGATAATCTGGACCACATCAAAGAGGTCTGTAAGAAAGAATCACCAAAAAAAAAAAGTGTTTTTTTTCTAAAGAAACAAACTTTATTTTGAAAAACCAAGTATCTACATGAGAAAATGCATTAAACATATAGTTAATCTAGTATGATCTCTAGCAACATTAAGGATATAGGTTTTGCAGAATTTCTCATTTTCTTGTGGTGAGAAATGCCAAGCACTGAAATAGGACTGCATAGAAATGTTGTGGAATTTCAGCAACAGATGCACTTTAAAATCACACATGACAAATGTTTGCAATGGTATATTTAGACTTGATCCTGGTTTGAAAGAATGGGATGGACTGCATGATCTTTCCAATTCCCTTTCAACTCTATGATTAGGAATTTTTATTATTCTATGATTTACTGAGCGTGTCTGACATTTACTCAGCTTCAGTATTACACAGAGCCAGATCCCAAAAAAGGACTTTGCTAAAGGTTAGATAGCAGAACTAAGATCTCTCAATCCCAAGTGGAGAGCCTGAAAATCCTTATTAATAGCTGCCAAGTCCTGCAGACATGTAAACACCATAGTCTTCCTGAGGATCACACAGGAGGGTTTCTGAAAGACCACAAGATCCTCATCCGCATGTGCTGCAACATTATGCAGCTGTGCAGGTATCAAGAATACAGGCATACAAGTAATTGCAGTGTGGCAGTGATACAGGTGAGCAAGCCGCGAGTTAAAGATGGTCCAAATTACCATTGACAAAGAAGTTGCAGAATAAGGGATTTTGTACAGGCAGTTTACCTTGTTTCTCAGACAGCACAACTATGTCAGGAACATAAATGCTGTGACAACATTGTCAGACTTGACATAACTGAATATTGCTTTGTTTACCCATAAGAGAAATCTGAATCTAAAACTTGAGTAGTTCTCTCTCTCTCTCTTGAAAGACTCACACAAGTAAATGCGCTCTGAAAATATCTTTTCTACAATCTCTGACCTGAGCTCAGGATACACTGTAGGCACCTGAATTCAGGTCCAGGTAGGCAAAGTGACTCTTGTCTATTTATATACCCTTCAGATATCTGCAAAAGCTAAGAGAAGCAAGTGAACTCAGTAAATCCACACAGATATTCTCTTCTTAAATATGTGGAGATTGAAAACGATTATCCTTTTACTTCAACTAGTCCCTTAGCTTGCAGGAAATCTGAGTAGAATAACATTCACCCCTGAAAGTCTTCGCACTTTTACCTCCCTAGATGATGCTGTAACTTCTGGATCATACACTATTCTTAAGCAGTACTTACTTTCAATCCTTCCTCTTGAAGTATTTCCACTCCTCAGTAGAGTGGGGAAGCAAAAATAATCCTGACCTAATTGAGTGGTTGGGGGAATTCTGTATATCTGTGTGTATTTCAAAGACAGGGTACATTGATCAGTGAAGAAATGAGGACAGAAATCAGTTTTAAATCATAGAATCATAAAATCCTCTAGGTTGAAAAAGACCTTTGAGATCATTAAGTCCAACCCTTAACCTAACTAACACTGGCAAGTTCACCACTAAACCATGTCATTCAATACCTCATACACACATCTCTTGAATACTTCCAGGGATGGTGACCCAAGCACCTGCTGGGGCAGCCCATTCCAATGCCTGATAGCCCATTCCAAAGTGAAGAAAGTTTTTTTAATATACAATCTAAACCTTCCCTGGTGCAACTTGAGGCCATTTTCTTTTGTCTTATCATTTGTGACTTGGGAGAGGAGACCAACACCCACCTCTCTGCAACCTCCTTTCAGGTAGCTTTAGAGAGTGATAAGATCTCCCCTCAGCCTCCTCTTCTTCAGGCTAAACAACCCCAGTTCCCTCAGCTTCTCCTCACAGGACTTGTGCTCCAGACCCTTTCCCAGCTCCGTTGCCCTTCTCTGGACATGCTGCAGCACCTCAATGTCTTTCTTGCAGTGAGGGGCCTAAAACTGAAGACAGTCTTCGATGTGTGGCCTCATCAGTTTTTTACCCAGCAAACAATACACCATTTCTATGTAGAAGTGCTTGGCCCAGTGCTACAAGTACTGTGAAATACAATCAGCTGATTCTTATTTTTATGCTGAAATCAGAAAGTTTCAGACTAGGGCAGAATAAAGATATAATACTTCTCAGATTATTTTTCTGTTCTATGTCTGAATCTTGGCAAATCATCACTGAACATACTTGTTGTGTTTGCCTCTGAGACTCCTAGCTATTAAAAAAAGTAGGGAGCCAATGCACTTGACCCAGAGTTCTGGCATCTACTGTGGAGGCCAGGCATATAGGAGCTTAGGAGATACGTACTCAACACTGTCAGCATCACTGAGCTTTATGGGTACAGCTCACAGTCCACAGCCAGTGGGCTTGTTTTAAATGCTTTACTTTCCATGTAAGATATTGCTTTTATGTGTGGACATATCAGAGGCAATTCTCAGCTCCCTACAGGTGACCATTTAGTGTGACCATAGACTGACTCTGGAAATAGTTGGTCCTGGAAACAGACCTCATCCTACCCTTCTAGTATGTTCCTGAGAGCTAGCTAGTGAGATGTTTTTCTAGGAAAAAATATTGAGGGAGCAGATCTCAATCAAAGCTATGCTTGTTTCACATGTATACTATTAAAGCTTAATAAGCTTTCCTTTCTATTTTCTGTCAAAACACATATGCTTCCTTGAGAAATAGGTTAATGTTTCACTGCTTGCTGTTCTAATACTTCTGATTATTTGAATGGTGTAACTTATGACATGGGAAGAAACACTCTGAATTTAACTTGACACCAGGAAAAAAAGACCTTGCTGTCAGATCAAGAGATTAGAATAGTTTTTTAATGGAGGCAAAAAAAAATTTCTGCATCTTCAGTCACTTGAAATGGTACTAGGGAAAACATTCCATTACTGCATTGACAGTTTGTATAACAATTTTGCTTAATTTGGTTTCTCTTCCTGTCGACCCAATGGTTTTCTGAGAAACTTTTCTGTAATAGGTTTCAGGGCGTGACTGTTTTTCAGATTAAAAATAGAGAGTCTTGAGTGTCTGAATTATATTTGTAATAATAGAAACATATATTCAGTATGCAAAATTTCACAGATATTTGTAGTGAAATTAATTAGCTAAATCTGTCTAACAGATTCTTGCTTTCCTTTTTTTGTTCTAATGACTTTAAGAGAAAGATTTCATCTGTGCATCTATGGACACAAAATATTTGCACAGAAGGTTGTAGTGTACCATTATAATACAGTTTGTAAAGGTTTGGATGGGATTTTTTCAACATTATTCTGTTAAGAATATTGAGTCTGTCTGTCCCTTCAGTCTTAGGGAATGTAACCTATATTTACAGGGGTTAGGAGATTCACACTGGTAGAGAGAAGTAATAGGAGATGGTAGGCATGAGCCATGGGCTGACAAACCTGTGGTCTTCACATCATTAAAACACTTCCACATGTGGAATTCGTAGTGTCTATTTGGTTTTTTCCACTACAGTTTGTTGTGCTACATTCATGCTATGAATGAAAATACAAACATTCCCCTCAAAGGTCATAAGACTGTAGAATAAGTTAAGCTGGAAGGGACCTTTGGAGCTCCTCTAGTCCTTGCTCCACTGCAAGACCAACTACATCTGATCAGGTGGCTCAGGGCCTAGAGTTGAACTGATTCTAATGTGACGAGAAGGTGAGAAAGGCAAACAGTAACAAAAGGCCTGAAAACTTATCTTTCCACTTGCCACCTGTGTCTTTTCTAGGGTAGCATCTTTATCTGTTTCTTTCAAGTCAAATTTTCAAAGGCTTTCCTAGCCGCACAAACTCAACATGGTCTTACTGGGATCCCTTTGAAAGTCACTTTTTTTGTCATACCTGAGGCCTGGTTATGGATCCGCACCTTGCTGTTAATGAGTTCCCCACTGTTGCAACCTGCACTCCTATATGTTACTGCTTAATATTATTTTTCCCAGTCTGACCAGACAGTATTCTTCTCCCTACTCAGCTGTTCTCATTCCTCTCCCAGTTTATTGTATTGCCAAAGCTGCTCCCAACAAGCACGCATGCTTTCTTGCAGGAACAGAAACTCTTCTAGAGATTCTCACCTGACCCAGGGCAAAACAAGCAAGACATTGGAACCCACCTACACCTTTTTAAACAAAGCATGCAGCTTATGATACACTGAAAACAAGCAGGTTTAATGCAGTCACCACAGTGTTCAGGAATATTTTCAAAGTGACTTTGGGATATTAGTTTTCTGGGTATCCCAGCCACGGAGGAATTGCACCCAAAAGCTAGTTTTTGAAAGAGAAGGTGAAAGCACAGGTTTATTCTCTTCCAAATGTCTATAGAGCCGCTGAGTCCCAAGCCTTCCCAGGCCCTGTTTTGGCAGCTACTTCTGACAACAAATAGCATTTGTTGCCTCATGTGTGAATTGCCTGTGAGTTACCTCATGTAATTGACTCTGGTTAATCAAATTTAGGTAAATGTTCTGGAGCATATTAATTACTTAGAAGTTTAGCTATAAAATAATTATGTTCTCCATGTACATAATGTGAATTACTACATTTCTTCAGGCCCAAATAAGATTTTTTAATGTTTTAATAAATATTTTGTACCCTTTTCATAAATGAAAACATAAGGAAAACTAGCCATCTCTCTGTTATTTACCAAGATAGATATTTAAATACCTAGTCTATTTAGCAAAAATTATTCTTGGCAGAAGGCCAAATGCTTGCAAGTCTTTCACATATAAAATTCATAATGATTTTCTTTAGTAAGACCTCAACATGAGAAAGTCCAGCCAGATGAATTAAAAAATAATTCTATTTAAATCAGAATGCATTTAAAATATTTTAAGCAATTCCTGACTTTAATGAATACTTTATGTTTTTCTTTCCGAACAAATTAGCATTTTGTAATCTGAGATGAATACAGAAAGATCTCTGAAACTAGGCATTCTGGGACTTATAAGGTAACTCACTCAGACAAGAAAGCTCTTTATTCATTTTAATTTTCTGTAAATTGAATTTTTTAATATTTTCTCCTGCTAACTATATTTTTTTGGTGGGGCTTCATATTACCTAGATGATGGGTTACATTCTTTAAATCTGAACATTTAGCCAGCAATATGGTGGAGAGGGATTAAATCTGCTTTTTTTCTCAAGCAAAGATCACGGCTGATTACACACACACATTTAATTGCCATCCTTATCAAACAATCAATTTTTTAATGTTCACCTAAGAACATATTTAGATTTTTTCTGGAGCTGATGAACACGCTCTGGCCTGAACCAGGTAATAAGCCTTGCAGTGGCTTTTGACAGATGATTTCAGTCTCATATTTTCCCTGCAAATATTTCTATATTTACATTTTCATGCTAGTTTTGATTTAAAGTCATGGCATGTATGTAAGTTCTATTTTGATTTTTTTTCTATCTGATATGTAATCTGACAATGGATTCTATTTTACAGTTTCACAATTGTTCCTCTACTATTCCATGTTAATGATTTTGGTTTATTTCTTTTGATAACTGGAGTATATGTATAATATACTGTGTTGTGATGTATAATATACTCTATTGAGCATAAATATATGTATATACATATAAATATATATAAAATGTAAAAGTATAGTGTTGTGGATGTCTTCTGTGCATCTCCTGTGGTGTCCTGAAAACATGTATGGTGTCGCAAGACATAAAATTTAATGTGTTAATTAATATTGGATTAAAATAATGAAATGGTGGTATTGATATGTGGGTCATCAGAGGAAACAGTTACTTTTTACAGTGCAACTATGTTATTTGGTGTTGCCTTTCTTCTAATAGCAAAATGTTTGGTTCCTGGTTTAATTTCTCAAGGTGCATGGAAAATTATCTCCCCAAATAGTTATATTTAAATGTAAATTCTGTAGGTGACTAATGTTATAATATTGTTTTTGAATGATACACGGTTCATTAGAAGTGATTAATAACCAGTTGGCATTTGCATATGTGAATATGCATTCATCTGTTCTAGAGAGAATGGAGGGACTGACTGACCTGAGGTTGTGCCAGTAGACCTGTGGTGCCAAGTCCCAGTGCTGGTTGAAATTCTACCCAGCTGGTATGCTGAAGCTCAGATCCTCCATGAAGCAAGTGCAACAGTTATATGCAGAGTGTATTTGGTACCTTACACTATGTCAGGTATCTTTTCAACTCAGCAAATCAAGCCTTTTTTCATGAAAAGTGGAAGACTGTCCTATGCACCCACTGTCTTCTATAAAAGGGGCACCCTTCACTCACAACCTCTGTTCTGAGTGTGCACAGCATTTGTGCTGCCTGTTGCTGTTGTTGCTGTCATTGATTCAGATGAGATCTGTGACCAGGAAGCCTGTTACAGGCCATATTCAATATCTGGTAGCTTAACAAAATGTATTGTTGCCTGATCTGCCCTGAGGGAAAAGCGCATACCTTCTAGTGATCAAGGCTGATTGTCCCTGCTCTCTCCTCACCCTCACAGCAAAATGGGTTATATACATGTAGGGTGGGTTGGATTCAAGTGTATAGGGCAACACACCTCCTTCAAGGAATCACATCTCTGAGACAAGAAATAGCCATCTTATGAAACCTGGCTATGCCAAACGGTGTCTGCAGAAAGTGAGCATGAGGAAAGGAACAAAATTTTTCATGAGGATATGAAGGACAGAAGCAAGATATTAAATAAAACAGTAAGACACAGTTCTTCACTTTATCTGTTCCCAACAGGAGTGTCTCAAGAATCACTGGAGCTTCTAGTCACATACTTCTAGTCTTTTCTTCATTTATCATACTGAGACTCCTGAGTCCTATACAATAACCTTGTGCTTAGGTTACTATACCAGGCTAATTCTATTACAGACAGTATCTCTGAAGCATTGCCTGAGGAAGATTGACTGGCTGGCACTGGGAACTCTTCAGAAATTTAGGGAAGAATATGAAGGCTCTAAGTTGGGCTGTAGTGGTTTGTGCACCCTAAGGTTTTAAGTCAAGACTACAGAAGGAGGTACAGGGGGAGGGACCAGTGGAGATAACCTGGTCTCTCTGATGGTGTCCTGTAGGTTGCAAGTGGATTTAGAGACACTGGGTGCTTCAGGAAAAAGGCAGTAATCACTTAGGCTATGCTAGCTGTATTTGCAGTACAGCTACCATATACCAGCTCTTGGCTGGTCAGGCCCATGGGTAGATTGACATCATGCAGGTGTGTAATGGTAACTACAGACTGTCATTTTGACATCTCCAGAGCTGACCAGAGTGCCTTTTGTGTACAACATCTGCTTACAGCTCCCATCTTGAATAGCTTTGCTTCTGGTTGGCAGTGTAAGAGTAGGAGCTTGAAGTACTAAGCAGCAGTGGGAGGTGCTGGTAACAGGATTATTGACATCTGCCCATGGCAGATCTGCTAACAGTCCCTGTGGAGCCTGCTCTGTGCCTACTTCTCTTGTTCCTTTCTGCTGATGGTAAGTTGAAGATGTCATTTCCCTTGCTGGACTTCGAGCTCTTTACTCACTGTACAAGTCCATCCCTATCTATGGAGTGGGAGGGGTACCAGAGTGTGTTTGAACAATGGGTGCAATATGACCTTGGTGTGTAGGAGAGAGGGTCTCTGTGATGTCCAAACCCTGTGACTTCAGGCAGGCATGCAGAGCAGAGAAGTCTCTCAGTAAATCCCATCCATAATCTATTTGCTATCTACACAAAGCCACAGAAAGCAGTAGTCCTGCCAGAAAAATTACTTACAAGGTTTCAGTTTGGTTTCCGTGTGGAGCAAACCAAGGTACTATTTGAACTGATGCCATGAAACAGGATATGTGGTTATTTATATGAGTCACCCATGGATACTTAGGGATGTCTAAGTTCTTGTCAAATGCATACATTGCATACAGTTTCTAGCATTGCTGTAGGGCTGAGTTTTGTTTGACAGCAGAGGTTGGAGTGCTAGAGTAATCTTTCTTTTGTTAGCTATTTTGCTTCAATTTCGAACAGCAAAATGGTCTAGTTAGGCTACAGAGTCTATATTCCTCCTTCCTTTTCCTGTTTCTGAATTGAAAACTGCTAAGCTTAATGGAAACACTATCTATTCCCTTATCTTTGGAGAGATACGCTATCTGCTCTTTAACCCTGTGTTCCATTTATTTTTCACAGTTTTTCCATTTTAACTACCTAGTATAAAGGAGTTAAGCACAGATTTCTAGGATTTGTCTTCAAATTCTCAGTCTTCACGGGAACGACTTTCAGATGTGATTTGCTTGTGCTTGTGTAGTTCCACTGTGAAGGAGTGTTTATAAGTTCGTGCTATTCCTTTCTAAATTGTAGCTGATTACCTCTATGTTCTGATTTGATATTCATTCCCACAGTCCTGAAGGCTACTGGAAAGGTAAACTTAAGGAGAGCTCTATGGGGCACAATTTTATTTCCTGTTGGATGGTCAGGGACAATGAATGACAATGAAAGATGATGCTCTTTTCCAGAGGATTAATCAATCGTGATACAAAGTGAATTTATAAATTTTTTCAATTAGATTCGAAATAGTTGATAATTGAGCAATTTCATTCTTGATGTGAGAGAGCTCCTAGAAGAGTAGAAAGTCTTTGAAAATCTAGTTCTCTCTGTGGTGGTCTAACACATCATGAACCTTACAAGCTTCCATGCTTAATGGGCTTTCTTTCCAGCTTGCCAGCTCTAATTAAAGGCACACTCTGTTTCAGGATGTTATTCTATTAGCTTGCATAAAATCACTCACATTTGCATGAGCCTGTCAGACCTCATATTCAAACCTGCCTTGCCTCCTGAATGAAGCAGGATTTTTTTTCTTTCTTATGGCCATCATGGTCTTCTGAAATAATTGTTCAAACTCTTTGCTTCTGCAACTGCGAACCTGACAGGTAGTGTATTTCTCATTAACAAGGTATTTTTAATGTTCTAGTGTCACCCTGCTACTTTTCTTCATGCTGCATAGTACGACTGTTTCCTAGTCAAAGAAAAAGTAATTCAAAGGGTCTGGGAGGCTGTTTCTATAAAAATGTCTGGCAACACAGAATGGCACAGATATATCTTAGAGAAAGAAAATTGAAAAAATATTCAGTATTATATATTCTCACATTCACGGAAAAAAAACCTAATTGAATTTACATTATTCTCTTACTTCATCTACATCTTAATAGGCATTTGCACCTTTAATTGTGATCATGACATAAAATCCATAAAAACAATATAGAAAATGGAATGATGGGAAGCCAACAAAACTCCTTCTACAAACCCAAGATATTGGGTAATAACAATGTAAAACAATTTACTGTCCTTTTCTTGTTATATATGTTTGTTTTATTTGCTGCCACAATTAGAGCATTAATTAGAAAGAAAAAAAGCAGAATCTGTCATGGCTCTAGCTTTCTCCATCCAGAAGATTTGCAAACTACTTTACAAATTATACAAATCATTAACATGTAGCTTCTTTGTAATGAAATAGGATGTTTATACATGTAGAACAACTCTAAATATTTTTGAGGCAGATACTGTAGTTCATTGCATCTATCATGTTTTAATGCCAGCTCGCAACTATAGCACCACACAGCCGCTTGCTCACTCCCCCTGTGGGATGGAGGAGAAAATCAGAATAGTAAAAGTGAGATAAAGACATAACTAAAGCAAAAGCTGCCCACACAAGGAGAGCAAACCGAAGAATTAATTCACCACTTCTCATCTGCAAGCAGGTGTTCAGCCATCTCCAGCAAAGCAGGGCTCCATCATGTGTAACAGTTACTTGGGAGCAAAAATGCCGTCGCTCCAAAAGTTCTCCCCTTTCTCTTTCTTCCCTCAGCTTCATATGCTGAGCATGACATCATACGGTATGGAATATCCCTTTGGTCAGTTGAAGCCAGCTGTCCTGGATGTGTCTCCTCCAAGCTTCTTGTGCACCCCCAGCCTTCTCTGTCAGTAGAGCATGAGAAATTGAAAAGCCCTTGACTTAGTATAAGTGTTACTTAGCAACAACTAAAGCATCAGTGTGTTATCAACATTATTTTCATACTAAATCCAAAACACAGCATTATATCCGCTACTAGGAAGAAAATTAACTCTATCCCAGCAGGAACCAGGACAGCATCAAGTGCAAATTTCAATGTGATTTTTTTTTTTTTTTTTTGGTAGATAAAGTGTAATTATCCACTCTAAGTTTTAGCTAGGTCCATTCAGCCATATGCTTAATTTGTTCCCACTGCTTCGTAATATCTGAGTGCTTCACTAGACATTAATGGATTTAACTTCATAATACCATTGAGATATGGTAGTATGATTAACTTCTTTATGCAAAAGTAGAAGTAAGACACTGAGAAACATAGGATACAAATCAAAGTCCATTGAGAAAAGAAAATATTTGGTCAGCTTCAGCTGGCATTGGATCACACTCAAACTTATATATGAGACCTCAAAAGACTCTATCATTGATGAACAGTCTCTTAAGCAAAAAATTATTCTATTGTGAAAAGATAATGGGATCATTAATCAATGCAGGTAATATGATCTGTGATTTTAAAGCCAAGAACACTGAATTGACACTATTTGTACTAAATGGTTACCAAGAAAAAGAAATATCATTAGTTCTTTCCTGAAGGAAAAACAATTACACTGGGACAGTTTTTCTTACTATTTTTTAAAGGATTAACATAGCATATTAGTTGTGATTACAACAGAATTACTATCCCTGAAGCCTTCAGGTGTCTGTCTATTAAGAACAATTTCTTGCTGCAGGCATTTTCGTAAAATAATATCAGCAAACAACTCCTGCAGTGAATGCATCCATACATCTGTTAGTATAATTGATTTCACTCAGGAAAACCATCTCGTCACACCAAGGATTTATACAGCATCTCTCATACAAGGACTGCAGGATATATCTAACATTAGTGCACAAAATACTGTACACACAGATTGCTGGAATTGTAAATGTTAAATTGACAATGTATTAAAAAATGTTAGTAGATCTTAGCAAATATGACTTAGCCCTTAGAGAATTTACTATGGACATATATTGAGGATGACACTAAGAAATTTCTAACATTTTAGTAATTTTTAAAGATCTTTTTATCCTCTTTGATATTTGTAACTGTGGTGAGCTTTAGTATACCCAGCTCCAGCTTCTGTCAGCATTAAAAAGCTCCCCAAAGCTCATTACATTTATGTGTCAGCAAAGACCGCAGCAACCTCCATGCTAGAAAACAAGTTATAAATTCCCTTATGAGAGAAGTCAAATGAACTGAGACCTTCAGCTCAAGGTCTCATTGTGTGCTATTACTCAAATAAACTCATATGTTGGGATTCTCAGTAAATAAAAATATTTTAATTATTTTTACTCTTAAGCAGGGGGAAAAAAGGCAGGGAAACTTTGATGTTCAATCATGTGGGATTTCATAATTCTAATGGATGAATTTGGACCACTAATGACCCAGCAATACTGCACAGCATTTTGGTATGTCCACTTTTGTAGAATCGCTCTTCCAGACCTTTTCTTTATGTTACTGCCGACCTGACCTTTGGAATGAAAGATGGCTCATGCACCCAAGGTACTTCCAAGGCAGTGGGATCTAAGAAGCAGCTGATGGGTGTCTGCCTCTGGCCATCACAGCACGCTTAAAGGTGTCATTGTTGCCATTTGGCCCTGTTCTTCAGGTGCAGGATTTAGCCCTAGTAATCATAATATCCTGCAGACAAAGCTCTCACCTTCCTGCTCATCTGGAAGATGACACGTTTGACACATCCTTTGCATCATAATTATAGAAAGTCCAAATAGTAGCTTCCCTTTTATTTTGATTATTTGTGTGTTTGTTAGGCAATCGAAATTATTCTAGGAGGCAGACACATAAAAAAGAGAGAAACCCTTCCTCAGGGTAATTAATGTGAGAGACCTGAAGAAAGAACTGTTGACTGAGCAAGTACAGATCATTTATGTTCTAATACAAAGAAAATCACCTTGAATTTTAATATTAAAAGTCAGAAATAGATATCGGATTATTCAGCAGATTATTTGACAAAATTCTATGAACTGACCCTTCTTAGAAGAAGACTTCAGTTCTCTTGTTCCAAACCAAGCTTTTACAGAAGTGCCGGGTTATGAACCCAAATGTTGTCTGTCATCTATAAGCAGAATTTCAGGTACTTCTCATAAGTTATTCTGATATCCCTTATTACACTTTTTCATTCACATACTAATTTTTTTTATTGCAAAGTCATACTGTATTTTCTTTTCTTTTTCCTCTATGAAATTAACATTACACATGCTACCATCATATTAAACATTCTTGTTTAGCCTTTCCTCATCTTTGTATATCTTACCTGTGTAGATTAAAACTGCCTGAAGCAATGCTAAAGAATAATATCAGTCTGTTGCTCCTTTTCTTGAAACAGTCATCAATTACTTCTTTATATTTAATACATAATCATAAATATGGATTATCCATTCCAATTTTGGTAAAAGAAATGAATATTTATCAAGGATTAATTGATTGGTTTATTCCTACAAGTATCAAGAAGATTCAAACCATTTGAATTCTGAAATTGTTGTGTACACAAAAGGTACTTTAATATAAATTCCAGCAATTCAAAGAATGGCATTCTGTTTTTTTTTTTGTTTTCTATCACAGAAGAGGCTTCCTGAAATGTATGACAATTGCAGTTAAGGTGACTGAGGTCTGAAGTGGCTGGATTTCAACACCTCTGGTGAATAAGTTGACCAAGGCTTCTGCCTTGTACTTTGTTAAGCAGGTTAATACAGAATTATCTCATTTTTGCATGCAGGTGTACCTAGACAGTCCGTTAGATGATATTACCTAAGCTTTTAATACACTGGTAGAAAACTGGAATTGGAGAGGCATCGTTTGTTAGTGCTCTCCCGCATAATTTCAGGCTTAAATCACAAAATTGTGAGGGGGTAAAAAATTCCTTGGCAAAAGCAAAGAAACAGTGACATGAAAGCCAGAATTAAATGTGGGACTTAGCGTGTGGTGAGCCAGCAGAATCTGTTAGGTTTGGTTGCGTAGATATCAGCCTGTTTTCAAGTGGTAGTACAGTTCAAGTGGTCTCCAAGGGTAGGACTGCAGTACTTCCCTCATGAACCACAAAGAAAGGGCATTGGACTCTACAAACCAATTGCTAACAAACAAAATCAATCCACAGACTTAACACAGCACTTCCCAAACATGAAGGACATAACATGCAGAAAGCCCTTAAAACTTCATAGAAGAGTGTTACTTCCTGTCCATGGAAAACCTAAATAATATTTTTTGCCATCAATCTTGAGGATACTGAACACTGGTAGAAAATTTAGAAATTGTAGGGGGTTGGTTGTTAGTGGCCTTGGGTGCTGTGTCTGTTCAGCCTCAGCGCTGTGCTGCATACAGGCTATGCCCAGAAACCTATGGCGGAAGGTCCTGTTTCGAGCCCATCTTATTTCCACTGATGGTGAATTTAGGAGCTGTGTGGAAGAACTAAAGGCTTTCTGGATACAGACACCTTTCTTTTCTCAGTCTGTCAGTTCTGCCCTGTGCTACCAGGAACAGGGCATGACCTAAGTGAATCTTGCATTTTTCTTTTAGGTTTGTATCTTTTAGTAAAACTTATTTATTCCTTCCAATCAGTGATTAAAATGAAGTGTGACAGGGAGTAAAACACTGTGGAGAGAAGAGCTCTTCCAGTCCAAAAAAGAAGGCAAACTGTATTTTCTCTCTGCCTTTGCCTAACTTTAGTCCTGCTTAGACATCTCTAAGTGGATTACCTTAGATCTTACTGACTGAGAAATGAAAAGTAGCATCCAGCCCAAGGGCATTCATTCCTGTCTTTGAATGTGGATTTGTTATGATTCATGGACCAAACTCCTCTGAATACACAGCTCCCAGGTTGCCCTATATTACGTTAGTGGAACAGCTTTTTCTCTTCTGAACATTAATCTCTCCTTACCCATAACTCCAAATGTCCTGTAACATCTATAATGACAGATGTGCCACTACTCCAGCAGCTTCCATATGTCCTTCCTCTCTTCTGGCAGGGCTACCTTATGTCCTGCCTGTCTGCTGGCACAGCTCTAACTTCAAGTGTTAGTATTCCTTTCACTTTTTGGTTTGGTATTTCTATTTCTCTCATCATTAATAAATGTTTGTTGTTCAAGTTCTGAGATGCCCTATCAATCATCCAACTAAAGTTACATGGTACTTTTTCACTTAGATCAATTTTTTCCACGCTTGCTCTTGCACTGTCGCTTTTGGCTGTGTTTGAAAAATACCTGGTATCTGTAGATTATTCTAACCACAGATTTTCTGCACTTTCATCAAATTGGAAGGTGTTCAAGTATGAATAAAATATGTAACAAATATTCATGTCCAGAAAAAATTCAGTTTGAATCCAAAACATGCAGACTTAAAACATTCAGAAATATTATTCCAGGAGAAAAGTCAAAATGTAATGAATGAAAACAGATTAATTTGTTTCTCTATTGTTATCTTCAGTCTGAAAGTAGTTGTTTCATTGAATTACAGACAGTTCATTGTCAATTTAGGAAATATCAATTATAGGTTTCTGTATTACCAAGATTTTAAGAATCTATTCTAAAGAGGTGAATGAAGAATCCATAGTCTAATTTCGTATTTTGGTTCTGAAGTGGAATTTCCTGTATCCTCCTGAATCTGCTCTGACTTCGGTGGTGAAATTTCATTAAAATTGCTGAACATTTAAATCATTATAAGCATAATAGATGTTAAGATTCATGTGTTTTTTTCATGTAACTTTATTTACCTACATCTGTTGGTGCCTGCCAGAGCTGGAGATACACAATTGCTTTTAGAAATCAGTCAAAGAATGTTAAAAATGCATACAATAAACCATTGTATTTTTATCCCCAAATCATTGAAGTCAAACCTAAAATATAAGGCTAGTTACTTCTAAAATTGTAGGAAAACTTAAGCTGTAGCCATTTTGAGAATACAAAGGATTATATTTTTCCTCTGCTCGTTTCTAAATACTAGTACTAAGCTGGTATTCCTGGTAAGAAACAGAGAAATGCTTAAAACTTTCTCCCATAAATCTTCATTTTTCAGTTGAAATAGAATTCAAAGCAATGCAAAAACTTAACCCATTTTGTAGCCTTTTGAATTCAGGTGCAGAAAGAGTAACAAAGAATAGTCCTCCCTATGAATTTATTGACTCATTTACTATTAAAAAGTATGTAGCTGTTTTTATGAGCTAAATTTAATTCAGGTCACTTCAACACTCTGAATAAGGCTGAAGTGTTATGCTTTCCCCAGGAATATAATCCGCTCACATGTGCTTGAATGTCCTTTCCATATGCATGAGTGCTCACAACTTCCAGCACCAACAAATTTATAGTCTATACTTTCTTTCCAAAGAAGAAGTCCAGACATATGAGTCACTTTACTATTGATGCAGGGATTGAGACTGCCAAGTTGCTACCAATAAGTAATTTCCTAAAATCCTAACAATCGTGGTCTAAAATTTATCACTGTCTCCATGCAGCAAAACATCATTTTTAAAAAGGAGAAGAAAATTAATTAGAAATCCAGTGATGTTCAGATGGCAATAACAAAGTCCTTAATAATTCAATATGTAAGAAGAAGAAATGTTGATAGTGGGCAAAAAAACCACTAAGATTTTTATGTGTTTTATCTAAAGCCAGTAAGAAGAAAATATTTTAAATGGTGATTCAACTGGAGTATTACAAATCATATTATGGTTCAAAAAGCCCACTTAAATGGGATTAATCCCGGACAGAGTGTACTATTTAGTTAAGGGAAAACAGTTTCTTCATTGATAAAATGCATGGTTACCTAAAGACCTTCTAATTTCTCAGAAATGGCTGTAGATTAATCAGGTAACAGAATCCCTGTGTTATTTTCGAGATTCCTGCTTTCAAGGAGAAGGCTGATGTAATTTCTCCTTCCTTAAATATGTCCCAACTGTCTTACTGTCAGGGGTAGCAGAATAAGCATGTAGGATCCTGCCATAATGTGACAACGAAATAGCTTTCTTTCAGACCACTTTGTTAACAAGGTGTTCTTTTTTTGCTGATGTTATTTTTTTGCTTGGTTTTCTTGCATCCCAGTCTTACTGTATTTCTATAGAAACAGAATTTGAAGGCCCAGAAACATGTCAGAGACTTGACAGTCCAACACTTTAACCAGGAAAGAAGCATCAAATGATGTATGATGCAACTAGAATAGCATCCTCCTAAAGTTATTAAATACAAAATCTGCCTCCTCAATTTCATCCCTGATCTCAGTAGAATGTACATCATCTGCAATTTTGAAAGTTTTCAGATATTTGTAGCAGTTCCCTTGTCCCAGTGGCAGAAGATCACTATGTTGTTGATATTTTATCTTGTCTAGTATAGATATAGTCACAAAAGAATATGAGAATCAGCCCTTAGTTTACTTTGAAAGGCACTCTACAACCCCTCTGCAAATGTAGTTCTGGGCTTATTCTTTCCCTCAACCTCAGTGCTATGCTGAGCTTTGGGCAAGGTACCTTGGCCCTGCCCAAGGCTGAAAATTCCTCAAGGACTTTTATTCTGGCACCTGTCTCCTCTGGCAGCTCCTTTCCAGAGTACCTTCAGCTGTAGCTGTGTGTTCTTTCTTGATCTGAACCCCAACTCTAACCATATGTAGGTTGTCATCCCCCAGGGAATCCATCTCCCTCCAGGAACCAAATATTCTTCATAAATGTTCTAGCATCAGCCCTCGGCTGCCTGTACCTAATTCTTTCCAGTCCCCGAACATGTATGTAGCTCCAAGCATTCTCTGTCTTTAATCTTCATCCTCACCCTAGGCTGAGCCATGCAGAAACAAAATGCTAGTTATTTAAAAATCCCCAATTTCCTTTGACAGCTCTTCTCTATCGTTATTTACTTTGTAGCTCTGGGCTTTCCCTTTCTTTCAACCCTAAGCTGAGACTTAGACAAGACGCCCTTTAACTTCCTCACAGAGAAAAGTCATTCTTATGTACTTCATTTTCCTCTCTCAGCCCCTCTCTGTCTATATTACATCTGTTGCTGGAACTTTTTCTTTCATTCAACACCCAGATGTAGGCTGAGCCACTAGTCAAATTCCCTCTCCATCCAGGGACAAAATCAGTAGCAGCTTGAATGATTCTGGGGATCTCCATGGAGTATTTTGCAGTAACCTTGTGTTTATGCATGTCTGTGTATAATGCTCGGGAGATTTGGGAAAACAATATAATGGAAAACATGAGCAATTTAGGGTATTTGCTATGAAGACCAAGAAAACAAACAAACAAAATCTTGCTATACTTTGGAAAACTGGAAGTCCTTGTAAATTTTTCCTACATTTCCTCCTGGCTTTTTTTGTGCCGTGTTTTAGCCTGCACTGCCAGAGAAATTCTAACTAGGATTTACTCTGCACATGAGCTCTGTAATGCATGTGTGAAGGTGTATTAATGTGAACATTAGTGGAAAGGGGTATAGAAACCTCTTATGTGTAACAACTTGTTACACATTCTAATTTCTCACACATTTCTCCTGCTTCTATATCTTACGTTCGTATGGCAAATTTCCTTTGCTGTGTTGTTCAGAACACCAGCAGCAGCACAAAATGGCAAGAATGTTAGTGAGGTTTGAACAGTTCTGTTGGGTTGACCCCAGGGTAAAGAGCTGGACCTGATCTTGGGTAGAGAGGCTGGATTTTACTTTTTGTGTCAGCTGCCGTTCATGCAGATCGTGTTTAAATCTGCCTCCTGCTTCAGCCCCCAAAATCTCCATTTTGCCATTGAACCAAGATACATAGCAAATCTTATAGGAAGGCTGGAAATATGTTTCATTCTCTTGAACAATTTCTTGTAAGGAGTTGAAGTTGGATAATCTTCATTTTAGGTGAATCCTCTAGCCACACTGTCATTGATTCCTGTGAGACACCATATTCTGAAAAATCTGGCCATTGCATTTAGCTGGGAAAAAGGGCTTTAAGACCTGCACAGAGGTAGACGTAACAAGACTTGCCCAGAAAATTGCAAGATTTAAGACATATATTCTCAGCATCAATACTGGCAGGCTCAGCTGATACATGATGTATTTAAGGTATATGCATAGGGCACTTAGAGTTATGGAGTGTACACAAGGAGCAGGAGGCCAAACTCACTCGACTGAATTAGGATTCTAAGTTAAGAGCACCAACACTTTAGGTTCCATAAATTCCGGATCACCAGAAGAAGGTGATCCAGAAATGCTACACTGGAAAAATATTTTTTTCAGTATTTTTTTCCTTTAATACACTGGAAAACTTTAATGATTATGCTTAACCTGGGACATGATTTGAGTCTAGAAGCCTGTCTCTTTGTAGAAAATCCTGTACAAAGTACACAATAATTAAATTATTTTTAATAAGCAAATTTTTTTGTTTTGGTTGTTGAGCAAAATGTAACAATGATAAGGAATTGCTTCAGGATATACTTGTTTTGAACTTCCTCATGCTTTAAAAATCATTAGCTGAGCTACTCTGAACACAGTAGTTTACATAATATTTCTCTGTAAAGAATGAGTTTTGGGGATGGAACAAAACTTTTAGAGACACTCCTGCCAGAAGGTGCTGAAATAGTGCTGAATATAGTGCTGAAATGTTGTACATCCATTCAAGAAGGTTCCTTCTAGGGAATGTGAAATCTCTTCTGAGGAATTAAATGCCTATACCGACTAAATCCTAAAACTTAAATGCACAATTCTGTCTCTAGACATGTGAATCTAACCCCAAATATATAAAACTTGGTTAAAATGAGCTCATTCAAGCTATTAGAACAGGTCTTTTATTTAGGCACCAAAAATAAAGGGTCAGATTTTTCAATGTCTTTTCTGATAAGTACAGAAGAGTGGCAGATCATTAGTCTTCCACTTTTTAGGTATGTGAGAATTGTGGACTGGTACACCACTAGGCAGGAAGGAGATTGTATTTGGCTTACTAAAATCTTGATAAGTGACTATCTTATAAAGGGAGCTGCACTATCATATAAAGGTGAGCAAGTAGCGGCATGGTACTTTGTTGCTAGCTGAGGTTAATCCATGACAACTATCCATGACAACTAAAGGAAAATAGCTGGTGCTATTTTTGTAGGGTTTGTGTTCAAAGAGCATGTTGGATTGGCCCAAGAGTGCCTTGTGCATCTAAAAGCCTGCAATGACTGAGGTAGACCTGGGGATGTACGGACTCCAAGGGAACTTTAACATATATATATATATAAAAAAATTAAACAGATTCCTTTTTCTTGGGTATTCTATCTAGGTCACTGAATACAGAAGAACTTTATTTCAACCCTAAAAGGTATGAAATACCTAAATATTAGGTATGAAATACCTAAAATACCTTTTAGAGCATCTTCTTGAAACTCTTTTATGAAATGACAAAATGTTAAATACCAAAATAACCTGAATTTTCTTCAGTTCTCCAGAGAGGTAACTACTCTGCTTGTGACTATTCATTGAGATATGCAAAATTACATAACCTCTTATATACTTGATCAATGTAGCTCTTTTTCATCCTTCTCTTGATTTTGGTTGGAGAAGAAAATTAAGACACACAAACGCAAAGAAAGATTTCCTTAAGTTTTAAAATCCTGGTCACTTGATTCCTGATTTAACTAATATAACTGAATAACACCTGAAAGAAGCAAATAGAAGATGCCAAATAAGGTATGATAGGACATGTCTGTGTTTGTGGAATAAATTCCATATTAATGAACCCCAACAGAATCCTTATAGGGAATTCAAACCGTCATCCATGGACTGGGAAAGAAGATTCTCTCTCCAGCACATAGAGGAACTGGAAAGTCTCTATTAAATCAAGAGCATTTCCATAGGAATCTTATGCTGTATAAAATATGCCTCTAACATCTGTGCTACACTGTACCTAGTGCTGCTGTTGAGATTTTATTCCTCTTTGTTCCGATATGAAAAAGATCACTTTCTTTTCTAATATCATCTTGTAATTGTGTCTAGCTTCATTATATCAGTGTCCTAAGCTAGAAAATACATGTCCAGTGTATCTTCATCATAATGACGAAAATAATATTAATAGATTCACAGAAATTACTGTCTCTTTTCTCTACTTCTGAACTTCAGTTTATGCTGTTGAAGGTCTTATATCCTGTGACTCTTAGGAAACACTGGGGAATTTTAACCAGGCAGGTTTTCTCTTCTAATAATTTCTGAAAGAAATATGAAGAAATTACTCATATGAAATGTTGATAACCCAACATCATACTAGCAGATCTTATAACACAGATGTTCAAATAAATCTGTAAATTAGTTAATTGACATTTATATAAACAATCTTTTAGTACAGAAAAATAATGTTACATTTTGTGAAGACTGTCATGGCTTCTGAGTGCTACTGAAGACAATGAATCAGTAAATTGTAGTACCTCATTTCCTTGGGTAATTTTTATTTCACCTCTGACACTGATTGTAAGTGAAACAAGCTTCTTGTTTACATGTGAAGCCAGGATGTCAGTTTTTCTGTTATAACAAAAGACAGTATATTTCCAGTGGGTAATTTGAATTCCCAGAGTAAATCTCCCAGTGGGGATTTGAAATCTTTTTGTTATCATTTTGACACATAAAGTAGAGCTGAAAATGTAACTGGTCTGATTCCTGAAAAGCCTGAAGGAAAGCCTTAGCTATAATTTATATATCACAAGGTATACCTTTCAGGATGTGGTGAGGTAGGTACTTAGGGATGGGCTCTGGGCAGAAGAGAAAACCTTCAAGCCAAGTCTGTAATAGCTAGTGAAAACAAAAACCACAAAAAGTTGTGTTTGAAACCCTACCATTTATTGTAGAGCTGAAGGGCTTTTGAGAAAGCCCCTTCAACTCTTTGAGAATCCAAAATCACTCCTTGGACTAGATATCTGCAGCCATTCTTACAAACACATGTACAGGGTTTACTGTTTTATTTTGAAATGTGGCAAAAAGAAAGAGCTGTTGTGCTGTTATGTTTTGTGGGCAAAGCACTTGACAGAGAGGACATAAACATAGTTCTTATGTTTACCTTTCTTCCCTCTTGGATGACACTGCTTAGTGCAGCTTGCTAATGAATGGGTGTTAATTTCCTCAGGCTGTGGAGAATCTAAGAGCAACACTTTCTGGATAGCACTTTCATTATTAGGTTAAGGTCTTTTGGAAAGCTGGTGATTGCAACAGCTTTTTGCAATGTACTTACTTGGCAGGTGCTCAGGAAGTACAAAAAAATGAAAGGTCAGGATTTAGTAGGAGAAAAAAAGAAGATACTTCATACTTCTATTTCTTCTCTCTGACAACAGTTGAAAGTTAACTAAAAGCAGCATATATTGGAACTCGATCTATATGTGAAAATGTATTTCAGTGGTATTTGGATGTTGAAATTATAACCATCAAGAAATACCTAATACTGCTGGAAAATATCAGGATATAAAGGTATTCTTGAATATAAAACCTAGTAGCAGACAACAGGATACTAAATTAAGCAAGTAAAAATCAACAATTTAAACAGGAGGTGTTGAATTGACTAAACACTGGGAAAAGAATTGGAGTTCATATTTGAATGTTAAACCTCAGACTGAGCCTGTGTTGAAGCTTTAAATTGCTACTTTTCACATCTTTTAACTGAAGCTTGTTCTTGAGTACGTAAACCCTGAAAACCACCAAGCTATCCAAATTCAGATGGGTCCAGAAGATAGGTCATACATCAACACAAATGTCCATGAACAGGCTAGTCCAAGGGCTATTTAATCTAAGTGCGTTTGTTTTCAGATGGTTACCTGCTATTTTTGCTGTGAATTGTCTCCTATTTCTTACCAAACTAATTTATAGGGTAACAGAGAATTTTTAACCTTCCAGTGCTTGTCCATCTCTTCACATACTTTCAGATATTTATAAAAGCACTAAAAAGGCAATCTCCTTAATCTTGAAATGACCTTCATATAAAATTGATAGAGAATCACCTTTCTTTTTAACAAAGAAAGGCTGGTTGAAAAACTCACAAGTCACTTTCCTTTCTCCACATAGGTGACTCAGCCATAACCAATTGTGCTGACCCCTCGTACTCATTAAGCAGTCTGTTAACCTGGCATTTAATTGAAGAGCAGAGCGAAGGGTTGGTTGTACACTGAAAGCATTCATCAGGTACTTGTGGATATTGCTACTTCTTCTCCTGGATCTAGATCGTATATCTGTTTGATTGAATGCTGATAACTTCAGCTGAAATTGTGTCTTAGGAAGAAAAATGTTTTTCCCTGACAGGCAAAAGCTTCAGAGTTGTCAGGGGGAGGCAAGGAGTGACAGCAATGTTCTGAACTCATTTTGAAAAGGAAACTAAAATATTAATTCAGACCTCCAAGCTGAAGCTAATACTTACAGTGTACCTACAGACTGGTTCAGAAAGAAATGACTCGTTGAAATTGTCTTAAACCAGTTCACTATACACAGATTTCTTACGGGATACAGAGAATCATGTATTTATCCTGGAGAAATGACTGCAACATAGCATGAAGGCAGTATTTCTTAGACTTAAGGTATCTCAGTATTAGGTTAATGTTAACACATTCTTTCTGTTTGAGAATACATTGACAGTCTTTTTTAAGGATTACAACTATTGTTGTAAGGCTTATAAATTTCAATATTTCATATCAGGAAACCATCTATAGAAATTCATAAAACATTGAACTGAAATATATAACAAATTTCTAGGATTTTTTTGCTATTTCATCTGCAATCATGTTTCTATGGAGATAAAGAATCTATTTGCCAACTTGTCTTTGAATGTTGACTCCAAAACGGTTGTTTCTTACTGTCCTCTTTTTTCCATATTTCTACAGATTAGAGTTAGGTGGTTTGTTTTCACATTGTATTACTGATGAACAGATGGATAGTGTTTTGTGTCTGATACTCTATCTCTGATACTGATATTGTAGTGCCTCACAGTTTGTCGGAATTCAAATGCTACAATAAATAATTCCTGCAGATGCCTGGAGAGAACCTCATCTCTGGTGAATAAATCGTAGTTGAAATTAAACATAGACAGGTATTAAAGCAAAGACTTCATTGTCTTTGAAAACCCACACCTAAATCTTCTGCAGTTGATTTTAGAAAAAAGGGCAACTTATCTGTTGGTAAATAATTTTCCACCTTTTTTGCTTGTGTATTTGGACACCTACGATACATTTTTCTTAGCTATCACTTTGAATTCTGCAAGTTCTTTTTTTCCAGACAAAATACTAAGTGCAAGCACAGTGTAAGTACCTCAGGCTTAGTATGTTCTTATTACGAACTTGGGGGAGCCCTGAGCCCAGAAGAAATTGATTTTACAGGTTAGACTTAAGGCTGTACATCTCAGTATTTGGTTAAGTGTATGTAAAAAATGTTATTAGAAAGTAGTTTCAAATGTAATCTCAGGAATTCAGGTTTTTTCTTTATGACATTAATACAGATACAAAAGTAGCTGGGAGTATGAAAATGCAGTGGATGCCTTCTAGATAGATTCTTCCACTTCTTTGAATGGGAGACCTGAACAGAAAAAATCAGGGACTTCTGCAATGCATTGAAATGACTATAAACTGTTTGAATGTCATGGAATGAATGGCTAAAATCAAGTTCCACATACTTACATACATAATGTTTGAAAAAAAAAAAAAAGAAAAAGAGAAGAAAGAATTTTTTTCCCGTTTTTGAGAAGAATGTTAGTATGATTTCAGTTATATGACTTTCATTTAATCCTTTGTGATCAAATATCAGTTGTGCTGCAATGCAATAAATTACAAGGGAATAGCTGACGCTCGCTTTTAGCCAATAAGCTGGTGTAGATGAAAAATAGCATCTCTGACACTGGATGTGAAGGATTCAGGTACTCCTTTGGGTGTGCTGAACCTCAATTACATTTACACCAGACACCAGGCTTGGTCCCAGGAACTCTGAGAGTGAGCAAATGATGTTCACACTCAGATTCCTGCTGTTTCTCCCTTCCTTTTTTCTAGACTGTTTGCAAGTAGTTATCCCTCATCTTCTAGATTGTTCTGCAATACCCTCAGTAAGGAGGGGAAACAACAGCTTTTTCTCTGTTGTGTGGTTTGAGCTCCCATGATACATATTGTTTGTTATGTGATGTCATACCTTTTCTTTGACAGGACCGTTTTTCAATGTGCAGGAGAGAGAGTACTCTCACAGAGATTCTTTTCTGCCTTCTGTTTTACTACGTTAGCATGAGGCCCTATTCCTCACTTACTGTCTGCTGCTGAAAGCATGTTTAAAGGCAGGAAGAAATGATCCTGTGGAGTGGTGATGGAAGAGGTTCTCCTTATTGCTTTACTAACTGTAGACCCTGAAAGTTATTTAGAAAATTTGGCAAAGTACAGAAGAAGAGGAGGAAGCGTTTCAGAATGAAGAAGCTTATGAGTTGCCCACAGAGCTGGAGTCTGTCTTTGATTCTGCTGCAAAATTCTTTTCATATGTAGCTACTTTCTGTTTGTTGTTTTTGCCACTTTGAATTTTTCAGAATAATAGTGGAGCCAAAGAGTGCTCTCTGAAGATTGCTTAAAGAACGGGACTGGTCTATATCGTAATTGCTAAAGTGTCCCTTGTTTTTCTTGTTGTATATCACCTTTATTCATCCTCAGATCTTGGGTAGACATTCTTACTTGTGTAGAGTTTGAAGAATTTGTGTGCTTGCATGAATTACATTTTTTTGGAGGTTAACAGCAAGAAAATAAGGAAATGTCCAAGACGTGAATGTCACACAACTGTGCAGTACATGGTGTCTAGGACAGATGCTCCCTTAAAAATCATCCTTTTTAAAAAATGACTTCTTCTGTTGCTCTGAACAGTGTCAGTGATCTAATTCTTTCAGGTTATGGTTGTGCACCCAATGTACATGAATGGTGTAGCATATATCACTAGGTTAAAATGGAAATGTTGTAGCCCATCTTGCTTTGAGTATTGCTGGCTCTTCATGCTGCCCTCCTAGATTCAGTCAGTACTTCATGGCTCAATCTATGAAAGGGGCATATTATGCATTTTTAGGTTTGCTTCTAGTGGTGGAAATTACTTATTCTGTAAGAACTTTTAGCATGGGTCTTTTAATCATTATTTCTAGTTAAACTACATTATTAACCCCTGTTTTGAATAGAAATTTTCAACATTAGTTGAAATGTTAAAATACCTGTTCACTGACTGAAGGATACATTCAGGAATGTGTGATCAATGCACTCCTTCTCAGAGCGAATCTTTCCTCAGTTGATAACCTCCTAGCTAAAGTCATAATGGCATCAACTTTGGTATTAGAGGTGAACCAATAATCTTTTAATTGTCACATAGCAGTTGCTACTCTCACACACTCTTATTTGCAGGAAATAAACCTGATAATTCTATTACATTCAGTAAGTACATTTAAATATTTATTCTGTAAAGAGATGATTTCTAACAGGCTAAAATTTGTCCAGAGGGAGTATTTTGACTGGGCTTTGTGGATCTTTTCAGGCTGTAATGATTTTCTCATTCCTTCTCCTTTCCACACTTCTTCACTAATTGGAACAGAAGGTAATATTTTGGATCTGTATAGAACCAGTCTGAATCAGACTCCTTAAAACAAGACAAATGTCTCTGGGGCTGCAAAAGTAAGACCTCTGCTTGTGAATTGATCCCTTCCTGAAATATTAAAATGTGACTATGTCATGATACCTCGTAGTCCTTTTACTAAATTCTGGAGGTCTGTACATGTATTTGAGGCAGAACATCTACTATATCTTTCTGCCTTTTGTGTGTGGAGCAGAAATGTTTGCCTTGCTAATCCAAGATAGTATGTTTTTCATACAACAGACTCAATTCTCTAATGTTGTGGTAAAACCACTTACAACTTTTTCCTTGTCTCTGCAAGCGGGAGCTGGAAGAAGTAGGTTAATTCTCAGCTCAGCCACAGAAATGCCTGTACGATGTTAATGAGTCAGTTAACTTACCGAGCTATAGTTACCAAATTTGTGAAATAGAATATTAACTGCCCATCTCACATTCAATAACAATTTTAATATGCCATGAGATTTGGGATTACTCTTTTCCAAAAGCACACCACTAACAAAGATTCTTGGAGAATTTGTTCCTAAATTGAGCTGACTTTCTCACCCTAGTTATGTCTGCATTAACAATAATTCTGCCTACAAGACAAGATTTGCAGGATGAAACAGTTGGCGCTGAGGGCTTCAGACAAAAGGGGTTATTTTTGACTAGCTTTAGTGTGATCTCATGGACTGAATGATTGGAATGCAGTAAGTAAGCTCTTGGATCATATCTTCTCAGCCAGTTTCATCTGAAACAAAAGCATTTATTTGCTCCAAGACCATTCCACAATGTAAATTAAAAACACAGTAAGTGCAGGTGGTTAGTACATTCAAAAGGGCACTGCTGATACAAACTGAAACACTAATGTAATTGCACCCTTAGCTGCTTGTGGGAGCATCGAATTAGAATACAGCAGATCTTTTCTGTGTTCTCACAGAAATCAGATTCCACTCTGTAATAAAATGGCTTTATTCGAGGTATTTGGTTCTCTCGGACCAGTCATCTGTGATAGCTCACAATATTCCATCTCTTTCAAATTCCCAACCTTTTGCTGGCAACAGATTCCTTCTCCAAATCTTTTTAATGATAGGTTTGAAAAGAATTTTTCTAAGGATTTCCATTTTTTCCAGACACTGCTTTTGTCTCTCCTCACTCCCTTACTTAGGTCATTGTGATATAAGTAAAACTCTCGTGCAGGACAGAAATGGTAGTTGTTTTATAGCTCTGTGTAACAGGTGAAATTGCTACTCCTTTGGAGAAGACTATCATCAATAAGGAATAAAAATCACAGCAGCTGCTTCTTTTGAACACAGGGAAAGCAATAGGTCTGTAGTCTCCAAGCTGGTGAAAAACAGAGGAAAGGCTCATAACTCTCACCATCTTAATAAAGTCTGGAAGTGAGGCAGGGAAATGCTGTGATAAAATCCAAAATATGCCATTTGCAGATAATAATTCCCCCTCAACTTTGAGAGCATTTTGTGTATAATTCCATGAGGATAATGAAGTGGGAATATGGTATGTCATAGAAACTTTATGAAAGAGTTCTTGTCACACACAGAGGAAGGAATTGAATGGTATATTCACTTTTTCAGTCTGTCTGTCTTGGAATACTGACTGGACCATAATGATAACTAAGCACTCATCAGCTTGCACTTGGGGTTTTAAAGTACTCCAAACCTTGTGTTTGGAACGGTCAAAATGTGTAAGTTAAACTATGCAGAAAATTACATTAGTAGATTTATATGTAACCTTAAATAAAATGTTCTGACTGAGTAATATCTTAACTCCAACCAATTCTACCTCAGTCTGGGCAGAGTGTCACATTGGTTTTTAAAAGGGATCCATTATAGTAACATAATGTAGTACAGACTTTCAGGTTGTTATCTGAATAAATAAATACTTTTTAAAAAGTGTTATTAATACACGTTCCAATAGACTAAATAATGATAACAAAAAGCTTAAAGGTCAGATGTTTATATACACATATATATTCTACTAGTAGCCCTGCACCTGGTTTTACAGAACAGAGTTATAAGCATTTATTCTTTCACTAATACAAAACAATCAGTCATGCCATGCTTACTTGTCAGATATAATCCTATAAAGCTTAGTGCATAAACACATCATTGAACCCTTCATACATATATTCCTCTTAGGTCAAACATATGTAAAATTATTGACAAGAATGCATGGATTGTTTAGAAGTAAAATTAGAAGACACTTAATTCTGCCTCCTTGTACGAACCTGGAATGGCAGGATTATCCTAAGGGATTTTTGTCAAGGCTTCACTTTTTCACCTCTACGTCCTATTACTTAAGAAAACTGTAGAGAAAACAAGGAACTGTGTTTGACAATTAAACGAGCTGGTAATGAAGATTGCCATCATTCCTGGAATGGAATTTGCAGTTGATCTCTCAGGATCAGTTGATGTGAGCATTAGTTATGGTAGTATTAAGATTTATTCTATAGTCAGCATAATAAAAAAATCAGAATACAAAAATTTCCAAGCTCTAATACTTAAAACCAAATTCATTCCACACTTAAATAATTTTTTTCCCCCCAAATAAATATACAAGATTTAAGAAAAAAATAATTTTCACTTAATGTGCTGTTTGGGAAGAGCTAATAACACCAGTGGGTTCAAATTTTGTAGACCTTCTTTTATGCAAGTATATATCTTTCTCCTTACAGCTCTCTTTTTTTCATGATAAAATCATCCTCACAATTTGTCAGGAATCTTCCATCAAAACTAACTCTCCAGGCGGAATGGAAAATTATTAGTATTTTTTGAGAGATCTGGCTAAGTTTATCCTAAAAAAACCCAACTCCTTTTGTCTAAAAGCTAGTGGTTTCTGATGGTTTCCAACCCCCACTCCTGAGCCAAGATCATGCTGGATGTGCTACTGTAACAGGCTTCACCAAAAGCCATCTCTCCATAGTGTCACCTCTGGCAGTTAACAAGCTCCGTAAGGGGTCCATCCCTCCCCAGCATGGGTGCTTGGACAGATTAACATGGAAATGATTGTTTGGAGTATCCATCCTTCCCATGAATGCACACCTAACTTTGTCAGTATTACAATGACTTTCCTCACCTGTCTCCTTTCTCTGAGACAGTATGTAAGCGGGGTATCTGCAACCACTTGGCAGAGAACAAAGGTGCAGAGGGAGCAACCCTGCTCAAATCTTCCCTCCCTACCATCACAGCTAACAAAGCTACTAGCAGTCCCAAGCTTATTTCACCTTATCCCTTTAATTTAGCAAATTGTGTGGTACATATGTGGATGACAATAAGTGGGTGGCTTTCTAACCAGTTCTACAAGACCAATTCATTAGAAACTGAGCAGTTGATGGTGTGTGTATGAATACCATTAATTCAGTAAAGATCCTGAAATGCAAAGTTGCTCAGATGTTTGAGCATTCTGGCTGAAGAAGCTTATTATTGCTTTGCAAAAAATTACTAATGTATGTAATTTTTCATGCATATAAAATGCATGAAGACCACAACTTTACACATAGCTAAAAACAAGGTATTCTTGATACTTTACACATTAGTGCCATTGCACTGCATGGAAAAAGCCTAGAAAACGGATCTTTGGCTTCTAACATTGCTATTTACACAGTTTTACAAAGAAGCTGGATTCCACACCTTGTTTCCCTTCCTAGCAGGAAAAATCTTGGCTATGCTTGCATAGAATGGGTAAAATGAAAATCATAATTTAGGCTGAGGGTGGGAAAACTACATCTATGAGAAGAAATTCTGCCAATTAAACTCTAAAACCAGAAAATCTTTGGGATATAAATGTCACTGGATGAAATAATGTGCTTTTATTTGGTTTTAATTTCTTTGCTGATGAGAAGTATAAAAAATACTTTAATTCCTGATGTCACTGGGGTAACTTGCAGAGTGCATGTTGTATTATTTTTTTTAATTGATGTCATTGTTGTTGATTGTGAATTCATATTCATTAGCCCAACTAACAGGTTGAGGTAGTGTTTCTTTTACGTATTGTCTTGGGTAGCAGCTGTGCTATTGTAAGAGGAGGAGAAGAAAGGTGATATTACAAACCAAATTGTACGTTATGGAGAAAGAGGAAAGCAGAGTGAATGAAGTTGAATCTCCCTCTGCTTGGCCAAATGAGATCATCACTTATATGGGTAATTAAAATTGCAAGAGTCTAAGATGATGTATTACAAGTAACCCTTATGGGTTAGGTTCGTGGATTGCATTAACTTATAAATTATTTTGCTCTTACCATTTTGTATGGAAAAAATTGATTTTGCCTTTCTGGCAAATACCATTTCTTCTCTGACTCCTAGGAGAAAGAATTACCATTAGATGGTACTTTAGGCTTTCCATTATTATTGGACCGTCTGCTATCCTCTAATTACTGTTACAGGTTCTGTCATTTCATGGGTTTGGACTTGGGAGTGTCATCTGGAGATCAAACATTTTGCTAGGGAGCTGTGCCAGTGGAGAGCAATGATCAAAGTTACGCAGTAGACAAAACAAATTGCTCAGTGTCTATGTGATCAAGCTGACTAAGTGCTGTTATTACAACACTTTTTTTCTTTTAATGCAGATACATCAGTTAAAAAAATGCAACTTTCCATTGTAAATACACATAGGAGGAGCTGAATTTGTATAGCAGACTGCTCCCTTTTGAGTGTGAGATCCAGGGAACTTGAAATCTCATGTCCCTAATTTATAGTACCATTTTCATGTCTGGCATCTGCCCCAGTTCATGTCAGTTTAAAACTATCCTTTCACAGGTTTTCATAGTTGTTGTGAAGACTTTTTCATTTTCTGTTCTGTTACAGAATAGTGTAATATATGAGCAGCATTCATACAGTCATCAAATTGTGTATTTGTCTGTTTCTCTATCATCAGTCTGCCTTCAGTGTGTAGTAAGAAAATAAGCTTATGGCCTGTTGTACATACTGATCATCTCATAAAGTACAGATGCAGTCACATACGCAGTGCAGAAAAGAAGTGGTATAATCAAAACTGTCTTCTGATCAGTTTCAGTTGTTATGAAAATACAAAACTTCATAATAGAAGGGCAGTCGTAGAACAAAACAAAGGTATGGAAAGTTTTGATAAACAGCTGGCTATAATGGGAACACATAGGAGAATAACCTGTAAAGGATGTTTCAAATCAAGCCTGCAAACCAGAATTGTTTTATTCAAACTTGTAAGGTATTTCTATCAAACTGAAATGGCCTATGCCTTTGACAACAGTGTTATTTTAGTTCCAAAACACACAAGCCTTTTACTGATATCCATTATGAACCAGTATTTAAGAAGGAAGAATACCAAGCCATTATAAATCTTTTTTCAGAGTAAATGAAATAAACGTTTTTAGGGGTAAGACTTAAGAGAATTAAAATTTAAGAGTATTAAGAAACAGATGTGGACCAGGCTGGCAAGAAAAATGCACAGGATGATGTGAGCAAGACAGACCTTTTAATCAACAACCAGACCCTATCAATATGTATAAATACCTAATGGGAAGATGTAATTCTCAGCGGTGTCCAGGTTGAAATACATGAGCCAGTGAGAAGCTGAAAAAGAAACTGTTGTTTTCTTCGTGTCAGTAATTAAGACTGATCAAACTAATAGTTTACTGATACCAAAACAGCAAGCTCACACCAATCTCCTCCTGATCCACTCTCAGCTGCCAGGACTTATTTCTTAGTGCCCTAAGGCAGTTTTCAGGAACCTAGACAAACTAGTAGATAACAGCATCAGATCAGCTTAGGGCTGGATGAGCACCAGGGCAAAGAGGTGGGAGTACAGCATCCTTCTGCTTAGCAGCAAGTTATTATGTTGATTTGGCACCTTATTCCAGACGTAAGCATAGAAAATTGCAGAGCCTCTTATCTTTATGAGCAATAATGCATGTGTGTAGTCTCTCTAGAGACCTAGTAATGCATCAGGAATCATAAGTTTAACAGAATAATTCATGATTTTTAAAAGCTTTATACTGAGCACATTTGATTTGATGAGAAGCAGGCCCAACAAAACAAAAAGGAGTAAAAATACAAAGCGTATCCATCAGTGGCACCCATCAATGATATTTGCCTATCCCCCACTGATTCGATGTGATACAGTATGATAAATGAATGGTCTTTAAGTGTGAATAGTTCCTAGATGCAAAGACATCAGGGTGATCCCAGCACTGAAAACAAAGCAGCGGGATTAGGAAGTCACTTAGGAACAGGTAGTTGGTATGGCAGAACTGATGCCCAGAAATGAGGTCATGGGATCCAAAAGCTGACATGTGCCTTGGGAAGAAATACCAGCTTCAGAATTTGCAGCACGGCTGAGGGCTCTGTCTGTCCTGAAATACTGGATCCCTGATGCTTTCTGAGACAGGTCTCCAGTGAAAGGCTCTGCTTGAGTTAAAGCGTACTATTTTTTCTATTCGGAAAACTTATCAATAAGACAGTGCTTAGCCTGAGTGCTAGCCTTTATCCACTAAATATATCTTTTCTATGTTCAGCTCCTAATCTTAGCTGTAGCTGGGGGAAATGTAGATCTTGAATTGGTCAGTTGAAGGTTTCTCCAAAGGTGAATACAGCTCAGGCACCCCATGGAAGCTCTGCATTAGAAATTAAAATGATGGTCTTCTAACACTGCTTTAAAGAATCAGGTATGAGGGCGGATATAGCCATGGGGTAAACTTCAGGAAAGTGTTGCTTCTGGTGGTTGCTAATGTTTTCCACAAGGAAAAAGTGCTGAAATGCTATTAAAAGTAGCACTGGGGGTATCACATTTTACTATTGACTTTAATTGGGTTTTGGTCAGTCTCCAGGAAATGTAGTATTAGAATAATTTTCAGATGCCTCACACTCTTGGAAGACACAGTTACTGGTCTCTACTGGGGGTTTTAAGCAACTCATATATGAGATTGTATTTAATCATTAATACTGGTACTGCCTTGGTATTTTCGGTTCAGTAGATGACACTGTTCAGTTCCAAGTATGTTATCTCTTCAAAGGAGAGATACTGCTCAAACTCCAGCTCTGTTTCAGTACAGCATAGACTGATATAAGCACATTGTGACATGAAATGTATAATGCATTTCAAAGTTGTCTTGCACATATAGGCAACCCTTTCCTCTTCCTCCTCCTTTTGCAAGCTTTCCTAGTCTAAGTCTGGAGGAATCACTGTGTTCATGTCCAGTTCCAATTGCAGGGAGTATTAGCACAGATTGTGTTGAAGTTGGTGTTGCAGTTCATAAACAAGCATTAATACAGGCTGAAATAATGGTGAACTAGCTTTCCAGGGCTGATTGCAATTTTTGATCAACTTCAGAGGTGAGTTTGCCTTTTAGTAATTTGAACAGATGAAAGGTGGATGTTGCTTAATAAACTGGTCAATGGAAAAATTTCTCCAACCATAAGAGTAATTAATTTTTCTTGATCTAAAGCTATTTTACTAGTCATTAATATACCCACTAATAAGTAGACATACTCTGGTTTATTTTACATAAAATGAGATTAGGTAATCATAACAGTCCCATCTAATCTTCTGTAAAACTGTGTGTTGAACTGTTCTCCCAATCAATCTTGTCACAAATAATTTCAGCATACTTACAAATAAAATGGCTTTTAATCAGAAAACATCCTCCAATGCAACTTTCATTTTTGGTTATGTGATTTTCAGATGTTTGTGAAAACAAAGTAAACCAACATTTTTATCCCTTTCCTAAGCATTTTTCTCTGCTTCTGTGTTCTTAAAGTTAGGTCACTCCTAACTTCAAGTCCATGGTCTGAAATCTGTCTTCCAAGGACTGTTTCTACATCTTATCTAAACATTGTTTACTTTAAAAAGTATTAATAACTTGCACTCAACTCCCTACCTTGCAGTTACTCATGTTATTCACTGGAAATAATTTGTCATTGGTTTGTAAAGATTTTCTTATTTGCAAAGAGACCAGAAAATTTAAGACCTAAAAGACCAAATACCAAAGTGAAATAATTTCTGTGAGTCTGGGACTGGGGGTTTTGGGTGTGAATGTTGGGGGATGGAATTCCAGTAATTACTTGGTATCTCAGACTTAGATGTGAAATGTAGGACATCAATGTTTATGGATTAATTAAAAACCAGCAGCCTGTAAGGGGTCTGAATTTCTTATAGTTTTTTATAGATGCTACAGGACAAATCTTCAGCTGTTAGTAATCACCCTTACTTATTTTGGAATGAAACAGATGCTAAAGCTACAAAAAAAAGGGTTAATTTGATTTTGCTATTGAGAATCTGCAAGGTCCTCTGAGTTCAATAACATGGTTTGAATACCTATTGACAAGATGATTCAGATGATCAGCTGGCCAAAAAGGGTTCCAGATGAAAACGTACTGAGTGCAATTGACTTATCAGATGGACCAAAGCTGGAAAATACCCATAGTCTCAACCAGACTGAGGGACCAAACACATGTTCTCAGCTGGACAGGAGCCGTGATGTAGCAGCACCACTGGTGATAGGGTGTTTGGCTGGAAATTAAATAATGGGAGAGGTGTCTGAATCTTTCTAAGCTAACAGGCGATTTGAAGACTCTTTATATAAAGATATGAAGATGCAGAATTCTGTGGTTTAAGATGCAAATTGCATTACTACTTGACCATCTGTGGAAATAAGATGTTTTTTTCTGTTGCCTCTAGAAGGAGGCAGATGGATATGTTACCTTCAGGAATGAAGCAGAAGATGAACAGAAATATTTATCATGAAAACATGAAAACTTCACAAGTTTAATTTTACTGATGGCAGAATCACAACATGAGCAAGCAATATAGCAGTCAAATTCAAGGATACTATGAGTTACAAATGAACATCTGAGTGTTGCTGTTGACTTCAGTAAATGCAACAGACACACTTAGTGTTGTTTGAAACGGAACAAGTGGCACTTTACTCCACTTCATGTTCTTCTCACTGCTGCTATTTAATTTACGTACTACTGAATGCCACATTACACAATAAAGTGCATATTTTACATTATGAATACATCATCAATGAATTTAGTCTCATAATCCTATAATGAATTGTTTTCTGTATTCAAACATACAGAAGAATTTTGTGATGATATAAAATAGTGTTGCCTAAATTGGTTTTAAAAGATGAGATAGAAGGCTGGAAAATCTGTTTCTTGCTCTTGAGGAGAAAACAGATATAATTTATCCTATAATTTATATTTTGACTAATTTTATATTTTTCAAGGTAGAGTTTCCTGCCTGCATATTCATATACTCCATTCTTATAATAGCTTATGCATTTCAAAAGAACATTTTCTTATCTTGTGATATTAAGGCTTTTTGCAATACAAATACTTGGATGCCTCTAAAATGCTTTAGGGGATTAACTGTGAAAGCCTTATCTTTCCTTTAAAATCTCATGTTTATTTGTTTGTGCTGCCTACATAAAATCAAATGTATATCGGTCTGCCTTTGTAGAATGTAATGGAGC
Organism: Rhynochetos jubatus; assembly: GCA_027574665.1. Taxonomy (NCBI): domain Eukaryota; kingdom Metazoa; phylum Chordata; class Aves; order Eurypygiformes; family Rhynochetidae; genus Rhynochetos; species Rhynochetos jubatus. Next base: position 64,579,332 of record CM050651.1, on the reverse strand, counting down.
ATAATCAGCATTTATATTTTGTCAGTTTGACTTCAGTATACACTAAAATTATTTCTATGCTTGACGGAATCAATAGATTTGTTATATAAAATTATTTTGCTTGCTCAAGTTCAGATGTCCCAGTTTGCTCATAACCAGGAATCTGTCTTTATGCTGTGAGACTCAACCAGCCTGAAAGGAAAGGGGCCTACAAGGAAGCTGGGGGGGGGGGGGGGCTTTTACAAGGGCCTGTAGTGACCGGACAGGGAGTAACAGGTTTAAATTGAAAGCGGGGAGATTTAGATTAGATATCAGGAAGAAGTTCTTCCTGGAGAGGGTGGTGAAGCACTGGAACAGGTTGCCCAGAGAAGCTGTGGGTGCCCCATCCCTGGAAGTGTTCAAGGCCAGGCTGGATGAGGCTTTGAGCAACCTGGTCTAGTGGAGGGTGTCCCTGCCCATGGCAGGGGGTTGGAACTAGGTGATCTTTAAGGTTCCTTCCAACCCAAACCATCCTATCGTTCTATGATTCTATGAAAGCACCTGCTACCATCCTAATTTCAAGAAAAGTGTTCTTCCTATTAGAATCTATACTAAAGTAAGAATTACTGAAAAAAAAAAAAAACAGTCTCATGAGAAACTGCTCAGGTCTTTCTCATTTATGCATTTTTCAATCAACTGACCCCTGTTCACAATGTTTACATGCCAGTATAACACCTTTTAGAAAAGCATTATTTCAGCGGTGCCAATAAAGCCACGGAGTAGTGTGTAAAACCCTCTGTAAATCATTTGTTGGACGAGCAAGGAAAGATCTTGAGGCTGAAGTCATCGTTTAGTTGGAAGTGTTTATGTCCTACAGATGAGCAATAATTATGGTTTACTGGATAATATTTTGTATTCACAACGCTCTTGTAAAGACTATTTGATGCTTGCTTCAGGAAATAAAATACAAAAGGGGATGAGGATCTAAGTTTACATTTGAAGCGAAAAAGGTAACCTGAAGCCATAGTGGCTAAGTTGTCACAATATAGATTTAAGTGTTATGCCTCCTTCTGCGTGCTTGCCTGTACAGCTTGTGTGCCTGAATGCAAGAGAACCTTATCCTTACAGCAGGAAGCTGGATAGGACTGTTCTGTACGTTAGAAATGCTGACATCCTCCGACCGCTAACACAGATTCTTTGGAGTTTTAACTCCAGGTTCAAGAATTATTTAAGAACATATGCAGCTAAATTCCCAAGTGGCTTTCACAGAGACTATTTTAATGTATAAGGGTTACAGTGAAAAGGGTTACAGAAGTACTCTGTCCTTCATCTCTGAAGCACAACAAAGCCTCACTGACTTCTGGGCACAAAGTAAGGGAGAGAAGCAGCGGACCATAGTATTGGGTGGCTATTTAGACGAAGTGGTAGAAAAGGAGGTGTGAACCATCAGCCTACACTTGGCTTCCATCTCATTCCACTGTTCAAGAGGACTGCAGATGCAGAAGGCTTTATTAGATGGACAAATTTGCTTGAGAAGGTAACAAGTCACTATGTCCTCCTTTAAATCTTTGCTGGCAATCGCATGGATAGAACTTACTATAAGAAAGGAAATAGGTTAGATTTATATATTAAAAGTAAGTGCTAAAGAGGGCTGGCAATGAGTTCATTCTTCGAAGGACAAAAGGCAGCCCTAAAGTATAGGTCCCAATGTCAGTAAGAAATCATGCTTTAAAAATGCCTCAGATAACAGATACGGTTTTCACTGGGAAATATAAGCAAGTCGTAGCTGCCAGTCTTCCAGATATCTGTGTGGGTGGATACTTGGGCCTAAAAAGTAATGTATTGGGTATTTTATTGACAGGTTACTTCTACATATGTAGTAAATAAAAACTTAGCTCTGAGATATTATATCTAAACCTGTTGATATACCCTAAGTTATAATAAAACATGTGGAAGTACTGAGCTTTCAAGATATTAAATGCAGTCTTTCCTACCTCGTCCTTTGTAATTGTTAATCATAGAATCATAGAATGGTTTGGGTTGAAAGGGACCTTAAAGTTCATCCAGTTCCAACCCCCCTGCCATGGGCAGGGACACCTCCTCTAGAAGAAACGAAGACACACATGCTTACTGTTTGTTCTTAAATATCCAAATCAAATCCTTCAGCCCTTTAATGGTCTTCCTCTTTTTTCTGAATTCTCTCCATGATTTAGTTAGTGAGATGTCCTGCTCCCTTTTTCCCCCCACACATACTTGATGCAAAGCTATGAAAACTTTCAGTGTTCAAATACTGCCTGTTGTTTCTTCACACTTGAAAAAAATGAAATTGGTATGTATTTTGTGATCCAATATCCTTCCAAGACGTTTTGAATTTATTTTGTTTGCTATCAAAAGTTAAAAGTGGCAAGCTGAATGACATAGTACTATTCATGTCTGCATTTACTAAGCCATACAGAAACAAATATATCCAAAATCTTTCATGAATTTTTTTTTATACAATAGCATTTTCACTGTGACCTGTTGATAGAAGAGGTTGTTGCTTTTTTTACAGCCTGCAAAAAATTGACGGGCATGTTTGAATTTTCCAGTGAGTTTCATCAAATCAAAGATACAACTGGCACTTTTGCAAATTTTAAGAAGCTAAGAAAATTTGTCATAATTTCATCAGCACTGGGAACCTGAATGCCTGGTGGCTTCATAGTTCTAGAGGTACACATTATGTATCATCTTCAAAGGTAAGAGGGCCTGATTTTGCCAACATGTGAAAACAAAAACATTCTTTACTTAACAGTAAACATAATTTTGTTTTAATACTTGAACAGCTGACAAGGATAATAAACTGCCTGGAGAATATAACAATTATTTTCTGTGCTTTCTCCACAATATTTTTTCAAAGACCAGATAATTAAGGGAAAAAGTAAATGCTTTTATCCAATCAATTTAATTTCACCTTTTAGATAGGTATATTAGATATCCTAATGAAGATCCTTCTGTAGTCAGTGGACAGAACTCAGTGATCCCAAAGAACAATTAACATTCTTCCAAAGGCCAGCATAATTATCATAAATCTCCTGAGTGAATCAGTTAGAAATAATATCAGTTATCAATTAGAAATAGTTACTTTGTCAGCCAAATTTTGAATATGGGTACTTCTCTATAAATTAGCTGCCTGTTGTCTGAGGCTATGCATCACCATGCAAATATGCATATTGCTAAATGACCTTTGTGGTTAAATTTAGGTTGTCACTTAAGGAAAAAAATGTCAGTTTAGTTTAATTTCCCCAAAGTCTTTGTCAGTGCATTTAAGGATCTCAGTCACCCTGGAGTGTTACCCAAGGTACATGAATAATGATGGAGGGCTTATAACTGAATATGTTGAAGTAGTTGTTTAAAAAAAAAATGCTGATATGCGTTGTTAATATGTGATGAACACATAAACCAAACTTGACTGTTTTCCTCTTTCATGGTCCCTGTTGCATCTTTTTGTTTGAGACTTGTTCCTTGACTTGTTTTACTTATCAATAAGCAGTATTAATGTATAACGGTTTTATGATGGGTACTCCTTAGTCTGCATTTTTCGTCAGAGACTTCAGTCAAATTTGGGGAAATTTTTTAGAAATGACACCTCCTGAGATGGTGGGGTTTTTTTTGAAGCTAAATGTTCTACTAAAATGAACTGGCTTTACTTCTGTATATGTGGAAAGACAATCCTTTCTGGTTTAGAAAAGAGGAAGTCACAGCAAATGTTTTCACAAGTAATTGAACTTCATTTACCAGGTAGAAATGCACTGCAGCAGTGATATTTACCACATCAGTGATTACAAGGCAATTATAAAATCACACCAGCTTATTAAAATTGATGAGAAATGTTATACCTATACGTGATTTGTTAAAAGTATCACCGTAGCTGATAATTTTACAAAGTAATCATTGAGAAAATTAACAAGTTATGCTTATAGTAAAAGCAGAAACATTTAAATCCTTCAAAACATTTCTTAGCTGCATCTTTTTGAGTGACAAATCACAGGAAAGAACTTAAAATTTAGCTGGTTTCTTCCCCACTAAAGTTTTAGTAACAGGGCCACTTAATATCGAGGTCTTCCCTGAAAATTGTTCTGCATATTTCTTATTTCCTTTAACAGTTTTCTAACAACAACAATAGCTGATATACTTGTCTTTCTGGTTGAAACTAAAATTTCAACTTTTAAATTATGGATCTATTTAGATAGGTTTTCTTAAGAAATTACTTAGGCTCTTCCATTAATTTAAACTTAAATTATTTTTTGCTTCAGGTATGGTTTAAATGAAGTCTATTGAAGCTCTCAGGAATGTTTGTGCAGTCCTGCACTGCCTTAGGACTTCAGTTAGCAAAGTTTGTGTGGTATTGTAATTGTTAGGGGTTGCTGAATTCATCAGGCTTACAAGAGTGAGGCTGCTGCAGCTTTGTGTTCCCCGGATCAGCTTACAGTGAGTCTGAGCATGTGAATTTGTATAGTGAATATATTGAAAATAAAATTACTGCTGAAATTTAAAATTTAAAAAATCCAGTATTCAAAGCTATGTCTAAATATATTCTGAGTTATGTATCTATAAATGCACAGGTCCTCAGACAAAGAGCAAAAGTATTAACAGTAGTACCTAGCCACTATCGAGTGTGCGATATTTAAATGTTGAGTCACTTTAATTATTCAAAATTTTTAGATGACTCCTAATGTATGTATTTAAATAACTAGCAAATTGAAGGAAATTGTAGTTTGCTACTAAAATTTCAAAAGCAGAAACAGCAACTAAACTAAATAAATCACTCTTTATGAGATGTCTGCTCAAATCTAGTATGTAGTTAATTTAATTTTCATACTGAATTAATTAGATTAACTAGAGAAATTAACATAGAAAGTTCAGGGGAAAAAAAATGTAGGGAATTCTGCTGTTTAATAGTTTCCTTTTAAACTCACTGTTAAATCTGTGGTTCATTCAAGAGTTATAAAGGTGACATCGTGTGGCAAGAAAGAAAACTGCTCCAGTATTCACTAACGACTGAAAGAGTGTTTCAAACTGCCTTGTTGATATATAGAAACAGAATAATGTTGTAACTGAATCACAGATTTGGGCAGTAATCTTTTTCTCTGAAAGATACTCATTATACATTGGGCTAATACTATTTTATATTAAAAGTGTCTTAATTTAAAAAATACTAATCAATCTTCCCTGCACTTTTTTTTTGTCTTTTACCTTTCTGTACGGCTTTTGTAATAATTTTACATCTTTACCTTACTAAGTGGGTTTAAACTGCTTCTCAGGTTCAGCTGAATGTTACACTTTAGATGAACACAGGAAGCACAGAAAACGTGAGAATTAGATTAATTGTATCTTCTCCATATAGATAACGTGCACAGATATGCCCCTCATAAACAACAAAGATCACGCCACTATGTCTGCAACATACCCAAGGGCTATACAGTGGTATCTGCTTGTGCTGTGAATAATAGCCAAGGCTAACACACATACTTACACACAAATCAAACAAACGTCAATTCCTGAGAATGCAGGCACTTCTCACACTATTCTGCCAACATGACAAGAGCAGTCACAAGAATCCATTCTCAGTAATGATCTTAACATTTCAACTGATAGGTCCAGCTTGAAACAGAAAACTTGAAAGTGGACTAATGACAAATACTACTAACAAAGCATCTCTGTCAAGAACTGGAGAAAACAGAAATAATACAATTAGTATATGAGTATAGAGCTTGCAAATACAAGGTGGTACACTAGCATATCAATGAGGAGCAGCCTTGCCATCAGAACCTCTCAGCTCAGCACAGGAGCTGACAGCATCCCCATGCACTAATTAGTCATGGAGTAACTACTGCTGAGATGCAGCTGCAAAAAAGAAAGCTCAGTATTCCAAACAGGTGAAGTATTTAGCAGTACCAGGAAAAATCTAATTGAAGTCAGGCAGTTTTAAGTAGTCTAGGCCTGATGAAATTTATTGCAGGATGCTTAGGAAACAGATGAATTGTTTTTAATGCAGTTGTAAAACATCCATGAGAATCTTTCCAGGTTGGGAAATGTATCAAACACTGGAGAAATCATATCCTCTTTAAAAAGTAAGTGTGGTTGTGGTTGGGTAGAAGAGAGGGATGTTGCTTGGTTTCTAGCTGTTGAAACCCAAAAGAATAACTGACCCTTATAAGCCTCAATAATTTTATAGCTAACAGATCCATGTTACTTTTCAGGTAAAAATTATGACCATCTAGCTACTTTTTGTGTTAGGCTAACAGGTGTACTGGACAACTGAATCAAGCATCTTTTGGTTGTTTTCTAGTCCAGGAAACAAATGTGGCTTTGGCAGTCCTTTAACAGTTTGTCAGAGAAAGTGTGTTTTCTCTCTTTGAATAGGAGTAACTAGATATTTTAAAGAAACTGATAATGTCAAGTTAGGCATCAGTGCTCTTTGCGGCTTGGAAAACAAACCCTTTTCACTGTAGTTTTAAGAGGTTTCTCTGGAAGAAGCACACTTTTCTGTTTTTCCTTGTGGGCTGATTTCTATTTCAATTTATCCGCTGTGAATCATACCTCCCAGATGACTTCCAGCATCTGTGTACTGTTTAAAGACCATAGCCAACGCTTGTTTAGACGGTTAGAGGTATGCTGCTGTATGTTGTTCTGCTGCAAGATTAGAGTTAGAAATAGTCTTCAAATATCACGTTTGCGCTTGCTCCTGGGAAAAATTCTCCATCTCTCTGTGGTTCAGGCAGCTGGTATATATGTAGGTTTGAAGCTCAAGATACAAGTAGATCGGTCTGGGGTTCATCTTCTGCATGATTTTTAGCAATTTCAAAGGAACATGTTTTGTCACTTGAGAGAAAAGAGCATAGGAAAGTTTTGATTAAATGTATTTATCCTCTTTTGTTGCAAGTCACTTCCTACTTCGTGGTGCTTTTGCTCTTGGATGTTTTGGCTGCCATATAAAACCATGTGCACACTGCTGTAAAAATTCATTTATGTGCTGTAAAAGAGCATTTATAAACAATTCTTTTCAAAATCTTGGTTTTAGATGAGAGTAGCATAAAGATCTTTAAAAAAAAATATCTTGGCAAATGTGCATGTATAGGTAGTTTAATTGTAATCCATAAGGAATTTGTCTGGTGCTTGGTAATACCCTCTCTGTATCTTAATCTTTTTCTTCCTTGTAATCTCCTAATTATTGTACTTGAGCACACCCTGTTTGGCATTAATCTGGCTCAACAGTAAGATCTGCTGCTTTAAGTAGCACTGGACTATTTGAGTCTGAGTCAACAGAGCTGTCAACAGCTGAGCTGTCTGTCAAAACAAACAGAAATGTGATCAAAATCCACTGGTTGCTTCATTTCCTCCTCCCCCAGTGTATTATCTTAATTAAAATCACAACAGCTAGAATAAAGCTGTAACTGTGCTGTGTCTTCTTCAAATAGCATTTGCATTAAACAAACTGTTAGAAGAGCAAACTAAAGCCCTACCAAAATTGCCAGGTTCCAGCATTAAGACCTTAGCACAAGCCAACATTGGAAGTGTGCATTACATTGTTTTAAAATAATGCTTCCTATTTTTGCAATGTACTTGCTCATGGTTCAGTTGTCTCATGACAAGCAGCTATTCTACAGTTCTTATTCATTCTGCAGCCCGTGATCCCATGCTTTATTTATGATACATTATTCGATATCTGCCTCTAACATGGCTATTGTCAGCTTCCTTTGCTGTGAATGACTTCACTAGGGAATGTGTATTTCTTATATGATCACATACAATGGTAAAGGAAGAAGGTATTTTATGGCTGTGGATCAAAGACACAAAGGTATTAATGTCAAATCTACTTTGTGAAGGAATAATGAATTTGATGTCTAGAATGTAATTTTTTTCAGAGTATATGTATTCTGTAAGTCTGAAATTTCTGATTTCAGGTGGATTTCTGGCTTTTGAGCAATCCTGCAACTTAATTATTAGTCTTATTCAGGCAACACAGAATGAATAAAGCCTAGAACAGTCCAGTTTATTTAAACTGCCTAGCATCCTATGAGAACCACTGCCAGATGCAGATTCCAAAACTAACAGTAAAACATTTTATTCAATGGGTTTACGGTTCTTTCAAGTAAACTCCCTCCACATATGGGATCTCCTATACCTAATACTGCAACAAAAAAATTTACTTCATTGACAGAAACACTCAAGCCTATTCCTTCTCCCAAAAAAGCTTCAACAATTTTTCTCACTGAGTTGATATTCATGATTCTGCTTTTTAAGTTTTAATGCAATATTACTGTATCAGCTAAGAACCACTAAGCTGCAGCAGACAGTAACTTCCTCTCAGCTAAACTGGGTGATTTGGGACTGCTCTTTAGGGTTCTCATAGCTTTAAACATTGACTCCAGCTGCCAGTTAACCACATGTGTTACCCCTAGTGATTGCATTTCTCACACATTTTATAGTACATGGAATTCCATACCATAGCACTGTTTTTGTTGAAACAGAAATTAACTACTTCGTGTCTGAGACAGAACTCCAAACATTTGAGTTCCCTTCTCCAAAGCATAGTAATTCCAGACTTCAAAGGTCATCATAATTTGTTTAATTCTCTAAATTCTTCAAATTTACAGCTATCTTTGCAATAGCAACAAGCCTCTCACATAACTTGGCCTGACAACAGAGTACCTTCAAACAGTACTTCTGAGTGGCAGAAATCTAATAAGGAAAATATGAGCTCACACTGATATTTGAAGCTTGTCAGCTGAGTAGATCAGCTCTTATACTAAAGAGACCTAGGAGAATCTTAATGACAATGGTATCAGTCCCAACTCTAACAATTCAGTGTTACATCTAGTATTAAATCCCACCTGCTAATGAAATCACCTTCTACCTTCTAAACAGGACAAACAAATGACTGTTGATAAATGAACTCATGAGCCCTTCCTAAACTTTCAACATCTTGCTGCTGTCACCAGCCTCATGACCTCAGAGGTCACCATTGCACCCCCTTCTTTTAGTATCATTGTGACTAGTGTCCACGTGTGTTTCTGTGAAATGCTCATGTGTACTATATTTTGAGATTTCTGGGCAAATATTCAGGTGTTCAGGCTGATGGCAAAGGAGAAAAGAGTGAGCTGTGTATCCTTTATCTGAGTTCTGCTTGGAGAATCTCAAAGTCTATCTTTCATACTGTAAGATTTGTTGCCATCCTCTGCTTCTGAATACATATATTACCATACTGAATTTTTTCTTCATTGATTGAACCTGCCTTCCTTGATCAGTCATTGAGTCAACAACAAAAATTACTAGCGTTGACTGAATTATTTATGTCCTCAGCTCTGTAAAAATATAAATAAATGTAAAATCAGTCCTGGAAAAGTGTGATGAAAGAAAAATAGCCACGTGGTGATATTCTCTATTTACACTGCATCTTGAAAACTGTTTCTTACTCAGCTTTTAGCCCCATTAGTATGTGCATTGATGATTTTTATCAACTGAATTTATGGTTTCCTAAAAATGATACCAACTTAATTTGACAAGATCTATTTTCCATGTACCCATGTTGATTAGCAGTAATTATATTATCCTCCTTTAGTTGCTTATTACATGAATCCCATATCAGGCTTTACATAATTACAACAATCTCTTAATACTGGCAACATGAGACCTTTCACTGATGACACTTAGATTATCTTCCCCACGATAATGCAAGGTGTTTTTTTTCCTCTAAGTATTCCAGATAGATGCTTAAATACCTAGTTATACCATTCACCAAAATATTATGATAGTGTGAACATAATAATGAATGGAATAATGCCCTGTCTCATGTTTAACTTGCTGAAAGATTTGACCGGAGGGTTCAGAATTACTTTAGTCAGAGTTGTCACTTCCCTGGAAACTTGGGGGTTTTCATATTCAAAAATCTTTCTACAAGATTTCAGTGCATTAAACATTTTATTTCTTAACAAAGGAATACATTCCAGGCCTTATTCTTTATTCCTGAGGATTCTTACATTGCTGCATTGGAAGTTACAGTCTGAAAGAGTCAATGACTAGATTTTATGTAGCCTTTGTGCAGCCTTTATCCATATTACATATGGAACAAAAGATCCCCACTACAAATCAAACTAACCCTTTGTGAATGCTTTTCAGATGCACCTCACAGAAAAAAACAACTGGCCTTAAAGCAAAGCAGGGGGATAAGGAGATGATGGAGGATGGAGGGGTTGGTTACCTGTCATCTCCTTTTATCTTTTTTTCTATGAATTTAAGGTTTTTACTTTAATATCTTCATGCATTCAGTAACTAGAATGTACATTGAAAATATGATTTTTGTTTAAAACGTGTCAGGTACCTGCTATATTTTGTCTACAAAATATAGTTCAGTGAACACAGTTGCATCATGTTTAAAACAAGAATAACCTATATTTTCACACCTACAGTAGACAAAGAAATATTTTTTTATATCTTTTGGTAAGCAGACATCTGTTTCTGGCATTTGAAATACCAAAGGCACATCTTTGTAAATTACACAATTAAGATCAAATTCATAAACTAAAGAATAAAGTCAAGTGGACATTTTCTGTCCTCCATGTAATTATTAGGATGAATTTGGTCCAACAATTATATTGTTCACTTTCCAATTAGTAAAATAGTTTGTAATAGCCTACGTTCTCAGATGACTGAAGAACTGATATTGAAGTGAATTTATATTTCTGCTTCTAATCTTGCCTTGTTCTTATTTATTTTAATAATACATTATGATCAATCTTGCTTCATTTATCAAGTTCCTTCATAAATTTTAATTAATGAAGTTGTAGCATTTTTAATATTAAGAAGCCTTTGAACACAGTGGAAGATCAGTATCTACAGGTTAAAATAAAGTCTCTGAAAGTTCAGAGGCTTAATTAGAGGACAGAATCTAATACATCTCTTTCCAGAAGTGATATTGGATTGTATACATGATTTATAAGATCTGAAAGGCCAAAATAAGTGTAAAACGCATAAAACTGAGCCCATAGATTGAAGTTCCTCTGATTCTTTGACAAATTCAAGTAAATTTGTCAGAATTTACTTGAATACATATTTCAGTGTATCAGGGATTTTGCTGCTCTTTTTGAATATTTATTTCTTTTTCTGAACAACAACTTTGTTTAAAGTTTTGGTTTGGTTTGGTTTTGTTTAAAGATCAGTGGATATTTAGTATTCTTTTCTAAGTACTTTCTTTCCTTTGGAAGACTTTCTTGAAAACTGACCTTTTTTATGAGATAGGTTTTAAGTATGTGATTAAAGGAATGAAGGACATCCATACTTCTGTCATGTGGTTGTCACTGGCCAAGCTTCTACAGTTTTAATGATAATGACTTTATCGGATGAAGAAAAAGAGTGGGTTTTTTGGTACTGCTACCTGGGGAATTATTTACTGAGAAATATGTGAGTGCTCTGAGATAATGATGCTTAATGATTTTGAACTGAGAATGACATATATTCATGTTTTAATAGTTAATTTTCCTTGATATTAAGTGGTTTGGTGTTGTAGGAAATTGATAGCTAAATTCCTCATGTTCAAAGGCAGAATTATATGGCTGTAAAGGCAAAAGACCTACAATTATATGTAGGAAGCAAAACATAGAGCATCTTACAAAGCAAAATAGCTGTGGGTTAGATCCTTAGATACTAGAGGAGCACAGTGACTGATACCAAGCAGGGACATTGTCCTAGAATAAAATGCCTTTATATATCTGATAACTGAGTGGGTTTATATTCTTTCAAATATTATTCGGAAATATGTTATTTTTCATGTAATCATTTTCAGAAGATGGTAGGTGAGGAGTGTTAATAATTCTAAATTCTGAATCCAGAATAGCACATCTATCTGTGATGCTTCCAAAAGAAAAAATAAAAGTCTATGCCTATTAGAATGTTGCGTACAGAAAAAAGAGGTACGTAGTGGTTAACACAGTATTTTTTTATTTTTTACCTGAAAAACCTCTAAAGGGAAAATGACTGGTAGGAAGAAAGAATATATTTCTTGAACTTTTGCAATGACTGTTAATATTCAATACTTCAGTTCAAGCTGATCTGTGTGTCATTGAATCCATGAAGTATCTTGAATCATCCTTCATATGGGTCTGGACCCTTTCTTTTAGCAGAATTTAGTGTGCAGAGAGGTTTCATTCCCATACCAAGTGTTCGAATACTGTAAAAAGATGCAAGGCAAGTGCTGCTGAGTCATAGTGGTTCATGTATCTCATTAAATTCAGCCGGAATATAAAATGAGTTAAACTGGCCAAGTGACAGCATCATACAATGGAAAAATATCTGAATGTCAAAGATGATGTTAAACTTTCCTGTGTGTAGAAATAGGGCTTCTAGGATGTGTCACACATTTAAGTACAGAAGGCTGAGCTGCTGATTATTTTCCAGTGTCCATTTTAGCATCCAGACTAATTGGGATACTTCTGGGGGATTAGGAAAGTTCAGAACGGAAATATTCTGTGTTTATAGTGCAGAATAGTGGGTAATCAGTTCTCGAGACACAAGCTTTAGTTTATAGCCCTAAATAGCAGTGGTAGGAAGTTAAGAGCAACACTGTAGGAAGAGATATTGCACGTGGATAGGACTGCCAGCTGCAGCAGCCTTTTTCACTGCAGTTTTCAGTAAAGATGCTCTGTTTTCAAAGAGAAAATTCCAGGAAGAAGGAATTTCTTTCAGAGGCACAACATTTGTAATCTACAGCATTGTCATCTGATGACCTGTTTACAATTGTCCGCCATGTAAACACATATGTTTAAATGCAGCTTTCAGCTAGTGTTTGAGATTTAGCTTCAACAAGAGAATTTGAACATATGCAAAATAAGGCTGAATTCATTCTTATCACCAGAAAGAGACAGAATTAGACTTGCTCGTGGAATTTTTTCTAAAGCAGGTTCTTTTCTGCATGAACAAGGAAACTTATTACCCTAACTGCTTTGTTCATTTCTCTCCAAAGAGAAGGCTTTCTTGAGTTGTTCAGAATAAAAATGCAATAGAATTGCTCACCCTAGATAAGATTTGAAATTTAAAAGCCTTCCTTTCAACTTTCAGAAATTAATAACAATCAAAAAACTAATGTATATTTAAATTCTTTTGAATTTTATTTCTTTTCCCCCAAGTATAAAACTTGTGCATTTAACTTCATCATACCTTTTCTAAGGTCATTTTTTTTTTTATTCTGATGTGTTTATAACCATTCCTGTCTTAGTGTCATGTAATATTTTAGAATGTGTTTTTTATTATGTATTTTGCAACATTAATGGAAGTGTTCAAAAGAATCTGATCCTTGATTGTTTTTTCCTCTTGTTCCCTGTCACGTTCCATTTGCTTTGTCATCTTAATTTGTATTTAAGCTCCTTTAGTTTCCTTCTTGCCTCAGGGATCTTTTTCCAGATCAATTATTACGCCTTAGGCAGTTCCTTTCCTCCTGGGGACTCTCCCCTTTTTCTCAGCCCTCCTAAACATTAACTGACTGGCTAGTGTTATATTAACACTCTAGAGAAAACAGATCAGGAGCATCCACTGTAATTAGTTATTTTTGTGTATGGTACATTTAGCATTTTGTGACAACCTTTCAAGACAGAAGATGGCAAAGCTATGGTTCTACTGTCAGCCTGTACTCTGTTTTAAAGCATATTCAGTATTATGCAATCCTGATGTGCAAAACCATACTGTTGTGTTGGTATGGGTTCTATGAAGTGCAATGTGAACAAAACGTTGAAGAAAGAGGAAAAAAAAAATTCAGCTGATATTATGGACCAAATGTTAAAGGACAGATCTGATGGCATGGCAGATCCTAGATATCATTTTATTCCATGAGTTGTATCTCACACCCCTGAAGGAAATGTTGAATTGAGTTACAGTAGTTGCCTGGCTATGTTAGAGGATGCACAAAATATAATGCAGTTCAACTTTGTTTTTAGAACAGTTTCTGGTTTTGAAACTACAGGTTCACTAAGTTTTTTTTTCTAGAAGTCAGGAATATCAGACATGCAACATAGACCAATTGTCCCTCTGGTCTAATTTGACAGTGGCCCATAATCCGTTGCTCCAGGAAATAATTGATGTGGCATGCTGTGATGACATATTTTCCTAATGCAAAGCTGTTAGTGGTGCAGTTTATGCTCTGAAGCATGGCCTAGCCATGTTCTGGGCTATTTTATTTTTCCCTAATGCAGCTCTGGGTGATGTTGTTATTCATGTGGACATCTTAGGCCTGTAGACCTTCACTGTTGTCTCTGCCAGAGTCTTACTGTGACAATTATCGTTTAGGGGTTTTCTGTTCTTTTTTTCCCATCTTCACCTTAACAAAAGATATCTGTCCTAAAATACTCCCTTTTATTATTCTCTCTAGTGTCAATAGTACATAAAAGAAATAAAAATACTGCTTTACTTCTTGCAGACACTAAATTTTTCGAGCTTCTAAGCAACATCATGGGAGTGTACACAGATGTGATTCCAGCTCCAGGTACATGGAATTTGCCAAGGCTCACAGTTGTCATCACAGACTGAGATAATGCTCCACAGCATTACTACTTCCCTGCAAATATGAGGCTTGGATGGATAAATAGAGACCAGAAATAAGCACTTGGTCTCCAAGCACAAAGAGTATTGAGTGCATTAGCAAATTCCAGAATCTCTAAATCTCGGTTTTATAAAATGATAATGATTTTTGTCTTGTTTTGTTTTTAAGGCAAGTCACAAAACTGTTCTCTTGGTTTTTAGGCTCAGAGTTGCTGTAATTCCAGGTATCTAGTAACACTGAAAGAGGTTTTGTAGTATTTGAGATCCATCTAACGCTGGTGGCTATATTGCCAGTGTAGCTTACAAAGAGAAACCCATTGCAGAAAATAAAGTTGGCTGCAATCCCATCATAATTTTGAGTATAGTAAAAGAAAGAAGTCTGCAACAGATTTTTTGAAACCCCAACAGCATCAGTTAGAAGCACAAAAAATAAGTCAGAATTATATTTTAGCAGACTGCAGAAAATATTGCAAGTATAAAAATGGCCAGAATAAGCTATCTGCTTTTGTTTACAAGCTCATTTGAATGATTTCACTTAGGTTACATCCTAAGATGTAAGTTAATTATTTCAGAGAAATGGGGAGAACTGCATGCTTTAATTCTTTTTTTTTTTTTTCTTGCATTTCATAGAAACTTTTATGGTAACTAATTGTACATCTATGTTTTTTCCTTTTGTTTTATAATAAGAAACCCACCTGTAGCCCAGGGATGGTCTTAGAGGCCTGTGGAGACAAATTTTTAAACTCCTTATTGCAGTGTAGTAGTGTCATGGCAAAGAGGAAAAAATACTTACCATCACATTGTATGGTAGAAATATTTCTTTAATTTAAAAATTATTATAACAATATAAGCATATTTGAAGTATCTCATGAAAGCATGTTCTCAAGGCATTTTTGTCTGTTACATGTCTGCTCTATTCTCTCTCATTTGAGTGTCTACAAGTGTGTAATATATTATCTGTCAAGGACTCAGCATTTTATAAGAGGTCACTAAAATTTTCTGTTCTGTTTCACAGCTCACTTAAGCATAAGGAGAAGCAGGTTTTGAGAGCTATTCTCACTATTACATAATTTTTTTAAAAGTAAAAAATCAAGTACTTATTGCTTGTAATGTAACTATAACAACCATCCTCATGGCTACTGGGGATTGCAGATGTATGGTGGTATAACCACTTCCTGTCCTCCCTCTACTACAGATATTTCTAGGTTATTTCTCTGACCATGGGTGATAGAAAGTCTTTTCTTCTTGAGTCTCTCCCCTTACTGAATGCATTCTACTGCATAACATTGCACCACTACTGTAAGAAAGACTGAAGATATTTTTTTCCACTTCTGGTATTTGAGCCTGTACAAAGCTGTTACCAAACCAATTAAAATGGAAGTAGCATTAATCAATTATGCAATCACTTGTCAATATCAAATAATCTAAAAATGTACTTATTCCTTGTACTTAAGAAGATTAACTTTTAAAAATCTTTTAAAACTTCAGACTAATATCCTATATAATTGTTTAATAGAGCTCTTGCTTACCTGTCTATGTTATAGGTAACAGAACATCCATTTCCTGAATAAGTCTTCATATCCCAGACATATTTGTTTATCATCATGAACTAACATGATAAATTTGTGTGTTGAGTTAAAAAAAAAAATCTTAAAAATAGCATTAGAAGAATAAGCTGGATGTAGATACTGTCTAAAAAACCTGTCCCCAGACTTTAACACTACACTTCTGAGGCTAGTACAGTTAGAGAATTTGGAATTAATTTTGTATAGATAAAATAGGAATTAGTAGAAATTAGATCCTTGTCCCCTTTTCAGGATTTTAGATATGGAAATTTAGCTCAGACAAGCCATATAGAAACATATTGTGAGTTTTGTTGGCTTTGGAAGGAGATTATTTTCATTCATGACCAGAATGATGAGTATACAAAGGAGTTGTTCAAATGTTTGTGTAGGTCAGAAACAGTTGACAGAAATGGATCAATTCTCACAGAAAAGAACTGAGTCGCCTAATCCATACTGGATCATGTTTCAGCCAAAGGATACGTGTTTTTGTCCCTTTGGATGTGCTAGTAATAATATTTTTGGTTTTGGTTTCTACATAAAACTGCTATGGTTAGTTCTTAAACAGACTTTTCGTATCTTTCACACCAGGGTTTGGTCCTGGCCTCAAAGTAGAGATAACAAAAGGTTGGCAGCTAAACACTGATTTTTAAAAATGTCCAGCATGAATGCAGTAAAGAAGGCATTCAAGCAAAAGGTGATATTGGAATGATGGTATCTATACCATCAGTTTCTATACTGCTTGTTGATTTATGGTTCAAATGAATTTTAGTGATGAAAAGCAGTTGAAATTAAAGAACTATTGGATGGCAAACATAAACAGGTACAAAATAGGTAACAGAATGAAAATACGCACATCAGATTTGTTCCAGTCTGTTCAGAATAAAGTGAAAATGTTTAGCTACTGTGCTGGTTTGGGCTGGGATAGAGTTAAATTTCATCACAGTAGCTAGTGGGGGATTTGTGCTGAAAACAGTGTTGATAACGCAGGGATGTTGCCATTATTACTGAGCAGTGCTTACACAGACTCAAGGCCTTTTCTGCCTCTTGCACCACCCGTGTAGGCTAGGGGTGCACAGGAAGTTGGGAGGGGACACAGCAGGGACAGTTGACTCCAACTGACCAAAGGATTATTTCATACCATATGCTCAGCATATAAAGCTGGGGGAAGAAGAAGGAAGTGGGGTGATGTTCAGAGTGGTGGTGTTTATCTTCCCAAGTAGTCGTTATGCAGCCCTGCTTTCCTGGAGATGTCTGAACACCTGCCTGCAGAGGGGAAGTAGTGAACGAATTCCTTGTTTTGCTTTGCTTGTGTGTGTGGCTTTTGCTTTACCTATTCGACTGCCTTTAGCTCACAAGTTTTCTCACTTTCGCTCTACCAATTCTCTCCCCACTTCCAACAGAAAGTGGCTGTGTGGTGCTTAGGTGCCAGCTGGAGTTAAACTATGACAGCTACATTGAATTGAAGCTGTGTAGGAAAAAAAAAAAAAGAGTAAAAGCAAATATTACCTCCAAAAACTTGTAATTGAACACTTCCCTTGCCCTAGGGCAATTAACTAAAAATCTACCTTTTTTCCAAATTCCTATTAATTTTCCCTGCAGAGGGAAACTTTAAGGTGATATAGAAATATAAACTGTAGTAGAGAGAACTATAATTGTAGTGCTATTTGAATGAACTATAGATACTAATCTATACATTAAAAAATAATGAAGGTATTTTGTAGAAAACAGATTTCTATGATGTTTAAAAGGAGCAAGGGGTTAAAATATTACCCTAGCTAAATCTATTAAACATTAAATGGCTAGAATAGCTTTGACAAACTCATTAAAATTAATACGAATATTTCAATGAGACAGACTGGCTCTCATAAATTATTCAGGAAAAGAAAGTATGGCATTCAACAAAGCATGCATTTTTTATTAAAATACAAGCAAAATTTAAACTAGTAGCTAATTTCCATTTCACCCTGAATTGTTAGTTTTATCTTCTTGGGTTTTCATAACAAAATCCATTGCAATAAACACACCCTGTATTACAGCATTTTAGATCACTTAACTTTATTACATTGGGTAGCCATGGTTACCAGTCACTGGAAAAGAAAAGAGACAAAGACTTGACAGCAGTTTATTGTCAGCCAGGAAACTGTAAATCGGATTAATTTTACACCTTTTTAGACATGAACTGAGGCTTAGTTGTTTATGAGGTTTAGGTAGGTGAATGTGTGTCTGTAAGTATACACAGCGTGTAATGTGACAAGGCGTGGCAGGAGCCGCCTGCAAAATGAGGTGGATTGAGCAACTGGTATAAAGGGTATGTTTATAATTCCTGTCCAATCTATACCTGTGTGTGTAACTGGGAACACAAAAATAGACAGAGAATTCCCCTCCTTATGACTTCAGTTTTCCACTGTTGAAGACTGATGTTATAAAACCTTCCATGAACTTCAAGGATTGTATTTTGAAATACTTCAGGTATTTTCTCCTATTAATCCTGCTAGAAGGTTGTGACAGTTAGGAAGTTACTTCCAATTCCCAATCTATATTTATGTTCAGGAACCAATACTGTGTTTATCTAACTGAAAATAATTATATAAATTTTCCCTTTTCCTGGGTAGAGAGCCATTTTTGAGTTTCCTTTCAAGATCCCTTTTCCTTTTCCACTATCTTTTATATATTTCTTCTCTGCAGAAGGGCTCAGCAAGGAGATTGAGCACTTTAAGTTTATTCTTTTTGAACATACATCAGCAGAACTATGCCTCATGCTGCAGAGGAGGTCTCCTTAACCTCTTCCAGACCGGCATTGACAGTTTGCTGCCTCCCTTAGAAATATGTTCTCAATATATACTGGGATTGTATTTACATTTGGCATGGCGATGACGAGAAAAATCTGAAGCTCTTTATAAAAACTCACAGTGCTTTTCCAGTACATGACGAATGAATCAAAAAGACTCCCAAGCAAAGCCTAAGTGCAGAACAAACAGAGTAGAAATGTAGTAATCCTACAGCAGCTTTGCTGACTTTGCATGCTGAGTCAATGTAGTTTTGCTTTGTGTCTCCTCTTGGTGTGTTCTAAACTATACAGCACTACGCACAGCTCTTGCTAGTGCTTGTTTCTGGAAGATTTCAGAAGATGTTTCAAAAAAAAAAATAGCAGAAGGCTTTCACTATTTTACTTGCAGACTGACAAAAATTTAACTTTTAGGAGTTCCTGTGTGTATAAACAGAGAGATGAGCTAACGTATTCTTGAAATCATTTGGATTTAGTTTTATAAGTACGCTAAAATCTGCTAGTATATCAGCTTTATTTAATGCTTGATGGGCATTCTCAGAAAAACTTACGGATTTTCTGTAGTGCTCAGATTTTATCAGCACTCCATAAGGGGAAAAAAAAAAAAGGAAAACACAATTTGGCTAACTCCATTAGTAGTTTTTCATTTACTCTGAAAAGTTTGCTATTTTAAAAAAATTTTGGAACTATATGAAATGGTAAACGCTTCTGATATTGTGAGAGTTTCTTCAGTGTGGAATAATTTTGTCTTTCTTTAATATACAGAAGTATTTTTACAAGTTTGATTCTGTACCAGATCAACCCATTTTATTTCTTTCCTTAGTTCTTCAGGCCTGGTCATGGCTCTTGACAAATTATTACTGTTAACATTTAGAAAGAAAGAATTCTTATTTTGGATTGCATCATATCCGCACCTTAAATGATTTGCATCCCTTCAATGCAAAAACAGGTTAAAAAGGTGTAACTCATGAAGAGGCAAGTGAATAATGCACAATCTTTCAGGAATTTCTCTTACATTATCTTACTGAAGTGACTTTTTATATACCGGTTCTAGGTTTGGAGACACCAGCAACAGTAGCTTTGTAGAAGCTCTTTTGCGGCATCTGCTGGTTATGTCAGCACTTGCAGAATAAACCCAGCATGTAATAGCAATAATCCCGGCTGGAATCCCTCCAGTTCTATTAAACCTTTTCAGCTTCTGATATGTAATTAGTCTACTCTGGCCATAATCCGACCAAAGGAAAAATTAAAATGGGTGATAACATTTCTGGAAGCCATACTATCAAAATTGGACTCCTAAACAGGATGTAATAAAGGTTATGTATGGATTTTAAAGTATTTTAACAAGGGGAAGAATCACATTTTTTTTTTTTTTTTTTTCATTTGGGAAGCTACAGCACAAAAGGTCTTAATGGGAACTATGATATGGTAGGTGGTCAATGGACAAAAGAGGTCAGTGAGATCAGGCCTGTAGGACCCCTTAAATGGCTTTGGAAAATCTTCCATCAAGGTGATATATCCACTGTGGCATGAAGGATTTATATATATGATGGGGAGTTCAAAAGCAGATGAACTTTTTCGAAAGACTAAGGACAGGGTTATAATAGTAATGAGGCAGTGTTATCTTTCACTTAGACTATAGATAAGGGCAAAGTCTTACATATTTTGTTGTGGAATAATTTTTCTTATTTTTATGATACTTTCATTGTTCAGGGAGAAAGGATGAAACATGGGCTCTGCTTTTATATTCTTGTGAGCTTTAATAGGATTTATTACAATAATGTGGTAGAGAACTAATTTATAACAAGCTTTAGTTAACCTCTAAGAGTATATGAGAAAATTGTTCTCATATCAATCTGTTAACAATGGGTGTTCCACAAATTGCCAGATTATAAATGTATTTTTATTAAAATAAGACATTAAAAAAGGAATAGAAGTACTAAACCAATGTTTTTTTCAATTTATCAGGATCTTGTAAAGACTCAGGCTGTTGTAAAATACTAAGTAAGGTATTTGGGAGGAGGGGTGTTTGGTTTTGGTTTTTATTTTTTCTGTAGTTGTGATGACTGAGAAAGGCTGTTGAGTGTTTCCTGGGAGAACATGGCATTGAATATGAGGAATCAACCTTAAAGTTACACTTTCTGTTTTAGAGTGTATCTATCAATCATATTAATGAATCATCTTTTCTGAAGAAAAAAAATATGTCTATTTACAAGGAAACTTTCAGCTCCATAACATTTATTGTGTATTATATGATTCTACCCTATTGCAGACCAGCTGAAATAGGTGTGCTTGTGCTTTTCCAAATGTCTACACTATCTAGAATTATTAGCAGACCTCCTAAGTATATTTTTAGAGCACCATGCGAAGACTTTGTTTCTACTAATATATTCATAATTAATGAAACATTATTGGATAGGGAGAGTTATTAGAGAAAATATTCTAGCGCCTTCATGATAAAGGAGACTTCTCATGAAAAATGGGTCTCAGAAGAGGTTGGTACCTGGTATTCAGTATTCAGACATCCATTCAGCTCCTCTACTGCTTAGAACTAGAGGAATTGCAAATAATGTGTTTCTTTGCTTGACAACATTTTCTGAAATGCATCGGAGGTACTCAGAGACTCTTTTTTTTTTTGTCTTAAAGATTATATGGAAATAAAGGAGTCATTTCAACTGGGCTGTTTTATGCCAGGTTCCTGACTGCCCCTGCTCTTTCAGGGGCTTAGCTCACTGCATTTCAGACAAGCTTCACTGAAAGGACTTGTTGAGAAGAGCAGGAAGGAACCTTTACTGAGGCTCCCCCTCCAAAGAACTCTGCATGTGAGCTCCCTCCCACTTTGCTTGGGAGCAGCTTTAAAGCGAGACTCCCATGCTTGAAGGAGACTTTGCTACTGATAGTTGCTTCTATGAAAACAATACTTTCCCCAGGACTACTGAAAGGACAAAATAACTCATTTTTGCAAGGGGCTTGGATAGTACAGTGATTAAATGCCATCTTAACTTTTTTTTTAAATTAAACCCATCTGTTGTATTTAACAGCTTACTGGTCCTGCTTACTGAGCCCTGTTTTACGAAGTAAAGAGAATTCGTATTTTAAATGCTGAATATGCAAAGTCTGCTTTATACCTTTGAAATTCATTTCAGATACAGTTGGCAACCCATCCTGTAACAATGCTGCAGAAGGAATACACATGTTCCTCTTTTCTGCTTAACTATCTGGTATTTAAATAATTTGTTTCTGTAGTCAATCAGCCAAATTATAGCTGTCTAGGTGGTTTCTATATGAGCAATTCACTAGTTAGCTCATTTTCTGTTCAGTTGCTTTCACTGTTTAGCAGAAATCTGCAACATCACCTTTTATTTAGGGGTAAAAAACATAGCCATTCTAAGCAATAAAGCTCAGATTTTACTTTCAGTGCTGCATACTTTATACAGCCAATAAAATCACATAGCACAGAGCAGATTTATGCCCTATAGACCACATTCTTTCCTACATTTTGATTTCAGTTCAGTGAGTCTAAATCTCACTGAGGAAACCTTTTCATGTGGGAGACAATATTTGATTGAATGTAAAGGAAACAACAGTTTTGATTCTAGATAAGAAACTGAATTTTCCACAGCAATAGGCCAGTCATATCAGCCTGTGACTGCCAATTGCTATTTGGAAAGTAGCGGAATAGTCACATATTCACCATAAGGAATTCCATAAGGATTGAGAGATCTCTGTTGTTCCATTGTTCCTCCCTTTTCGACAAGATCTCTTTGGATTCTGATTGGTTTTAATTTATTTAGCCAGGAAGAGCTACATTTTGGGGTTTAATTGTTGCTGATGTCATTGTTCTGTTGCACAGAAGACCACATTTTGGTCTAAAATCTGCTTTGCTTGAATGTTTTGTTTACCGACTATGGACTTTGGAGGTGGAAGAATCTCTTCTCTGACAAAAAAAAGAAAAAAAAGAATAAAAAGCATATCTGTATATAAACCTGTTGGTTGGGAACAAACATGAAGAAAAACCCCTTCAATATTCCTTCCTTCTACTAGGAGTCCCTGGGGTGAGGGAGACCAAAGACAGGTCTCCCTCACAGGAGAAGGAGGGTGCTTCTGTGGACACCAGGTTGAGCAAAAGAAACCAAGAGGGCAGGCATAAGCATGTTTCCTTCGCATGACTTGATTAAATAATTTTTTGGCAAAATGTGCACTTAACTTTTTAACAGAAAAGCATATTTTTTGTGAGCTGAGAAAGTGTGTGCTCAATGCTACCCATGTTCTTTCAGGAACACAGCAAAAAAAAGTGAACAAAAGCTATGAAGGTTACCAAGCATGGGTTACAGGGAATGCCCTAGCACAAGGCAGACTGGTGGCAGAGATGAGCTGGGGGAGTAATAGGGGAAAAACACATCACCAGCTGGCTCAGCTTTTCAGGGCCACAGCAAGATTACATAATAGGTTTAGATTGTGAGTGTTACTGCAAGAAAGAAAAATAACTAGTGGATCTAATAGTTATGTCCTTAGAGAAGAACATAAATTGTTATATTAAATATTGTTTAGTCACTTGGTTGATGCTTGCCACTAATGAGATTTTAACATGAGAAAATTTAGTATGATTTTACTATTCAATTAATGTAAAAATACCCTCAAATTCCTAGAAAGAGGAGGCTCAGTGCAGTTGTTCCCATTGTATAGATGCTACCTAAGTGCCCACAATTCTTGTTGCTTTGCATTAACATTAATGATACTGTACAATGGAGTATCCAGGTCTTCAGAGATGGCTTTTAGAATTCAGCAGTGTTTTATTCACATATTTTTCAGCATGTGAAATACAGGCATTATGTTTTTCTTAAACACGGAGGCCATCTTGTGGCAAAATGTGGGTATTTGTATTGAAATACTAATTTAGGTTGAAAAATGAAGTCCACTTAGTTGTAATATTTCCAGTATTATTTCTAATGCTATCGTACCTTGAAGCATGGTCATAATATATGTACGTTCTGACAAGACTTGCTGAGCCTGCAGTAGAATATTCATTCCTAAAGAGAAGTCACTGAAGACAAAAGATCTTGTCACAAAATGTTAGGGCACTGAGAAAAGTGTGATAATATTTTCCACTCGTAACAAGCCAGTTTACATTTCAAAAACATCTGTATTTATAGAAAAAAATTAAAGGAAGCTTGTCCCAGGGAAGGTGTTAAGTTCCTCATACATAATTTTACAATTTAAAACTGATAATCCTATAGGATGAGACATTGCTGAATAGATGAATTCAACTAATTAATACTATTCCTATTTATCTTCTATTTTGCAAGGCAATTTTCTCGTTTATAGTAGTAATTTGGAAATCTTGCAAATATATGACCTGAAAATAAAATACCCAGATTGATAGTGTATATCCCAATTAGGATTTGTCAGCAAGACATACAGAGATTCTAAATATTAATACATTGTAGATTAATAACTTTTAGAGTAATATTTAATGTTTATAATATATTATTAAAGGGGGGAAGGTTGAATGAGGAAAATAATTGGTGCATTGAATCCAGAAGAATAATAGTAGCTAAAAAATAATTACGCACAGACAGGGTTGAAGAAAGAGCTGCATCTATTGCACATTGCTTGAGCAGTAGGGAAACCTCACAGGTGTGACAGTCGCTACAGTCACAAATTGATAGCTGTATGTGTAAATATCAAGCAGTCAGCTTTCTCCCAGAATTATGTGATTGACTGACACTTGCCAACTACATTGAGCCTTTCACAGAAATGTCAAAGTTCAGCTTTATAGAGAAATCTGTGGTGTGTTCTATGAGGTGGATTGCAATATAGCAGCAACTAACAGACAACTGTTGATTAGCATATTATTTCAGTAAAAACAGTTATATAAATCCCAACCCTACTATTGCTCGGACTTAAAAACTAAGTCAGCATTCTGGAAAGAAATAAGTTTTTAGGTATTAAAATACATGGGTAAGGTTTACACCTGGTTTACCTGAACAAGAACTCAACATAATAAATGCAATTTCAAAGCACTGCATTTTAAAACTTGTATGAAGAAATATTCCTTTTTCCAAATTTGATGGAAACCTTGAATAAAACCATTACCACAATAGGTGAAAGTGAGGCAACAAATCTGGTAAATTCTGGAAACAGATTGGATATTCACATATGGTAACACTGAGATCTGCTATGACGTTCACAAGTATAAAAAACATTCACTGAGAATATAAAATTCAGGCTTAATTACTAACAAATTGGAAAGTAAAAAGAATTTTCCTCTGTCTGTGCTTTGCAATGATCAATTATTCCTTCCTCTGAAGAACCTAGTAGCTGTTCTTACTGGATGTAGAGTAATCCACATATCACACAACGATTCATAAGATTCTATGTCAATTTAGTATGGTATGTGCAAACAGCTAACGTCCTTAGAAATCTATGCAGACCAGTCTGTAATCCTTCACACATGTATTTTCAACGTTTCACTTTTCCACAGCAGAAATGTTTACTTTTTGCAAGCAAGGATATTGCTGTTATACTTTGTTACTTTGTATCCTCTTTACTAGGCAAATAAATCAGCAGTCTGGTCCTTGACTGGTATCCCTGCCATTGCTCATACAGAGATATCACAGAAATATTCACCTTTCGACAAGAAAGAAGAGAAATGGAGCTGTTAGTTGCCAGTGATTCTGTCAAGTGAACGCTTTATTTTGCCACTTAAAACGAAGTTGTTCTGAAAGATCACTTCTGCCACTCTTCCGCAAATAGCGAGACAGGAGCTGCTGTTTATCAGCCGACCTTGGAAGGGTCTTTTTCCAGCAGCAAAGCAGCTCATAGATCTGGTGTGTTAAATTATCAGGGAACTTCAGTCTAACAAGCTGAAGTACGCTCTGCCGAACAGGTAAGCATAAAGCAAGCAATGATGTATTATCTTCTGCAAGCTCTTCTGCAAGCCAATATAGCAAGCTGTCCCACAGGGCCTCTGAAGGGCAAAAATTAGTAAATTAAGAGCATTATTCTTCTGCTGTGTAAATCTTTCTCATTTGAAAAGCTTTCTAAAGCCGAAGGCTTAGTAGGTGAATTTCCCAATTAAACATGGTTTGGGTTTTACTTTAATGAAGGTAACATCACTTCTTATTTCTAATGTAATTTTTGGTAACAGCACTGAGACATGAAGTGAATTTAGTCAAAAGCATATTCAACAATGATCTATAACTTTTGGAAGTGCATGGGGAAGCTAGCAATAAAATCAAAGGGTTTTGGCATTTCCTATGACTAATACATAACTTATATTAGAGCTTTCCAGTACAAATTGAACCTCCTTATACAGAAAATTATATGCTGTGCAAGCATTCTGCCACAACATTGTCTTACAAGAGCTTTTGCACTTCCTGGGAAACAGACCACTTTTTTCTTGAATATCTTTTAGCGCACAGTAACTATTAGTTCAAACAAAATGGTAGCTCCTACTTTGCTTTTATAAACTAAAGAATGTTAACTAGCCTAGTCTTGGTTCATAAAAAATCATGAGCAGTCACAAGCAGAAAGGTATCTCCTTGCTTTCTTCAAGTAGGGAATATTGTGGAATCATAGGATGATTTAGGTTGGAAGGGACCTTAAAGACCAGGGCGGGCGGGTTGGAACTAGATGATCTTTAAGGTCCCTTCCAATCCAAACCATTCTATGATTCTATGACCATCTAGTTCCAACCCCCCTGCCATGGGCAGGGACACCCTCCACTAGACCAGGTTGCTCCAAGCCTCATCCAGCCAGGGATGGGGCATCCAGAGCTTCTCTGGGCAACCTGTCCCAGTGCCTCACCACCCGTACTGGGAAGAATTTCTTCCTGATGTCCAATCTAAATTCCCCATGCTATGTGCATTTGCATAGAGACATTTAAGCTGGGCCCCTGATGGAGATGACTTACTGGCTAGAGGGGCTGGAATTTCTTTGTGCTGCTCTTCAGGTGCTCTCCAGCTGACCTGTGATCCTTCTCCAAGTTCTGGGCATCTATTGCTGTCACTGGTATCAAACTGGTAGGAGTGGGATGGATTTGGGCTCCCCTCCTCCACCAACCTTAGTTTAAAGCCCTCTTCACCAGCTTGGCAGTCTGTGACTAAAGATGCTCTCCCTCTTCTCAGACAAATGAACCCCATTACCCCCAGTAAACCAGGTTTCCCAAATTTTAAATTGTCAGTTACAGCTGAAATGAGTCTTGATATTTAAAGAAAAGTAAATAGCAAGTATAACTATTACTTATAGCATACTATTCTTGCTTCAATTATTACTGTATTAATGTATTATGTATATGTTCTTACCTGATGAATCAGAAGAAATTATTTTTGTGCTTTGTGGACGGTTGATCAACTTTTCATGCTATTGAAAAAAAATGTTTTGAGGAAAGAGAAATGAGTAAAAGATGAAGCATAGAATATGCAGGTGGACTGCAGTAAATCAGTGTTTAAGATTGGTCCTACCTACACAGACAATTTTTGTCATTATTTTAAAAAGTTCATACCATCAGCAGCTATTAAAATAATGAAACTAAGTCTGTTTACATTAAATGAATGTTTACTGCATCGTATTTAAAAGTTTGATTTATGCAACTTCATAAATGTTTGACCAGTAGTATTATGTCATGACTTGTGTATAGAAAGTGGCTATATAGAAAATCTGTATAGAATCTTTGTAGATGAAATGGATTCTAATTGCAAATACTGCATTAACTTTGCCCTGCTGTCTCTGTGTTCTTATTCCAGCTGTGTGCATAGCATACTGTTTCAAGCAAAATAAGATTATTGAGGTATGCAGTAGCTATTGTTAGGTCTAGAAATCATGCTACGTTTGTAGCTATAGTTATTACTTTTACATGGTTCAACATTTAATTATAAATCACTAATAATCACCAGAATTCAAAAGTCAGGTTCCATTAGAAAGTACAAAGTTCTGTCTCTGAACATTGGAGAGAAGAAAAAAAATGACTTTTCCTATGACTGATAAAAAGGAAGGTGGTGTGGGCTTTATTTTTGTTTCCTACTCTATATAGAACAAGAAATTACTTGCATAAGCATTGAGCTCTAGAAGAGATTAATTTGTGTCAAGTGACATTCACCTCTTTTTTTGATAAAAGCTGTATTTGTAGTCTCTTAGTGCCCACATTACTTTTGTCACATACATTCAGTTGTATTACCTGGTTGTTTATGTTCAGCTTTCACTGTGAGACTTGCTCCAGGTTTATTCACGGAGGTCCTTTTTTTCATTTGTGGATTAAGAGCACGAAACTGACTGAATAAATTACTTTTCCTGCTGGGCATACTGAGCCTTGCTGAACTTATCTGAAATACTTTCATAATAAAGACTTTATATATTGTTCAATATTTGGAGTGTTTCATTGGTACTGAGCTACACAACCAAAAGGTCAATATAATCATAACTGTTGCCTATTTACGTGTGAATTAAACAAATTTTCATCAGGCCTGTACTCAGTCATCTTGGTAGGTGGCTTCAGTGTGCATAGGATGCACACAGTATGCACAGCTTGGCAGTGCATTTTGAGACCTGAATCTGCCTTGTCTTGCATACTTCTACAGCAGTTCTGTCACTGGATGTGCCCGGTGTGCAGATAGCTTAACACAGCTAAAAAAGCCCTGAAAATAAAGGGAATATAAAGGTCTTCCAGAAGGGGTCATTGTTTTTCTTCCAAGACAGTTTTCTTTGGCTTTGTTTAACTATGCATTTATATTTAAACTTATTTTCATTCATTAGTGAGAATTTAGCACCTCAAAGGTCGGTATGAGATTTTAAAAGTTATTGTAGATGAACTCAATTACCCATGCACTGACTTTAATCTGAACTACTTTATGCTACTTAATGTTAAAATAGTAAAAATTATGAGTTGAAAACGAGTGTTGTTTAGAAATAGTGTAATAATATACAACACACTAGATCTAAAAAATTAAACCTGTCTTAGATATAGATTAAATATCTGTGGTGATGTGCTAAATTCACCCACAGGTCAGCTGCGCTGGAGTGTAGCCCCACTGTTCTGGTTGGCAGCGTAAGTAAAATACTCTTAGCACTCAAAGCAGTTTTCCAGTCTGGAAGGCCCTTCAATTAGCTAAGTAACTGCCTTTCTGAAGCAGAGGATCACATGCTATTTTGCTGTTAGACAGTCATTAGACATAAAACTTCAGCAGAATAGTAATTTGATAATGCTTGTATCTATTACAACAATGTCTTTTGCAAAGCACTCTGATTTCAGGCAGTAATAGTGAAGTGCTCTGGCAAATGGACCTCTCAGATATGACCAGACTCTACTAGCATACCAAACAGGTCAGACAGAAAAGGAGAAATTAAGCTTTTAAACTCTTTGGCCCAGTTCCTCATAAATACAACTGCTTTGAGTTCAGTAGAAATATTACTGATATGTACACACATGCTTGACAATTAACCTAATCCACTGTATTTAACTTGTGTTTAAAATAACAGGTTTTACCAACCAGTGTTTTCTGATGCTGAGGAACTGAAAGCTCCATACATAGGATTTGTTAGTGAATCAGTTACTTTTGTACAGGTGTAGCACGTTTAAACTAAACCTAGATGTGAATGGTTGCATATAAGGTAAGCAACCACTGCTTCCAACACTGTGAGAAACGTATTTGTATAAGAATGGATGATGTGGGAACATACATATAAAAATGGCTTATAATCTAGAATCATAGAACAGTTTGGGTTGGAAGGGGCCTTACAGACCATCCAGTTCCACCACCCCTGCCATGGGCAGGGACACCCTCCACTAGACCAGGTTGTTCCAAGCCTCATCCAGCCCGGCCTTGAACACTGCCAGGGATGGGGCATCCACAGCTTCTCTGGGCAACCTGTGCCAGTGCCTCCCCACCCTCTCCAGGAAGAATTTCTTCCTGATATCCAATCTAAATCTCCCTGCTTTCAATTTAAACACATTACCCCTTGTCCTATCACTACAGGCCCTTGTAAAAAGCCCCTCCCCCCAGCTTCCTTGTAGGCCCCCTTCAGATACTGGAAGGCTGCAATAAGGTCTCCCTTATCTATGTAGTTATTGTCTTCTCTCCCCTGTTCAGGAGAAATATAGGTGGGAATTTTACAGAAATGAGTGAAAACCAGGCATTGTGGATGGGTCTAACTTTATCATCCAGGGGAATACAAACCAAAGCAAAACAACAAAGCAAAGCAAAAAATTCCAAAAAACACGCACATGAAAAAGCCAAAACTTCATTTTACTGAGAAAGTTCATTCCTATTGTTACTGGCAAGACTGAGTGTTTGTGGTCTCGTGTGCATTAAAACTAATCTATTAACATGGTTAAACTTAACAGAATAGTAGAACTGTAAATAGTCTTTGCCATTCTTACCCTGCTATTTTGGGATTTTATTCCCAAACCATGAAAGTGTCCCCCACCATACTGGAAGCAAGCGAGAAGTCCATCAACAACGCTACAACTTAGAGTTGCAAGTCAATTAAGTCAGTCACAATTAAGTCACAAAACCCTTATTGTGACAACTGGAATTCTGTAAACAGCTGCGTTAGTGTGAACAGTACTGTATGTGACACAATTGTCTGCAAGACAGATATGAACATTATGTTTAGATACGCTTGTGAGATTTCTGTGCTACTGCAATACAGCAATTAAGTGCAACACGTAGCAACAAATACATGTAGCAAAAAAATACATGTAGCATTGAATCTAGGAAAACTGAAGGATGATTGCTTGAGTGTATGTTGATGCACACAAATGTGGTCAGATAGTTCTAGATGCTTGGGCAATATATATTGGTATATATCTGTGTAGGACTAATCACAGACAGTGTCAGTCTGGGTTTGTATTTTATGAACATTAACACAAGACTTGTACTTTAATGAAATGGTGAATAGCAGTTGCATTTCACAGATGGCTGGTGGTTATATGATTAGTGCATTACATTTCTCCTTAATTGTGTTTTCTTATCCAATTTTAACTATTTCCTTCTATTTCTTTTATTCATTAGAAATCTCACCTGAATGTGAAGATATACCGGATTCAAATATGTTATTTGGGTCATGGAGAGTAAAAGCAGCATAAAAATTATGGTTTTTACTGTCAGTGCCTTCATCACTGTTAATAATTTAGAACACATAATGAAATACCTAAAGCAATTAGAATTTCCTTTTCATTGTTCTGGCATTTAATTGCACCTGGATCATAAAGTTTAATATATGGTTCTGTCTCTATTCCAGTCAATTCCTTTTCTAACTCAAATTTTTAACTGCTGAAAATATCCTGTGAAAATGAGTTCACCTTTTGATTATTTTCGTATGTAAAAGCATGTTCTTTTGTATTACTGGTGACACCTGCCACTGACCAATATCATTGTTCTTCTGTCCTGTGAAAGCAGACATAATCATCATTCCTTTTGCAGTTCCTCCTGAATATTCATAAGTGTATACATTATTTCAACTTCTGTAAAAACTGCCCGCCTGATGTGCTGTCATCAATGTCTTTGCCTCAGAACCACTCCATGTTTCTGATTGCCTTCTTTCCTCTGTCAAATCCTCTTGTGACTACAACTGCAGAGTGCAGTCATGATGCGGATGCCTCATGGATATATGGTGTAATCTTGTTTTCATTATTGTTCTCTAATAATTTGCAATACTGTGTACTGTTATTAGACATCAATTATTCTAAAGTTTCTGATGAATATGTTAGCATGGATCTGTGTGGGACTTTACTAGTAGTTGTTTTCCCTTGAGAAAACCAACCGCTTTTTCCAACTCCTGCCTATTCTTCAGCCATCAAACAAGTCAAAAGAGAATTATTATTTTTTTTAATTTATGTGAGTTTGTTCAGTGTGGAATTCAAGATTTACTTGACTGGAGAAAGGTGCGAAGATCAAAACAGTGAACAACATTTAACTTTGTGTTAAGAAGTGTTACATGCCACTGGACAGTGGTGTGAGTGAAACTCCCATTTGCCTTCTGTATTTATATACTAATATTAAGGTATGTTGTATTTAATTTAGTAATTATTCACTAAAGTCAAATAATCAGCTTCATTAATGTTTTATAATTCTTCAAAGATAAGTGAACTATCTAAATTATTAAGGAATATTTCTCCTCTATTAAAAAACCTGACTTAAGGCATTACTGATTTTAAATTATTACACCGGATGAATGG
This sequence comes from Rhynochetos jubatus, assembly GCA_027574665.1. NCBI lineage: Eukaryota > Metazoa > Chordata > Aves > Eurypygiformes > Rhynochetidae > Rhynochetos > Rhynochetos jubatus. Next base: position 64,547,282 of record CM050651.1, on the reverse strand, counting down.
AAGATAGATCAAAAATTATTCACAAAAACTAGAAAAGTATAACATTTTGTGTACTAAGATGACTTGCAACATAAGGGAAGATGTTATTTTGACGTTATTCTTCATTCTATAGAGAGAGAGTTCATTCTGTGTAAGACAAAGTACAAATCACATAATGAAAAATCAATGCACAATTTTTTTTCAAGCATTTTGATGCCTTTCGTAGCCTAATATTTGCATTTAGTGAAGATTGACTACTTTGAAATGCACATCTTAAAAAATATTTACCAGAAGCAAAAGAAAAATTATTTACAAGATGCTTCAGCACTGCTTTTCTGAAGCGATGCAATAACTCTGTCTGTAACCAGACTTCTTGTGCATCAACCTTGGGTCCTCTGTACTTGAACTGATTCAGTTGAAAGGAGAGCCACTACTCAAAAAATAGATGTAGAGAAAATATTCTCAAAGATTATCACCATTCCTGAGATTTGGCTTAATTTCTAATATTAACTATTTTCCAGCAATGATTGTGTTCTACAGTTCCTCTGTTTATTTCCATTTCAGTGTGTAGGCTGCCTGGGTGCTCCTGTGTACCCACATATAATATGTACTCTCACACAATTATACAGACTGATCAGACTTCAAGATCTCAGCCACATTGGAAAGAGGAAAGACAGCCTTAAAGTTAGTAGGAGAAGAGGGGTAGTGAAAAATATTTGTTTTGATTTAGACTGTTACTGTATGTATTTTGATATTAAAATGTATATAAATTTAATAGCAGTAGTCTAGCAGCAGCTTTTTGTACACTGCATGGAGCTTACACCTAGGCTCTTTTAAAAGATTAAAATGAGATTTTAGTGCAGGAATATTAATTTACGTAGGAATAGCTTTCACAGGAGATGGAGACAATTGCCCACATGGCTGTACTGCAGAGGCTTATCACGCATAATAGGAGAATCAGGTGCTAGGAGAAAGACAAGTTACATGAACCATTTCATGTTCCTACAATTTGCAATTCTGCACTCCCAAGACAAGGATATGAAGAGTATATAACTGGCACTTCAGTAATAATTTCTCAGGGCCATTCTATCTGGGGAGAGCAAAGGGGTGAAAAACTTCTGGTAAACACATTTTTCCATGATCATGCTTGGATGAGGGAGCCTCCCACCTGCTAAGAGAAATTATGAGGCTGTTTGTACATTGCTGATGGATCAGAACTGCTCCATCAGTGGCTCCTGGGTGTATCTGTAAAGCAAAAATCATACCAAAATCCTTTTGCCTAACAAACACGTGGCAAGGGAAAAAGGGAAAGATCTCTAACATTATCAAGTGAGAAACCCACCTTCGGTAATGTCAGTGCTAATTTACACAGCGGAGAGTGGTGTTGATAGTCACCATATGGTAAGGGATGTCCCCATTCCTTGGTTAGCATCTCTCTGGTGATTTTATAGAACACTGCTGTTCCTTTGTAATGAGGTGAGCTGTAGTTACCAAATTCATCCACTTCTTTAATATGGAGCTCCAGCCTGGGTTTTCTTTGCGAATGAAAAATCAGCTTGTAAGTGTTCCCAAAATCTTTTCCATTCTCTGTAGTCCATTAAAAAACAAACAAACAAACAAAAAAACTTCAACACTCTATTTAGATGTGTGGCATCTAAAATAATTCATTAGGCTGAGTCAAATAAATCTGATCACACACTGTTCAGTTGTTCTTTAACATCATTTTTATTATTTTATATTGAACATCTGAATGTCAAACATTCCTGCCAGTCTGCTTCAGTCATTGAAATATCTTCATAGTTTGCTCTCTTAGCCCCTGAACTGTTGGCACAAGTGGTGAAGGCTGTGCTACAATTTGAAAAGTAAGGAAAGGGGATAAAGTACATAACACAGAGAGAAATAAAAATAAATTGGTGTTATGAATGGAATTAGAAGTATATGTTTCTGATTATTCAGGATGGATATCTGTCTATCTGTAACAACAAAATGAATGGAGGCAGAGAGGTTTATGCATTTTTAGGATTTGTAATTCCATTTTAATTGATACATATATAACACTATTCTTTGCATATATAAGCAGGCATTCCTTGGGGACTGGAGACCTCTTTTTGAAGAATAATCCCTTATTTAGGGTAAATGGAATTTTCAATGGGAGAGTTTATGTACAAAATGTTCAGAGGGTCAAATATACATTTATACATTCTTTCCAATATTGACAGAAAAGACTATGTATTTTTGGGTGAAAATTATCCTGAGGTTTCTTATCTCTTTTCCCTTTAAGCAAATCTCGGAATGGTGGCAGCCACTGCATGGAATTTTCAAGGCTGCTAATGGAAACAACATAACTCTATCTCATCACCTCAATGTGTGCAACTCAGGAAAAACAACGTTTTGCCCTGGATTTCGGTCTTTAATCTTGCTCACTTTAAGTGAATTTACACCGATAAAAGAGCAGACCCTTTTTGTGTGTGTGTAATCTGTATAATTTCTATCAAATGTTCTTTATATTAAAAAGCCATTGATGGAATCCTGCCCTTTTGAAACAAAAGATAAAATACCAGCAGTTTCTGAGGGACCAGGTTTCACAGCATGCCAGAAATTGGAAGATATCTCTGAAGATCATCTTGTCCAACCCCCTTGCTCAAAGCCGGGTCAGCTAGAGCAAGTTGCTCAGGATCTTTTTCATCAGGTACATTTTATTTTTCAGTTAGAGCACTTTCACATATAGTTCCATGCACCTAGCATTTACAAGAAATAAAACACTGAAATATCTAAATAGGCTGTCACTAACCACAGTCCACTAATGTTCAGATACTGTATTTCTGAACAGATGAGGTGATTGATAACATCGATGCAGATGCAGGAATTAATTGCCTTACCTGAAGCAAAAATATTGCCTCTAAATCTAAAATGAATCTGCTCTCCTTCTCTTAATGGGAACTGCTGCGTAGGTTCTGGGGGACCGAAGTAGCCCTCCTCATGGAGATTTTTAAGTCTGCAGGTCAATTCTTTGGATGCAGATAACAAAACTACTATTTTATATGGATTTTCTCTTTTCTGATACAGTATCACATTAGCCATTGTAGTACGAACAGCTTCTTCCATTGCCTGGGCAAAGAGGAGAAGGTACGTGTTTTCCAAGAGGAATGAAAGGCGAATGACAACAAAGCTGTATTAAAAGAAAAAATGGCAAGAAAAATAGTATCTCTATCTTAAATAACTTTATCAATGGCTAAAAATTTATTATGCAAAATTATACAGGGCTCAGGCTCCAACGGACCTTTTGCTAACTCCTTTTCATTGTTTCCAGCACATCAAAGGATAGAAATTTGCCTGCCTCTGTAGTGCAGAGCACATCCACTCTCTATCTATGAACTCAATGACATATGAATTTTAGATGAAAGTTAAGAGAATATTTCTGGATAAGAAATTCCAAAAGCTATTATGGTTTTGCAGTTAGAGCTAAATCACATTTTTCAAATTAATATCTGCATTTCCTGTTTCAAGTTTTGTATGTATTACATTGTGTACAGTCTGTAGGTGAAAAATATTAAAACAAATTTATTTTTCCATAATTAGGAGTAACAAATCTGAATGATCTTACATTGCAAAGTGGAAGAAACACATGCTGGCAACTTAATAATTGATAGTAGATGATTTCTTAACTCTACTGATTTCCATTGATCCATATGCTTGTAAGTAAATATTTTAGTAAATAAAATCTAATTATTCATACATTACCTTTCTAAATGCTCATTTAGTTCAAATGATACAAGCCCACTTCGTGCATTCTGGATAATAACATCATCAAACACCTTCCACCCCTCTTCTTTGTTTCTGTGACCTAATAATTTCAAAGTATCACTGAGATTCTCTCCATTTTTTTTCCCAGAAGTACTCACAGCCCTGGAAAGCCAAGGAATTGTAGGGAAAAAAACATAATGAAAAATAGATCTTGCAGAAAGAGTCAGCTAGTATTTGTAGCTCTGCTTTCCCTTCTGCTTTCCTTGATGACTGCATGTGTTTTTCACACCTTGGTGAAAATTTACATGTGGAACTACTCCAAAGTATGTAAGTCATATAATTGTTAAGATATATTTTAAATTTTTTTCAATTCTCCAGAAAGAGGAGAGAAGGAGGAAAAAGTTTTCTGCTAAATTAATCTCATTATCATTAAATATTATACACAGTTATTATTATGGATTGGTCTTAAGTGCTTCATCAAGATTTAGATTCTCTAGAAATAGATATCTAGAAGAAAAACAAACCCACCTTTTCTTCTGGAAGCAAATAGTACTCAATAAACACAAAAGGGCTCAGAAAATAAGACACAACTGCTAACCATTATCTCTTTCAATAGAGAACATAAAAGTAGCTTCTCTTCATATCAATTGATTACTGTGATGTCACACTCAGAATCAAGCACCTGTGCCATGAAATGCTCTGGTTAATTTATCCCAATGAATGAAACATGCGTTTTGGTGGTTTTTTTCAGAAGAACATAACTCTCTTCTCACACACACCACTCCTTATCAGTTTTTTGGTTTTTTGTTGTTTGTTAGTTTGTTTGTTTTTCAATAACTGGATATTAATAACTCATTCACCTCAAATGCACACCCTACGTACAATCCAGAAAAGAAATTACTCTAGATGGGACAGCCTCAGCATTTCTCAAGAATACAGCCTAAGTTGACTTGCAAATACAGAAAAATCTTGGCATCATTTTCTAAGGAATTGGTATAGAAATAAGCACTCAAGCCATGATCTTTTCATAGATGTGCTTTGACTGAGAATCTAAAATACCATTTAGGCTGGTGTTAAGAACAGACAGATGCCATGAGGATGCTGCCACACAATGAAATGCTTTTGGTAAAGGAAATGAAACTTGAATCTCTTGTAAACTAACATGAGCACCGTTCCCTAAGATGAAATTTGTGATAAAGGTGGATGTATAGCCTAAGCGATCAGTGTGAGTGCAAGCTCTTTTTAGATGAGGTCAGCTTTGGCTTTTTTTTCACCAGAAAGTTTTTTCCATATTCTCATGTGCATGATGGATAAATTTCATTGAACTGCCAATCAAAAACTGAAATTCAGAGGTTTTTTTAGGAGTCCCCATGTTTCCATGCTTTTTTTAGACATTCCAAAAGGTCTGAATTTTAGAAATTTTGTAGTGAGTCCTTCAGAAAAATCTGGCCCTTTATGTAGTTCAGCAGTTACCACAAGACTGATGTACTCCAAACTGTCGTGTCATCAGTTTTGACTCAGGTAACCATTGTTATGTGTAGAAGCAGAGACCAGAAAATTCAAAACTCAGACCAGCCAAACCACCAACTGGTAAAATAATGACCAGAGCAGCTTTGAGATGTGGTTATTCTCTATATTCAGTGTTTGGCTTTTGTGGGAATGGCTGAATATTTCTTGCTGAAAATAAAACATGCATAGTTCATCCTGACTATATGAATTTTCCTGGTGAAGCTATAGCATGAGAATTATGGGGATTTGTCACAGGGTTTCTAACAATGTTTCTAAGTATAGCAGACTCTATTAAGCAACTAACACATTTTTAATACAAAAAATATTGATTAGCACTGTTAAAATTAACTCATTTTCGTGTTTTGAAAATGCTGAATTTGTAGTGAGGTTGTTCTTACCGAGGATGGTATGCCATAGCAACCCTCTTTACTGTAGCACTAATAGCTCTTGAATGTTCTGTTTCATCTCCTTGCCTTTTTTTTTCTGGATTTGGAGGACAGGGTAGAGTAATAGTGACTGAGTTGTTAAATGGCTGGGCTGAAGGATGCAGGACGTAAACCAGTGCACTAGTAGCTACCACTGAGTGGAACATGTCATGTCTTGCTTTCAGTGCGGAAACCAATGATGGTTCAATTGGCTGAACCTAAATAAGGAAAACAGTTGTACAGTTAATTTGGAAATGAATAAATATTCTCTTACATTTCTGCTTTTTTACAAATTGATTTACCTTTTGGAATTGGATTAGACTATCACAGAAGCTTTAGGCTCCTCTCTATATCCTGGAAACAACCTTATCAACTCATCAGCACTTCATAGAATTCACAACGAAGTTCTTGAAAGTCATCAAAATCCGGAAACTTTACTGACTAAAATATTTTGATGGTTTTGTTCCTGCTTTGAGTTCAAGTTATGAAACTCCTAAGCTCCCTTAGAGTTTGATAATTTTCTAAGATTTTTCAAATTTGTATTTGTTCCCCTATTAATTTTACTTTCTCTGTACCTTAGAATCAATGTTTTTTATGGGAGAAGGGAGAAATGCATTATAACTAAAGCAAATTTTGAGATTATTCTCAGCCTAAAACTAAGGTGATAAAACCTTCTTTGGAACTGCCTGCCACAAATGATGAAAGTCAGGTGAGAAAACCGTTCTATTAACTTAAACACTGGGCCAAACTGTTGAAGTCTGCAGTTGATGCTTACATCATTGTTGAAAACAACTCTATTTTCTGAAGTATATCAAACAAAGGTAGAGCATTCTTCCTTTTAGCTAGAGATATCATGTTGACTACAGACAGTATTATGTGGCTCTAACGAAGCTGACAGGAAATTATTTGCTGTGTATACAGGAAGTGGAGCTGCAATCACTTTTCACTTTTTTTAATAATGAAACAGCTTGTCCTTTAACATTATTGGCATCCTTGCTTCAGAACTGATGAGATAACAGATTTATGGAACAAATATTATGTATTTCAAGCTCACCTTTAACTGCATGTGTGCTGAAGAACTGAATGTTTCTGGAGGGTAATAGAAAGAGATTCTAGAATCCACGCTCAGCTTTTGCAAGAGTCCCGTTTTTGGAACAGTAAATGTTTCTTTTTTTAAGCATGACAACACGGAAAAAACACCCAGCTGATAAATTTTCACTTCTGCAAAGGTTTCCTGCATAAATAAAACATGGGGTTAGAGTACACTGGAGGGAAAGGAAGCTGCGTTATGCAGCAGATGAGCAATTTGAGAAGGGAACATTATTTATAGAGCAAGGTGTGAAATGAAAATAAATTAAATATTATTGCCACCTGGATACCATTAATGACATTTCATGTATTGTCAGTGTATGATAGGGTGAAATGAAATAAGCTCGTAAAATGCGTGATGAATCTGGCCCAGTGCAATTCTTTTGCAGCTAAAAAAGCCTATCCTGTGGTTTTTTGAGATGGAGTTTGGACTCATACACACAGAATTGTGTTACTTCTCCATGATCTGAATGCAAAATAATTCTTCTTAAGCTTTTACTTTTATTACACTTATTTACAAAAATCATGAACCACTATTCAATCATTACTATTGTGGCATCAAGCACTTCCTTTAACATTACGAGCAAAAAAAGGGCCTTGTTAAAAGCTAGGTTTCAAATAGAATTAGTTCTTGAGAAAGTGAGAACAACAGTTCAATTTAACCCTATGTAATGGGCAATATGACTTAATAATGGCAATTTTACTTGTATAACTCCGCGGAGGCTTAGCAGGGAACCTTGAATGATGTTTTTACCGTGCTCAGATAAGAGGTTACCAACCTTATGGTTTCCTTGGTATCCCTCCAATGAAACAGGAGTTAAGTAATTTGATTGGAAGTTCACATCAGTCACCTTCACCATAATCTCCCGATAATTTCCTCTGAAGCATGAAGTAAATGGGATTGCAATGTGGATAGGGAAAGGGATTGCTTTCTCATAATCAGAGCATTCAATACTGATGACATTGCTGACCAACTCCTCAGAATCATCCACCACCAAGGAACTAGTGTCATTGACTATCTTACACTTCAGATGCTCCAGAGTAGTTGCAGGGGCTTTAATAACACAAGCTAATTCATGTTCATTCTTACCACTCTCTTCCACTAGAAATCTGGAGAAAAAGAATATAAAATATAATTCTTTGTATTTTGGGTGGCAGGGTGTCTTCTATTTTCAATTAAATACTTTAATGATGTGCTACATTGTAGCATAAGCAGATAATTCATAAAAACATGTTTACGAATATATGGGAAAATAATGAAAAATTTATATTTAGCTCATTTCAGAACAAATTATTGTAGAACTGACTAATTGGGGTCCTTTCCTACTGATTTCCAACAATTTTGGAATTATTGACTTTATTGGCTGTGACTCAGCCTCTCTCTGGCATAAAAAAAACCCAACAAAAAGTCTATGCAAACAAATTGAAAGTTAGAATTTAGACCAAATGGAAGATCTTCATTATGCATGCCTAAGCTGTAAACTCCCATTGTGTGCATGACCAGTAGCTGTTTAGTGCATGCGTATAAAGTTTATATGCATGCTAATAAGCAATATTCATGTACATCTGTTCCTAAAAAGAGTAGAATGTACTTACTCTTTATTCACCCAATGCCTAGATTTCTGCACTTCTTCAGAATCGTTCATAGGAGGATTCACAGCAGTAAGATCATATGTTTGTGCTGAAAATGTGAAGGTAGTTAGGGCATTCCTAAAACCCTCATTATTTGTTTCCATTTTACTGTCTTCCATTTGCTCTGTCAGTCTATGTTCTTCACGTTCTACCCCTGTTGAAGATTCTTTGAGTACTGCCTTTTTTTCTTGTTCAAAAAGACTCATGACAGTTCTGTCATGAATGTCCTCCAATGTCCCAGATAAAATGCCTTCCCCACTGCTTGTAAGAACATCTTGAACAACCAGTTCTGCAGAGTTTTCAGTTACAGAGCTACCTCCATGAGGTTTATCTTTTCTACTGCAATCTTTCTTTTCTCTAACAGAGTTCATTAGTGTTCTGTCTTCACCATCTTCTCTTTTTATTGGAGGTTCTCTGATAATGTCCTGTTCTTGAGCAGATCTGTTTTCAGCTAATGCTGCAACAATGTCTTTTCCCATAGTTTTGGTTTTGCTTGGCTGGATTTGATTCACATTCTGACTTTCTGTCTTGTTCAGGGAAGGAGTTCTTTGGAATTGGTGACTAAGACTAGAAGATGCTGGCTCAGACTCTGTTGCTTCTTCAGAACAACACACATCTGTTTCTCTAGAAGAATTCTGAGCTATCTGGGTCTGAGAATCATCATCTTGACTGCAGCTAGCAGCAAAAAGTTTATTTTCTGCTTCTTGAAGGTGTGAGACTGTATTTATCAAATAACCCTTCATTTTCTGCAGATAATCTGTAATTCCATTGTATTCTGAGGAAAAAAATATATAACCAATTGAATTTTGCTACGAACATTAGCAAGAAATGTGAAAACTCTTATACACATACCTAACGAATTCCATCTAATTCCATGGTGCTATTAAATGTATTAAGCACAATGTATGACCTGGTTTCCATGTAATATTTTTGCATTTATTGCTATTGAGTGAATTTCTGAAGAATTAAATACGGACAAGTACATTTGTATAGTTGTCCAGGTACAATGATGTATTTGTTAAAGTACCACTGTGGCAACTCTAATGAACAGCTTTCTAGGGATCAGACACTAGCTAAATTCTTAATGACAATCAACCTAAAGCATGGAATTGGTAAATAATAGTCAAATCAATTTGGGAAGAACCTTACAACTAAACATTAATTATATATATTTCCTAAAATTGAATCCTGCAAGAATCTAACACATGGGTCTCTAACAAAGCTGTTACACATGGGCTCAATATTAAAGATGCCTAGCTGCTTTGAATTTTTGTTATGGAGAATAGAGGATGACACAAAAACACCAGCGTATATACAATGCTGAAGTTCAGCAATTTCTGGCATCCAGTTATAGGAATGGTGGAGGCTGCTTTTGTATATAACTTAAAAACATTTGGTGAAGAAAATCTCTGCTCTCATGAGACCCCCACCTCGAGCCCTCAGCATAAGAAGGATATAGACCAGTTGGAGAGAGTTCAGAGGAGGCCACGAAGATGCTCAGAGGGCTGGAGCACCTCTGCTATGGGGACAGCCTGAGAGAATTGGGTTTGTTTAGCCCGGAGAAGGGAAGGCTCCAGGGAGACCTTATTGCAGACTTCCAGTACCTGAAGGGGGCTACAAGGAAGCTGGGGGGAGGATGCCTTTTTACTAGGGCCTGTAGTGACAGGACAAGGGGTAATGGGTTTAAATTGAAAACGCGGAGTTTTAGATTAGATTTCAGGAAGAAATTCTTCACGCAGAGGGTGGTGAGGCACTGGAACAGGTTGCCCAAAGAAGTTGTGGGTGCCCCCTCCCTGGAAGTGTTCAAGGCCAGGCTGGATGAGGCTTGGAGCAACCTGGTCTAGTGGAGGGTGTCCCTGCCCATGGCAGGGGGGTTGGAACTAGATGGTCTGTAAGGTCCCTTCCAACCCAAACCATTCTATGATTCTAAGAAGGATGCACAAAAAAGCACAGTAACAATATGTGCCATTCATGTAAGATTTCATCTTTAACATAGTTATTTTATGATCATTCATTGTTCCTATCTTACACTTTTTCTTAATTTAAACCTACAGAGAGTACAGTTCAGAATAAAGTTTTTTTCTTCTTGAACTCAGTCTAAACATTATTCATTTACAACTCTTTCTCATTTCCCAAATGACTTGTTATTGGATTTTGACTTTAATTAAAAAAATAAAAAAAGCAGTAAACACTTATTTAATTTATTTTTTCACTGGTAGTTCAAAGAAAAATTACGTTTTTTTCTAAAGTACTGCTGTTTGTCCAGCGGCACTCTTACGATAATGAAAAAGAATTTCTAAATAGTTTAACCAGGCTGAGAAATAAACCAAAAGGATTGGAATAACATAGCTTGTACAGCTTTGTTTGCATAAGAGGTTGTAAAAGACCACTTCCCAGGCTCACTATATGGCAAAGTTCAACTTTTGCTAAAACTGCCAAAATTAATCTGTTTCTTCCCTGAATTCTGCATGTTGTAAACAAAACAAAAAACCCCCAAACAAATCGTACAGCTCTTCAAACTTACCTAAAAGCAAATTTTAAGATAACAGGGTCATTTGAAACAATGGCATTTTCCTACGCTGTGAATGTGACTTTTCTAATACTGCAGTGCTTAAAGCCAAGCAAATACGTGGCCTTGTAACGTTACACTGCCCGGCTGTGCCGCATGAAAAGCACTTCTTGTATTCTGTTACTGAGGTTAACCTCAAAATAAATCTTCTTTTGTGTTACCCCCTGCCACCATCACTTTTCTAACACTTTGTAGTCTGTGCTTTTCTGATGTTTGATAACACGGCTTTGGAATACAGTGGCACTTTATATGCAACTTTCTTTAAATCTTTTTGATGACTGTTTTATGGGAAATGTCAGATGAGGAAAAGCACTTTTTTGGAAGGGGAATGATACTGAATTCTTAGAAATCTAAACAAATCCACAAAATAATCACAGTGGCCATGAGGCCAACAGGGCAGAGTTAGTTTGATCTTGCAGTCTGGAAGCAGGTCCTGCTACAAAAATGTTCTTGTGTTATTAGGGACATTCTATAAACCTTTAGAACAAAGGCTTATAAATGCGGGCATAGCTAAAGATTTCTGCCAGGAGTCTCTCTCTCTATGCATCATGTTGTTTAGATCATTATTAGATGCAGAAATGTTAGCTTTCTGCTTTGATGCATGTTTGTTAAAATGTTGTTTCTGAGTAGAGAGGGTTCCATCATCACAAAATGATCCTGCTTTTTTTTTCAGGAAAAAAAATCCCAATTTGGTCCACACAATAAATAGCACTTTGACAAACACACTGTTCTTATAAATGCAAGAAATTAAATTTCCTGAGTATGCCTGTACACTAAGATGTCAGAACTCTTTCTTATTTGTCTAGTTATCTTTTTAACTTTGTTGTTACTTGTGGAGGACTGTAAACTACACATATTGGGTTTACTTGGAGCGACAGCCTTGCGAACCAGAAAGCCGGAGCAGAAGGAGCAGAGGTGCTCCAGGCATGGAGCAGAGATTCCCTTGCAGACCATGAGAGACCACAGTGCAGCAGATACTCACTCTGCAGCCCATGGAGGACCCCACACGGGAGCAAGAAGATAGTCTCTGAAGGAACTGCAGCCCATGAAGAGCCCACCTTATCCTGACAGGAACTGTGGGCTGTGGGAAGGACCCACCCCGGAGCAGGGAAAAATGTGAGGAGGAAGGAGTTTCAGAGGGCAACTCTTAGGGACTGACTGACACCCATATTCCCCGTTCCCCTGCGCTCCTTAGGATGGGAAGGAGGTAGGGGAGTTGCAAAAGAAAGATTGAAGGTGAGCCTGGAAAAAAGCAGGGATGGGGGAAAGGTGTTTGTTTAATTTTTGCCTGTTTTTCACTATCCAAATCTATTTCAATTGGCAATAAATTGATTTTTTTCCCTGCAGTCCAGTCCTTTTCGTCCATGATGGTAAGTGGTGATTTCCCTCTCTTTCTATTGATGCAAGAGCTTTTCTGTCATATTTTTCCCCCCTGTCATGTTATGGAGTGGAGATTGCCAGGTGGGCATCTGGTGTCTGGCCAAGATAAACCCACAAAATCATAATATTCATAAATCTTTGAAACAATTCTGTTTAGTTAATTATTTTTTCCCCACAAGTCTCATATTAAATCTCATCAATAGACTCAAAAACACTGTGATACAACTGTTGGAGTATGAATTCATTTGGTCTAATGAATGACTGAATACTGAAACACTAACAAATGAAAAGTAAGGTCCCCCAGCATCATCACATGGCAGAATTTATCATCCAATATACCCAGCTCATTCTCTTTACAGGTAAGTCCCTCCATACTTACCTGGACTTGCAGTCAGTTCCTTGTGTTTATCATGGAGAGCACTCAGCAAGCGGCAAGTGTCTTGAAGACTTTCCGTAATGTTCTCCAGCTGCTGGGTGAGAGATCTGCTCATCTCTTTTGTTAAAGAGGTCAGTTTAAGCACATACTCTGCTATACCTTCATTATCCAGATCACTTTTCAGAAGCACATCTCTCACTAGTGAGTTCAGGTGCCAGATTTTTTCCAAGAGTTGGTCTGATTTACCTGCAAGTGTAATCTTACTTTCAGCCATTTCCATTTTATATTCAGAATATACTACTACAATTGTTTTTGTGCCCAAACACTTCCACAAGGTGTTGTCCTTAATTCGGACTACACTGTTTAGTGTTTGTATCCTAAACAGCTCTGGAAAAAGTACTATATTCCATTCACATACTAACAAATCATGCTCTAGCTCAGAAATTCTGAGTTGATGTTGACTATTAAAAAGTTACTAGGTGACAGGAAGGAGTGGCTCTTCTGTAACTAAGGGCAAGGATTGCCAACAGATACCAACATACACCATGCACCTTTGAGGGACATTATGTAACTCAGTTATGTAGCAGTGACTTAAATTTCAGGAGCAATGAGAAATTTCTCACTTCGGTGGCTGTAAGTGATCAGTATCTATGAAATCAAGTTTTTTGTGAATTCATAATTTTATAGTCACCAACAATGAGGAAGTGTTTTCATTGCAAGCTAACATTAAATGCTGTAGGCCACTTTACACCGTTTTCTGACAAGCCTATTTCATTTGTTGTTCCAAGATATCAAATAGATGGGATGAGTCCAAGCTGCTGTGCAGTCTGGATGATGTATTTGAATTATGCATCAGCAATGCAAGAAGCTACAAATCTAATTTTGTGATTAGCAAAAATATTTATTAGCAATAGGTAGCTTTTGCAGGGTCTTGCAACCAACATGCTCCTGGAGGCAACCTGGGAGGAAGCAGGGCCAGTGCCTGGCAGGGCTCCTGTGCACTTCATGGTCTTCAGTGGGTGAAATCTGAGCACTGATACCTCAGTGATAGTATTTGCAATGATTTCAGTTTCACACAGCAAATTCAGGAAAAGAAGTCTCACCAGGACAGCAAGAAAAACAAGTGGAGGAACACTGCTGACATTCTCTTACTGATGCTAGTTAGCATTGTGATGAGCCAGGGGAGGACAGGACTGAAACCCCCATAAGCAGATTTCAGTACTGGGCTAAATCTGAAGTATCACATACACCAAAATATTTTACAGTTTAAGAAATGTACTACACAAATTGTTGGTGTGGCTTTCCTACTAAACATTCCTTTTTATGGCCCAGTATAAATATAATTAATGCAGCTTTATAGAGCAATTAAAGTGGGAGTGTGATATAAATTACACTGAAAATTGCACCTAAGCATTGCAAGAACTAGTAAGGTGATGTCAGCAGAATGCTTTGAAGATGTAAAGCAATGTATAAATGTTAAAAATAACAATGAAAGATATAAAGTGTCTTTAATCAAATGTATGAGCTGAAACCAGCTCTAATTATTAAATTCAAAATGAAAATTTCTTTTGACTCATTATAGTTTGTTTGATCACACTCAAAGTGTACTGCACAGCTAACACACAAACATATGTGAATCATTAACCTATTTACCATTTCTGATAGTCCAGCATCTCCAATTTTTCCAAATTATTTCTAGTAAAAAGGGAACTCTGAAAAGAACATATACTTTCATGTACAGGAAGTGAAAAGTGTAATCTTCTCGCCCACAAGTTTTGGGAGGTTGTAAGGAAAAAAAGAAGATGGGCACAAATGCATTATTATATATTTACTGTATAGTACTGCATAGACTGACTCCTCAGGCTGAATCCGTGTTGTTCCCCTAACTATAGTATAGCTGTATTCATCAGTCTGGATCTTTTCCACTGTATATATTTTCTTAGATTACTTCATACTAAATCAATTATTGATGTGCAGAGTTGAGTTATGAAAAAAATACGAGTCATTCAGAAATATTACAGAATACTGAGTGTATATTATCTGAAAGTATTTGAGTCCCTATATTAATATATAGTATAGAGAATATGGTATAGAATAGAAAATAAGGTACTGTAATAGATGACATACATGTAAGAGGAAGTCCTTCCAATGCAATATGATAAATCTAGTACAAAGTTTATTTAAATAGAATTTCTATCATACAGTTAATGTTGGAGTTTTGCAATCACCTTAAGCTGGTATGTTTCTGAAGTTAAATTCAGCCTGGATTAGTTATCTGAAATGGTTTACTAGGCAGCACACCAGCTACAAAGAGCACATTGAGACAGTAGGAATAAGCAGACTTGATAAGGACAATATTACTCCATTCTCCAGCAGAGGCAAACAGTGAAACTATCATTTGATCTTTCAGCTTTTACTACAAAATCCTGAGCAGAAGCTAAAAAGACAAACACACAGAAAAAGAGGCACAAAGAAAAACGGTTCTGGGATTTCATATCAGTAGAAACTCACAGATTTGGCCGCTGTAGATCCCCAGTCCCACTGAAAACCATTGCCTAAAATATATTCTTTAACTGGGAAAGAATCCAGCTCATAGGGGTTGGATGAAGACACAAGCTATTGTGTTTACAATTACATATGGACCCCAGGTAATTAGTGTTACAATAACAGACTCACAGGAAAAGAGACATGGGTGTCCTGCAACACAATGTCAAAACAGGGCCCTATGCCTGGGTAGGTATTACCAGCACGGTAGGCAACATAATATATGGGGAAGAAAAGAAAATAATTAAGAGACAATGTGTGAGAAATAAAAGTGCAAGGACAATTGTGATAGATGTAGAATTGTTACTAGATTGTATCTTTTCAGGTCTTGGGGTTTTCTTTATTTATTTATTTCATGTGAAAGAAATATTAATAAAAGAGCTGAGCACTCATCCTCAGATCTTAGTTCTCCATTGAATTTCACCCTTCTAGAAGAGTTATCCTACTCTAGCAAAACGACATCAGCAAAAAAGCAAAGTGGAAAATTGTCTTTGTGCTTGATTTTGGTTTAGAACAATTCCTCTTCCTCACTGAATTTCACTTTTAACTATATTCTCTAATTATTCGAGAGTCCTTAACAAAGAGTGCTTTCACATTATACAGATGCCTTGGATATAGGAGGAAAAATATCAAATTTAGAAATACAGGGATCGAAGTATACATTTAAAGTAAGTTACCATCTAGCAGATGCACATGTTCTTTTCAAAATACCTTAACACTGTTGCACAGTTGATAACAAAGGAAGTGGACTTTGCTCTGCTAGGAAAAGTGGTTACTGTATGATGTAGATCCAGTTAGTTCTACCTTTATACTCTGTGTATAATGCAAAGTTCAGTATGTGACAATAAATGCACTTTTGTGCGTTTATTGATCTATTCATATTTGAAAATATGTGTAATGATTTTTCTTCCTGTCTCTGGTATTCTAAGGCCTGAAGGAGGAAACAATAATAGTATAAGAAAAGCAAAGAAAGTGCTATTGATGTACTGTGTCATAGAAATTACATTATGTGCTCATGCAGATGGTTCATTTAGCACTATTATCATAGTGTCCAGTGGTAAATGTTTTGAAGAAAGACATAAACCCCTTGAAATACATAATTATGGAATAAAATGGTCAGAAAAGGTGTATCTCTCCTAGCACAGTCACATTACTTGACATCTTAACTACGAATCAGTGTGTACAAGCACCACATTAGGAAAGCAAAGCTCAAGAGTGTAGAAGGGAAGAAAGTCTGAGCCTGTGCTAAACCCCAAGGTACACGGCCACTTTTGTACCTGTATTCACATAAATGCAGCATGGTGGTGTTGGCCTGAATTTGCCATTATATTCAAGTTAACTTCTGTGGAGGTTTCAGGTAACCAGTGTTACCTGAAAACCTGAGGAAAAAAAAACACCAGAGAAAACAAGCCATGGTCACCTGGTCTGGGGTAGAGCTAACACACGGAACATGGGATCAGGGTGCTGTGTTCTTCTCATTTCTGACCCTGATCTATGCCAAACTGCTCAGGCACAGCCTTTGGTTAGCTCTGTGATTGGGGCGGGGGGAAGCAACTTATATTCTTTATGTGTTCTCTTTTAGTTTAATTATTGATAAGTATTTGTAAGTAGTTTGAATAATATTCCATGGGAGCAAATAATCGTCTATGTCCTGAACAAAGAGATTGCAGACTGGGACTTTATGAGTCCTTATGTTTAGTGTGCAAGGTTCTCATCTTTGGAATGGCAAAAGTAAGTTCTAGCACATCTAATCTGTCCTTTACTGCTTGAGCATAGACCTGCAAAATATGGTAAGAATGTAGAGGAAGATAAAAATATCAATATATACTCTCAAATCCATGTACTATATGATCCTATTTACATTCTTCTACAGGAGATAATCTTGACTTAGCTGAAAACCTACTCTGCTTGAAATCCATCTTGAACTGTAATATACATTTCCTATACCTCCTTTTTGTGAAACAAATACAAACCATTTTTATTGATGCTTCTCTTACAATGGACCATTCCTTGCAGGCACAAGAGAAGTAAGGTTTGATGACAGATATAAAGATAAGGTGGCCTTTCCCTAGCCACTGAAATACCCTAATCAGTTTTCATTACCTTTTTTTCATGCTTATTTAGACCCTTGTTGCACCGTTGAAATGGCAATTAATGAGTTGAGTGCATTAATTTAAACTAGAATTTGCTTTATTTTAAAATTTAATTTCCTTTTAATTTTGTTCTGTATGCAGGAACTGTAAAGGCCTCCAGGATTCTGAACGCTCATAAACAAGCAGTAAGTTTTGTATTGCAGTAGCTGAACAGAATATGTAATTTGAATACTATTTATGTACCAGTGTGCATAAAGCAAAAAGATTTAGTCAAGATTTTGGTCCTGCATAGTTGTTTTTACTTTATGTGTACAAAATTGAATTATCTTGAATCAAGTCTTTGGTGGCATATTGGCTTTCCAGTTATTCTGTAAAGAAAGGACAAGATTACTACAGTGTCTCGGAAAGGTCATAAGCTTGATTAACTTTTTACTTGGAGAAGATCACAATTTCCACAGCCTCTCTGCTGTTTTCTCTCATTTTATAAGATTAAGTAATAATCTAATTATAACCTTTGGGAAAAACTGATGCTAGAAAGAAAAATTCCTTTTGATGTGATCAGCGATAGTATTTTGTCGTTATTAAACGATTGATGTTTTACTGTTAGTGCTTAATTATATAAGAAAAACTGTAGGCTTTTCTGTCCAATATTGAAGTGACACTTATTTAATTGTAATTTTAATTAAATTTTAGAAAGGGAGAGGCTGCTGAAAGTGTTGTTTTCACTTGATGGTATTTCTTTTTCTAATGACAAAGTCATAGTCTCAGTTATACTGGTGTGCTCAATAATGGAGTTAAACCTACATTGCTCCTTAGAGATACCCTTGGTAAAAAGCAACCCTTGTAGGAAGGATGACTTTTTATCAGTACAACAAGGTGGAAAAGATAGCGAGATCTATAACTATCTCGATACAGAAAGGTGTGGTGTGACCAGTTTCAGCAGAGTTTGTAACTTAAGCTGAGTATTTGAATGAGATTTCTTAAATGGTAACCTAAGTTAAAATTGCAGTCAGAATACTCATGCCATCATTTGTTTACCTAAAATAACTGAGGTTACTGGTACTTCCAGTACCACCTGGTACCACCCAGATGGCTTGCCTACTTTTAACTTTTTTAGCATTTCATGTTTCAGGCTGTTATTTAGAAGAGACTGAAAACTAAGGAAGCCATATGCGAAATGGGATGTATGTGGTAAAACTTTGAAGACTTGATACCTCTAATCTTCCAACTTAACCTAATAACCTCACAAGAAATTTTTCATGGTCAGATGGGGTATCTTCATTATGAGTTTTCTATTAAAGTGTCATTCATATATACGGTAAGCCTCCAGTTTTGTCCTTTTAATAGCATCAGAAATATGGGGAGTGAGCCAACCATCATGAGTTGCTTCCTTTGGTTGGGCAGAAACCAATTAGGAAAAGAGAAAACAGAAGAGAGAGAATGTGTTTCACCAGGCATAAATAAAATTGTGAAATTATGTTGAACCATACACAATTTTGACTGTGATTATACTTGGAAAATTTTTCCTCTAAAAATAGTTCTGTAATGTATATTATGTTTTGTTACTTTCTGTGCCAAATTTGCTCAAGGAACAAGTAAAATGAAAGAGGGAAGGAGGTTTCTGAAACGGTGACCTTTAAAACTAATCGCACATTTAAATGTCATGTGTGGTTACTGTAGAATGAGAGCAAGCCAGTGCTGTGTAGATAAAACCTTAATGGTGTGTGATTCATTACAATTCAATGGACTGTGCAAAAGATGAATATGGGAAAAATTTAGCACTTTGATGTGCAGGGAAGTTCCTCACAGGGATTTATACTGAAATAAGTTGAAGAATGCTCTGCTAGACTTCTCAAAGATGACAGGAAGTTATGCCAAGGTAACTAGGTCCCCTAAATGAGAACAATATCTAAGTAAAAAGTAAAGGAGCTCACCACATGCTTTGAATCTGCATTTGTACTCAAAAGTGGCTTGAGTACCTGTAAATATAAATGAGAGACAGAAGTGCTGGGTCCCACACTCAACACAGGTACTGTGAAAAGGAAGTATTGAAGCTACTCCTCAGGATTTTCTAGTGACAGATTTCTTGGAGCAACACTAAGCAGCAGTTTGAGGCCATGTATTTTTTAAATTTGGGGTTGGTTGTTGTTTTTTGTCTCTTGCTGAGATGCTTTTGATTTGAGCAAGAGTTTAACCCCCCTGCCTTGCCAAAATAAATTTGCTGTTTTCATTTCTAGGCTTGTGAATTCAGGTGAGTCTTACACATAAGACATGCTTTTACTTCCTCATACGCAATGAATTCAAATAAAGCAGTACTCCAGACAAAATTCTCAGGCTGCCTGCAGATTGAAACACATATCAATGTACATGAAAGTGGAGGATCACCAGCCCATAGGGCTGTATCAACAGGTTTGGGTGCTGGCTCAGACAGGACATGGAGTGGGTTAGTCCAGGGAAGTACTGTATTGTGTGCTTTGGCAAAAGGCAGTAAATAGACCCTCCTTAATTTCCAAAAACCTCACCTTATCCCAGGGATGTATTTTGAACTGTCATCTTTGCAGACTCCCATTGAGGCTGATGTCAAGTTACATGTTTCTGACT
Source organism: Rhynochetos jubatus (assembly GCA_027574665.1). NCBI lineage: Eukaryota > Metazoa > Chordata > Aves > Eurypygiformes > Rhynochetidae > Rhynochetos > Rhynochetos jubatus. The sequence continues at coordinate 64,527,341 of CM050651.1, read as the reverse complement.
CACCCATCATCACTACATCAGAGGTGCTTTCAGAGCAAACGTCACTATTGGTTTATGAGTGGTTTTGTTCTCAGAGAGTCTTTCAGTCAATAACTTCTTGCCTTTAGAAGATTTTGCACGTGTAATTGGGTACAATATACAATACATAAGACAGAAATTCACTCTAACTTAACTGGCACCATAACTGGTAAGGGAAAGAAAAAAAACAGTGTTATAAAAGTGATCAGTAAATACTATATCCCTGTTACACCATGCAATTCGTTTCAAAAGTCATATATCAATACCAAAATAGCTTAAAGGAAGTACCTCATGAGTCCATCAGTAGTTTTAAGAAAACAAAGACCGCTTTAAGGTCACACATATAGCCATTAAATAAGATGGCAAAAGCTGCAATTGTGTTTTTGTACCTGTAAAGAAAAACATTAACTAGTTTATAAAGTGATAGTCTAAAAATACATCATATGGTACAGGGAACTATCTTACGTTGCTTTTTAGAAATCAGACTGACAATGATACAATTACATTAAAATACGGGGTATGGGTCAAACTGGCTTACAGGTCTGAGTAAAAACGTAGGTTGGTGTCCAGTGAGACATACAAAAGTAAGTGAGTTATAATGCACTGAGTAACTGGCTGAGAGGAATCCCAAGGTCACATAAACAGTTGATAACAAGTGCAAAAACTGAACCTAGATATCTCAGCTCTTATGCTTATTCTTAGCTACAGTCTTATAATTTTTCTGAAGCTTTGCAGCATTTTGGTCTTGTCCTGAGTGAAGTATGTTACCTCACACTATAACTGCTGGTGAAAATTGTAATGCATGTTTGAATTTCCAAGGTTAGTTTTCCTGACGTTATTTGCAATAATACCAACGCTATACTGTAACAATAGTAGTGAAGCTCAAATCATAAAAGGCCTAGATATTCACCTGCTGCTTGTGTCAGATGTGGCTAACATTTCATTTCTTAAAATGCTTCATAAGCTCCCAAACCTAAATACATTTAACCTTTTCAATACTTTGAGGAGACTGGTGGATGAATTTTATTACCCTTGCTTTAAATAAGGCTGAAAAGGTTGCAGGAGACCAAGTTTAGAACTTAGAACTTGCTAGCTAACTTCGACTCTGTTCAATGGGAATATGTGCTGTTTTTAAAGCAGAGAGAGAAATAATCTCATTAAAAGTCACCAACAAAATCAGTTCTTGTGTATATTTTTAGATAGCTGACCAACTTCATGTAGATATTAGAGTTACTTGTAGGCCATCCATGATGGAAGGAGTACCAATTGTTTCCCTCAGTTTATCTTATCAATTTGCTGCTTGTGCAGCTAGTTTCGGACTTCTTAAATACAGTAAATATGCAGCATGTAGAATTGATCCATAGTTTTAAAGACACACATGCAAAAATAACAATATTTGAACAATGGGAAATGGCTGCCTAGTTTGAATCCGTTACATTACTACCTTAAGGAACAATAAAAAATGTGGCAAGCATCTACTTTGACCTATGACAAACCACACAGATGCGGTGTGGAAATCTGGGGTAGATTCATATTCTAACGACCAATTCTAATATCAGTTTATATTATTCCATCTTCAGTTAAATTATGCTTATGGACTGATACAATATCAGGCCAATATTGACTATGAGAAAACACGTTTATTTTAAAGGTTTTTGTAACCATAAATCTGAGCTGGAAGACAATTTTAGCATGTTTATTATGAATGACCATGTATGGTCAAACATATTTTAGGATACAAAAGGCACTAATGTCTTTCAGATAGCAAAAGTCTTGCAACTTTTTTTTATAACTAATTTCTGAAATTTATCTTCACCTATTAAAAAAACATTACCTACCTAACATTTCTTCATGATAGTGACATAGAAACTCATGGGAAGAGAAAAATTATCAGATAATAAAATCTCTGAAGTTTTCAAGCCTGTCAGCAGATTTTCAAAACTCAAGAATACCAACAAGCCATAGACTAGTACTGTGCCTTATGTCATATCTCAATTACATCAGAATTAGTAAGGTGCAATTTCCTTTTTCATTTTTGCAAGAATTCTTTTTACTGTAGAAAGCTGCCATTTCATGCTCTGACAGAGAACTATATGCTGTAGACAACCAGAGGCTTGAGAGCCTTCCTAGAAGCTGATAAATTATGCTACTTTATTTCTAACAGAGTAATATAGGTTTGCCTGATACTGATAATATTTAGACATACATGAAAAGAAAAACCCCTAAACCCACAAAAGCACGAAATGGCTTAAAATGAACTTGTGTATACTGCAATTTTTCTGGAAATAATGCAAACAGAAATACATAAACACAACTGAGTAGTTGTTTCAGACATTTAACACTTATTTCTCCCATTCCTTGCACTCCCCCAAAAGAAACCTGAAAAAAAATCTCAAATCTTGTGGTCTTGTATTGTGGTCAAGAGAAGTAGATAAGTACCATTCTGGTTGAGACACAGTGTGGCAGGGTGCACTGTCATGTTATGCTCCTGAGGGGAGATGCTGCTACTGCACAAGTATAAATGTACTGAAGGCAATCTCGTTTAGTGAGTTCTGTTTTATAGACAAACACTGAGGGAACCATTATCTGTGGTCTCTACTGCTGGCCACAGCTGGCCACCTGCAAAAGAAAGGTGGACTTTATAGAAGGGCTTCGGACATGTCTTGACACGGAAGAGAGAAGATCTCAGGGGTCTTAATCAAGGACCACACCTTAAGACTTGCAGGAAAAAGAAAGTCAGCCCAGCGTAAACTGCTAATTAATTGGGTTTGTTCATGGCAAGGTAAGCTTCACAAAGGAGGCAGGTGTTTTGTTGTTTTCAAGACCTGAATCTTTCAAATGTTTTAAGTTACTGTGGTTAAAATTCCTTTTTAAAGTCAGCATTCATTGGCATTCTTACTGTTCTGAAAGGAAGCCGGGCTTACCTGGAAATCTTAGGCAAACATGTGATCCGATGACTCTGAGTCATGAGGTCACAATCCAGAAAGGCTATGACCAAAAAGGGTGTTAGTATACTTACCTGAATCACATGCGTGCACTAACTTGGTTTGGAAACATATAGATCCCTTGGCAAATAATTGGGAAGGACACTGAGCCAGACTCAGCAGAAGCATTAATAAAACGTAAATGAAGAAAATTAATTTCTTTCGGTTACCTAAAAAGGCAAACCTAAAGGTTTGCACTGGAGTGGGACTTTCTTGCCACAAAATTTTCTTGCATAATGCCAAGTGTAGGAGGTAAAATTAACTGCATTTTTTGGGACACTGGTATTTAGGATTCTAATAACTAATAAGGTCTTGCAGCAGGGTTTTCCAAAATGCTTGAGCACTGGTGGAATTGGTTCTGTAACGCTCAGCTTCAAACTTCTAATTGTTTTGACTGGGAGTTGGAGAAGGGAAAAAGTTGTTTACATTCAAAATCGTGATCCTGAAACCTCATTTTACTACCATGGCACCAACAATTTTTAACAGCCTTACTATTAGCGAGGCTATTTGGTAAGGCTGTATTTAGCATGCGAAGCATTCTTTTGAAGCAGGAAAAGGAAGCAAGGTTTACTTGCTCCTAAATGAGGGCTTTAATTACTGGCCTCTTTTTCTCAGTAAATCTTTGCTTCTTTTCTGCTTCAGCGTAATGGCAGACCTCAGCTACAACAGCGTGCGCCTTCCAGCACATCCTTGGATTTAATTAGAAGTCAGAACAGACACATCGAGACTGATGGGGCGCATGAAAGTGCTTTTCGGTTGCATTTTGTGTAACAAAAAGCTACGTGACAGTAATTCACAGATGCGGGCGAGTTCCTAGAAGTGGGGAAGTTACACGCATTACTGAAAGCTTGGCAACTTAATTATTTCTTATAAAGGAAGTGATCGCTCAACAGCTGTGCCACCACTGTAAGGCAATACTGCTTCCTCCAACCTAGAGCCCTGACCTCCCTCTGGTCCCAGAGGTGACACGGGGAAGCCCTTTGCTCGCTGGCCGAGCCGTCGGCTGCCCCACAGCCCGCGGCTCCCAGGGATGGAGGGAGCCCCACGGCCAGCCCAGTCTGTGGGGGGGTGTAGGGGGCACATAGGCGACCACGGAGCGATGCGCTAGGCCAGCAAGCACCCCCAAAGCCGAAGCCTGCGGCTGCAAGCTGGCTTCCTCCCGACTCCCGCAGAAATATGCTGCCCGGCGAGCACGCCCTCAGCACCCGCCCCGGCGGCCCACGCGCGGAGCGGCGCGGAGAGGCGCGGAGCGGCGCGGCAGGCCCTCCCCGTCCAGGTGCGGCCGCCTCACTGAGGAGCGGAGGAGGGAGGGGGGCAGCTCCGCGCCGCGGGCGCGGCTTGCTGGTGGAACAGCGCGGGGGTGGGGTGGGGTGCGGCGCGGCAGCAGGAAGGAAGGAGGGAAGGGAAGAAAGCAAGAGAAAGCGAGACAGAGCGAGTGGAGAAACGGAGGGAGCAAGTAAGCAAGCATGCAAGCAAGCTGAAGCGATCTAAAGTCCTGCTCCTCCCTGCCAGAGGTAAGCCTGCCTCCGCGGGGTGCGGAGTTTGCGAGGCGGAGGGCAAGGATTGCCCGCCCGCCGCCCTGTGCGAGGTGGCCTGGGCCGGCGGCTGCCCGGGCCGGGCCGCTGCGGGCATCGGGCTGCTCCGTGGGCCTCTGCTGTGATGCTGGAGGTCCCGGCCCCGCCGGCAGCGCGTTGGGACTCTCAAACTCTCTTGGAAGAGAGTTACTTCAGAGTTACTGACGAGTTCGGGGGCGAGGCTGGGCGGTTGGGTGCAGGGCTTGCCTCAGATGAGTGTCAGATAGCAAAGTTGGAATCTGACGAGAAGTAGCTCGTAGGCAGGTAGAAAATAAGGCGTGTGGGTTTTTTCCCTCCTCCTGTTTTCTTTTTATCTTGAATTACTTTAACGGTCTGTATGTAAATGTCATACTAAGGAACAGTGCTTTATTATTGTGTCTTTATTTACTCTATGAGTGTTCTTGTGAAGTTAAACTTCTTGTTAGCTGCCTGTATGTTTCTGGAAACCTTACCAGAAAACGCATGAAGTTCACTTTGAGTAAGTCGCAGAGTCACTAGGATGTCCTAGATAGAAAAGACAGTGAACGATAGAGCACCCCGGTGTTGCCACAGCAACTTGCTGAAGTGTACTCAGCCCATGCCACCTTTAGCTTGCTTATTCACGCCATGCAGTTCCTTACTCGGGAGAGACTGCAAGCTGTTACACTGGAATTTCTTGCAGTAGGAGGTTTGACTCTGAGGTAGTGAAGGTGGCTGAACTATTCTCTGGAAGTGTTCTGAAATTAAACAGAAAAACAAAACAGACAAAAAAAAAAAACAACCCAACAAAACAAATAAACATTTTGACGGAGGATGTGATTAAACTTATTTCGCAATTATCCAGTGTTGAACTACTCTTAGTAACTTCCTTGTGTTTGGAAGGGCAACAGTTCTGTTGGAATTGTTGCAATCATTCATTTATCTTGCTCAGAGTTAACCCAAACGTTAATTCATTAAGTAACCACTTAAAAAAGGTCATTTAAGAGGTTTTTGGGTGGTGTATTTTTGGATTTTTTTTTGAGTATGCAGTCACTATGCTGATTGCATTATGTGGACTTTTGGAAAGATACTTACTGAGCAACGTTTTCTAGGCCTGTTAATCTTGCCAGCTTGTATGCAGTCAAGTACAGTGGGAAGATGAAATTCACTACAGGTAGTTTTTATTCTACTCCATGATAAGTCCTGTTGTAGTGGTGGTTTGGTTTGCGTTTTTTACCTGTTTATTTGGATCTTTACCTTGTACTTGGTTTAGCAGAACCTGGGAGCAAGCCTGGACTTGCTTGTATTTGTTGAACTGATTGCTTGAAGTGTGATTATCGTGTCATGCACTTCTACAGGTTTGACACTTTCTTTAGGCTAATATCTATAGTGAGCCTAAAAAGGAGGGGAAAAAAAGTCTTACTTGAGTGTTTCTATATTCAGCTATATCCTGCTGTTCACACATTTAATTATTAAAAGCTGGATTGCTTGCTTGCTTCAACGTAGATTTGTCTGTTTTCTAATCAGTATTGTCTTGAAGAATTTTAACTTGAAAATCATAGAATTAACCAATATGGCTTTTCAGAATGTTAGATGCTTGTACTTTTCCTCCCTGTGAGGAAAGGTCCTGGAAGTTATGTACCTTTTTCTGTGCCAGTGTTGTCATTTTTCTTTGGTGCTGTTTAGCTGCCACTTTTAGTAAACCAAAAAGAACTGTGATGCCACTCTGAGTTGTTGTACCTCCTCGTCTAAGCCCTTTCCATAAGATGGGAAAAGGCAGAACATGAAAATCAATTTGAAAAGAATTGTGAGAAACCTCATCTTTGGAAAAAAAAATTGGATGATCCTATATAAGGCTTGGGATGTGCAACACAAATTATAGTTCATCCCCTGCCAAGTATGTCTTCTTGGAAGAAAAGCCCAGGTGGCTTCTCCTGTATTGGGTTTTTCCACATTGCAATTTAGATGTTTCACCCTTATGTGAACCATGTTGAATGATGTCTTGGTTGCTCTGTATTGGAAAACAGGATAGTACAGCAAGAATCAGTTTTATTTAAGCAAGACCAAATTGCCCCCTTTTATAAATTTTTTTTAATCTTTATTTCTGTTGAATATTGGAGGAAAAATAGTTTTTGCCTTGCTGCTGAGAGAAAAAGTTTTGTTTCACGGAATGTGTGCGACCATGTACACTAATGTTGAAGACTGTTTACTTAAGTTTGTAGTGGTACAAATATGGATATGGAAGAGAATGTATGCATATAAATGTGTATATATGATATATATGCACTAAATATCTAATGCTGTACAAACATTACTTAGAGCTGTTATGACTTATTCCACAATTAAAGCTACGGAGGAGATTAAATTCTTTTAAAATTGATGCTAATTACATTGAAATAGATTGAAATATTGGATAAGGTGGTCATTGAGATCTGCTTTTCTGGATACTTCTTGAGCTTGAGCCTTTAGTGAGGAAAAACATTGTAAGAAATGATTCAGTGTTTAACTTCTAGCCTGCCATACAAACGTTCACCAGTGTGTAGAGATTGTTTAGCTGTTTGTTACTTGGTTCTTCATCAGAACAGTGAAACCAAAACAGGTGTCAGTATAACCCTTTGCTCACACCCAGAAAATAATGTGTCTGTGAATTTACTGTTATCTACCCAGCTGTATAGCTAGGCCAGATCTATAGCACGTCTGTATGAATCTTGATGGAGGCACTGACGGCTTCTGCCGTAGATTACTACAGAAACAAAATGGCTTGGGCTTCAGCTTCTAGCAGTGCTGACATTTTGTGATCAAAATGTTTTCTCAGTGAGCCGTTTCTTTCTGGGTCTGCTACATGTTTTGTTTATAAAACACACTGCAAAAAGTAATGCAAATTTGGAAACACAGTTTGTTCTGTGCTAGGTAATCCCCTACGTTGTTACATGGTTTATACAGAGATGGATTAGAATCCAAATAACTGATAATACATGGCTCTTAGAGTTCCTGAAGTAAGAACACTGGAGATATTCCAGAGTAAGGTGAAGGCAAAGCTATTGCATGTAGGAAAAATGGTATTTAGATACTGTTAAGACAGTGTGTGGGTATAAATATATGCATTTGTAAATAAGTATATATTCTTATGTAAACATATAACTAAAAGCAACTTCCCTAAGTATCATTTTTTGTTACTGCTGAAGGTGGAGGGCTTGGGAGAATGACACTGTCTGAAAATAAACACTAACACCCCCGGGAAAAAGTACCCAAACACCACCATGAAACCCAGAACTGTCAAGGAAGGTGGAAATGGCTGAGATAACCAATTGCAACTCCAGCTTTAAAACCCTTATGCTGACATGCTAACATTGTATGAGCTTTATATACTTGAAAGTGTGGTGATTTTTTTTGTTTTAGTTTTGGGGGTTGTTTCTTTTTTGGTAATGGGTACATGAAAGGCACTTCTCTGGCACAAACAGTGCCTGCCTGATACTTTTTGGCCACTTTAGTAGCTTCTGTACTAATTGTTTCTCATTCTGTATTTAGAATGTATATTCAACTTCTGAAGAGACTGTGTATTTGTATTTTTTAGTGTTTAGAGATTGGTGGAGGCCATACTGTTGAATTTTATCTTTTATGGCTAGAGACTTGTGTGTAAAGTTTGAGGAAGTGCTGATGAAAGAAATTTTTAAGGGAATGATGATTGTTTAGATAAGTACAAAGATTGGGAAAGGACAAAGTTAAATCTAAAAGCTGATTGTTAATCACTTCGGCTCAATCCAAGGCTTTTTGTGTTTAAATGACTTGGAAATCTTTTAGTGATGGTTAACTTCCCAACAAACTTCATCTCTCATATCAGAGGTTGATATCTGTTGGGCCTGTAGCGTTCTCTCTAGAAGGTTTTAATTGTATGACTTTCATATTCAAGATAATATGTACCTTCTCAGATTTGTGGACAGTGATCAGATCTGATAAAAATCTCGACCCAAAAATGAAGCTAAAGAGATTAGAAAGAATCCAAAGACTTACTTAAAATAATGGAATATATATGGTAAATGTACTGTGTTGATTTTTACGTCTTCTAGAAAAATGTGGATTTGTTTCTTTTTTTCTTATTATTATGTCACATATATGTATATGGTATGAATATCAACAGGTTTGTTTTTTCCCTGTTTTTGATTACCACTTTTTGAAAATGTGGGAGTAATAAAGATATTTAGAAAAATAAATATTTTTTTTTTTTGCCAGAAAAGACTTGTAGTGATTGAGTTAATTATTTAATCATTGTTTTCATAATCAATAAAGTACAATCACCACCAGCAGTGACAACAGTTGTGTTCCACTCAGTACATGATTTAAAATTTATATTTACTTGTATGTGGCTTTGGGGAATGAGGAGGGGCATAAAGATTTATTTATGACTGCTTTTCTGAATAATGACTTAGTTATTCAAAAGGTATTGGGGAAATCTTACAGGAAGAGGTTTTATCCTTTATTGGAGGAATTGATACAGTACAAATTTGTCTTTTAAGCTTCAATTCTAGGTCATAAGTAATGCCTATATTTCTCAGAAAATATTTTGAAGAATAAGATAGCAATACTTATTCTCATGGATGCATTCTGGACTTATGATTTCTTTTCTTTCTAATTGCTACTTAAGTTTTATGCTGTTCTGCTGAAGCTGTTCTTTCTTTTCCATGCTGCTTAAGGCTAGTACCTGCATGCCAGGACAGCTGCTACAGTCAGCAGGTTTCCCTAAGGCCAAATTGCTCTTTATACAGGAAGAGGGAGGTGAAAAAACCTGTTGACTACTGCTAATCTTAAACCTTCTTTAAGGAGATGTGATTTCAGGCTGTCTCAAAGACCTTCAGAACAGTAGCTTCTCCATCTGCTTTGGATTTTGTAAGGAGTGAATTTGGATATGGCCCTGAAAGAAAGAACTCAGAATCTGGATAGTGCAAGAGCTGAGTTGGAAGCCACTACTGAGGAAAAACTGTCATGGGCACTTGAGATACCAAATGTCTCTTGTGTGGAGGCCAGAACTTGCCTATGGGGTTATGCCTCTGCTACTGTGTGTCCAAGGGAAACCCACTTCCTTGACATAGTTGAAAAACTAGTAGTTAACCTGTTTCCTGTTCTCCCTTGTGACAGTTCTTTGAAGGGCCTGATCTACAAGATATATTTTGATCACCTCCATAGCTTTCTGACTGTAGTTATTTATACAATTAAGGTACTTTCTACACCCTCCTCACCACCCCCAACATGCTCATGCATGATTTTTTTATTGGTTATGTACTTGTTTAGTTGGATTCTCAGTTGAAGAGGTCTTGAACTCACAGTTCACATAGAATGCTGGAGCCAGTAATTTTTCCTTTTTCCCCACTGCAAGTGTTTCTGTGCTAACAAGTGTTTAAAGTTCAGAAGATAAGGCAGTAGAAGCCCTGTGCTGTCATTTAACTGCTGCTAGCGTGGGAATAGGAAAGCTTTGGGTTCCAGCTCTCGTCTTAGATCACTTCTTCCCCTTATATCCAAGTACTGTGTGCCCATGTATAGACAAGTGGTTCATCTCTTTAACTGTTCATCTTAACTACTAGGATCATATGTTTTAGGACTGTATTACTTGTGCTGAGACTCTGATTTTTCTATTCTCTTTGTACAGGCCAAGATAAAAGGATGGAGAGGTTATGCTGTTTACCCTCCTTGAAATTTTCATATACAAGTCATTAAAAAAATATTACCGTGCAAAAAACAGGGAGCCTTTCAGAATTTTTTCCACAATTAATGTGAATTCAGGTGGGAATTATTTTTAATGCCCTTTCTCTTTTCCGTAGGTTGGCAGTCTTTGAGGAAAAAAAAAAAAATCAGTTTGGACTGAAGAAACTTATATTCTCCATTGGCTGGCTGACACCAAATTTAGACAGCTTTGTTGCTAGTGAATATGCACGCATCCTGACTGTATTTCTTCATGACTGTGTGGGGCGGTGTTCGGAATGAAGCTTCAATCATGTCATCCACCGGCAATGGCACTGATATTGAAGAATTCTTGGTCAACATTAACTTGGGGCAGTATCTTCCTAACTTTAAAGAATATGGCTATAACATTGTGACAGATTGCGTGGGAATAGATGACAATGTGCTTCAGAAAATGGGAGTGTTGCCTACAGGGCACCGCAGAAGGATTCTTAAGCAATTAGACACCGCTCTTTCAAAAATGCAAGGAAATGCTCCTTTCTGTGAAAGTCTAAAATTCAAAGACTTGAAAGGTTTAGCACAGAAGCAATATTTGTCCTCGGATCAGGAGTCTCCAATAAGCAACTCAAGCGTAGATGGGACTAACTTGGTAGCCGCAACATTGTCAGAACAATTTGTTAGTGAAGCTTACATTGATAAAGAAAGGTTTGAACTTTCAGAGCAAAACTTATTGGAGGCAGATGATGATAGCTTTACAGATTTGGATTTTTCTAGTTTATACCAGAATTCAGACAGTGTACTAAAAGCTGGCAATCTAACTGGAAGTATTAAGATGGATACTCAACCAGATACATCACTGGAAGAAGCTGCTGTATACCAAGCTGATGAGCACTTGGCTGGCTGTTCGGCATTTCATGATCCTCCTTCATTTGCTCATTCATGTGAGACAAAATACAGTGAAAAACATCTGATGTTTGCACATGAGGATGATTTACCTGATAGTGATCCAAACTCTCCATTCTTTAAGTTTAAAGGAGAAATGATAGACAATGACTTGTATGATTCTTATATGCAAAACTGCATGAAAGTATTTCCAAGAGCAAGCCGTTCTTTTATATTAAGGCATCGACCTGTACCAGAAATTCCTGAATCAAGGTAAGTTCAAGCTTCATCAAGGTAACTGCTGTTTCTTTCTAATACAGAATCAGTCACTGTAGAAATTATGGTTTTGAGGTTTCTTGCACATTTTTTGGGTTTTTTTTGTGATTTTTTTCATGTATACTGTAAATACATTCGATCTGGTATGAATGTTGCCAAATTGACTGAAGGAGGATTAAGCTTCAATGCAAGTTAAAAGCACAAATGAGAGTATAAAGGGAAATTTTAGAACAGTGTTTCCTTACAAGCTTTCCAATCATCTCTGTGTCTACTTATTTTCAAAGAAGGGAATCTTTATTGCTTTAGATAATAAACCTTGTTAAAATCTATATGAAGCATTTTTTTAACATAATCTGCATACTGTTAAGATGGGGAAGAACGGAAATACACAAGTGTTAGAAAACCATGATTGAAAAATAACAGAACAAGCTGTTGAATCTATTCCAAACCAAAATATTGCTAATAATGTTAATTAGCTCTTAGCTACAGTGTTTCTGATTAAATTCTGATCCATTACAGGAAAATGATGATTTCAAACGGGCTGAAAATTCTCCCTTAAGTATAAAAATCTGGTTTTGTGACGAGACAATTATTGTGAAACATGGATATTCAGGTTTTATCTTAGTAACTTTTAAGGTCATGCCTTTCAAGACATACTATTCTTGGCAAAGTTTATTATTTTACATATGTAATGTAAAAAAGATCTAGGAAGTATTACACACCTGCTTATGTGAATGTAGGTTTATCTCAAAAGTGGGGCAACATTTGGAAAATCTATCTTTTGTGCACTGTATAGTGTAGCCACCCTGTAAACACAGCAGGATATATCTGATATGATTGTACGCATGAGCATAACGAGATGATTACGTGAGAATCTTAAGGCTTAACCTTAAAGCACATGAAATTTATATACAAATATAAATACCTTTTTTGTTGCTTTAAATTAGAATAGGATATTTTGAGGAGAAGAAAATTACATTATATTGTAGCTCTACAGCATTTCAAGATGGCTGTTTAATTTCTTTACTGGTTGTTGTTTAATTGTTAAAGTAAAAAATGACTGCAACCAGTTTGTCCTATTAGGTGTTCAAGCTTTTGCTGGTGTTCTGATAATAACAGAACTTAGCTTTTAATGATGCTTGTGGTATAAAAATATTTTTGAAGCATTCCAGCGGGAGGGGGAAGTGGGGAAAAAAGGAAAAAACAAGAAAGAAGAGAGGTGTGGGAGGTTTTCAGAGTTTGTGGAATCTTTGTAAGTATAGTTCTATATAACATTGGTGAGGATAGTATTGGATAGAGTCCAATACAGTTTGTTATGAAAATTGCATAGGAGAGTTTGAATTTGCTTCAAAATATTCATGTGATTTGGGTGTGGATTTTTCTTCCTTCAGAATGATTGTGTTCATAATTTGAATTTACAAGTTAGTGAGTAGCGCTTACTGTTTTGAATAGGCATTAGTTGTTGTAGCTTGTCTTGCAAAAATATAGTGGAATGTAGAGGAAAAGGTCTGATACTAGAACTTAACTCCAGGCCTATCTTAAGAAAAGTAATATTGTTTAAATGTTAAAAATATAGGTGCTGAATGTGCAGGTGATTGCAGTACTGCAGGCTGTGTAAATGATTAATATTTCCTCATAGATTAATTTGTGCTATTTTCGTTCTGTTAACCATAAGCTTTTGCTCATCATGCTGTTTGCCTGAAATGGTGAAGAAAAACTCACGCAAAAGCGTGTGCAAAGCTTTGTCAGTGTAGCCATCTCCAAATCAATAGGTTGTGCTTTTTTTAGTCCTTTTATTTCTTTTTAACCCACTAGCTATGCCTGGAAGGGACATGCCTGAGAATGTTTTGTATTTACCTTGTCTTTTTCATCTGCATATCTCAGCAGTTAGAAACATCATTAGCAAGTTTATACATGCCCTAAATGCAGAGTTTTCCCAGCGTTTATAAGTCTCTTTCAGATTACTGAAAGAAGTCAGTAATAAATGGCGTAATACAAAGGAGAAAATTGTTGCAAATAATCTAAGAGATTTTTTGTGTGCCTTAAAAAATGTTTCATCAGGGCCTTCTAAATAGCCAAAAAATTGTGCTTACTGAAACTTAAATGTAAACATCTTTCATTGAGGAGTAGCTTTACATGAACTTTTGTCAAGTGATTATCCATACTTCATATGATAAAGCTATTTCTGCTGAGCTGAAATGGGAATCTCATCCTAAAAGATAGCAATATCTGGCTTCTAAAAGAGTACTCAGTGTATTTTGAGAAACAATCATTCAGTTGAGAGAATATGCTATATTTGTAATCTTCCCACCATTGAATTAAGTACTCCAAATCCCAATTAGTGATTGATATGTGTCTGGGTCACTAACTTAATTACCCACCATTTTGATTTGTGAGCTCCAGCTTATTGTCTTTATCTTTATGCTTCAGTTATAACAACATGGAGATCCTGAAAGACAAGTAGCAGTTTGTCTGAGGAAGATCAAGGCTAAACCAGAACTTCAAAAGAGAAGTTAAACTTCACAGAAACATTGTTCATAACCTTACCAGTTATTTTTTTGAGGTGAAGAATTAATGCAGAACGTAACAGTGGCAGCTTGCAGCATCTTTAACCTCAGGAAAGGTCTGGTCTATCTTACAGAATTGCATAGACAAACATATTCGACTGATTTTTATTGATAGATGCTGGTTTCACCCTTATTACATTGTGTGAAGGCTTTCCATAGAGGCTGAAATCTTCTGGGAAACCCAAAATTTCCTTCTAGTTCATGTATGGATATTAGGCATTAAATTTTTATGCAAGGGAGTGCTTTTCTCATGATCTCCTATGTGCCTTCTGGCACAAAATGTTCTTACGGTGCGTCTCCTTGTGTACCTCAGTAGTGCTGTGGCCATGTCACTTTTAATTACTAATGATGTGTTTGCCTCTCTTGCAATTCCCTGTGTCTCGCTTGTAACAAAACACACTGTCAGCTGGAAAGACACATTAGCATTTTAGCAGTTGGAAATAGTTTGGTTTTCTTTCTTCTTCAGTGTATATGTGTCATCACTGTAGTACTGAGGGCTGTAGAACTAAAACTAAAAACGTTACACAGTGTTCTTGATAGTGGGGTTATTGTGCAGATTTTACTAGTGGTTTTGGTTGATCTGTGCTGAAGTGAGGTGTAGTTATGCTAGATTCTTGTTAGCTAGAACTTCTCCTTTCTATTTCCTTTCCTAGGGCTCTAACATTATGAGCTCTTGATACAGAATTTGTAAAGATCGCTCTAAAGGTATTTAAAAACACTGGAATTGTTAAGGGGATTGCAGATAATCTTCTACAACTGAAATAGTCTGCATCCAAAACGTCTTTATTAGACAAAGTAATCACTTTTTCTGAGACTCTGCATTCTGCATTTAAGTGTGAAGTCTTTAATATGGTTCCCCAGTCATGTTGTGGAGCAGAACAAAGCGTTAAACACTGTGGATTGGAGGTTTCATGGTCTCTCTTGATACTTTTGGTCTGGGAATTCTTCCATACAAACATGAGTGAAAAACTGAGGCTTTTGTAAGACAAAATAGTGAAAGTAATGCAATGGATGGAGCTAACCACTGCCACGCCTTTAGCTCAAGATAAAAGGTAGTAAGTAAAGAGGTGGTTTTAGAGGCTTTAGATGCTTTGGATCATGTTGTTTACTAGTCACTCTTAGGTGAAATAACTACTGTTGCATCATTCAGAGCAGCAATCTGTTCAAAGAAAAAGCTTAAGCAGATTTATAACATGGTAAACCTGTTTGTTATGTAGAATGCTACACAGAAAACCTCAGGCTGATGAACTCTATATACTTTTAAAGTTTTTCATACCCCTAACTTTGTTACTTGTGTTGTTCAGTAGTGGGATTGCTCTGATTCTTAATAGAAATAAGAAATAGACCAAAACTAATTCTGGAAAATATGCTACATTTGGGGAAAATATAAACAAATAAAATAGATCAAGGTGCTTGGTCTGAGCAGACACTAATAATTTCCTGCAACTGACAGATCCTGTGGTTGAAACTTATTGCTTGGTGCTCTTTAGACTCTATTTCTTAACATATTAGTGGTCAAGATTGCTATTGAGGTGCCCAGGCTGGTGCTGCTATGTCTCTCTACTCTGTGTTTTGTCACACAAAGTGAGTGCTTAGGAGACAGAACCTGCTTCCTTGTTTTTCCAATGATCAAGCATCACTGTTGATTTACCTCTGCAAGCAATGTATGAACCCCAAAGCTCTAACGCGGTGTGCTAGAGCGCTTTTGACATGTTTGCATTATGGGAGGGTTAGGTCTTGACAGAAAAAAAATAATGTTTTGAATGAGTTTGAAAACAAAAGCTTCATTTATTTAGACCACTCAGCAGATGAATGCCAGTAAAGACTTTGAAACACTGACCTCCCTCCCTCACTTTATTTGAAAGGTGACAAAAGTATGTTAAATAAAACAGCTTAGCTCAGCCCAGTGTGAAGACCTGTCCAGTCTCAGCCTTTAGCAAGACCTATTGCCTCATCACACCCTTTCATCCTGCTTACGCATAGGAAAGGTCGGTGGGCTGGAGTATACAGCCTGAGCCGCATCCGGTACCTCTTAATATATGAAGATAGTAGGTCTTAATTGCCGTGGTTGGAACAAAGTGATAACTGAATTGAAATTATTATGTCTTTTATAAATTGTCACACTTTGTGAGAGGCAGGCTGTTTGCACTAACCTTCCTTTAAAGAGCAAAATAAAGATGATCGTTAATCTGAAAAGGTATTATATTTTGGAAATGGTTAAGGAAAGTCATAGATTGGTGTAGATGTAAGATTTTTTTTCAATAATATTTGCCACCAAAGAAGTCTTCAGTATTTTTCTGTCTTTTAATCCAGGTATTCAATTTGTACTGTAACTAGCTAATGGTTCGAGTCTATTTAGCATTGACAAATTACTATCATTTCACAGCTTGCACTGTATGTTGTTTGTTATACATTGAAGCAGAAACTAGAAGTAAACTTGTTTCACTTCTGAAAAGTAAAAGCTATCTCAATATATAAGTTAGAACTTCTTTTTCCAAAAAGGTTTTATTTGATTGCTGGAAAAGAAAGACGGTAGCTGGCTTATTAGCAGTTTTTCTTGCCTTGTACACTTACATTTGGGTACATAATCAGAAAAGAATACCCAAGTCCTGAAAAATACAGGAATTAAAAAAATGCAGGTCTTTATAAACTGATTTGTTATTTTTCATTTCCTGGTGAAGTTATCTTCACTCGTTGCTGTTACTATTACCCACTTTTAAATACATCCGTCCAGAAACTAAGCCAGTGACTCACACTTTTACATAAGGAAGAAAACCATCATTTTAAAACTCTTTTGAGTCAAAGCTGTTTATCTGTATCTCTAATTTATTTTAATGCTATTAATACCCTTAAAAAACCCACCAACCTAACAACAAGAAATCTGGTCTGTGTTGAAAATCTTACTTTTGGGGTTGTTTTTGTAAGCGCACCAGGTTTTTTAAAATTAGGTTAGTACAAATGCATGAAGTTAGTTTGCTAATGTAGCTTTAAAAGGTGGAACTACATCAATTTTAGTAAAATGTATGAAGAAACAAAGGCTTTTAAAGTATGTGCTGTGCATTTTTTTTTTTTCATTATAACTCTGGAGAGTAAACAATTATCTGTGTGAGCTAGGCCATCATCTACCTTCACAGGCCATATTCACCCTGTGTTTTCTAAAACTAGGATCTTATAAAATATCATTGAGGAACTTAATTTATATAACCTGAATAACATTTGAAATGTCAAGTAACTTCATAAAATGTGGCTTCTGTCTTGAATTTAATCTAGTAATTTGTTTAGGCATGGATTAAAAATGATATGAAATAGTAGTTCATAAATGTATGCCTTCTGTCATAGAGAAACATCATCCTGCAATATGGAGTAATTTAACTTGGATTTCATAGGACAGTATTCCTAGAGTTTTGAATAAAGCTGATCTTAAAAGAACAAAATTTCTCAATGTGTCAAGTAAGGAAAAAAAAATTAGGAATATTGATATTTTTGGTAAAACACCTTTGGCTTTGGAGGATAGAGGACCTGCAAACTGTTAGAAAATCTTCAATGATCTTGTATAGAATTTATTAGTCATTGAGTGTTCTATAAGGATGCAAGAGGAGCAGTATCATGGTTACTTCAAGCAGAGAAAATGAAATTGAGAGGAAGAAGTACTAAACATTCATGTTAACGGGGGAAATCAGAGCTGAAGGAGAAAGCACGGTAAGGGATGGGGAAGGAGTGGGGGATCTCCCTGCTTCTTAGCAATGTGAATGTATCATAAAGTCAATTCAAAACAAACAAAAAAACTCCAAGATATGTACTAGGATCAGAGAAGTATTCAGTGTCATAATGGGAAGAAAACACATTGTTGGGTGACTTTTAAATCAGAAATTTTCCCAAGACTTAAAATTGACTATTTTGATATTGGTTTATAATTTTAATAGTTTAACTGCCTAAGATGTTTTTGCTCCTTTCTGGGAAATTTTACTTAATGTTTTCATTTTGTGCCTTTTTTTTTTTCCAAGTTCCCTTCAGAAAAGAAGAAATGTGGATCTTGTAAATATTTCTTTGACTGGGAATCAAATTTCACAAAACAGTGAGTTAAGCACACTGATATTTACATCTTGAATATTGAGGAAAAACAAAACTGACCAAAACTTGTGTAAAATGAGTATTGGCTTATTTTAAGAAATATTTGCATCTGGAAGGTCTGGAAAGAGTGATGTATGTAATAACAAAGCATTTAACCACTTCTGCATTTTAGTTTTTGTTTATGAACTAATAAAAGGAAAATTAGAAAATCCTGTCTTTAGCCCTCATTAATTTTAATATATTTTTTTTAGACTACAGTATTTTGAATTTCTAATTTTGAAGATTAGATCCAGATTTTTTGAGTTATCTTTTTCTTGAAAGATATATAAGGAGCATAGTCCTGACTAGTTCTGCTTAATTTGTTTATGCTCATAGCTTCAGGAAATAACAGGAAATGAATTGTATTAAATAGTTTATTGGAAGAGCTTAGAAGTCTTGTGCAGTCAGTTGTAAACAAAAGTTCTTTCATGTTCTACAGGTATGTCTTGTCTGAAGTTATGTATGTTGATTTTGGGCAAATATTTGGTGGCAAATGAAGATTGTGCACAAATGGGTTTTTGTGTGTTGGTTTTGGTTTTTTTTTAAAAGTCATAATAAAGGACACTATGGAAATATTGCTCCTAAGAGTATGTAACAATAGGTGGGTTTTTCTGACTTGATGCAAGGTAGGAAAGAAGAAAATACATCCAAATTATATAGTAATAGTTGTAGTCTCTGAGCGGGAAACAATGTGTATGGAGTTCAGATAGAAATGGGAAATTCTTTCTTGGTCTTCAAGTATTTATTTTTTTTCGGAGAGGCATGGACAAATCACAAGCAGAAAAATTTGTGTCACTTATAGGTTTTATTAGTACTTTAGTAAAGCATTCCACTGTATAACTCTATGTTTGTGTATTTTTCTTTAAGAAAATGTCACAGATGAAAAGCCTCCCATCATCTCTCCATACGGGGAAACCTTTATTTGTGACAACCCTAAAGATGCTAAAGTAAGTTGAGAGATCTGGAGATAAATGGCCTGTCTTCACTTTTATCTTCATGTTGCGTGTTTTTATATTGCTCTTAATTCTTTTTTCCTCTGCTTTTTCAGTTCCCAGTACCTTTTCTGCCTTTTTAGGTACATGCAAAAGGTTAACAGTAAATATTTGTAGACTAGTGATTTTTCTCAATCTTGAGATAAACTTTAGCTGCTCTATAGTAATAGGAAGCTGTGGTGTCTGTTGGTTGTGGTTTTTTTTCTGAGGGGTGTGGTTAAACAACATAGGACAGAAAGTACATTTTTTACATTTTTTTTTTTTTTTTTTAAGGCCTAGAGTGGCTGTATCTAATGCAAAGAACTCAGTTACAGGTAGTTGCAGACTACCTTGATGCTTTCCTTTTACTCTTTTATGTACAGTGGTAAATATATAATACTTTGTGCCTAAGTGAGTTAAAGTGGTGGATAACCCTTAGAATTGGCTAGGAAAAGTAAAAGTGGCTTTTATCTCTTCTGGTAATTGCAGATCAAGACTGGGCATCTCTACCCAGGCTTGTATATATCCTATGAAAGCAGTTTACATGTTAGCTTAGATGATCTAATGGTCACTTTTCACCATGCCCTTTTTTGTTTCCTGTGTATGAAAGTTCTCAGGACTTGTGTTATTTTTCATGTATCCCCTAAACTTTCAGTATAGCCAGAAAGTCACTTTTGATGTAAGATTCTCTGAAGTGAATGTTTTTGCTGGGGTCGCTAATTGATGTTGTGAATGCGGTAGATGGCATGCGTACAGACTTCTGAATCACGTGGAGATCTGGGGGGTAAATTAGTTTAGTGAGTGCCATGAATCCCAGCTCCTGCTTCTGCCTCATCAGGATGTAGACCAAAAAATGTTGACTCTGTGATTGCTTGTACTTATCCCATCCGATCTCAAGCCACAGACTTAGAGAAAACCAGTAAATTTTCTTAGTTTCTGTACTGGTCTTCACTGTGCTTTGCATTTTAAATTATTGTAAACTATTGCCTAAAATGAAAGCTACTCAAACAGATGCCTAGGTTTTTTTTTCCCCCATTCTTTATTTGTTAAGAATTGGTCAGTGAAAAGAAATGGTTCAGTTTTCATCTTCTAATGGAAGTGGTTTTAGAAGGATAAAATGATCTCTAAGTGTGCTGTGTAGTTTCTTTTTATTAGAAATATGCTGTGCTTTTTTTTTTTGTTGATTTTTAAGGAGGTACACACAAATTCATGTCTTGTTTCCTCATTCTTGTTATCTGCACACAAAAGTGACTTAGGGCTTTCGTTTTATTTTCTTGTGTACAGTGTCATGTCTGTGCCAATCTCAGTTTAACTTCTTTGTAATTAGTTCCATGGCATAAGCAGATTTTTCTAGAAAATTTTCCAAGCCTTCTTGTTACTTTTTGACATTATTCTCTACATTTCACTGAAATGGTTGGCTATAAAAAGGCATACCCAGAAAGGTTGTCAGCAATCTTTCTTATCTTACGAAAATACCATGCAATTAAACTGGATTAACTGCTTGAAATAAAAGTTAAAATTTCTGCTGGTTGTAGAATCACATTTAATGCAGTATATTGTAACATACTTTCTCTGTTCTGAAGATTTAAATTTTAATTATCAGTTTCATGTAGGTGAACAGTTTTTTGAGTTTTATTTATCACATGCCTGTCAGAAATTTCGTAGTTATTTTTAGTTCCATTAGAACCTACTTGCAGACAAAGGTCATAAAGAAGAACCATAAAACAAAGGTCCTAAGACACAGTTCACTTTCAGATATTTTTCAGTAGGTTTCAAGTATCCTAGGAACAACAAAAAAAAAAAAAAAATTAGATAATACTGTAAAGCATCTGGGATTTTAGTGCTTGTAACTGCTTCGTTTTGAAAGATAACCTCACATGAGACTATAGTTTGTCTATGCACAAGGAAACGTTGCAAATAGAACAAACTTCAGTCAGTCAATGTTAATAAGTACTTACAAGTTGGCCATTACCCTTCTTTTCTTTACACCAATGAAACAGGAAGGCTTCTATAGGCTTTCCTAAAGGGAGTGTCTGTAGAAATAAGTAATGAGTCACTACAGACTGAAGGTAAGTGAGCATGATAGAACAGGGAATTAAGGTTATAAAGAAAATATGGCTTTGACTTGGTTGGGTAAGGAAGAAAGACAGCTAGAAGCAGAAACCACTAAAGGGCAACCTGAAGAAGGAACTTTTTTTTAATATTGATTTAAAAATAACACAAAAATCCAAATGTTTTAGAGATGATTTATTATTGTGTCCAACTGAAGAGTCAAGTGTATTAGAATTCCTTCACAGAAAAACTCAATTCTTATGAGTTCAGGCCTCTAGAGTGAAGTATAGGCTTTATTTCTTTCTGTAGACCGTCAGGCTAAATGAAACATACATATTGAATTCAGTAAACTGTGTGAGCTCTTAAGCATTGTGATACTGTGCAATCCTGGCCAGGTTGCAAATCTGACCACTTTGAAATAAGAACCCTTACTATTTTAAAAGGAGGAATTTATTTTTATGGACCTGTTATAAAATTGTATAGCCAAACCATGATTCAGGATTCGACTTGAGGAGAATTGTGTGACACTAGCTTTAATAGAAGACTAAGGTACTATTTCTTAAGGAAGATGCCTGCCCTGAGTGGCATTGAGTCTTTGTTTAATGTAGCCTCAGTTCCTAATATTATTCATGCGGTCTGTGTTGTAGCATTCAGGTTTCCTGACTTGCTGTTGTGATCAGCAAGACTACCTGTTAAAACCAAAAATGTATCTTAATTACTTCCTGATCGAAAGCAGAGGGGTTTTATACAGGACTGCAAGTAGGCAGTTTCATCTGTCTGGGATCCAGAAGCTGGATTTGTTCCTTAAGGTTAGGTGCTTCCTCTTCATAAGAACAGTACCTATTTAGAGACGGTTTCTGTGTAATATATATAGCTATCTTTTAAGAAATACTTCTGTCTATGAAGATGTCTGCAGGAAAAAATGCTGCTGCTAACTACTTTTGTATAATACCTCAGACATTTGCAGGAGGTGGGAGTTGGAAGTCTTGTCTTGTCTTGCAGAGTAATCCTGTAAATGACATATTGGAAATCTTGGGATTTAATTTGCATGAAATAAATGTCTTTGTGAACAAATAGAATTCCCTGTCCTCACAACCTGTCTTCATTTGTGAACTTCTATGTTTTAAAGTCTACTGGCAATAGAAATACATTTCTTGATTAGTACTTGGAAGTTGTTGGGCTCCCTGAATTCACTTGCCCAAGTGCCAAAGATTGCAGATTGGGCTCAAGCAGGACATAAGTGTTACCTCTTCCTCCTTCTTACGAACCATTAGAGTATCAACTGAAACTATGTGGTAGTATGGTTTACATTTGCATCCTGATAAACAAATGAAGATAAAAGATGACTATTATTACTCTGAACGTGCTTCCTGGGCAATGATATTGGCCTTCTGACTGTCATGTAAGTGGGACATTACCATTTCCCCCTCCTTTCGCGAGATTCTAGTCAGTCCAAACATTTGATAAGTATGGATGTTTAGTGGTATGGGTGTTTGTTTTTGTTTTTTTTTTTTTTTGTAAAGTCTAATTCTTGGTACTACAACATAGTAAAATGTGTGTGGTGGTAGTTGTTGGTTTTTGATTGTGGGTTTTTTTTTCCACGATGGATCTGGCTAGCAAAGGAAGGCAGACTGTTCACCTAGGTATATCCTAGCAGCAACTGGTGATTTCTGCAATTTTTGCTGCAGTGAACACATGGTAAGCTTTGGGCTATGTGCTTTTTTTAAGCTTGCCTTTTCATGTTGCTAAGGTACAGCCCTCAAGTACAAGATAGGATACTGCTGCTCAGAAAACAAATGGCAACTGTTGTGAAAGCTTATCCACTTTTTTCTGCCGCCCTTCAGCTTCATGACATACACATCAAAGCTTAAATGAGTAAATTAAAATGCTTCCATCAGAAAGCACGAAGATGTTCATTTTAGTTTTATTTTTAAAGGAAGAAAGATGAGTATTGAGAAGCTTAGTAATGCAATATGATTGTCAGATCAAGTTTAGGAAGTGTGAAATGTAATCAGCAGTGTTAACCTTGACATTTGTACACTGCAAGCAGTTTGTGATAAAGGTTTCTAAACAAACATTAATAACTCTGCCTTTTAGGAAGAAGAGCTTGGCAAGAAAATGCGAGATATATTTGATATGGCTGAGTTGAGTGTTACTGTAGGAATTTGAATTTACCAGTATTTTATCTTGAGTGTACTGTGAAGGCTGTACATTTCGTTCAGAGAAGATGTATTGATAGGGAAGATAGGCTAGCAGTGGCAAATAATAAATGGTATACTTAACCTACATGCAAATTTCAGGGTACAAACAATATTCAGTTGTGCTTCAAGAAAAATCAGGCACTGATATTTCTACACATTGAATTTATCAAATTTCATATCAGGTGTTTCAGACTGTGCTTAAATGTTCTGAGTATTATTGTTTAAAATGGAAATATTGAACATAACCTTTCTTAGAATACTTTTAAAAACATCATCTTTCAAATGCATGTTTGAAAACATGGCAAAGTAACTTTGGTAGTTAGGCTGTTGTTTGTGTGTGACTTAATTTCTACAGTAATTTAAATGTCATTCACTGCTTCGGAACAAATGTTGGTTACAATATATTTCTTTTCTAGGAACTTCATGGAAATGAATTCCTGGCATGTGAAAATAAATTGGATCTAGGAATGAATGAAGAATATTCTTACAAGAATCTATGGTATTAAATAATTATAGAGAAATTAAAAATGTAAAGAGGAAAGAGTTATTTACTGATATCACAAGTAGATCTCTACCTCTGAAGGCACAACTGTGACTGTATTTTTTTGACTCTGTGGCTGTCCCAAGACTGCCAAACCCAGGTTTCGGAATAATTTGTAGATTTGGAAGATGTCCCTCTTCTCCCACATCAGAACAAGGAAGACTGGTTTATTTTTTGTATGTGTCCTAGCTAACTATGTTTGAGTACTTTCATACTCATAGAATCTTTTAGGTTGGAAATGACCTTTAAGATCATCAAGTCCAGCTGCTGACGTAACATGAAGTTCACCACTAAACCATGTCCCTAACAGCCTCATCTACGCATCTCTTTAGTCCCTCCAGATATGGTGACTCAACCATTTCCCTGGGCAGTCTGTTCCAATGTCTGACAGCCCTTTCAGTGAAGAATCTTTTCCTAATGTCCAATCTAAACCTACCCTGGTACAACTTGAGGACACTTCCTCTTGTCCTGTACTTTACCTCCTCATAAAAAAGCCCAAAACAAAAATAAAAACAAACACAAAACTAAAACCCATTCTCTATTCCTGTCATGAGGCAGTGGCCAGTGATTTAATGAAATCAGAGCTAATGTGCTCCTTAACCCTCCTGTCTGTACCTGGCTTATATTGGGTTGAGAGATGGAAGAGAAAGGTGATACTACAAGTCCTTCAAAGTATTCAAATGTTTGAAGCTAGTTTTCTGGGGAAAATTTTAAATTTCTGTTCAAGCTTTTAAAGGAATCAGCATTATCTTGCTACCAGATCTGTTGAATGGAGAAAGTAAGATTCAGTATGGTCATAGTTACAATATATGTTATGTTTAGCATGTTCGTAGTTATCACAATGGTCAAACAAGTTATAAACATACTTATGATATCTTACCAATATTTGTTCTAATTAGTAATTTCACATATTTGTGCATTGGAAAAATACATTAAGAGTAAAATGCTTTTTCTTTCTAGCTCCTTTAATAATCCAGAAGGGAAGACAAAGGAATTTGCAAAAAATGAATCCCTGTCTCATGAAAACAAATCATTAGGACCAGAAGAATCTCAAAGTGAATCTGTATATTCTACCGTGGAACAATGTTCTTTGCCTTTAAAAAAAAAGAAAAATAAAGCCAAAACACATTCAGCATCTTGTAGCAAGATACAAAGTGGAGAATCAGATCGCTTGGTCAGGGAACAAATGCATTTTTGGCAATATGATGGAGATCAAACTTCAACTGAAAATGAATCAATAACACCATATGCTTGTTTTTATGGACCATCAGTAAAGAAGATTAAATCAGGATGGCTGGATAAATTATCTCCTCAAAGGTATGGTATTTGCAGTGGTTATATAATTGTGAAGAAGTATGTTTGCATGAGAGATGTTAAGTTTTTACTTGGTCACTTCTTAGTATTTGTGGTGGAATATGGAACTGTTAATTGTTTCAAATGTTTCATTCACATTTTTTGATAGTCATTGTTTACTTTAGCAAAAGAATCACAGAGTAATTATACACAGAATCAAAAGACTTATTCTGGTATAATATGCATTTGCACATCTTTGCAGAATCATTAGTGTATTGGCTTCTCAGAGAACTGTAGTTAAGTTAACTTTTGTTTTATTTCACTTACAGGTCTCTTGTTGCTTTTTTCAAAAAACCCCAAACTTTTGGCAGTTAGCTAAAGGGGTGATAAAAAGTATAGTTCTCGATTACAGTTGACTGTGTTGTGCTATTCAAAGGAACAGAGTTGTGAACAAAATGTGAAGGCTTTATCTAAAGTACTGTGTGAGAATGTACTATTTGAGAGAGATAATGAGTGAACCACAAAATTAGTACTGGTTAGGACTGAGTAGAACAGTTGCAGGGTCATTAGCGTTGAGTCAGTGATATTTCTTGGCTAAACTTCAAGGACTTTTTCTTAAGCATGTTTTAGTGAATGTTACGCTTTTTGGTTCTCTTTCCTACAATACTATTTTTCAAATACCTGAAGACTTAAAGAAACCAACCGAAGAAAAAAAAAACCCAATTATTTTGTTCATCCTTTCAAGCACTGTCATATTTTATTTCAGTCCCTGTAAAGTGAATGTTTCTTTCTGTTCTACCCCCCAACTCCCTTCTTTTTATAGAGCTCCCATTTACACCTGGCATTTTGTTTCCTCAGGGGAATGAGTATATACTGTTTTCTTAAATTGCTACAAATCATGCATTTAAAGCACAGCTTTTCTTTTTAGTTAACTCACTATAAATTGTAAAGCCATTCAGTTTACTCACATGTAGTACTTAGGTTCTCTTTTTCTTCCCTGCATCATCTTGAAGTTTATTGACATTTTAATGGAAAATAGATTTTTACATTGGCCGTTCCAGGTTATCAAAAATAATGATTTATTGTAGTTGTATAACACAAGTTAATTAGGACAGACCTGCTATTTGATTAAAATTTTGATAAACTATCACAGTCTGCTAATCCTAAAGTAGAGCACTTATTTAGCAGGAAGGGAAATAATGTTGGGAAAGGAGATGTTAGATTGGGGTCTAGTTCTTGCTTAATTAACTTGTTAACTTGATTTTAGAATTGAAACTTTTATAGAGGATAACTAATAGGCTGTCAACATTTTTAGTGAGCATGACAGACTACTTCAGGTTCATGTAAAAATAATTTTTTTAGGAGATCCTTATAAAGCATGAGTTAACAGCAATGGAAAAAAATCAAATGAGCTGCTCGTTAGTGATGCCCGGTTGAGAACACAGATTGAAAATGAAATTTTATGTTGTACTTGTTGAGAGATTTGGTGTGACCATTATTTATTCATTGGCCAGGAATGAGAGTGTTTGGGAGATGCTGATGACTGGAGGTACCATAGGCTATAAACAGAGATGTCCTTCTCATAAACATGGCAACAAGATGGTCATTTTAGGTTCTTGGCTTTCCTTTTTGCAAAGTCTCTTACAGAGCTTATAACACTTAAAGGTATGCTCTGTGTTCAGAATATTCCTTTGTCTACAATAAAACTAGTCCTCTTCTTTGTTTCAGGCAAAATTGCATTAGTGAATGTTCTTCTTCTGTCACTTCAGATGTGATATAGGGAAGAAGATGGGGAGAAAGGAAGTTGATTAAAAACATGAAGACACATTTATAAAAGAAGTCCAGTAATACTGCACTTCTTGGTTCCAGATATTGTTATTATATTGGAAATAAGCATTCTCCTTTTGAAAAAATATGATAAGATTTATTTTAATTTTCAAAATTATTAGGTCCAAACACAGGAAGCTAAGCATGATTTGACCTTTCTATAATTTGTGTTTGAGACATTCTTATAAGCCAGTGTTGTGTTTATAATTTTGTTTGTATTGATTTTTGATTCACAGCAAATGTATGTTTCAGAAGCGCTGGGTTAAGTTCGATGGAGACAGCATTTCTTATTACAATAATGAAAAGGTAAGTGACATGTTTTGCATTTTGTCCCATATAGAACCATCTGTCTAATACACACATTACCATGAAGAAATTCAGAAGTAATTACAATTGAATATTCATCTTAAATTTATTTTTACTTGTAAAATACTAGGATGTGATGTTATTAAATATTTTAAGGTGTCCTTGAGGTCTTCATGTATTGTTCATGCCCTTGTTTTAATAAAGGCTTGTGTTCCTGATATTTTTGAGTAGGTATCATCAGAACCTCTTACTTTGTTGAAAGAGTGACACTGCTGCATTCTCTGAAACGGAACAGAATTATGCAAAACACATTTGAGAGATCCAAGGTTATTTTGATGGTGGTCGCAAAATGTTTTCTCATGGGAACCCAGCATGCTGGAGATCGAGAAAGAAATTAAATGTACCATGGAAGCCCTTTTAAAAATCACCACCCCCCCCTACACTTTTTCACTCTTTAATTAAAAATGTCTCTTTCCTTTTTGCTTTCTAGGAATAATCACATATCATTGGACTAGGTTATGTTTGTTTGAATGGGTCTCTTTAAAATAGCATAGCACTGTGATGTCAGTGGTGTTCTTTCTTTGTGTGTGCAAGTATTGAGGCTTACAAAACACTTTTAGACTCGTGTTGCTTTGATTAAAGCAATTCACTTCTGATATGTGATAAAAAAATGGATTTGTGAATCAGGGTTTTCAACAAAATGTCTATTCCTTTTGTGAAATTGAGGTTTAAAAAAGACATTTGACCTTTTAATACTACTTTATAACAACAGAATTACTTTGTGGGTTGTTTGGGTTTGTTTGAGACCTTTCTTTAAACATGACTTTTTCTTATTTTTTTAAAGATTTCTTTTTTTTTTTTTCTTGCTCTTTCAATATACTTTACACCACCACAAAATTCTGTTTCTTTTGCTCTGTGATTAATTTCTCCTCTTGGAAGAAGTTAAGAACTTATATTCAAAAGTGATATGTGTTTTGTGGAGGTGAAGTTACATGCACGTGCTTTATTTTAAATGCTGGTAAACATTACCCCTTGAAGATGCATATTCAATTAGGAACAAAATATAAATTCTGGCAGAAGTTCCCAAGCAGTATGCTTGGTGGTGGTGATCAATAAGAGTCCTATAGATGCTTTATAATATGCACACTCAGCCTGATTTTAGCGGATTATGAGGGAGGTAGAACTGAAGTAGGAAAAGACTGTTTATTTCCTGAGGGGCCAGAGAAAATAAGAACAGGCTCAAAAAAGTATTTATATTGATCTTTATGCCTGCTGATTAGGAACATGAAACAATCTCGTTTTACTTGCTTACTGTACTTTACTCACAGTAGAAGACATGATTTTGTAAATGAGGGGAACAATAGAATAACATTTAGATTGCAGTGATGAAGTTACCCCTTTCATCGCAGGGTGGGCTTCAGAGGAGCAGAAAAGCAGGGTTAGTCTTTAAAAAAGACGAAAAAAATACAGCACTGGGATTTGCTTAACACTGTAGCGTAATTTGGGAAAGAAATGCTAATACAGAATTTCAAGTCTTGTATCTGCGCTGAGGATTTTTGGGATGTTTTTTGGCAGTCACTAAAGAAGTTACTTGGAGGTCAATTGCTGTAGAACAGTACTTGTTACACGTTTGTCTGTCAGGGGATTCCAGAAAACTTCCCTTCTGCTCAGGGAAATATTTAGTATGTCACAATGCATAGAAAGCTACCAGCTCTGTAGTCTGTATTTAAAAGGTCTCTGTCATAGGTTAGAATCATAGAATCACAGAATGGTTTGGGTTGGAAGGGACCTTAAGACCATCTAGTTCCAACCCCCCTGCTGTGGGCAGGGACACCCTCCACTAGACCAGGTTGCTCCAAGCCTCATCCAGCCTGGCCTTGAACACTTCCAGGGATGGGGCATCCAGAGCTTCTCTGGGCAGCCTGTCCCAGTGCTTCACCATCCTCTGTGTGAAGAATTTCTTCCTGATATCTAATCTAAATCTCTACACTTTCAATTTAAACCTGTTACCCCTTTAGGCTACCCCTTAGACTATCAGGAGCTTACAAAAGGCTTGGTCTGAAGCCTCTTTGTCTCACTTTTCCTGGAATCTAAGTACAAAACCTCACTCCTGGGATTGAAAGAGACACTGCTTGGTCTGTGTGTCTATACAGTTTGACCAAATCTGTGTGTCTGACTTGTTAACTCAATGAGTCACATATACTAAGAACTTTGTGTGTCAGAATACTGCGAGGCTTGAAGCAAATTCTGGGAAGTGAGGATTTGGTGAAACTCTTGCAGATATAAGGACAACACAATTGGCTAGCGATAGTTCTCAGTACGCAGCGGGATTATGTTGGGTGAGCAGTTGGTGTAACTGTGGAATGTGAGGTTTTTGGTACAGTGTTCTCTGCTGGATCACTATTCCCACACCCATGGGGGTATTCATATTGCCTGCTAGATGGCTACCAGTGTGCTGCTTATACATTTTTGCCTTGACATTGTAAGCAACTATTTGCAGACCCATCAAGGCCTGCATGCAGATCACAGCTGGTCCTGCTAAGAGAGGGATAGTTACACAGTTCATTGCAAGACAGTGGGTCCCTCCTCCTAGCTACATGGCTATATATATATATTTAAATGGGGAAGTTGTTGTTTTAATTTTAGATCCTAATGGTGAGTTCTGTCTGTTCTAATGTGTGTTTGTCTAAGGATGTTCCTACGCAGACAAGCGTGTTACAAAGGATTTGTTGTACTTTTGGTTTCACATATCAATTAAAAGTAGTTCTCAAAAAGAACCCAATCCATACTTGGATATTTTTCTGATTATTTCAAGCAGAGAAGGGTAGGCTCAGTGGGATGAAACTGGCTATTTTACCCAGAAACACTACCAATATTAAATAGCGCTATTTGTCATTCAAATCAGGCACTTGAAAGAAGTGAGGTTGTAAAGGGGAAGTGTGCTACGTGGCTAATGAAGAGTGAAACAAGTGGAGGATGGGGAGGGAAGACACACAGGGTGGTATTCCTGAAAATGTCTATGTAGCTCATCTAAACGCTTCTCTGAATGGTTTAAACCTCAACTTTCTAAATATTTCTCTAACCTTGATCTAGTTCCATGTCAACTTCTAATTGATAGAAATCTTTATATTTGCATGTAATAAAAAAGATACTTAGTTTTCTACAAACAGCATCTGACCTAGGAATGATTTTGGTTTGAATCTGTGATGCTGCTCATTTTTTCTGCGTTCACGGTCCTGAGCAAGTTGCTGTGGTCAGAGCAACATCCTGTATGGTTTTGTTTTAACAGAATGTGGTTAACTTAAGTGACAGCAAACTGAAGAGGGCAAGGTAGAATTTGAGAATTATTTTCAGCTACGCAGTATACATGGGTTTTGATTCAAATGTCTTTCTGCTTTTGGCAGGAGAACTCTGGTGCTTTAACATGCACCTTGTAGTAAGTTAAGCTGCTGGTTATGTTGGAAGTGTGTTGTTTTTTTTTTAATAAATAAAATTCCTCACTAGAAAATTGTTTTGTCAGAGAATTTTTTTAGCAGCCCTAAAACTAGTGTACACCTCTCAATAAGAAAAAATTATCTTTGAGGTTCTTGGCTGTGTTTTTGTTTTCTGTATTCTTAAATAATTTGATTGACTTCTTGGAGTATTTCAGAGACAGAAATTGTATCTTTATGCTTTTTAACAGCAGGCATTATTTCTTGCACATGAAAGAGAAGCTGCTGCAGAAAAAAGATTGAGAAATTATTGTGGTTTTAAACTGTATTTGCAAATATGTATGCCTTGGAGAACAAAGCTTTAAAAAGGATGATTATTTAAATAGCAAAACCAAAACTATGCTCAACTTAAAAGGAAACTGGCTTTTTTAAGCAAATAAAATAACTGTGACTTCCAGCAGTCTGAATTATTCTCCTACAGTACCAAATACAGCCAGTAGATGCCTGCAAACACCGTAACATAATTATATCTGAACACCTTTAGAAATAGCATATATAATAACTTTGCTTTGGCATTGTGAAGGATCAGTAGTTAACATATCCAACCTTATTAAAAAATATGTTAAAATCTCTGCCATTGTTAAAATAGATGTGCAATACTATGATCATTCTGAGTGACAGAGCAGCTCTTGTGTGTAATTATAGTAACGTGTTCACTTCAGCTGTGTTTCAACATTTCTATTTACTTGCTAAACTGCATTCACTGACATATATTAGTTTGTAGAAATGAAACTGTATAAGAATGTGAATTTGGTGAGAATCAGTAGTATATTTTTACTGGGTTTGTGTGGTGAGGTTTTGGTAGTTGGGAGGGCTACAGGG
The DNA here is from genome assembly GCA_027574665.1 of Rhynochetos jubatus. Classification (NCBI taxonomy): domain Eukaryota; kingdom Metazoa; phylum Chordata; class Aves; order Eurypygiformes; family Rhynochetidae; genus Rhynochetos; species Rhynochetos jubatus. The sequence goes on along the minus strand of CM050651.1, from coordinate 64,495,795 downwards.
GCAGCTCTTGTAAGAAGCTGCTAGAAGCTTCTGTGACTCCAGGTTGGACCCACTTCTGGCTATGACCAAGCCAATAAGCGACAGTGATAGTGCCTCTGTCACAACATGTATAAGAGGGGAAAGAACTGCTGGTGGCCTGCAGCAGAGAGGTGTGGGATGTGAGAGACAACAAGGCAGACACCATAAGTCAGTGCAGGTGGGGAGGAGGTGAGCCAGAGCAGAGGTTCCCCTTGGCCTGTGGTTAGAGGGCGGGCTGTGCGCCTGCAGCCATGGAGGGTCATGGGGGAACAGAGACCCCCCTGCAGCCCCGGGAGGACCCCATGCCAGGGCAGGCAGCTGTGCCTGAAGAAGCCCCTGACTCCATGGGAAGCCCATGCTGGAGCAGTCTGTTCCTGAAGGACTGCACCCAATGGAAGGGACCCATACTGCAGCAGTTTGTGAAGAACTGCAGCCTGTGGGAAGGACTCAAGTTGGAGAAGTTGGTAGAGAACTCTCTTCTGTGGGAGGGACCCCATGCTGGATCAGGGGAGGAATGTGAGGAGTCATCCCCCTGAGGAAGCAAGGAGCAGCAGAGACAATGTGTGATGAAGTGACCACAACCTCCATTCCCTGTCCCCCTGTGGTGCTGGTGGAGAGGAGGTAGAGAAATCAGGAGTGAAGCTGAGCCCAGGAAGAGGAGAGGGGTAGGGGGAAGGTGGTTTTAAGATTTGCTTTTATTTCTTATAATCCTACTCTGATTTGATTGGTAATAAATTGATTTTTCTTCCCCAAGTCAAGTCTGTTTTGCCTGTGACCATAATTGGTGAGTGACCCCTCCCTGTCCTTATCTTGACCCACAAACCTTTCGTTACGTTTTCTCTCCCCATCCTGCTGTGGGGAGGAGTGAGCGAGTGGCTGTGTGGTGCTTAGTTGCTGGCTGAGCCTAAACCATGACAATATTAAACTCGGTAAACAAAAAAAGATCCTGTTTATCCTTCATGCTTAGCATTCAAAGTGGTTCCTTGAGTTCTTGTATAAAGTCTATTATAATAATTGATGGTTTGGGAGGAAAGTTATTGCAGTACAAATTCTTTATGGGAAGCTGATTCTTGGACTATTACTGCATCTGGATCATAAATCTTAGCAGTATATCAGAATTGTCTTAGCCAGAAAACCAATTGCTCAAAGTGTAGTGGGGACGGGAGCAACAGCGTTAACTCTGGAATCCAGGAATTGTGAAGTGTTGTGCATCTGCTTTAGCTTTCCTTCCTTCCCCTTGTATGGAATACTTAGGTTAATTAGGTTAAAAGACAAGCTACTTAGAGAAAGTACTCATAGAAATTCCTTTTTCGTATCTTGCTTTTGCATTCAGTTGTCTTCATTTCGAGTTGGAAATTAGCAAATTTTGGCAATGTTTGCTCTGACACCAAACATCATTTCTGAGGAATCGAGCAGCAAAGTACATACCTGATACAAGCTAGAAGATTCTTGTTAGTAATGACAGGACAGTGGATTTTTCCAGAGAGTGATGATCCCCTCTGTGTTCAAAATCAGGGATAAAATCAGTGAATTTACTTTTCTTATTGGCTAGCCACTAAACAAGAGGGGAAAGAACTGAAAACTTCTTTGGAATTTTTTGCATGGGGAAGGCACTATCTTTTCCCTTGTCTATTTCTATTCTACAAGTATAATAAATTTTTTTTTTAATTGTGGTTCTGTCAGATGGTGTAATTTACTTTGACATAAAATTGTAAATTTGAGCCAGAGTGATATTTGGCAATATTAGTGTCCTGATACAGTTTATGAAGTGGTATCTCAAATACATGCGTTCTGTCTCACCATGGAATTTTACTCTATTTTAGAAGGCAGTAGGTGTGCGTAGACTCAGAACGCTGAAGTTGCTGATGTGTGGGTAGTGGTTTACTTATTGATGCAGTTTTATTAATAGTGGGGTGAACTCTTAAGAGCACAGCCTGTGTATATGAACTTCCTAAACATCACTGGCAAGTAGTATTACCTGAGAGGCATTTAACCTTCCATAACGGTTATTAACTATTTCTATTGCATTTTTATTATAGGAGGTGTTCTCAAAGGGGATAATACTGCTGTCTGCTATAGCAACAGTGAGAGTTCACGGAGAGAATAAATTTGAAGTTGTCACATCCCATAGGACTTTTGTCTTCCGTGTGGATAAAGAAGGTAAGTGGAATATGTGTAATCCTAATGATTGCCAAAAAGCCATATAATTACTGCTGATACATTATGTTTGTGAAATATAACTTTTTATATGACCAGAAATGTAATCCAGTGAAACTGGAGATAACTGTAAGCTTTGTAAGAACACCTGAAATAGTTGGGGAATGGGTTTTAAAAATACCAGAATGAGAATACTATTTTCCAACTCTTCTGTCTCCTCCCCCATCCTTCCCAAAGATGAATTTGTCTGGGTATTCCCCAGGTCTCACTAGCAGCTCTTACAGCCTGTTTGCTCTCAGCCATCTGTTCGAGTCACCACTTGATACAAAATTGACAAAGAGCAACAATGAAGTTGATAGCTTGAATGTGATACTGTGATCGAAGGAAGTGTGGGGTTTTCTGTCTGTCTTTATTTACTGTCTTATACAGTATGTTCAGCCATGTATTGATAGAGGGTACAAATGTCAATTGTAGTAGGAAAGTTAGTATGACTTCTAATTTAATGCTTTATCAATGTACAGCTGTAATATGTGGAATCAGTATCAGTGCATGTATGACTTATTTATGGAAACAATCAAGTAAAATGGAATACCTAGAGAAAAAAAAAGATATGCGATATGTATTTACAGCAGTACATGCCAGACCTATTATAGCTAAGGGTCTCTCAGCATTTCCATTATCAAATCCCATTTTTATGGGTTATAGCTTGGTTGTAAACATTCGCTGCAGGCTGTAACAGGAGTGCAGCATCAGTGAACAAATCCTTTTTATCAGGTTTGGCTCAAATCATTTCAGGCATTTTTATACTCTTAGCTGAGTTAAAAAATATGTCTATTTTTATTATTTTTGCCTTTCTCCATCCAAATTTGTTTTTTTACTTTTTTTATAATTTGCAACATAACCATCTTATGGTTATAGTGCGATACGTTTTGTAGGGCTGTAATTTGCTTTATGGACCATTGCCTTTAAATACTATAAACATGTTAACAACTTATACTGACTTATAAAGTATATTCAGACATTAAATTGTGTTTTCATTTAATATATGACCATCTTTGGACATAGTGCCCTGTCTGTAAAGCTTAAGGTTAGTAATGTATGGTGTACAAGTAATTTGGTCCTTGCTGTGTCCAGAGCTGGATGATGTATTCATAGTAAATCATGTAAATAACCCTGTTTGCTTTCTGTTATGTGCACAAACTTACTTGATGCCATTCCTTCTGTGGATTTGTGGTCTTGAAGTGTTCTGTGACTGCTTGAAGGGTATTTAATTGCTTTTCAAAGATTTTTTGGAGTGGAGACTTTTATATGTATTTCATCCTGTGGACCCTATTTATTAACTTTCCTTCCCTTCTGCTGGAGTATCAAAATAAGGAATGCTATCACTGTCACTGACCTGTGTGCCTTGCTGCTGATGTTGGTCCTGTCAGTGGATTACAGCGCTCATTTTGTTTGCTTTCAGTGCTCTGGTTTCTTATTTTTTGGTGTTTCAAAAAGATGCTCTTTTTGGATTGTTTTAAATATATTGAGGGAAAAACTCTAATGGTTTGGAAAGGTTAGGGGCATTTTGGGGGAAAAAACAGTAAAGTAGTTAGGGGCTAGCAATGAGTTAGAGCATAATCTGCTCAGATGCAATGAACTTTTGTTTAATTGGAGTGAAATGCCATTACTAAAAGTTCTAGAGCAATTTGGTACTCTCAAATATACTGAAATAATAGAAATTTTGGTTTAAGACAGGTACTTTTAAAGTACTCTCAAAAGATCACTCTAAGATTAGCACTTAGATTAGCACAGGGAAGGTGACTCATCAGGCTGCTGTCTTCCTCTTCTTCAGACTGTTTTCTGATGCTTAAATTTGTGTGTTTGTTCCTTCTTGTTAAACACCACATCTATGAAGTAAGCACATTACTGTTTTAAGGGTGCTTTTTGCAGTGTTTGGGACTGATTGTGTCAACTTTATACATACTGTGGTAAAACTTTCCTTCCCTTCCCTTCCCTTCCCCCCCCCCCCCCCCCCCAATTATTTTGTGACCTGAATCTTTTAGAGCAAAGAGTTAAAATATTATTGATGTTCCAGTCACATGAGGCAAGTCTAATTCATTCCAAGTATTCAACATTAAAATATATTGATTTTAGTCTGGTGAAACGTCTGAGCCTGGTGAATGAGACTGAGTGGAACTTTATTACTTCACCTACTTGTGTTCGTGTATTTCTAAGATGTTAAATTAATAATGCATGCAAAGATAGCCAAACATGCATTTTCTTGATTACTCAGTACCCTTGACAATATCAAGCTTAACCACTACACCTTAATGGAATAGATTGTAAATTGCCAAATGTTTTTGCTTAAAAGCATGGCCAAGCATAGAATAACATTGGTGATGGCTTGCCTCTTTAGTGACAGATGATATTTAGGCTCCCTGGTCTGACTTCCAGAAGGTGAACACGCCACCTGTCTGCCACCTCAGTCTTTAAGCTGTCTGGAATTAAGCATCTTAGAACTAGTAGTCATGATTTTAAGAATCTTGATCATCAATTTTTATTACTTTTGCTGAGAGTTAATTGAATGGCTGTCTTTGCTAACATCACTCCTACGGACTGTCATGTTATTTGTGCTTTTACACCTCCTCTTCAAGGTGGATGTTCTCTGATGCGGTATAGCTGTACCATCACCCAGCATAGCATAGTAGGAAGAACAGGAAAACCAATGTGTGGAGAATGGAGCTGCTGCTTAACCACATGTCTTTGCCTAATTTTTTTTTTCTTGTTTAGAAGAAAGGAATGACTGGGTTAATACGATGCTCAACGCCCTGAAATTGCAGTCTGATAATAACTCTCAGTCTCTAACTTCTGTCGCCCCTGAGAAAAGTGGATATCTTGAGCTGAAAGGGTATAAAGCCAAAATCTTTATTCTACTTCAGGGGAATACTGTGTGGATCTGCAAAAATGAGCAGGTAAATCTTTCATATGCTTTTTGTGAATGAATGCTTATAAAGATGGTTTAACTAGTGAGTTGGAAATTGATGTCTCTTTGTGAATAGGTGCATTTCAATATATAAATGCATATCTTTTATGTAGTACTTTATTGCTGCAGTTCTCAGTAGGCTTCAGAAAGCAGGCAAAGTATCATTATGTCTATTCCACAGTGGGAAAAATGAATATATAGTGAGGTGAAGTAAAAGGCCCTGAGTGACACAACAGGTTAGTGGCAGGGCTGGGATTAATTCACTCTTAAACAGTGTGCTGTAAAGATTCTACTAAAACAGAAAGCTTATTTTGTGCACTGGTTTCACTGTCCTATAATACAGTGCTCTGGAATGTGTGCGATACAGACATAAGTTGTGTTTAGGTGATACTTCAATTAAATGATCAAAATTTGTATTCTTTGTGTTTTTAATAACCTAGATTGGCCAATTTCTATTGTGCACTTTAATATTTTAAACAAATCCATGAAGTAGGCCTATCATTTCAGCTCCCAAAAACCTAGGGCTTTTTGTTTTGTCTTGGGCCTGACTGTATTATGATATAAGTCCTTAGCTGTGGAACTCTTTAGGATGCTTTCGATAAAGGATAAATGAGGATAACTGGGTTCAGTGAATGACTGTGAACTAGTGGAAGAAAAATCTATTGCAGGGCATTAAATGGAAGGTGGTATTGCTGTGTGAGGAAGTCAATGACCCACAAGTAACTGGAACTAAGGAGGCTATTTGGGCAGGTGTTGTTACATGCTTGCCTTGTTCTTATTTTTCTCAAATTTGTGTACAGGCAAACTCATGTTTCAAATGTGAATGTTCTCTCAGTAAGGCTTGTCATTTTGGAGTTGATCTTGCTTCCTCTTCTGTTATCCTCTTAAGTGTGAAGTTATTTAGATGGGCTTGAGGGACCATATAGTGTTCAGTATTAGAAATTACTATTCTTTCACAGGGTATGGCAGGAAATTTGAGACTGAGAAAGACCACATTTTTTTTTTTCTATTTACTGTGCTCCAAGGAAGTTTTACTTGTCAGTTACGTTCTTTGAGGCCAGTCAACAACAACTAATCAAAAACATGATGCAATTTATGGGTTTATACTGCTCTGTAGCTACAAAAGAAAAACTCCACAAATGTTTTAAACATGTAATATTTTTCCCAAAAGTGCATTGGCAACATGTCATTTGAATTTAAGCCTGCAGCATGTGTTTTGCTGAATGAGCACCATGGTCAGAAATTGGTGGTCTTAGTTGAGCACAGTAATCTCGCGATACTGAAATCCTCAGTCTTGATTATTGTAATGAATAGAGGACCTGCCAGTTAGTTTGGTTATTTAAATAAAGTTTACAGCTAGAGGTCTTTAAGGAGTAGCACAGCCAAAATGCAAATGCCACCCCAACCCTGAGACCCTGTACTTCATTCTTTCTACTGGAACAATGTAAGAGAACCTCAGTGAAGTTGGCCAACTTACTTTACAGTCTCTGCCTGTAAGATGACACACACTGTGCTGCAGTGCCTAATGTTACCGTTCTGTCATGGGATTTCCAGGTATTTAATCAGTGAGAATCCCTGGAATGCATTCTCATCAATGAGAATCTGCTTTCTGTCCATGTTCATTGTAATGAGCTGCTTTTACCTTCAGAATCAATACTGTATTCACCTTATGCCCCTGAATACTTTCGAGTGCTCCCTTACGGAAGTTCTGAGCTCCTTGATTAAGGGACAAATGTGGTACTTCATTGAGGTATACAGACTTGTGGAGGAATTTATCTTCCAGAGTGATAGGTCATTTGAAACTAGCTATGTCCCTGTTGAGAATCTTAGTACAAGGCATCCAATTTTTGTGTTCTTCCTTCTTTCTTACTTTACCTGCATTTAACCACTGGGAGCATCTTTCTTGCCTCAAGCAGTCCTTTGATATTTCTCTGCTGATAAGGGGCACTCCCAGCACTGCCCACTGTGCTGAGTCAGGTTTTCTGACAGTGTAAGTTGGTACAAAACTCCTCCAGGGCCATTCACTGTTGAAGGGTTCTTGATTGCTCTGTTATATGTTTTCAGGGTGTGATTATGACTATCTAAGATAACCTAAGACTGTTTCTCCCCTGTCCTCAATCAATTTCCTTTCTTACAGATTTATTTTAAATTATTGTTTGGTGTGTGCACATGTGTGTTGGTTCTATTGCTTATGTGGTAAGTTGTATTAGCTGTGCCCTTTCAACATCATTGATTTCAGATTTTCTTTAGCTGATCATGAAAGCACACAATTATACAGCCTTTCTACTAGATATTTATTCCCTTCTACTGCACGGATGCTCTGCAGAGATCACTGACTGCAGTGCAGCAGAAGACAAACCAAAATCAAGCCCTGAAACAGAATGAAGGTTAGATATGCTGCCAGCCTGTCAGCTCCTTCTGTGTGTATGAATATTACAAACAAGGGTGCAAAACCAGCTTCCTCCCAAAGCTTGTTTGCTTAAAGCCAAAAATATCGAACGGTCTTAAGAGTTTTCTTTTCAGATCCTCCATCTGAACAACGTATCTTTCTTTATGCGGTTTCTGGCTTTTTGGGAATCAGAAGAAATGGCTTCTGTCTTTAAGCTTTCATAATCTGTAATTCTTCTTTCAGCACCTCTTGTGTTTTATTTTCAAGTTGAAAACCGATTTGTATGTACTGCAGCACTGAAGAAAAGCCTAGTAATGCAGCATTAATCCATTAGAGGGCTCTGTTGTTCTAGAAATATGTCTCCACCTCAAGTTTGTACTTTAGCCAGTAATTACCAGGCAAATATGTCCAGGGATGTCCTCAAAACCTGTTCATATTGGAATTCACATCCATACTAGAATGACTCCCAGAGAGACTTAAAGGGGTTTATTATAACTGCAGTGCTAAAAGACACCTATTTAGACTTCTTACAATGTTGAAATGAGATTGGATCAAGCTGATTCATTGATTTCTATTAAACTTGATAGAGGAGAGTCCACTGTTACTTTAAAAGATTTTTCTTCATTGTTAAAAGTGGAGAAGATACTAAGCCAAATGCCAAATCCTAACATAACCACCATGAACTTTGTGAAGTTCAGATTGAGATCAGAACATCATGTCTCAGGCCTATTTCTAGTTAAAAAGTGATTGGTCTAGCTTGAGCTTCTGGCAGTGATATAGTGCTAGTATGAAACCATCAATTTCTTTGACTCTCCATGTAGTGTGAATTTCTTAAACTTCCTCTCTGGAGCAAAAGTGAAAAATAGATCAGTCGGAATCAATTTGTTCAACCTGCAACTGGCTGAAATTCCCATTTCTATTTCAAAATCATTCGTGCTTAAATAAAAACGTGTCATCTGATGCTTCATGACAGCTCAGACATTGGCTGGAAATGTCAGTCTGCTGTGGTGGTGCCAGTGATAACCTCCCCTCTGTGACCATCAGAAGGGCTCTGACAGATGCCTGCCTGGTCTGCTAGAATATATCCCCTTTGTTAGGGTGTATTTAAGATTCACTGCTATATTAAAGTCAGGGAGGGCCTAGTTGTCACAGTATTTGCACTAGAATTTGGCTTTGATAAAGAGAGTTCAGGATCATCTTTTGTTATTGCTTTGGGTAGTTCTGAAATATATGTATTTACCTGGGATATTTGAGGAAATGTTGGCTAATATAAAGACTAGGAAAGGTACATATGGCTGTGTGCCATAATTATTTCTGACTTATTTCCTCTATGCATGAATCCAAGTTAAAGCTTGAATAGTGATGAGTATTCTCTTTGTTATATATAAGTAACAGTATCCGTTTCTTATTGAAAACCTCATTTAATTTTGGCTCAATGCTCTTATTTATTTCAGAGGGTTTTTCTGTTTTGTTGAAGATTGAAATGATTTGCTCTGTGGCAGATGGAAATGTTTATTCATGTTAAGTGAACCAGTAAGAGAGTGCCTAGTAATTTTAATTTTGTCTCTAATGCTAATAGCACATTTAAAGAAAAAATGGACAACATCAAAAGATGTATTACAGGAAATTATATTAAACGATTAGAAGATGGCAAAGGGTATGATAATGTAGAGAACTGGTAAGGGGATAGGTGGAAGGACAAGTCAAAGATGATGCTTGTTCTGAAGGAGAGGGAGCAATGTGAATGTCAGTGGAGGGAAGTGGAAAGGGGGTGTGTGTTTAAGAACAGAGAGGTGGTCTTTCGGTTACGAAACACAGGCTTAAAGGGGAGTGCTTTGAGCAACCTGATATAGGTGTGTGTGTCCATGCAGGGGGTTGGAACTAGATGATCTTCAATGTCCTTTCCAACCCAAACCATTCTATGATTCTGTGAAATACGGTGCCAGAGACAATGTGGTCGGGATTCAGGGGCAGACTTAGAAGTCTGTGACTTTTGGTATACAGTGATGGAAATTTATAATGAACCTCTGCAAAGAGACTGTTCGTTAGGTAATGTTCTGTTTTTCCTTGGAGAAAACGTAATCCTGATTATTAATCATGAACATGATGGATGAGAAAGAAAGGATCTATGAAGTCCAGTAGAAAGTGTCTAACAATGGAAGGCGAACAGGGAAGGGTAGTTAAATGAAGTCCTGCAGATGAGTCGTAATGATTGTTTGTCATGCTAAAGCAGCATGAGAAAGCTTTTTTAATGTATTTAACTTCTTTGTTGTATCATCATGATGGTATTTGTGAATAGAAGATGAGTCCAGCATGATGGCAACAGCAACATGAAAGAAGAGTAGTGGAGAGGAATTGAATGTGAGTTGTTGAGTTGAATGTAAACTGAGTAGAAAGCAAAATAGTTGCTTAAAGATTTTGAGATGTAATGAGGAACTGTGAGCAAAGCAACTGATAGTTTTGGAAAGGAAGCTGAGGAAAAAGGTAGGGGATTAAAGACAACAAGAGAAAGGGGGAGGAGGAATGGGAAGACATTTCAGATAGTTGATAAGTGGTAAGCAAGAGGAGAGAGAAGTGCCTGATATGCACTAGGATGGGACGGTGGAAGGTGGAATCATTGAGAATGAGAAAATAAGAAACAGTGTTGTCTGTGTCGTTGTTCCCCCTGTCTACCATCCTCACCTCTCCTGCCCCAAGAACATGTGGCCTTTTGGAGATATTGGGGTGCTAAGATGTTACTTGTAATAATAACTGTGAAGCTGTCTTTGGAGAGAGTTCTCTATTGATTGCTGGTGCAGACTGTGATCAAACATGATTACAAACATATGAATGAGCCTTGCACGGAATGCCTTAAATAGGTGGAGGTGATAGGAAAACAAATAAACGTTTGTCCTCCTTTGTCATTGTTTAATTCATTCGGGCTTTAATATTTACTTCAGAGTGATACACATCTGTACCAAGATGTTAAAACCAAAAAGAAAGCAACCCCCAAACACCAAATATATTGGAGGGGGAAAGATTAATATGAAGAAGTGTTTTGAGATCAAATATACAGATACATTGGTGACTTGAAGTGTCAAAAAATGATCAAGTCTCTTTTATATACAGTTGTTTGCATCAAGTTGTAGCTGGGATGATAGATTATGGTTATATTCCTAATTTTGCAGTGGTTCCTTGGCAAGAAATTAATTCCAATCTTTCACCCTCAAAACCATGGCAAAGATCAATTGCCATGCATGACATCAGAAACAGCTACACAGGAAGTAACGTGAATTCTGTAAGGAAGCTTAAAAACTTCCTTTTTACCTCGTTTTGCAATACAAAATGAATGACTGCAGGAAATTATGGTGAGTTGGGGAAAGGTCTTTTTGTTGTTCTGACCATTATTTTTCAGTTTGAAGTAGTTGCACCCCTACTCCAAAAAAGATTAAAAAAAAATATTTAAAATGATGTGCTAATAAGGTAAGGTGGTTGAATCAGACAAGGAAAATATGTCAGTGACCACCTCTACAGCAGAGATCTATGTTTTACACTCAAAAATAATTTGTGGGATGTTGTTCTATGTTGTTGAAGATACTATCACAGAACATGGAGGAGGACAAACAGGAATTCTATCAGGGACAAATGAAAAAGTTAATGTTAAGCTCTTCTGTGTGCATCTTTGGCTCTGTGAGGATTTTATTTTTCTTGTTCATTTGTTTTGATGCTATTAAGATCTCATTAAGATGTATGCACACCTGAAGGAGTCATGAAACATGGTAGAAAGCCTAATGATTCCACAGTGATCAAAACCTTTGTGATAATTTGATTTGGGTAGAGGGTAGGGAAGGAGGAAGGAAAATGACAAAGTTATCACCTTCTCAGTCATGCTCAGTCAAGCTTTCTGGATGACTAATACAAACACAACCAGTTACCTTGATCTTGCAAAAACTAACAGTGAAGAAAAATGGGGTTTGTTGGAATATTATGAAGAAAAAAGATTTTTAGAGTGGCACAGCACATGCGTAAACAATTGAAGAAGGTTTTAGATCTACTTGTCATAAGGTTATTACACTATTAATGCAGTATTGGGGAAATCTGTTTTCCTCTTAAGAGTACTCGAATTACCCAAGAGCAATATTCATCACTGTATATGTTACTTGCATTTAAGAGCTACTAGCTTGGCTTCAAATCCCATAGCAAAATAATCTATTGGATCAAAACCCCTACATATAGGAAGCAGAACATCATTATGTGTACTTTTGTTTATAATGGTATACTAGGTCTGTGTTTATTATTTTAAATCACATGAGCAAGTTATTTCTGCATTCAGTGAACCTGAAAGATTGTATAATCATTGTGTGTGCACTGATGTATGTATGTATACACTCAAAAAATTGTTTTCTGTTTTTTGTGTGTGCAACAAGAAGGTTTGATAGACAATGAAACTGAAAAAGAAAAGTATTTTTCAAAAGTAGTTAGAACTCCTTAGTTTCAGTAGCTCAATATACTGCGGCATTAAATGGAGCCAGAACATTATTTTGCCCCTAATTGATTCCTGTTTAATTGTAAACATACCAGTCAGTTTTCATAGGAGACATACTGAAAAACTACTCAGTAGCTTTTGTTTGCTTTTTCTTCTTTAAACAGAGCAATGTAAACCACATTTTTCCTGTCCATCTGTTACTTCTGTCCCAACATGGCAAATGCACAGAAGTAACTTTAAACATCCCAGTAGCAACACTGGTTACCTTTTTTCTCAGCCTGCGTTCTTTACTTCAGGTATTAAACTAATTACTATAGCTGAAATATTAATATTTATGTGAAGTTACAAAGCCATTACAGTGAAGAGCAGAGCATTTCTGGGGCAGTGTAGACAACATATTCTCACTGAAGTGTTCGTTCCACAAACTTAAAGATAGGTACAAACATATGCTATGATATTATATGTGAATTCAATTTCCTAATTAATTAAAAATACCATGATATGCCATTGCAGATTTTTAATTATTCAGCATATATCTCTATTATTGACTTGCCATTTTTGAAATCTGTTACAACTCAATTAACTAAATGTGGTTTATGAATTTAATCTTTAATTGGTGTGGTAGACATGTAATGTTAAAAAAGATGTTGTTTTTTTTTTTTTTTGTACATTGCCTATATGATAAAAAGCTAAGTTGTGTGGATATCCTTCTGTGAAAGCTAAACTTCAACAGAGAGGTGAGACTATTCTTTGGTCTGGAAAAGAAATATTCTTGAAAACTCTAGGATTTGCTTAATCTATGATAAGTATGATCAGATGAGCACTGGCAGTCACATTATGACAATTAAAGTGTTCTTGGTTGCAATACTAAATAAAATGGATTAGCATGTACTAGCAGAAGACCAAAGAATGTGCCTGCAATTCATTAATGTGCCCTGTAACTGGCGCTTTAATGTCTAGAACCCCAAGCACTTAAAAGCAGGCGATTGATCATAATGCATTTAGCTTGCAGTAGCTGGACAAGCAGGAAAAGAACAATGTTCATAAAGAAAACTCTTTTTCAGCATTCATGGATTTCTGTTTTTACTCCATGATGATTTTCAGGATTGAGAGGTACTTGCAGACGCCCCTCGAGGTGAAAGCAAACTGTGGCCTGCACTCTGCCGCTAAAGGAATGGAGAAGAATGCATTTACACTGTCAATTGTGGCGTACCACTTGGCTGCCTTTGACTCCAATTTGCACAGGAGTTCCAGCATGTCCGGCACGGCAGCACTCAGTGGCGGCGTGACTTCATTCAGGCCACGACAGTCCACTATTAGTCTCCATTCCTCATTAGACTTATGCACTGGCCAGATGGGGCTGTTAAAGGTTGAATAAGTCTTGCTCATCACCCCTTGGCTCTTCAGTTGATGAATCAGTTTATGGGTGAGAATCAAGGAATCTCGATTGGTGCGATATTGTTCCAGTGCACTGTTGTGGTAGCAGTTGGCACCTATTGGTCTGCTGCCTTTAGAAATCCAACAGAAGGGTCCTGTGATTGATCAGGCAAGACAGAGAGCTGCTCAGTTTCTTCAGTCTCTAAAGCAGCTATCTCAAAAGCCCACTGGTACCCTTTTGGGTCCTTAAAATATCCTCTTCCGAGATTGTCAGTCTCTGTTGGAGTTCGTCACAGTAAGGACCATTGGAATTTAAGATGCCCAGAATTTGTGGTTACCATCACTCCCCCCAACTCTTACCCCCCCCCCCCTTTTTTTCACCCCATATTCTTTCAGCCCCCACCATTATTTTGTTACAAACAATTAATCAGAGTGGACACTTGTGTCAGAGCTGTTGTCTTCTGTATAGCGTACACTAGAAATATGAACAGTGTCTTTGGCAGTGGAGATAAAGCAGGTTTGAGTTGCTATTGGACTACTACAATGATTAAGCTATTTGAGTTTTCATCAGTTACGCTTAGTGGATGGTTTAAGATTAGTATTATAAAGATGATCCTTAAAATATGGAGAACTTTAATATCATTGCAGCTTAACTGACATTAATCTTTTGGACCTTTAATTTTTTTTCATTTATGCTGGCTTCTTTATGTTGCTTGGAGCAGTATGGCATTGTTCAGAAGATAATAAAGCATTATTTTCTTTACTCTGCTATCTTATATCTGCAAACTTTAAATAAATGCACCATCCTTGAAGCAAAAGGAAGGGAATTTATGATTTACAGCATAGTAAGAATGTGGGGAGTACCCCGGAGTGCCTTCTCAGCAATAAGTTCTGTCCATGGTTAATAAATTGCTAGGCCAACAAATTTGAACTTAATCAACTCAAATTGAATTATTGCCTTGTGAAACACTTCAATGCCATTGTTGTTAAACAAAATTCTTCCTCTTAAATATGTTGCATGCAAAATAATGTTTTAAAATTCATTCATTAAGAATCAGTAACCTACAGATATTTCCAGAAAATTTCACTCAAATGTTACTTCTGTCTCAGCATGTGGGTCAGACCCTGCTCAGAGATCCATCAGAACAATTGGTTGATATCTAACACTTTTAAAGTAATATTGGAAAAAACATTAAGTACTCTGAATTGTAGCAAAAATCAAGCTTTGTTACCTTCACTTCTGGTGGAAGGTTACCCAAAAAGTTGACACTGGTCAGATGGAGGACCATGTGAACAGGCCTGGAGAGTGGTTGAGAGGGAAAATATATTCCACTTAATAGAGAAGATGGAAAGTAATGATTCAGGAAATAAAAGGTAGAAATAATCTTTCTTGTATTTTAAGTCATGACTAGTGACATTAGTGTGTGTGTTAAGCATTTCAAACAACTCTGATTTTTTTTTTTTTTCTTTTTTTGTGATCTCTGTGTTGTAATTTTGCAGTATTTCCAATAGAAGTTGATTTGGGGGAAAAAAAAAAGGTTTTGAGCCAAAGAATGCAATGGCTGACAAGTGTGTTTTGCTCATGGAGATAAACACTTTGATTATTGACTTTGCCAATCCTTTTAGAGATTCTGATATCTAATATTTGAGTATTACAGCTCCTGTCTATTTCTTTGTTTAGGGTGAGTTTGGTTTGGTTTTTTCTTTTTTTAATAGCCTAAGGACCCATACTGCTGTCAATTGGATATGACTCCATTTTGATTGTGGCAAAATTGTCTCTCTTGCACTGTCCAATACTTTCAAACTGTACAGGTTTATACTCTGCATCTAGGCAGAGAAGAGTCTATATCCACTATACTGCATTTGTCCACATGTATACATGTCTACAGTCTAAGTCCCACGTGCAGAGCTGTGTTAAACACACGTGAGTGAGGTTTGAAAAAGGTGTTGAAGCAGAGTGGCAGCATTGGTGTAATTAATGTGGTTTTTGTTCTGCTTCCTGTTTCAAAATCAGCTGGTCTGGCACTTGTTTGAGAGGCTCTGCAGGATGTTGTGTGATGATGAGAGGTGTGATGTTTTTTTAAGCCGAGGGCTGTAATTCTTTGCCATGGGGTCATAAAGAAGTTCAAAGGCAGATAAAATGACAGCAGTCAGCAACAGCAGCTCAGTTCCTGCAACACAGGAGTAATTGCGGCCCATTATTACAATTGACTCTTGCTTCTCTCCCCTGAAGGAACTGAGCAGCTGCCAATTTACTGGGCTGCAAGAAAACTGATGAGCCAGGAGATGGGGGTCATAACGAAAGTTGAGAAACTGATCAAGGCAAAATTCATTAGTCCTGAGTAGCCATAAGAGGAGGAGATAGTGCTGACTGGTCATCACTGATGCCCAGGTGGGAGATGGATTCTGACTTCCAGGTTGGTTTGTTTCACCTTGCACTTCTTTTTTTCACAAAGAGAAGCAAGGGGGGTTCTAGCATATTTTGTCTTATTTTGTTTAAAACAAACCGACCACACAGCAGAGGTACCTGCCTTTTTTATGTGACTTACCTAGAAAGGGCTTATTTCACACAGAGAAACAGCTGATGTATTTATTGAGGGTGTTTTTGTGTGCTCTGTAATAGTTTCTGTGCATTGGTTATTTACAGGTTTCTCACTTTCTTTCTACAGCTGAAAAAGGATAATATATAACTTGCTTCATCTTTACTGTTTTATTTAATGACAAAGTACAGTTGGTAAAACTTAAAAGCCTGATTTGAGGATGATCTTAGGTACTTGCACTTGCTTATGGTAATTGTGTACAATTAGCAGTTTAGATGTGAAACTTGTGTGCCTTTATTGGTGTTCTTAGCAATAAATGCTAATGTGGAAATAAAAGGCTTTGATCTATATAAATCTCTGTTTTGGAGACTCTATTTCCTCATTCTTTTTTCACTGATGAGGGTATGATATATCAGACATATCTCTCTTTATATAGGCAGGTGGAGCTGTACTGGAATTTTACAGGGAGAAGGAAAAATAAAGGTTAGTAGAGTGCACCATAGGTACAAAACCAGAAGATGTTATCACAGTTCTGCATGATTCTGTGGTGCTGGCTGTTCAGGTCTTCTAATTGTGCAGGTCTTTCATCTGCAGACCTGAATTTTGAATGCAGATGTATTTTAAAATTAACCTTAAGAGGCCTGTGCAGATTTTGTTCTTGCTGTTTGTTCTTCTAAATGAAAAATTAAAGATGCGTTTTCGATATATACAGGACAGTTTAAGGAAAGCTGTTGCTTGCAGGATCTAAACGCAGATACCAGAGTTGAATCTTCAGCTCTGTGAATGTCAGCTGAAGCTTTGCCATTAATGTCAGAGTTGCTATTTTTTCATTTTAGTCCAGTATTTTGTTTCATTCTTGAATTCTTGTTCAACCTAGTTTCTTAAATGGCATGGTCATGCTGGGAAAATACAACTTCTTCTCATTTCAGTGTGTTTGCAGCTGCCCATTCTTGCTGATATAGAAGGATTTTTATTTTTTTGGAGGATTTTCTAGTCTTGAAAAATCATTGTAGCATGTTACAAGCCTCCCTGCCCACAATTGGTACAAAATGCTTCTGCTGAGTTTCTGAATATCCTGAAATGGATCAATTTTTATAATTCTAATACTCGTTCTATTTTACTGTTTTTTATATTCTCCTTTAGTGTTACCTTGATCAGGTCTTTGCAATTCTGATGTAACTTCTGTGTGATGAGATGCACCTGTGTACCTTCAGTTATGAGCCAGAACAGCTTTTTCATAGGAGTGCTTCACTGTGACATGAAGTCGGTTCAGTTTGCTGGTGTCTAGATCAGGATGTTGCTGTTGCAGCCTGTATATCACCATCTTCTTTTTTTTTTTTTTTTCCTCAGTTTCCATGAATGAATTGCCACTGTAGGTGTTGTTCTTTACTAATATCAGATTTTTCAGGCATTTTGGCTTGGAAGGCGTCTTTGATTATCTAAGCATAGTAATACACATATGTTTCAGATCAATTTTTATTTTTTATTATTGCATGATTTTGAAGGCTGTTCTAATAGAACATTGAGGAAACAAATTTGTAAACTTGCAAAATTTGAAAGTTAAGCTTTTATTTGCTACATTATTCAAAAACCATTAATAATTTGGAACAACAGTTTAAGTAGCGTTCAAGGCACGTTGCCCTACCCCAAGAATGTGCTCTGAAACAGAGTTAACGTAGCTGTTGGCAAGTTTTGCTTTTTCAGTCTCATTAAATTCAGATGAGCTAGATTTGTTTTCTTCTTGTGAAAGGAGATGGAAATGTGAGACCTGAGAAGTGAAAAGAATGCAGAAAACAGGTGGAATCATTATGCTACAAGGGAGCCACTTGTCTGTAGCTTATTCTGGGTCCTACAAGATCTTCCTGTATTATTCATTATGTGACAATGGGAAGCTCAGAGAAACAAACAGAAGATAAATGTAGAAATGGTAAATAGAGATAATTTGTTGAAGATCATGTAATTTTTAATGTTCTTCCAACCAATTAGCTCTCTAGTTGGTTGTACAGAGTATGAAGGTTATTCAAAAGGAGTATGCTCTGTGTTTTGGGTTTTTTTTTTTTTTTTAGGATTTAGTTTGTTTTGATTTTTAACTTTTAATTTGTCATAGTATTTTCTTTAAAGTCTGGTTGCTTCATATTTGTGCAAACAGTTTCTATTTTTCTGTTGGATGCTAGCATTTGCTTCTCATTAGCAGAAAATAATTTTATTGCAAGCTTGAATTAACTTGATTTTTACATAAGGTGCTTCTAGCTCAGAATTTTTGAGACTTTGAATTTTGACTGTTAATTAACACAGAGGCATTTTTGTTCAGTAAGGCTACATTTTAGACCCTATCCTGAAACATGAGTATAGTGCAGGTGATTTAGAGCTGGACCCTTGTTCAATTTTTGACTATCATAAAAATATTTGAATAGCTTCTTTGTAATTGTATGGGGTTATTCTTTGAGTTGTGAATGCCTTTGGTTAAATGGTGTGGTTGTGATGGTGCCATTCTTAGCTTTAATCATTGTGAAATCAAAACTAAAAAATAAAAATCACTAAAACCAAGTGGCAATGGCTTTTATTTGAACTCACAATAAAACTTATTTACAATACACTTACTAGGAGTTCAGTAAACTCTATAAGCATTTCATACTCTAGCTATTTCAGTATTTAAGTAGATTGTTTATTTGTAAACTGTGTTGATTTATGAAACACTTTTACATACTTAGTTTTATACGCAGTGTTTTGTTTATGTGGAATCATTACCTTCATGACAAAAAGCCTAGGCAAATATGTAAGTGAATAGCTACTAAGCAGTATCTGTGTATGTGTTCGTTAGTGATTTTGCTTTACAAAAATATCTAAATACCTCCTGTGCACTCATCAGCTATTTTATCTTTGTATCATGAAGACAAATTAATATGTGTAAATCTAAAGCCAGCAGCAGAAAGTATTTTTCTTAAAACCAAAACCAAACAAAAACCCCCAAACACTACCGCACTTGATTTTTGGTTGAACTAAATGTGAGGAGGATGTCTTCCCAGAAGAGAAAATGCTGAAATGACTTGACTGGGTTAGAAAAGATTCCTGCTTATCAAAAGCCACTGTTGCTGTTGTCATGGCATCAGGTCTCTCTTGGTCCAGACAGAGAAGAATGTATGGCAAAACTGTTGGTGTTGCTGTCCCTTCACTGTTTTAGAATAAATGTTACAGAAGTGTGAAGAATTAACAAATCATCGTTTGGTTTCCTTAGTTTTCTGATTCCAGGCATTAGTGGAAAGTTACTGACTTACCTGGCTGTACGCCCATGGAGTCTATGGCACGTTCTTCAAAGTTATTGGGCATGCATGCACACACTCATAACACAGTTCTGCTGCTAAATATGTATTTGTCTTTTGTAAGAAGAAAATTTATTTTGCTATTTTGGTTCAGATATTTCCAGAGTTTCTGAATTTTGAATTGTAAGCAAATCTGAAATTTGATGGAGTTTAATCTCTTCTTTTTCTGCCAAAAGCTTTTGTGTGGGTCTATACTTTCCTTAACAAGTGATATCATGGTCTTCAGTTTAAAGGGAAGACATAAGCTAAAGTGAAGCTTTTCTTGTCATGGCTCTGTGAGCAGGTGTCTAAAATCACTCCATAGCTGAAAAAAGTACTGTTAGTGCAATCCAGAGCTTTCCATATTTTGTTAAAATACTCTTAATAAGATTTTTTTTTTTGATGCAATTTGCATTGTTTCAGAAGGGCCATTCAGTTTCATAGGATCAGAAATCTGAACTGTTAGTTTTATTAACATCAGTAGGGAAATCCTTTAGTGATCCAGTTACGATAAAATGGGATATGTTTGGAATATAGGGTACTTAGAAAGCCATGGATAATTTCTTTTTTGTAAAGATGTGGAAATGTCCATCATAATTAATCATATTTGGATGGCATTTTAAAAATGTTTAAATGGTATTTTTATATTACTTGTCCTTTGTAAACATTTTGAATTTCACAGATTACTTGAAGATTAATGAGTAAAAAAAGCTTTGGAAAACTTTATACATCAGGAAATGTTAATTTCTCCGATACTTAAAGAGAATTAATGAATTCTCCTTCAATATTTGTGAAATATGATAACTTCTACTTCAGTAAAATAAAATTTAATTATATGATATTTAATAAAATTTTTATATATACAGTGAGTACTAATTGTCTTAGCACCTTACTGTTTGCAGTCAGAAAGTGCTTGGTCAGCAATACTTTTTACTGGTCAATGTCATATTTGTTTATCTCCACAGGTAAACTTGGAGGAAGACAGGAACCCTGTTTTTTGGAGATTTTGTTGGTTCACTAGGGGATCTTTGCCAGTGGGTATATGGCACCAGTTTTCTCGGTTGCCCAGTGACAACTGTACAAAAAGGTCTATGAATAGGTTCATCAATTTTGCATGACACTGTTCTAGATTTTAAAATGCCACAGAAATGGTCACAATCTGTCCTTCCTCTAGGAGTTCAAATACTTTGCTAGCAGCTTGTCTGGACTGTGAATACATAACAAGATCTTTGATGTATATGTAAAGCTTCAGCAAGAAAATTATAAATATGTGAACTCTGGAAGCCATAGCTGTACGTGGTACTTTTAAAGTACACACATCCTTCTGGTCTCTGGAGAATAGTCTTGATAAATCTTCCAAGAAGGTTTCCATTTGTGAAACACTTGCAAAGAAGAGTCCAGATGGATACTTAAGATTTTAATAATAATAGCTACGTTTAAAAATGTCCTTGTATCAGAAGGTGCTCTGGGTGCTCGTTATGGAAGAAGTGTTTAAAACAATGTGTGAGTTTGAGATGATGGCTATACCTGTTTCAGCTAAACGAAAAACAATCATAGGCAGGTGTAAGGGGTCAATAAAAAAATTGAGGAATTTCCAGGTAATAATAGGTTTTGCATATGTTTAACTGGCATCCCTTTAGGAAGAGAAATGTGTGAAGGGAGTAGCAGGAAATTAACTCTGAAATGGAATTAATTTCCATGTGTTATGAATTGTGTATCTTAAGGAACACGGTTGTCTCTTACGTGGCCATTTGAATAGGAATAAAGGTGAAAGCCTGGAATATAGGCTGTACTTGCTCATGACAGGATTTGAATTTTATTTATGAGTTTATTTAACTGCACTGTCTTTGTCATCTCACGATGTTTCATGAAGCAGCAAAAGTAAAGATCATAGCCCTGTCAGGCTGCAGTGGCTTCAGCCAGTCTAACTAATAAAATGCTGATTTCTGAATGAGCTCCACGCTGCAGAGGAGCTGCTGGAAGGGATTTACCATAATTGTTCAAATTGGCTCTGTATGCACTTGTCTTTCACATAGCGGGGTGGGGTTGGCAACCAAGGGAGCAGTTTGTCTCTCTTGCTTGTTATGTCAGGATATTTGGGACGATTTCAAGGCAGGTTTTGTACGCAGTGCTACCGGCTTGCTTTTGTGGCTTGGTTCTGTCTTGTGTGCCCCAGATGTGAGACTGTTAACTTTTTCTAGTATATTGAGTGACAAGAAAAAGAAAGCATGTGCTACAGAATGGAGTATGATCTGAATCACACTTTCTGTACCTCAGCTGAACTCTGAATGGTAGAATAGTTGCCAAATTCAGTTCTTTTTTTTTGTAAAGCAGCAATGCAAATGGATGTGGTACCTTTAAGTCATTAAAGCTATTACTGGAAAGTATATTAAATTGCTTTGTGTTAAAATGTACAGCTTTGTCGAATTCAGTTGCATACATTGATGAAACAGCTCACACAAATTGTTTCAGAAATAATGAAAAGGTTATTGGACCATCATGAAATGGCATGTGTACAAATTATTTGTAATGACAAGGCATGGCTGCAGCATGGATTTTTTTTTTTTTTCTTCCCTCTTGCCTTTCAAGCGTGCTCCTGCACAAGTGAGAAACTTGTGAATATTTGGAATTATAACTTTTCCTCTCCTCTCTGTTGTCATCTTCTTGCTTCATTTTGAGGACTAAGAAATTGAAGCTTTTGACTTACATATGTATTTGTTTGTAGCTGTTGTCTTTGAATGTCACTTTCCAGATAGTTTCATCTTGTCTTAATTCACTGTGACCAAACACTGAAGCTTTTCCTTCTGGGACAAGAGAGGAGGGGAGTGGGGAATCCTAGAGTCCATGTCCTGTGCTCTGATTTACATTCCTTAAATCTTGCTAAAACCTGAGGTATTCAGTGACTGCTCTTGTGTTGAATTTGGTTGAAGCCAAGCATAAAAGCTTACTTGGGATTAGGTAGGGAGACAAGTCCTCCTGTGACTAGGTAGGCTTCATTTTTGAGAACTTAGCTAAAAGACTAAAAATTCAAAGATGATCTGTATGAAATGTTACCATGATTACAGATTTGTGCATCCACTCTAAACATGGGAAAACTGGACTTATTTCTAAAACCTTAATTTTATCCAGATAAATCTATACAATTTAATGTTGTGCAGTAGATACTATAATAGGCTATGTTTCCACAGGATCACTACCTCATTCAGTGCATTGTTTGCTTAGGAACTGTTTGATAAATTTGACTTCTTTACGGGGAGTAACTTGTGACTTTTTATTGCACACTGTTGCAAAGTGCCTTACAGAAAGAATCCTTCACCAGTAAAAGAATATTGTGTGAGGAAATGAGCAGTAATTGTTGTTGTGGGCTATTTGAGGAACAATGATTAATTTACTTTTCATCAGTTCCTGTTAGGTAAGGAACATGATTGTCTCCACCATATGACCACACATTTTCAAGGAACAGAATGAATGAATCAAATATCCATACATTTTTGCATTCTCTTGTTTTCTCTGTCTTTTATACAAGGGTTGGAAGGGAATAGTTTTCTGTCAAATGATACCGGCTCAAAATACTGCTTTCATAGGTCTCAGCTGAAGTTCCAGTTCTGCAAATCAAACCCTAGAGCATAAAGTCAGGTAGTAGGAAATGAAAAATGTACACTGAAATGACTGCTAAGGTTTTTGATTTACACTGAGTAGAAATTGGCAAAGGCAAAGATAAGGGCTTACTGCAGGATAGTATTCAGTCACTTTAATTATGTGATCCTCTTTTTTTTGTATTTTGCAGCCTATACAGGAAAGGGCATCTTCATGTGTCCTAGCTCAGTCCCATACAACAAGCAATGCATGGGACTGATGGTGCATAATCAAGTGACTGAAAATTATATTGATACTGCAAAATAACACACACAGCTGCTGAAGTTAGGATTCTGAATTACTTCTGTAGTAAGTGAATAGAGAGATTTGTAACATGAAAAATGACATCTAAGGTTTTAGCTACCTTATTGTTTGTTAGGAATGCATTTTTGAAACAAGTCTCTTAGTTGTCCCTACTTCGTACATGTTGGTTTTCATTGCAAAGCCATTGCAGTATGTATGTGCTAGATTTCTTTATAATGTAATGAAGTGGAGTGGTATGGAGCAGGATGTGATCCAGTGGCATATCCAATGCACTCCCCTGCAAACAAGCCTACTGCATGGCACTGATCAGAGCTAATCTAAGAGGCCTTTCTTTTTTTTCTGCTCTCTTCTTTCTTTTTAACCCCCAAAATTATGGGTGTCAGGTTGTCATTACAAAATGTTCTGCAGTAATATGTTGGATCATTTTCAAGTGGTTCTATTATGAGATGAAGGAATTTTGCTTGCTATGTAAAGAACCTAAAATTGATGATGTGTAGTCACATCATCATATAGAAGATGACTATTATGCTCATACAGAAGATGAGCGTGAAGTTAGAGAGTTAAGATCCACAGACAACTTGAATTCTACAATGTCCTTACTCATCAGGGCTTGGGTTCGTAAACTGCATATTCTTTTTGCATGTGTAATTATATGCTATATGCTTCACTGCTATTTCATTTTGAGACGACATTAAGACGACTGTAAAAGAGAGTACATATGTCTTCTTACTCATGGTGGTTTTTATTCTGATCCATTATGTGTAACTATTGCCTAAAATCTGTATTAAATTTTAGCCTATGATGAGGGACGTCAGTCTCTAAAGATATGAAAAGTCTGATGAAAATACCTGGGGAGGTTAAACTTAGTTATAGTTGGAAAGGAAAGGAAGTCAGTATAAGCTTATGGAGACGAATTAATATAATGAAAGCAATTTATGCATTACTAGACACTGTTTCTCAAACTCTAAGATATAAATGCCTTAATTTTTCATTAATGTGGAAATTTTTTTTCTCACCTTCCTCTTGTAGAAATTAGCTTTCCTTAATAGCTGGGAAGGTTGAAATACATACCACCAACTAAGGAGGAGAGGAGAAAAACTCTGATTTCTTTATCTGAAGGATTCTAGTTACTGGCTTTTAATCTCTTTTGCAATAATTTGGTTTTTTGAAGGGAATCAAATGCCACTGGGCTAAAATGAAGGAAAATACTAAATCATGTTAAAATGTTAAGGGAATTCTTAAATTTTTCAGAAATAAGTCTTAGTGTAATTGTCACAAACTTTTGTGGTAGCTTTCTAAAAGTAAACCTGAAGTAAACCTGAAGTACTTTTGCTACTTACTATTGTAAGTAGCAAAGGTAAATTCAAGGAAGCATGTAAGGTCATATTTTGGAACTCTGATCAGAGATACTGTGATTAAAGGTCAAGAACCTTTGGTGTATGGGCAGTGGGACAAGAGTAGTGTCAGAAATATGGATGGGCCTTTTGTAAGTTAGTGGTAGAATGCTAAGAAAGATGGACCTTCAAAAAAAGGGCATGTGTATATATAAACACACATACATATATGTCTGTATATATGTTTATATGTAGTATATTCTTGTATTATTTGGTACCTCTTACCGTTTTTGGACCCTTATTATATATATGTGTGTGTGTGTGTGTGCAAACACCCGCAAATATTGCATGACCTCAATATCTGACAGCCAAAGGGGGGTGAAAAGGCAAAGGGACCAGGACCTCTTAATTCACAGTCTGATTGCAGATTTGTTTAAGAATTCCATAGAGAAAGATGCCTACGTCTGTTTTTTTGTAGGACAACTTACCAAAAGCTATGTGTTCAGCAACTCTGAAAATCAGACTTGTTTAGATGTACCTGCATGATTTTTTTCAGATAGGTACTTAAGTTTTCCTTAACCTTGGTGTTTATTTCTGTGTCGGTAAAACAATGGCAATACCTTTTCTAATATATGAGACTCATTTTGAAGCTCCTTGAATTTCATCCAGAATAGAATTGAAGAAATGTTAGTAAACCCTGTAGCTTTTGCCTATGAAAAGATAACACATAACACAGAAAGCAGTTTTGTATACTGATACGCATTTTATAGTTACAGATTAAAGGTGTGTTTAAAAAATAAATGTTCTATAGTTTCACAGTTTATATACTGATGACAGGTTTTCATAGGTACGTGATTTTTCAGACAGAGGGTGATAATGACAGCAGGACTCGCACATTATAATCATCCCTTTTCAAGAAGGAACATCAGCTTACCAGAAAGCAAGTACTCACCTCATGGTTAACTACATACCGCAAAGTAGTGGTGGTGGTGGTTGTTTGGTGTTTTTTTTAGGCTTCAGTTAACTATGCTATTTAATGAATACATTTGATCTATTATTGTGTCTGGAAAGAATTTTTTGTAAAAAACCCTCTTCTTGTCATCCCATTTTTTAACCTTTCTTCAAATCTGTAAGGTAGTATAAATACAGACATGTAAGGTGTATCTACGTAACAGTTGGAGTTGATGATCTTGAAGGTCTTTTCCAACCTAAAAGACTCTGTGATTAAAAAAAAAAAAAAACCCCAAAAACATCCCTCAGCATTCTCTGTGCATTTTTGAATCTTAAACTTTTCTTCATGTATGAGAAAGTCTAACAGAGTTTAGTCTATCTGAAACAATGAGCTTTCAGTTTATAGAAGCGAGACAATTCTTATTCTGGAAAAATCTTGGTCTTGCTGTCAGTACATTTTGTATAGTGCTTGAATGGCCCTATTGTCCTCTTGTGCACTCAAAGTAAATGAATTTATCTTTCAAAGTGGAGCATTTCTTTCTTCCATGTACCAATTCCCACTTCTGTTTCTGAAGGAGAGAACAAGGCTGCACTCCTGAAAGCATATAATTCTGAACCCTGAAAATTAGATTCCAGTGTACCTGTCACCCACAAAGCCTGGTTTATGCCAAGTGTTATACAGTTACTGTAAAGAGTTTGTTTGGACCATTACAGAAATAACTTCACTCTAACCAACCAATGGAATTGCTTAATTTGCCACCATCTTCAGTTCTGAAAAGTATATTCCTCACTTCTAATTTCTTACCCTTTCTGACGTGCCTCACACTGAAATTCAGTGCTGTAAGTTCCTACACACTAGCTGAATTTAATACATAATGGTTGTTCTCTCTTCAGTGAGATTGTTCGTACACTGGGTACGAACAAGTGCAAATTTTGGAGAGTTGGTGCTCCAGCTAAAGGTAAAGACTTTCAAATTAATGCGTTTCATTTCTAGAGTACTTTCTTAGTTCTGCATTAAGTTCAGTACAATAAGGTTTGGTGTCTGTCTTCAGACATAAACATGAGTGATCTTCAGCCTGCAGGGTGCTTCCATGTAGCCTGCTCCCCTTTTGCTCCTGGTAAGGTGGGTGCAGCAAGCTGTTCGAAGGCATAACCAAGAAGAGACTGAAGGGAATATAGGATAGAGATTTTCAAGGAACACTATGGAATAGGTAGATGAATGGTCAGTTAACACTTCTTTAATGCCATGTAATGAAATGCTCAGTTTACAGGCAAAAAAACCCCAACATACATGTGCAAAAGGAGCTATTTTTTTTCACAATTAATATCTGGGAAATTCATGCAGTAGAACGCTGTGGAGGCCTCAAATTAAAAATTTATTTAAATTCCTTGAGGATGTGGCTGTCATTAGCTAGTATGATGGCTTTGCTGCAACTCTTTGTTCAGGGACTTTCTGAGCTGGAAGTCCTTAAATTGCTGGAAGCTTATTTGGGAAGGTGAGAATGTACCTTTTCTTACTTACATTCTTTTTGTGACAGTGGCCAGTAGGAAGTGCTTGAAGAGAAGCTGCTGTACTAGGTGAGCTTTTGATCTAGCTCAATATGATGGTTATTTATTTCAGGTGTCTTCATTACTCATCATTTACCTTCAGTAAATGCTGAGCTGGACCTAAGAGTATATTGAACTGGTATTAACCATGGATTCTGGCAGTCATTCAGCTGTTATTTAATAAACAAAGAATCCATTGCTCTGTTGTACAGGTACAAGTGTAGTCCGATTACCTGTCCTTTGAAAATCAGGACTTCTTAAGGTCAATTATTTGAAATAATTCAAATCAACAAAGGAAACCTGAATCCAATTTACATCTCAGAAGTGCAAAGCATTTAATTCTGGAAAGTTAAAGTAGGTTGGTTTTGGCTTTTTTTTTTTGCTTTGTTTGTTTGTTTTTTGTTTTCATTTTGCTCATTTGACTTAAGGCACTGCTGCTAATCATAGAAATAAACATTGTGTATTTTTCTCTCCTTGATTTTTTTTTGACTATATATTTCCTGCTTCTGTTTTTCTCACTGGTGATGTCTGACTTTAAGAATGCTTCACTGCTGCAGAGAATGCTGTCAAGTTCATACTCAGATTATTCTTGTCAGTCCTTTCTTACAGAACTGATCTTTGAGGATGAATTAGGGCCTGTGTAGGCTTCACAGATCTCTGCTCTCTTCTAAGGCAGTTGTGTCATTTTGAAAACCATTGATTTACAGGAAAATAGGGTGGGGGCTGAAGGTGAGGAGGGAGAATAAAAATGTCTGCGTTACAGGATATGAGGGTAGAAGAAAGGTAGAAATATTAAAAAATATATTATATGAGCAGTGGCTAAGCCAGGGTACTTGTTAAAAAGTTATTACTTTTATAAAGGTTTGTGCTGAAATCCACACCTCCGTTCCACACTGTTACTGTCAAAGGTAACAGAAGGTGAAAAAATAAAAATTCTTTATAAGAAGTCTGGCAAGGAAACATTAGCTTACTTATCCCACACTGTGTTTAATTAGCAGAAATTATGGCGTTTTAAAAAATCTCATCTTAAATGGATCCTATGATTCCTTTAGAAGCGTAATTCTCTTCAGTGCCTTGTGTGATATAATTAGTACTTCTACTAATTGCTCTGTAGACCTGTATGTGTGTTTTATGTCAGATTTAGCCTTATCCATCATGGCTGAAATAGGGGAAGGAAGTGA
The DNA here is from genome assembly GCA_027574665.1 of Rhynochetos jubatus. Classification (NCBI taxonomy): domain Eukaryota; kingdom Metazoa; phylum Chordata; class Aves; order Eurypygiformes; family Rhynochetidae; genus Rhynochetos; species Rhynochetos jubatus. The sequence continues at coordinate 64,467,671 of CM050651.1, read as the reverse complement.
CAAAAAGTTTTGTGAAGTACCTTTTCCATGTGAGCTTTAATGGTCACAAAATTTGAAAATCTTAATGAAGAGAAGCTTGTCAGTGCTGCATGTTTAAGTATGTATTTACTAGAAAAATCATCCCCTCTGCACAGGCAGGTAACTGAAGCTTTTCCCCTCTAGTGCTTTTGTTTTTATCAGCCCATACCCAGCTGTTCGTTATGTGAGTGGTAACTTGCAGATGGCAAGATATGTGGATTTGGCTTTTTGCTTGGGTGATGTAGTTTGTTTTTGTTTCTTAGACAGTTAATGTTTCCAGGAAGTATGCTAATAATTCCAGAAATTACACTTGTCGAAGTGACTACCATTAGATGAACTAAATCAGTTTAACAAGGCAATGCTGATGGTGTTCCAAATAGATCAGAAGTAATATACTTGCCTACTGGTGTTTCCAAAATGCATGCATTTGGGAGATCCTTGCAAGAGCTCATGTTTTATTTCCAACCGTGTTAATATAAGATTGATCTTTATTTTTCCATGCAGGGGGAAAAAGTAATTTCTCTTGGTTTAAGGCAAAAAAATGTATAGCATTTCTAATAACTGAGTCACAGATAACCCTTTGTCTATTTTAGCTGCCATATAGGGCTGTTTTTCAAAGACACTTGGCATGTTTAGTTCATGTAACAGATCAGAAGCATGAGCAACCAAAGGTTTAGAAAGAATTACACATGATGTATTTTATTTTGTTAAAACAGTCTGTTTAAGAGCAAGCAAAACTGCTGTCAATGAGAAGGATTTAGATGTAGAAATATTATTTAGTCACTGAAGCATGATTTAAGCTATATACTTTCATCGTTTTGGATCCACATTTTAATGCAATCTGTTATTTAATATTTTGTTCCCTTTATTAGTAGTTACAGTGTGTGTGGTTTGGTGTGTGGGTTTTTTTTATATCTTGTCCTAATAATAATCAAGTAAGGTCATTCTAGCAATTAGGAGTATAGTATTTGGGCAAAATTTAGTATAGATTTATTTATCCATTTATGAATTAGAAGGAATTTGTGGCCAAAATGTGTATTACTGACCTTACATTTTTGGACCATGTTGTTTTAATTGTTCTATACATGTTTGATTCTTGAATGATAAGACCATGAGCTTGTATTGTCTTTCCCTAGGATTTCAAGACAGGATTCGGTATCACTTTAATCCCTATGAACGTGGCAAATGTAAAACAAGTGGATCGGACTGCAAAGCAATCTTTTGAAATAATTACTCCTTATAAAAGCTTTAGGTGAGAACTTTAATTACATTACAAATTATGCAAATAACTAATGCACTATAGAAATACTAGCTCCATACTACAGTGACTTACATAGTTTGAATGAAACAGTAATGTCTTTATGAAGAATGCTCAGCACCTAAAAAAGAACCCCAAGTATTTTCTTTCCTTTGTTTAGCTCTGTGCTTCATCTGTTACTTCCATAACTAGACGCCCTGTGCCCACAGATATGTATTTTTATGTAGCCTTCTTTTGTTCATTCTGTGCAAGAGCAGAAGAAAAAAAAAAAAGCCCCTTTAACAACTTGAATCCCATCTTAAAGAATAATAAACTGCAGTAGTGAATTAATGCTGCATCCATTTAATATTAAGCATTTTATTTGAAAAGAATCACACATGTGCCATCCATTGTAGAAATCCTCCATTGAAATCAGTAAAAAGTTTCACTCTGGTTGATGCTGTGACCTGTAATAATTTTTAAGAAAATGAAAGTATATGCTAATAAAAGCCTTTTGTTAAGTGTTATAGTGGTTCTTAAATGAAATCTCAGTAATGCAGGAGAAGGAATCGTTTTGTTCCTTCTGAGCTTGCGAAATGTTAGCAAAGAATTTCCTTTCATTCTCAGTTGACTAGAGTACCAGGTAAATTAGCCTTGATCAGTGATTTCAATCTGTGGCTAGTTGGTAGTTAGCTAGTTCTATGACTTTCACTCTAAGCCATCACCATGTTGGTGTTTGCCCATTAGTATTTTGATTTTTATCAAAAAGTTCAATTTAAATGAAAAGCATTTTTTGGCAGTTGTAGTTACGAAGTTCTTTTTCACTCCTCAGTAAATCTCCCTGTTTCCTTAGGTCATTCTATGCTTTTATTAAAGTTAAAGCCTTAAGTTTGGTATGTGGTAACATAAAAAGATTGAAAGTAACTCAGGAACATAACTTGCACGTTATAAAAGCTGTGTGGCTCATGGTAGTAGTGGTTTTGTTGAAAACTGAACACAACACCAGAAGAAGTTTTCATTGACTAAAAATACAAAATAATACATCATAGTATTTATGTCTGTGTAGAGGAAGATTTTTTTGACTGTGATTTTGGGTGTAAATGTAATAAATAAGAAAGACTACAGACTATGTTTAATTGGGCTTTAAAATAAAGATCAATAACACAGAAAAGTCAATTGTTGCAGCTTTACAGCGGAGTCGGAAAGAGAGAAACAGGACTGGATTGAAGCACTGCAGCAATCGATAGCAGAAACACTGTCTGATTATGAAGTAGCTGAGAAGATTTGGTTCAATGAGTCCAACAGGAGCTGCGCTGACTGTAAAGCTCCCAGTCCTGACTGGGCATCCATCAATCTCTGCGTTGTCATTTGTAAGAAGTGCGCAGGTAGAGTAATTAATGACAGGCTATGTGGATTCCACAAAATGTCATATTTGCATATCTGCGTATGTCCTTGAATTGGCTTTTTTCATTTTTATAGTGCCATCCTTGTGAAAGTTTTGACAAACAAAAAGTGAATGTAACTTTTTTTTTTATATATATACACCAAGGTTATCTTATTCTAAAGCACTTCATGCATAAATGTCAGGTCTGTAAGGTGATTGGTTTCCCTCAGATGAATAATCCTTCACAATTAGTGGAAATTAAGACACATGAGCACTTCATGGGAAATGGCTAGCTTTTGCAAGGCTGGATGCCAAAGGATAGCAGTTTTCAGTGTATAAATTAGGGGTATTAATTCTATTACATCAGGGCATATTTTAGTGCCAGTCGGGAGAGCTTTTTCAGATACTACTAAAAATTTAGTTCTGTCATGTTTTATATTTAAATATGTGCTTAAGCAGTAGATTCAGGGAAACAGCTTATAACTCTAGGCTTTCTTTCAAAACAAACCCTCCCAAAAGTATTCTATATCAGACAGCCTACTTTGTTTATTCATTACTATAAAATGCAAAGCATATTTTTGAAAAAAATTTTGGTTTTCTTTTGGTGTTTTTAATTTTGTATTCAAATGTCAAACCCAGCCATTTTTAAAAGTAACAATTAGAATAAATCTGTCCTCATTAAATGTGTTTGTCATCTCAGCAGATTAAGTGCTTTAGTTAAGTAAAAGTACTCTTGGATTTTCAGGACAGCACAGATCTTTAGGACCAAGAGACTCAAAGGTCCGGAGTCTAAAAATGGATGCCAGCATTTGGAGCAATGAACTTATTGAGGTATGTTGTGATATTCTCTTTGTTCCATCTTGAAAACTACTGCATGAATAGGAGTTATTTATTGCTTTATTCACAAGAAAACTGAACATACATCTGCTAAATAACATGCTGTTATTATAGCAAACTTGATGTTTCTGGGAATAATGTACCTGTGTGTTATTCAAAATGCAGAATTTCTCTGAGTATTTCTGCAAGCATCTATTTTTTTGGGGAGGGAAAAGAAATAAAATGCTTTTGAGAGCAATCATTATGAGCAATATTGGGAAAGGAAGGGAAACTCACTATCAGCTTAGTTGCTTGGGGTGTTAAAAAGTGGTGCTGGTAGAGAGGGTTGAGTCATCAGTGTTTTCTTTAAAACATATGCTAGTCTTCTCTGAGTTTATACTGGTATTTTCTAATGTGTATTGAAATTTTATAACTGGTTAGCCTTATAAAAGTTGCTGTTGATAGTAAATGATGAGTAGAGTCTTTATTATTCATTTGTAGATGACCATAAGCAGGGACTGAGAGAGGCTTCTGTCTCCTGCAGGCAATTTTCTTTCTTTTCATAACTTTCTTTTTCAACTTTTAGCAGCTGAAAAGTATTTAGAGGCTAGCTTCATATACTTTATGCGGTTTGGTTTTTTTTTTTTCTTGTACCTCATCCAGCTCTTTATCATCATTGGAAATAAGAGAGCAAACAGTTTTTGGGCAGGAAATCTTCCTCCAGATGAAGAGCTGCATATGGATGCCCCTGCAGAAAAAAGGATAGCATTCATTACACAAAAATACAAAGAGGGAAAATTCAGGAAAACACCTTTTCTCTACAAAACCAAGGAACAGTTGAATAAGGTAATGGTAGAATGGGTAAGCCCTTACTGTAAACTTTGTATTGTATTGTATCTGTGTGAAATTTGGTCATCTTTTTAAACTGGTGAGAAATAAATTCAGAATCCTGAGTGACGTTCTCATAGAGCTGAATGAGGGTTGTTTTGGAGTCTTTACAGGACTTGTTCATGATTTCTCAGTTTCTAGTTTTTCCAGTTAGTTTGTTTGTAGAAAGTTCTGTTACCTATATGGTGGCTATAATTTGTCTTCCAGAATCATCAGTGAATAAGCATCTCCATTGTTTGTTTGTGTTTTTTGTTTGTTTTGTTTTTTTTTTTTTAAATGCACACTACAGATGCAAATTCTCACTTCACTTTAGATTCGTTCTGCAAGTGTTTTTATACCTTTTGTGTCTGGCTCCTAACATAAAGAAAATGGTTTTGTTTTTATAGGCTTGATTTTCCTGAAGCCTGTGGGGGTTTGTTTTGTTGTAGGGCAGCAAGGGGAAAAGCGTGTCAATTAATTATTTAACTACTGGGAAAAAATATAAGATGTAATGGTCAAATTTCTCTATAGAGAGATGAAATCACCATGTAATAATGTGGTCATTGCAAGTAATGCTAGAACGTCTATTGAATTGTTTGCCCTGTCATCTTATGCCTACTGTATGCTCACATGTTTATTAGAGCAGCTGAATTTGAGAGAAGTACTCCTCTTTGTTGAGTGACTTCTGCCTGAATCATTTAATAAAAACCTACTCATTAACTAAATAATTTAAATACATATTAAATCATAAAAATTGTTACGGAATAGATTGCTGTAGTTGTGTAACTACTCCTGTTTTAAGGTTTTGGACCAGTATTTTGGGGAAGGGAGAAAAAAAAAAGTTTGTTATACTTGTCTTTGTGTATACAAAAATGAAAGGGGACTAATGTTTTAGGATGTGGTGAGATCTATAAATCCCAAGGAAGATTATGAAGTTATTGTAAAGAATAGTTGCCTTACTGACTGACCATAGTTTTGAAAAACTACTTATTATTCCAGTCTGTTTCCTACTAATAGAGTTTAAGAATCAAATCTTGTCTCTTTGGTTGAACTTTAGAGGTCTTAAATAATAAATTTTTCTTTAGTAGTTCAGTGTGTGAAGAAAAATGATGGGGATTTTTTTAGTTTAAATAAACAACAAGCCTCCCAGTCTATTAATTCATGTTATCCTTCTCAAGTGAAACTTGTGGCAGCAACATCTTGCAAGGTTTGGGTTGAAGGTGTTTGGATTTTCTTTTTCTGTTGTTGCTGCTTTTGTCTAGATTCAGATCATACTTCATGATTCCTGCTACTTCACAATGTTTATGGTCTTTGAAAATGCATGGGAACTATGTTAGAGGTGAAAGGATTTGCATCTAAATTACCTGTACTTGTTGCCCATAACTTTGTAGTTTAAACAGACTTCTTATTTTCCCTCTTCATGATAAGGCCCTGTGTGCTGCTGTAGTTAAACAAGATGTGCTAGAAACTCTGATGTTGCTGTTTAGTGGGGCTGATGCTATGTGTGCCACTGGAGACCCTGTCTACAGTACTCCGTACTTACTAGCCAAGAAAGCTGGACAAAGACTGCAAATGGAATTCCTGTACCATAATAAGTTTTCAGGTAGGATACAGTCTTTGTTTTGATCTTCTAATTTTATATTGAGCAAAAGGAAAGGAATTAATTCAGAAGAAAATTTGGCATTGAGGTGAACAGCAGTGGTGTAGTGTAAGGGGAGTTGTGATGGCATTAACGCTTATTTTAGCAGGCAGCATATGTAATTGTGTACAAGTTACTTTTATTTTGCTCAGACATCAAGTTTAGGACTTAAAGAATAATAAGAAAGCCAGTGATGACTCATAGACCTCATACCCTTATTTATAACACAGAAGAAAGAACATCATCTGGTCTGCCAATATTATCAGGCTTTTACCAGAAAAAAATGGTTATATACAGTTAACAGATATCTAAAGTATTCATCTGGGGCTTTGTTTTTTCTTCAAAAATTATTTAGATTAATATCTACCCCTACCTCACACAGACCTACCCTTTTTTCACAAATTCTTCTCCCAAAAAACCCTCACCTCTTGCACCTGTAATATGTTCTATCCCAGCAAGCTGTCTTTTTTCTTCAGATCACAACTCATGTTGTAGCTTGGGGTGTGTGATTAACTTTGGCCTTGAAAGTCAACAGTTCTGGTTGCAGTGTGTGGCTGTTATGAGACTCTTGAAAACAGAAAGCTATTCTTAAAAATAAGTCGGTTGTAGGATATGGATGTGTCTGAGCTTACCTTTTAAAAGGGCTGTATGGTATTCAAAGCAGACCGGGAATGAAAGTTCACATGCAGATTTACACTGCAAAAAATAAGCTATGCTCCACTGCAGCTAGCATCGTGGACACACTTCTGAACCAACTTTCCAGTGTCTCATGCCACCCTGCATAGGCTGAACACCAAATTTTTTAGTGGGATATGCAGGAATTACTTAGGGGCTGATACAACAAACAAGTTCTGCCCCAGCATTGCTCTGTCTCAAGTGCCAAGCACTGGATCATAGGATGTTGAGCTCAGTCACTGTGCAAACCTGCAGCTGTGGGATTTTTTGCTAGCTGTGCTCTCAAGTGTTCCTAAGGCTGTAGGGAGAAGTTTGCTTGTCTTGATTCTGTCTTTTCTACTTTTAGTCTTCCACCCAAGGCAGCATCACTATGTGCTAGTGCCAGTGTTTGTCCTTCCCTTCAGAGAAAGGGAGGTCATTGCAGGTTGACAGTAATTCTCTGAATCATTGTCTGTCTGCTGCCAGAGTTGGTGGTAAACTTTGAGACAAGCCCTCAAGAGAAATAATTCCCTTCTGTTAAAGTATATTACGTAAGGGTTGAAAATGAAGGCTTTGTGCACCAGAAAACCGTATTTCAGGTTGCATTGGCAAGCCATGGTAGGCAATGGCAATGTAGTTACAGTGTGAACCAATGGAGGATTTTTTTGATGAATATGTAAGAATTTTACTCTAAGTGTAAAAATAAATCAACAAGATGTATCTGTGTTGTAGTAAAGAGATTACAGAGCAACTACGTATCTACAGCTCCTCAATTAGAAAGACCTGTGGAGAAATGGTTATAACTGATAGAACTGAAGTTCTGTGTGTTTACTCCTTTGTCTTTTAATAGATTTCCCAAACTATGACACTTGTTTTGAAAGTGGATTCTCTGAGGATACTTCACACTCCACCTTTCTTTGTGAATTCTTATACGAAGTTTCTTCTAATACTGCTAAGCTTCTTACAGAGAAGAAATTAAAAGAAGGTATTTCACTTTTACTCTGTGCATTGAATAATACATGAATTTTGGGGTTTTTTAAATTGTATTATTTTTTAAAAGATTAATTTTCTTTGATATGACATCTTCTTTTGATTCAGTAGACTTTTTTCAGAAAAAGAAAATACTGATTGTCAAGAGGTAGAAAACTGAACTATTGAAATTTATTCAATTAACAAGTTAGTGATAAATAAAATGCACTAAGAAACACTTCTCAGTTTAATTATTTTTAGATGGTTGCTACTAACTGCCAAACAGTAGTTTCCATCAAAAATAATAAAATTCCAAAAGTCATTTAAAAGTACCACTGACTTTAGTAAGGGTCCAGATGGCTAACACCTAGGATAGTTCTAAGCTCACAAATGTTACAAATATGCCAAGTAGAAATAAGCACTTCCAAGACCTTTAATTCAAATGGATATTTGTGGGCTGACAATGTGTGTATGTCATAGTAGATATACATGGTCTTCTGTGTGCATCAGTCTTCTGTGAGTTCTGTTGGGGGGTTTTATTTGAGAGATGTTTTCAGATAATTTTCTGGGCTTTTTTTTTTCCTTTTTTTCCTCAGTTGAGTTCCTATATTTTTCTTCCATCTAAACAAACAAATGATGTCGATTTTTAATATCTGGGATTTATGTTTGAGTTTATTGCTCCTAAAATCTTGACATGGAATCCTCTGTCAGTATATACATATTTTTGTATGATTATGTCCATATTCTTTTGATATTTGCCTTTGAGATCCTTAGTGGAAATTAAAGCATGTTAAAACACATAAATTCTATTAAAATTGCTTTCGAAGAACCTATATGTTAGTGTGGGTCCAAATTCTTGAAAGCATTGGGTGATCAACAGAACCAGTGCCTTATCACAGGCATTTCCCAGCAACTTTGCAGTTGTTAACAGACACCAGTTGGGGAAATGGATTGCTGCTGGACAGGACTTGCTTGAGGACTGTTCTGAAACTGTACTGAACTTACTCAGGGAAGAAAGCACTGCAAAACTCACTACTACTTGCTCGAAGTGCAGACCTTGTCTTCTGTGCTGTGGGTATCTCTCTATTCATTAAAAAAGAACTTTAAAAAAACCCAAAAGACCCCATTAAGAAAAGTTAGAGGGCAGATACAAAGCAATACTACTGCTCTAACACAATGATGTGTTAGAAGTTCAGTATACGTTTGTAAATACCTGTATAGATTGAAGTGTTAGCTATAAATGCTCACTGAATGTCTTCTGTAGTACTTTCTGGGGAGATGCAATGGGATTGAGCATTGTTAGTAGGATGCCTTAAAAAATATTTATGAAGAAAGCCCTCAGACAAGTAACAACTGAATTTTGACTGTCCAGTAAAAACTGGATAGAAGACTGGTTTAATGGAACGGAATGAAACTGCTTTAAAAGCTTGTAGTCCATTGTACTTGCTACTTGGAGGAACATCTAGTAAATGGAAAGGAACCAGATTTCACTTAGCTCAGGTTTTGGCTTCTGAAATTGTGATAACATCTTTCAGGTGGTAGATGTTCTGCTGTTTGGTTTTGCAGGGGACTTTTTTTTTTTTTGGGTGTTTGTTTGCTTTGTTTTTGCATTAATTTGCTTTGGTTTTTCATTAATGTTATCCCATGTGGTGGTCAGGAATCATGTTTCTGGGGTGGGTGCTTTACAGCTACATAGGAAGATAGGTTTCTCTGACTATCTGCAGGTCAGGAAGACAAATGACAGATGGGACAAGGGAGGGATGTGTAACAATAACATCCTTTCAACAACATCAAAAAAGCCTACAATTTTGAATTAGAAACTGCTCTTGCCTGAAGGCTCTATATGTCTCAGCCATGTGTAAGAAGTATTATGACTTTTTTTTTTTTTTGCTATTTAAAACGTAAAACATGTATCTCTCTTTCCTGTTCGGTATTGATTCTGATTTTTGCTACATGAAGAGCTGTTTCTACCTTTATAAAATCTCATTAACATGAAGTAATATGGGATATGTATATCACAGTTTGTTGGGAATAGGTGGTGGGGTGGTTTTTTTCTTCCTTTTTATTGTCTTTAGAAAATAGTTTGTTGGTTAGGGTACTAATGTGTGGGAGATATGGTTTCAGTTGCCTCCTTTGCCTGTAAAGATTCAAAGAAGATGATCACATTACCCAAAAAAAGTGAACTAGCTGTCTAGTTCTAGAGAAAAGAAATAAGATCTACTGTTGAAGCAGTTCTGACTTAGTATGAACTAATTGAGTTTTTACTAGGCTAGAGAGGGAGCACTATTCTCACTGGGGATTACAGCACGTGTCTAAATTTTGGGCCTTGTCCCAAAGTACATTGGGCTTTTGATTACTGATTTTATTTTTAATGCTGTTTGTGGGAAGGGCTGCAAGCCAGAATCCTGTTATGCTGTCTAACCATTAAGCTAGAGTTAAATTCTTCTGCAGTGTTATGAATCTCTGAGGCAGTTGTCAGCCTTGCCTTTAGTGCCATGGGCTGAAAATTCAAGTCCGATGTTTGTTGTCACAGGAAACTTTCCTCCCTTTGTGGGCCGAGCCCTCATGGTAAAAGGACACTCAAGGAATCATTCAGTGCTGTGAATTGAACCCAGATTTTATAACAACCAGAAATACAGTCCAGTTTTTCATTATGTGCATTTCAGATAGTGCAGGAGAGAGTAAACCCTACTCTGTGTATACTTCTCATCGTAGCAGCATCAGGGTTTTCAGCAGGGGTGCACAACTTTTTAAGGAAAGTTGTTGTTAATTAACAACTGTTGATGATCAGCAGGAAAATAGCTCAAACACTGGTGCTATTCTGATGCAGTGGATCAAAAAGTAAGGGTTAGAGGTTTAGTAGCTCAGGTTTGATTTTGTGCTTCTGTTTCTAGTGGAAAAGGTTTCATGGAGCCCCTTTAAAAGCCTTGATGTTCCAAAATGATCTGTGAGAGTTGTAACAGTTTTTAATAAATATTGAAGCAGTAAGATATTTTGTAAACAGGCTTTGGGGGATGGGAGGAGAAAGCTGGGGGACAAAAACACCTCAACAATCAAAACCTCCAAGTTTTGTGCTCAACTCCTATAAGCCTATACATTTTCAAACCCTTGCTCTTATGTTTATATTAGTATTTAAAATGTGTATTCAGACAGAATATAGATAGAACTAGATAGCAAGTAACATGATACAAATAAATACTAATAAAATAGTACCAAGATATTTATAAAACATGTATAAATCATATAGCAAAACCCAGAAAAAAGAATTCAATTAAATACGAGATAACATACTAAGTAAATGTTGACTAACTACAATTACAGTTTGGCTTTTTGTTTGGTTTTTTGTGTGTATTTTTTTTCCAGAACTATTTTACCAAATTCTCACAAATACTTTACCAGAATATTTGCAATGTATAAATAGGAATTTTAAGACTCTAGAACAAAGTATTTTCTCTTATGCCCTGCTTCCCTGCAGTGGTGGGAATAGATCCACCTCGAATTATATTCTAACAACTAGATGTAAGCTAGAATGAATGCGTATTTTGAGTAGCAAATAGTAATTAATATGCTATGTTGTGCTGTACTCATAGTGTAAGTTCATAAGAGGGAGTAGATATTCAGTCTTAATTAAATATGCTAAATAATTTTATGTTGCTCTGCAGATTGTTTCCTCCACCTTGTTTGTTTGGTTTTTTTAAAGTATAGATGGCAATTACTAGATACTCCAATATATCTAATTCAAATTTATTTGAAGATAGGATTCTTAACTAGGTAATTTATCCATGCTCAGCAACTGTAAAATGGTACACTCTGAAAGCATCCTACAGATGTTAGCATTCTGTAAACTACAGTGTTGCTAAATGAATTTACCCTTGCCAGGTATATATGTGTGAATAGCAACAGGAGAGATCGCCAATTCATTCTAATGTGAACATGCCATCCTAAAATGGCTATAGCTACCGCCTGTTTGTGATATATCCATTTATCTCCCCCAGTATACAGGAATAAATTCTGTACAAATTCATTAGTATCTGACACTTGGGCCTGCAGTAGGAGAGAATTGAGCTCAACCACTGATGTACCTAGAAGGGTCGTTCTATTTTTTTTTTTTTTCTGTTCTTCAGTTTGTCATCATCTATTATTTTGGTAGCATATTTAAAAAAAAAATCATGTTATATAACAGAACTTCTGCTGGTGTTTTCCTTGTGTTTTCTAGTAGTGTGTGATGGATACAAGTTCTGGCATGTATGACATTATTTTTTTCCTAGACTCTTTGAAAGGCTTAAATTGCTTTCCTTGACCTTGTGACAGTGAATGGACACCCAAGCATTACCAAACAATGGAAAACAGATTGACTTTGGTTTAGCCTCTAGTTCCAGTAACATGAATGAAGGAGTAGCCCTCTTTTGCTACTCCTTGCCATGATTCACTCACTCATTTTGCTATCAGCTCTTGTCAAAATATCTTAGTTTTGTAGTTGTTAGTGTTTCTAACACTGTAGTGTGTTTTCTTTTTCCTCCTTTAACTCTCTTCTGCTAAACACGTAACATGGTATTGTGTACTAGTTCTTCCCCCATGAAATGCCACAGCAAGTGGAGTAGAAGCCCTATATGATGGTGAAGTTAACTTATGAAGTGATTTAATGTACTCATAAAGTAAAAATAAGTGTATTATATTTCAAATATTCCTTTCTTAAGTTACCATATGCTAGAATTCCTGTAGGATAAGTAGTATCAACACATTGAATTCCTGGTCCATTGAAGACAATGAAACTGTGATTTCATCACAAATGTATTACTGTTACAACAGAGCTATGGACCGTGTGAGGCAACTTCTTTAGGAAGAAGTAATTTCTATTATTAGGCCAACTGACTTTTCTATTTTTTTTTTTTTTGATCACAGATTGCAACAAAAGATGGTGCACTTTGGAAAGTGGCTTTCTGAGCTACTATGAAAATGATAAAACTACCACTCCTAATGGTATGATTGATGTCAATGAAGTTATCTGTCTTGTAGTGCACAAGTCAGACTTCTTTTTAAATAGAGGGTAGGTTCCCAAATTAATATTTCAGTAAACAAACTGACATTTCAGAGACTTTATTCTGGGTTTTCTGGGCTTTTAATTTGTTCCTGAATTTTGAACATGCAGTTTTGAAAAAAAGCTGAATTGTTTTATGTTGACATGAAGAAGTAAGTGCTAAGTGGTATTTGGGGATTTTTTTTTTTCTAATAGTGATATGATGAAAATGTTAGGATAACTTAAAAGGGCAGCATAAATTAGATACATCTGTTTCTTGTTAAAACTGTAATGCATATTCTCAGTGCTTAAAAGGTTACATGATGATAAATTGAACAATTAATACTCATTTTTCTTTCTGGGATTGACCTCTGCCTCAAGCCAAAATTCTTGCTTTGTTTCTTCCTGATGATAATGCAACAGATTACAATTCTCCACAATGCTTTCGGTTACCGATGTATTGGTCTTTGAAACCCATTCTTTCTTGTACAGCTGGGGACAACAATGTCACTGTTGAACATTGTGTTAGTTTGAAGATAACAGTTTTTCTGTGGTCTTGTTTTTCCTTTATAACTTGCTCGCATCCCATTTGTACATTAAAAACATCGCCTAAGTCTGAATTGCATCCAAGTGATACTTGATTTATTTAGGGCTACATTTTTGTTTAAACTGTACTTTGGCTTTGTCTAATAAACTTCACAACACTTCCTTTTATATTTCTTTGTGTGTGTGTATGTAAAATAACAAGAACTTTCTACAGTATAATACTGTAACTCCTCTGGTTACAAAGAAAATGTGTCTGCAAAGAAAACAGTGTCTATTGTGGAAAAGATAACAGGAAGAAAGAACTTTAGCTACTAATGGGCATTCTGAGGGGAGAAATCCTGAAACATGGTGATGCACCAACATGCTGTAAAATACAATGGAGATGGCCTTCACGATTTTGCAGTGGCATAGCTTTGTGATATCCAGAAAAAATACCACTTTCTTCTCCTGTCATCAAATCTAACCTACTGCTTGCTACATCTCCAAATGGTTCCACTTCAGGATAATACCTAAATTAATAACATGCTGGCTGAATACTTCACTTTTAGGGGATGACTAACCTCCTGCTGTGCGTTACCTGCAATTGAGTACTTCTATGAGAAACTTCCTTAAATTTAGTATTTCATGTGGTGAAACAATCAGTCCTTAAAATGTCTATGCTATTAGTCAGACTTAAGTATTTACTTATAATTTTCACAGTGGTTATTGAAAATGAGAGAACTGACTCATGCTCAGTTAGCCAGATTTAGACAAATCTCAATTTCCAGCACTGAAAGGAAAAAACATACTCCATCTGTTTGGATTCTAGGAAGAGGTCACAGATGCAATCATTGGTGAACCATAATTTATAAGTTAGACTGACCTTGAGTCCCAGTAAGATATTTAATTTGCAAATTTCACCATAATTTCAACTGGTTTGCTTTTTTTCCTTTTACTGGTTTTCCAGTTAAAAATGAAAAAGCAGGGTCCCTCTGTTTAAATGATAAACTTTTTTAAAAAGAAAAATCCCAAGAACTACCCCCTCCCCAAAAGTCGTAGGAACTTCTTGAGCTACAGCAACTACAAAGGGTAGTCATAAACACGAGAAAACCAACCTCCTCTTGGTGGTGGCAGGTGATAGAAGGAGTGGTAGTTACCATGTGCATTTTCACCCTAGGAGCTCCAGGCTGGATGATAGGAAAAGCCTGTTAGAAGGGTGGTAGGGAACAGGAGCAGGTTGGTGAGAGAAACAGTCATGTCCATCTTTGAAGGTTTGCAGTGCTTTTTGCTGCTTTTCTGATCTGTGGTTAGTGATAATCCCACTTTGAGCAAATTAGACCAAATGACATCTAAAAGTCCCTTTGAACCAACATTTCTATGATTCTGCGGTAACTTTTTTAAAACTTCCCGTTCAGTTAGTCAGTTTGCTTATATTAAACCTAAACAAAATGTTTTGAATGCATCACAAAAGTATATTTGTGAAATCACATGAACTTGCAAAAGCAAAAAATTCTGTGTGAATTTTAATGACTATATGTAAACATTTTACTGAAACAAAATTACTGAAGAAACAATGAATGCAGTAGCCTCTAAACATGTATTACGGACCTGAAAAGTACTTTGGTCTGTTGTATTATAGAATGCAGTGTTATTAGCTGGGTTGTACTTGTAATGTTGGAGGAGAAATGCAGATGGATTCCATTCCATATGTACGAAATAATGAAAAAATAGAGAAATGGGACTTGCGTGTCTCCTGTTATGAAGACTAAAGACTGCTGCCTTTTTCCTGTCGCTTCCTTTAGGGACATCTTTACCTTTGAAATCTACTTAATGTCAGAACGTGTTTTCCTGTTTGGAGCGGAAACTGCATATTCACAAAGAAAATGGACTAGTGCAATAGCTAAGGTAATACTGATAATTATCTTTCCAGTTTGGCCAAGCATCTTTGCATAAAGGAGAAAGTGTCATTGTTAGCTTAAAATCCTCTGAGAAGCCATTCTTGATGAATACTGGCCTATCTTGTGTGTAAAGGGTTGGGTTTTTTTTTTTTGTGCAGCAGGAGGAAATAACTTCTGTGATTTAACGTTTGAAACGAGAATAAAATAAAAAGCAAAATGAATTGAAGCAACATTTTAATGGTGACCTTAAGAATATATTAAAGGTGCTCAAGTATGAAGACGTATATTATATGAATTTGTTTCAGCTGTTTATGGCTACAATTCTATTCTTTGCTGAAACAGAAGTCATAAAGCAAAACTGTATTTTATACAGTACCAAATGCTAATAGTCACATTACTAATTAAATCAATTGTGGTTTAAAAAGAAAAAAAATCAATTGTAGAGTATGCATGGAAAAAAAATTATGTTTGATTTAATAATCTAAAATTAGTGTAGACATGGGTTTATGAATGGTGAATCTGAAAGTCTTACTTTCTACTGTAGCTTTCATCCTTGAATCTTATAGATTTGCAATATCTTGATTTGTTTTTTTTTTAGGGGAAGAGGGTTTTTTTTCTTCATCTGACTCACCCCATTTTCTTTGGTAGCATTTTGTTCCCCCTGTGGCTGAATGCTTATTAGAGAGAGACTGTGACCTGATTGGCCAGCTGTACTACAAAGATTGCCATAACCTGGATCAGTGGAGAAAAGGCTGGTTTGGTATAGAGAAGTCAAGCCTTTATTTTTGTCTTGAAATGGAGAATACTGAAGAAGATTCTATATATCTAAGAAGATTGCAAGAACTAAGTAAGAATTTTGCATAACATCTAGAATTTAGGAAATCCTCTATGGAATTAATTGACTGTTAAGGACATTCCTATTACGCTTTAAGGTCATAAATATTAGGGAGCTCAGTAACTATGCCTTGGCATGAGCCAGATGCTCTTTCAACTGCAGTCTAAATATGGAGTTGGTAAAGTTCTATCTTGAATTTTTTTTTTCCTACTTAGTGGCACACGCTAAAGAGATTTTTCACATTTTCATAATGAATGAAGACAATTTTTTGTTCCAGTTGCAGCAGTATCTTTCTTACAAGAGTCCAGAAATGAATAATAATCCTTTTGGGATTATTGTCTCGTGTTTTTGACAGGGCAGAAATACTCACTGCAGAATGTGTTCTTGAGGTGATTGACAGATCTAGTTTTAATATACTCAAATGTACTGGAAAAATTATAATTCTGTTGGAAAACTATTTCACAGACTAATAGACTTTTCTTTTTTTCCTGACACTAAAAATATTCTTTGCTCAATATCATGACGTGGAAAGATAAGAATATTTATATAAATGGTCTTCTATGAACAATTTTATATCATTTTCTGTAATTATGCTCTGAATCCTCTTTAAGCAGATCTGCCCTACTTGTTTATATATTGAACAAGGCAATATGTTATATTGGAAAGTAAAAATAATTTGAGATTTTTATATTGAAATAACATAGAAAAGATAATTTAGCTCATTATTGATGATCCTCTTAGTAAATGCTGTCAGATTATCGACTGTTTTGCAGGAACTTGCCTAAATGCCTTTGGGCTTTCTACTGTTTATTTACTATCACCTTACATTTGGTGTGAATAACACCATGAAGGACGTGATTTTTAATCAGGAATATTTTTGCCACTAGCTATCTCTTAACTTGTGAATACTTTTTGATCTTGATTAATATTTAAAAGGTTAGGTAGTTAGAAGAACTGGTTTTGATATTATTTTTGATAATGCAACCGTAATTGCTCCTGCCCTAACGGTACAAGCATCCAAAATCCGTGTATATCTCAAGTACAGAAATGAAACATATTTAGCTTTTGGTTGAAAACAATTTTTGAATGGATTTTGATTTTTAAGTATTAGTTGTGTAGCAGAGTTGTATTTATTAGAAATATTATATATTCATACTCCTGTCTTTTCTTTGATTTCTGGTTTCCCTAAAATAAATCTGCTCCATTATTAAGACCTAATTGTATAACTGAAATGCCAAATAATGAATCATCGGTGGAAGTGTAGTCACTTACCTTCGTGATATTTGACTCAGTAAATGTAAAAGAGGCCAGGAGTATGTGATATAAACATATATATATAACATGCATTGGAATGTGTTTACTGAGCTTCATTGATATTCAGGACTTTACTGTCTCTGGGAATTAACTGAGATAAGATGTGGATTATGTATAAGACCTAAACTTTGAAGGAATTAACTTTTCAGAATTTTAAATTAGTAAACAGGTTACATTTATTTTACTATTTTTGGTATAGTGTACAGTATAGTTTTATAAGCATTCTTACTGGAAACTATCCAGATGTATTTTCTATATTATGTATAATGTAGGTGTTTTCCAGGGTGCTGTTTTTAGCAGGGATAGCATAAGCAGTGTAAAAAGGGTGAAAGCGATCTTCACAGTATAGCGCATATAGCTCATGTTATGTTATTTTAAATATCTACAGCTATTGGGGTGCAAGTAAATTGAAGGATTCAAAACCCCAGCTTACTTCTGAATCAGTGTCTCCTAAAACTTGTATTCACAAGTTTAATTTAATAAAACACAATAGCATGTTTCACATTAAAAATACTTGTTTAACCTTTCTAATTTTCTTTATTAATTTTTCTTGTAAATGTGAGTGTATCTTGATACTTTGGAGTTTTCTTTGTATTGTCAGCATCATTCTTTCCTTGAAATGTTTAAGAATTCCATGCTCCATTCATCACTGAAGATCATTTTGAAAAAATATGTCTATATGTTCATGCATACGTTTGTCTATAGTGTGTGTAGATCACATGAGTGTGTATGTGTTTTGTTTTCAGCGATCAGTTGTGTGACGCAAAATGGAGAGAAAATAGATGTCCTGCTGCTCGTGGAAAAAGGAAGGTAAAGTTCCCTCTGAATAAAGCTTTGATCTGCTTTTATATTGATGTCTTAGAATTCTTGCTGATCAGTCATGGAGCTTTTTCACTTGTGGTTAGTACAGAGAGAGTAAATTTGCAGACTTTTTAAAGGAGGGAAAGTCTTTGTATATAAATTGTGTTTTATGTCTGTGTCGGGAAATGCTAGCAAGTACTGATTAATTAAAAGCAGTTTTCCCACTGAGAAAATTATTCCCAGTCAGATTAGTCTGCCAATAATGTTTTCTTCAAAAGGTACCTAACTTCTTTTACTGTGTAAAGAATGAGTACCTCTTTGGAGCGTTTACCACTTCTTATTTTCTTATCAGTCTTATGTCCCAGAATTCTGTGTTTTAGTCTGTGTAGGTCAGGATTGAGAGGGTATGTATAAGTCCCCTGATTAGTGTTACTGTAATGTCTGATGTCAGTTAACAACATACTAGCTGGAAAAAAAACGTGTGTGAAGCAATCATGATCCATATCTGCTTCTAAGTAGGTAATAAGCTGCTGAGATATCTCTGTCACATGTAGTGATATGAGAAGGTTGAAACATGAAGTGAGGTAGGGTATTTCTGCCTCATATATGGGTACAAATGTAAAGGTGAAAGTAAAATTATTGAAAATGAAGCTTATTTTTAATAGGTAGGGGTTTTTTTTTTTACATTTCAATCATAGATTATTAGGCAACGGTCTATGTAAGAAGTGGTGCAGTGTTTATACAACACTTCTGAATAGCCAATGATGGATTAGTAAAGAAAAATTGTTTTTCTTCATTGGGGAAAAAAAAAAACCAACACAGAACCAAAAAAGCTTTTGACATCTATTCAGAGTTGGAGGTGCTGGAGAAACTCATTGTAACTTGTGTGTGCTGAATTTTAACTCTTCCCAAGATACTGCTTAAGTTCTGGAATTCAGCGAGGTGATGCAGCTCAGAAACAGTTTTTCCTGTTGGATTTTTTTCGAAGAAAAACATTGATTCAGCATTAAGTCAGGGCTTCTATAGGTGTATATGGTGGAAACCATGCTAAAGCACGTGGAAAATGAGGAGGTGATTGGTGACACCCTACACAGCTTCACCAAGGGCAGATTGTGCCTGATGAATATGGTGACCTTCTGTGATGGGGTCACGACCTTGGTGGATAAGGAAAGGGCAACCGATGTCATCTACCTGGACTTGTGCAAAGCCTTTGATACTGTCCTGCACGACATCCTTGTGTCTAAACTGGAGAGGCATGGATTTGATGGATGGATTCCTCTGTAGATAAAAAAACTGGCTGGGTGGTCACACTCAGAGTGGTGATCAATGGGTCAGTGTCTGAGTGGAGACCAGTGATGAGTGGCATTCCTCAGGGGTTGGTATTTGGACCGGCATCATTGTCAGTGACACGGATGGTGGGATTGAGTGCACCCTCAACAAGTTTGCTGGTGACACCAAGCTGTGTGGTGCATCTGACATGCTGGTGGAAAGGGAGGCCATCCAAAGCGACCCTGACAGGCTGGAGAGGTGGGCCTGTGCCAACCTCATGGAGTTCAACAAGGCCAAGTGCAAGGTCCTGCGCCTGGGTTAGGGCAATCCCAAATACAAGTACAGGCTGGATGGAGAATGGGTTGAGAGTAGCCCTGAGGAGAAGAATTTGAGGGTAATGGTGGATGAAAAGCTGGACATGACCTGGCTGTGTGTGCTTTCTGGCAGCCCAGAAAGCCAACCGTATCCTGGGCTGTATCCAGAGAAGCATGGCCAGCAGGGCGAGGGAGGCGATTCTCTCCCTCTACTCTGCTCTTGTGAAACCCCACCTGGAGTACTGCATCCAGCTCTGGAGCTCTCAGCATAAGAAGGATATCGAACAGTTGGAACGAGTCCAGAGGAGGCCACGAAGATGCTCAGAGAGCTGGAGCCCCTCTGCTATGGGGACAGGCTGAGAGAGTTGGGCTTGTTCAGCCTGGAGAAGAGAAGGCTCCAGGGAGATCTTACTGCAGCCTTCCAGTACCTGAAGGGGCTACAAGGAAGCTGGGGGGGGGGACTTTTTACAAGGGCCTGTAGTGACAGGACAAGAGGTAATGGGTTTAAATTGAAAGTGGGGCGATTTAGATTAGATATCAGGAAGAAGTTCTTCCCGGAGAGGGTGGTGAGGCACTGGAACAGGTTGCCCAGAGAAGCTGTGGATGCCCCATGATTCTAAGTAGGCTGCATAAGCCAACCAAGGAAACAGGCATCCTGTTTGAGGTGCAGTCCAATAGGTGTGTGTCATAGATATCAGTGCTGAGCAAAACTTCTAGCTCCAAGTCAGCTTTCATTATTTCTTTGATTATAATATTTCTGTCAAGTGAGCGTAGGTTTTCCGTGAACTGCTCTAATATTTTAATGAAAATTCTGAACTATTTGAAAATGATTTCAGCAGGAGCATTGGCTGATTTATGATGGCCATGAATATGTTCAATTTTCCTTCACTGAAGTCTGTCATAAAGAACTTAAATGCATTGTGTTCACATTATCTTAACCGTTAAAAGCCATATGGATATAAGCTTTGGCCTAGCACTTGTTTCTTAGGATATTACACCACGAGTATCCAGGTGTTCAGCATAGTTGCATGATATTGCATCTTGCGGTGATAAGATATTTAATTGTGTGTGGAAAATGATTAAGAATAAAATCACCTCTTATCTTTTGACTCAGTTATTGTAAATGGAAACAAAGCCAGCAATCCTCCTTCTGCCCCTCCAAACCCTAGATAAATTAATACCTTTGAGACATCATCATCATCAACTAAATGATTTATCATAGTTTCTAGGTTTTCCTATTTCGTCTGTTATTTTATAGCAGTACTTGTCTAATGCCAACTTAGGTAACTTGGAAGAGACACTATATACTGGTCTGTTGACAGCTTTCACATTAATTTGTTAGTCACGTAAATGCAGGATGAATGATAACCCAGTATTGCAAGAATGAAACAAAACAATTAAGATTTCTCCAGAAGAGAAGCTTGGGAAAAAAAACCAACCAACCAAAAAAACCTTAAGAATACCCCTGCTCTCCCCTGCTGTGCCAACCCACCTGTCTCCGCCCTCTCCATCCACCTCCCCCGCCAAAAAAATACTCTGCTCTCTTCTTTGCATAAAAAAAGAAAACAGGTCCATGTCTTAAAACATCTTGCTAAATTTTATTAGAAGAAACGATGAAAATACCTTGAGTATTTTCATATTGAAGCTCACACTGTTCTTCTGTTGTTTTTGTTACTGATTTCGAACTAGATTCCCATTACTTATAAATACGCCTTTTTTCAAGTCTCAGTCATTGGGTTGATTAATTAGGGAAAATCATACGTGACATGTATCATATACCTTTTTCTTTGACACATTTTCTAGTGCCTACTGTAGGCAAAAGAATGATATAAATTGTTACAGACTTCACACTTAAGAGTGATTTCATAAGCAAGTAAACAGTTTCAGAACTGTAAATACTTCAAGTCTTACTGCTGAAATAATTAAAATGTAATAAATCTATGAATTCTGGATTTATTAAAATACTTAGTAAATTTATGTGTATGTTAAATTCATGGGGTAGGTAAATTTAACGTTCAGCTGATCTATAGCTACTCAGAGGAAGAGTTTACAATTGATTTTGGGCTGCAAGGTGTATAATGCTTTCCAGCTTGTGTAGAAGAATTCAGAGAGAATATGACCAAATGGCACATGAGAATTTTCTGAAGTGTCTTGGCAATCCATTACGCCACAACTTCTTTTTCCCCCTCTTCCTCTACACAGTTTTCTGCTTAGCACCTTGCAGTTCCTTTACTCCGCATCTGATGCGTTCAGTGAAAGAAGACTACCAGCTCAGAAGTAAAAGGTGGTAATCGTACTATACGTTGCAAAGAAATATCGTATCATGAGAGGCTGATCCAGGCTACAACATTTTCAAAACAACAAGACTGTTTCTCTTTTGAAGTTTGTTCTTCTGAAGCTCAGTGTACTTCCTAAACTTTCACAATAATCTTAGACTTTTTCTAGTTCTATATTATTATTTTCAGGTCTCAAAAATGTTTTGTGTTTGTCTTTGGGTATTATTGACAAAGTAAATTAGAGTGGAACACACTCCTTTTTTTGTAGCGCCTACTGAAATTTTATTGCAGTCTGATATCTCTGATGGAACATATTGTCCAACTATCTCTAACCCGTCTGGAAATCCTGACTTCTCACAACACTGTTTTCTTATGCCTTTATCAGGTGGTCATTCGACTCTTCTTAGGTTCTGCTTTTGTGGTTAAAACGCTTCTTGAATTCTTGCTAGCAGTGACAAAATATTTTCCAGGTTTTTGTGTCTGACACTTCACTGTGTCACACGGAGATGTACCCTGGTTTGCTCCATATTCAGTCTAGGGTTTTTTCCTTTTGATCTATCTGTAAAAATTGTGAAGTTTCTGGTGATAGTCTGTTCTTGCCATCCAAAACAGAAGTCACATAGTACATAGGTGAAGAAGCTATTCCTCTGTAGCTCAATAGAGGTCAACAGGGGTATCTGTACAGAGGGGAAAGGTGTCTGAAAACAACTGCATACAGTAATTTTAAAATATATTTTCTGTATATAAAGCTTAATGCAAAAATCTCTAATGTCATACATTATAGAAAAACAGTCGTGTAGACAATTCAGTTTCAAATGTTTGTTCTTTTTTTTTTTGTAATCATTTAAGCTCTCTCATAGGTATCAGTGAATGTTTTCAGACCATAATGCAATCCAGATGGTGCTTTTTTTTATTTTCCGTGTACTTCTCTCATAGTTAGCTCTTTCTTACTATAGATAATAAAACTTCCCTACATAGTGTCAAAATTTCTTTATGCTGCTGTTTCATTAATTACAATGCTTTCTTCTTAACCATTTGATGATCACAGTAACATCTCTTGTAAAATGCAGTTATAAGCACAAATTTCTAGAATCCAGAAATAATCTAAACGCAAGACTCGGATGAGTGAAAGGTCTTGTGCTTCCAGTATGATGTGCTTGGATATCAGACCCTTAATATCCATTGAATAAATATTGCTGACCTTTGTTATATGTCTGTAATTACTGGTGGAATTTTATCTGTAATTACTAGTAGAATTTTTATGCTTTAGTTGCAATTTGATTATTCTGGTATAATTTCATAGCAATATATACGTTCCCAGTACTTCTGTTTTCAGACACGTAGGTTATTAGAATCACTTGGAAATTGCTGGGGGCACTGAGTTTTGCTGATATCTGTTTCTCACCCTTCCTCCCCACAACCTTACCCAGAATCACTTACTATCACTGCTTTCCCAGTGCAGGGTTGTGTAACAAAGCACCCAGACATAGCTAAAGCCAGTGGGCTTTGCAGCATGGGTTAAAGATAAGACTTTGCACTGTTGTGCATGAAATGTGCTTATGCATGTTGTTTGTCTGACTGCGAGTGCAGAAGGATGTGATGGTAGTCCACGATAAAGTTGAAAAGCAAGCAGTAACTTCCTTGCTGTTGAGGCTAGATGATCTTGGACTGCTGCAGTTATTTGTGCCAATTCAATTGCTTCAGTTCACTAAGGCAGAAGTCTGCGTTGGCGGGCCTTCTTGTTTGTTTGAATACTTAAATTATTAATTTCTTGAGTATGGACTGTGTCTACTTCACACTTAATGGAGCGGAAACTCTGCCATTATTCACCATGTAGTCACTGTTTCTAACTATATTTGCTGTAAAGCCTGTGCTTTGTCAATTTTGTGATGTGGAAGAAGTAGCACATATATAAACATACTGTAGAAGGCAGGAATGCATTTTCGTGCCAAGTAGTTATTAGTCTGCATGACAGGTAGATCTTTGTAAACATTGCAATAAAAAAAACTTTCAAACATGATTATTTCTATAAGCTTAGCAGTACTCATGACATTAAGTTGCTCCGTTTTGTGATACGTGTGACATCAGTACACTTCACCCTGCATTTATACACTTAATCTTAAGCCTTGCATTTCATATAACTTTTTATTTTGATATTAGAATTTAGTTCAGTGAGAAATACATGTATTTGTTATTACTACTGCCTCTACAAGCTGTGCGGAAAAGATGATGACCTTGGCATGAAAAGCAGAAGCTAGATATGCAAAGCTGTCTCTGATACTTCATGAAGTTCTGTATAAGACTTCCACTGTACTGAGAGGAAAGTTCTGCTTTTCTACTGGTAACTATTTCCCCTTTTCATACAACCTTCATGGTATGGTGGTCTGAAAGATCATGGTTCATGGAGGTCAACAAATGGTTTCCAAGTAGAAAAAAAGAAGTTAAAGTTTGACTGAAAGTATTAAAATTAGAAGGAATGCTTAATCTTCTTATTTGTACATTGTTGTATGTTTTGTTTCCTAAGCCACTTCCACAGTAAAATGGCTCTGCTCCACCGTGACCCTCCATGGCTGCAGGGGCACAGCCAGCCTCACCATCGTCTTCACCACGAGCTGCTGAGGAATGTCTGCTCCAGTGCCTGGAGCACCTCCTCCCCCTCATTGTTCACTGACCTTGGTGTCTGCAGAGTTGTTCTTCTCGCATCTCACTCCTCTCTGCAGCTGCAACTGCTCTTCCCTGTTTCCCCTCCCAGAGGTGCTATCACCGTTGCTGATTGACTCAGCCTTGGCCACTGGTTGGTCCATCTTGGAGCTGTCTGACATTGTCTCTGTTGGACATAGGG
Source organism: Rhynochetos jubatus (assembly GCA_027574665.1). Taxonomy (NCBI): domain Eukaryota; kingdom Metazoa; phylum Chordata; class Aves; order Eurypygiformes; family Rhynochetidae; genus Rhynochetos; species Rhynochetos jubatus. The sequence goes on along the minus strand of CM050651.1, from coordinate 64,442,996 downwards.
GAGTCTTCTAGTAGTTTCTCACCGAATCCAACCCTGTAGCCCATCCAGCTACCAAAACCTTGCCACACACCCCCCATGCACCTTCCGTGAACAGTGTAAGTTCCACAATAGCAACAAGATGTTTTACATTCCTATTTTTTACCAGAAACTTCTCTTTCATGACTGTATGGGTCTATAGGACTGCTATGTAAACAGATACCCATTTTCTTAGTTAATTTTTAGGTAACCTCTTCGTCTGTAGTTTGAATTTACCTCGAGTGCTTTGCAAACTTTGAAAATAATGAAAGTGCCATCTCGTGGTAGTTCTGATTTGGTTTTTTCATCATGTGATGCATTGAGGGGAAGATGGGAAGATCCATAGAATACAAGATGGTCTTTCTCACATAGTTTAGGTAATTTGTATATCACAACAATTGATTGACAGGCACATGATTTAGACTTTCATGTTTCTGTGAAAAAATACAGATAAGTTTAAATTACATTTGCAGTTCAATACACTACTGTATTTCCTCTCTCCTCCTCTGGTAGTGATACAATGATATACAGCAGGCTTGCCCTTCTTTTGTTTAGAAGTAATATTATTTTCACTTTACAGTATGCTGCTTCTACCTATCGTAATTCTTTAGATAACAAAAAATAATCTGTTGAGACTTCCATTTATCCTTTTGCTTAACATAGTAATGTGAATCCTGCTGTTCTGCAGGAAAAATAAAAACACTATAATATGCACATGTGTGTATATCTCTTGTGTTTCAAAGTACCATAAATCTTCTGTAAATCATAGTCCTACCTCTGCTGATCTGTGAATAATAGTACTAAAGGGATAGTGTAACATGCAGTGTTTAGACCCTTTTCGACTCAGTTCAGACTTTTTCGTTTCCTCTTATATATGGCTACAGCAATACTGGAGGATGTCAGAATGATACGTTGTTTGGAAGCTTGAGAACCACCCATGTAGGATATCTATTCTGGCAGGTCTTCAGAAAATATTTGAAAGTACTGAATTAGAAACATTCAATTTGCTGTAAAAATTTGAGAGCTTTTATGAAAATTACGTGGTTTTCTACATGGAAGAGAGAGGCTGACTGTTTTAACTAGCCAGGCATCTGTAGTGGTTAATATGACTTTCAAAGCCATGAAGTAGAGACTTTTTAAGAAATCAGATGAAATATTTTAGTTTCTCCTACTCTGCTGATGAATGGCTAAGTCTGTATGGTGGATCCTGACAATCCTTCAGATCTGCGTTCTGCGTGTGTACATTGTCTGCATTCTCACTTCCTATGAAGATAAGAATGCTAGAATGTAAACATTTATAAAAAGCAAAATTGAAAGGTGCTAATAAAAAAAAATTATTCTATCATTATATAAGATGCTTTGGTTGGTTTTTTTCTGGATAAAATAATCAAAATAAATGTTTGCTTATATTTTGATGACAGTATTTTCATAGAAGTTGAGTAGAACATTTTTACTTTCCCTAATTGGCAGATAAATTGTCAGTGAAGAGAATGAATCCCTTACTCTTCATCTCCTGCTAAAGAGATGTATGTATGTAGAAAAGTTTGCTTGCTGTTTTAACACTTAAAACAGTTGTTTATTACATACATGCATATGGGTGGACATACGCCCTTGAGATTTTGGATTTTGGAATTGTCTCTTAAAAGCTAATCTGTCAGGGGTAAACAGGAGATTATTGATGCATATTTAAATAATAAAATCAGAACAGGACCATGCTTTGACATAAACAGGTAATTTAAGTGTTGCATTAACTTATTTTACCTCAACTCAGGTTTTTCATACATTTTTGTGGTTTCCTGAGAGTGGTCATTTTGATATAGGTGAAGGAGAGAAGTTCTGTATGTCTCAGCTCCTCTGCAGAAGTGTAGGAGGGTGGGGAATAGAAAAAGAGGAAAGCCTTTTCCAGTATTGAAAGTTGTCTCTAAATCTGTTTCCCGCTTAAGTGTGACTTGGATACACGAAAGTACAGTGCGGGAGGAAGACTGAAGAAGAGTAATTAAAATGTCATTCAGGTCCTTTCAAGAGTGTTTGTGGATCTTCTTTCATTTATTGTGACACTGCTAGTACAAATATAATTGAAAAAAAGTGTGCTGTAACAGTAGGCCACCACTGCAGCTTTATGTGGTGGAAGGTGCATTGATGTGCTGTTCTAAGTATTGCTGATTCTTTTTCTGGACATCTGTTATGTTGCTGTAGTACAATAACATCCATTTTTTATTTCTCTTTTGCCTTCAAAATATTTTTATACCATTCAGAACGCTATACATCCATGGCCATACGAAGCTGGATTTCATGGTCTGGTATACTGCAATTGAAAAAGCAGCAGGTACAGATGGTAACGCATTACAAGATCAGCAGCTCAGCAAAAATGATGTTCCTATTATAGTGAACAGCTGTATAGCATTTGTTACACAGTATGGTAAGTATAGTGGATTTTATTCAACGTAATATCATTTGTATAATACCTAAGACCACACGTGGTCAGGTCTTAGTGAATGAGTTTATACGTTACCTAAAGTAAACTCATAACCCTCATTAGCCTCACTGCTCTTTGATGCGCTGAAGTACACTGTCACCCATCTGAGAATGGGCAGTTTGTGAAAATACAACGTGCTAGGTGCCCTTTATAGACACCTACCTATTTTAAAAATTGACTTGTTTGTCTGATGTAGCCCAGACTTGGGGTCCAGTCCTTCAGCCTGAAAATAAGCTATATGAACTAGGAACTGGACTGGTCAGCACGCCTGGGATTTGTTTTCAGCATAATAAACTAGGGATGTAGTCGTTAGTGTTTTTTAAGTACATTTTGCCAGCATAACCTTCCGTAACATTAGACCATATGCAGATGTTGCCTGTGTCCTTTTTGCTACTTCAGATTCAGCAGTTTTCTTGTGAAGTGCTAAACACGTATCAGCTCTGTTCAAATCTGTCTTCAGGGTAAACGTATCTGTAACCTCTTGTTAGTATGACAGAGCCTAATTTATATTTCAGTGATGGAAGTTTAACTAAATATCTTTTATGGCAAAACTGCGTTATGGTAAATAGTTGTGCCTGGATTACAACTATTCCCTAAAACAAAAAAAAAGGTTTTGCTAAATTATTTTTTTAATCATTAGCAATAGGAATTATTCTAAATATAATTTGCACTGTTTCATGTAGTGAAAAGTTGTTAAAGCAGGGTAATTATATCTGCCACTCAGAACAACCACTTGTGTGTGTTCTAAATTAAAATTCCATTTCCCAATGTCTTTTAATAAGTTATATCTTTATTAAAAAATACATTTTCCAGGATCAGCATTACTGATAAAGATGTTAAAATACTTATTTGAAAGCTGAAGGAATTATTTGTATATATTACTTGTATTCATACATGTTTTTGTGTCATCAAGGTAAAGGTTGTGTCTTTAGTTGTGGTCTACAGATGACAGACACTGTCGTGTCCCACAGCTGTTCCTGACAGTAACAATATGAAGGCAGTATCAAATGGTAGTGTTTGTGGGCATTACCAGAAAGGTGAATCCCAAGAACATGGTTGCATAGGTTTTGATGGAGTACTTAGTTTGACAGGTGCATAAGAAAAGCAGGGTTTTGTATAACATACGATTCACAATAGATGATGCACTTCTCACTAAAGAACTTAATCCATTCTGGATCTCTGCGTTAGGTAATGTATTCAATAACACTCAATACAAGAAATGTGGGGAACGTGGGAAACGCATCTACAGAGAGAAACAACGGGACTGCACGCCTATGCCAAACAGAATTTAAAAAAAAAGGTTTTTAGCTACTCTCATATGCAGTGATTGAAGTTAGTCATGACTGGGTTTAGGCTCTGAATTTTCTTTTAAGTTGGCTTTAGGCTTTAGTGGTTTTAGTTGTTAAATACAAGAATAGTGGCTGCCTAATGTCTTCCTGAACATCAGAAAAATCAGAAAAAAGGAATACTTTCTACTAGTGTTAAAAATCTTGAGTGAAATGGTTCAGGTTAGATGAATACTATAATACTTAACTGAGTCCTAAATAGAGTTGATCAGTAGTAGAGTAATAAAATACTGGAGTGTTTTGTGTTTTATGTGCCATACAATGCCTAGTCATCAGAACTTCTTTCCTTTATGGTGCCATTTGAAAATATTGGTTTAGGTATTCCTGAAGAGCTCTGAGGATTTGAATTGCCTGTAAAGTATTCCTGAAGTTGTGATCACAGACTTGCTTAATATTATGATGTGCATTTTTGCAAAGAGGTCTGGTTGGGTATAAGCAGACTTGGCAATGTTTTTACTAACGAAGTGAGTATGTGCAAATGGTCAGAGAGATTTTAGTAGGAAATATCTGGCTGTCAAATAGATCATATGCTTTTCATATAATAATGTTTGGAATTTTTAAAAGAACACTTGGGTTTACATTTATTTATTTTTCTGTCCTGTATTTCTGTAACTTAGGTTTAGGTAGCAAGCAGATCTACCTTAAGAATGGAGATTCTTCCAATGTGGCTGAACTGCTAGAAAGCTTCAAAAAAGATGCAAGGAGTGTTAAACTAAGAGCAGGAAAGCATCAGCTTGAAGAAGTGACTGATGTATTGAAAAGTTTTCTTTCTCAAATAGATGATGCACTTCTCACTAAAGAACTTTATCCATTCTGGATCTCTGCGTTAGGTAATGTATTCAATAACACTCAATACAAGAAAGATTGTATGTACATTGTCAGTATCAAATTTTGGGAGAGTGGTTAATTACTTGCCCTGTGTAGAACTATGTTGTTTGATAATCGGCAAAACAATTGTAGTGAGGAGAAAAAAAATGTTTAGAGCTTAGTCTTATGTTAAGCAATTTTAGTGCCTTTAAGTGAACCGAAATAGTAACAAATAGCGATGTTTCCTGGACAATATAAATGTAAACAGTAGACCAATATTGCACTGTGTCACAGTTGGATCAGCCAAGATAAGGAGTCAGGATTAATGTTTTATGGAAGCATTGATGGTAGAACTCAAGAAATAGACAAACATTAGAGTAGAAAAAAAGAGTGCGCTCTGTATTTTGACCACATGTAGAAGTTTAGTTGAAAAGTGGTAAAATGTTGATGCTATCATCTGCATAGTTAAATAACAGTCTTGCTGCGTAAATTCTTTAAAAAAGATTTTTTTATGAACAATCACAAAAAGTTATGCGTATTAATTATGTAAACTTCTTAACAATTGTTACTTGTGTTTTGTTTCCTTAGGCAGATCAGTTTAATTTGAAAAAAAATTTAAGTAAATTAAACCCAAACTGGAACTTGTGATTATTTAAAACACAAGGATGTGTGTCTCTGTATGGTTGAAAACAGAACCATGATACTGCTAAATACTTTAAATAGTTAATCATTTCATAAATTGTGACTTTTTTAATAGTGTACTTACACTGTATTTCTTATATCTCTATTTGTTTCTATATTGCTGTATTTACAGACTGCAAGGAATAAAATCTTTCCCTCCCACACTGTGCTATAAAATTGCAAATCATAGAATCTTTAGGTTGGAAAAGACCTTGAATGTCATGAAGTCCAACCCTTAACCTAATACGGCTAATACCACTACTAAACCATGTTCCTGAGTACCTTGTCCACATGTCTCTTAAATTCTTCCAGTAATGGTGACTCGGCCACCTGCCTGGGCAGCCTGTTCCAATGCCTCAGCTTTAGAGCAGAGAATCCTGTCCTGTTATAGTTGCATTGTTATAGTTTCCGTTGACACGGAAAGTACTTGTGGGAAGACTTTAACACGAAGGAAGATAGAGAAGACCTTTTAACTCCTTGTTATTTATTTTTTCTTCCACTTACTGATGAAATCAAAATATAGTGCAGTAGTTAGTGGAGAGTGCTAGCAATCAGCTGGAAGAGATGAGAGTTCTTTTCAGAAACTTGAAAGAAGCAAGGGACTAGGAAGAAAAATAACGATTAAAAAAGAAGATATAATAAAAAAAAAAAAATCCCCAAAAAAGCCCCTACCAAAAAAACCCACACATTAAATTTGCTCACGCCCTGAGCAGGATTATGTTTTGTAGTATCTGTGCAGCACAGGGAGACAGAGGTAACTTGAAGGTAGAGAGCTGTGGCTGTGTCTCAGATACTTTAATTCCCAAGACTGGAATTCCTGTCATCGTCTCTGCCACTGTTCAGCTATTCAACTTTGTCCAACTTATTCACCTCCCCTTCCCCTTTGCTCTCCTCTTATCAGCCTTCTATATTTGGGGACCTTTAAACTACGTAGGGCCTTGACACACTTTTCCAATAAAAATTTAAAAAAATGAAAAGGTGCTTTCCGTTCTCACCTCTGGGAACTCTTAGAGGTAATTTTCACTTGTTAATAGACAGGTGCACTCACACGTTTACACACAAAACCTAAAAATTAAATATCCTTTGAGAGGAAAAGCAATTGCTATTCTGGGTTTTAGTCTTAAACTGTATCAAATGGTGCTTGAATATAGAACTGGCCCCCTTATTGCTGGTAATGTTTCCCTGAACTGGTGTACAATAACAGACTTTGTTAATAATAGGTAGTCAGTATTGCCTATATGAAGAAGAGGTTGATTGGGTAAATTGTAATTTCAAACGACTAGATGATGCCAATACAGTCAATGAGAACTGCTGTTGGGTTTTAGTATGCATTGTTATTAATGCTCAATGATTATTATTTTCTGGCAGATATACAGAATGAAAAGGAACGTGTGAGGAAGTATGGAACTTTTATTCAGACGCTTCCACCAGTCAATAGGGCAACATTGGCTGCTTTAATTGAACATCTTTACAGGTCAGTGCAAATGATGCACTGTGGCAGAGAAATTCTTGCAATGTGTTCTCTACCATGAACGCAGTGTGGCTTGTTTCATCAACTAGTAAGCATCAAAGGCTTAGCTAGTTGTGAGGATTAATTATATTTGATTCCCTTTAATTTATAATGTTTTTTTCATATGGCTGTATCTTTAGCTGTAGGTACCTATAAATATCAATGGGATGGAACAGCCTTACAGTGGGAGGGCTGCCAGTGTATGTATCCAAGCAGAGTAATTTTTAATGTAGCTTCTTCATGTGAAATCATTTTACCCCAATCTGTTAGTCTTCCAGAGGATTATTGCAAATGGTTCTTGAAATTAAAAGAAATTTTTAGGGAAAATGTCCTTCCCCACAATCTGTATTGCATGTAACAACTTTGAGAATTAGTGTTTGAAGCACTTGGACAATGCCTTTAATAACATGCTTTAACTTATGGTCAGCCCCAATGTGATCTGTAAGTCAGACAGATAGTCATTGTAGGTCCCTTCCAACTTCCAATATTCTATTTTTATTCTATTCTAAATAATTTTTGATATCACTTGAGATGCAGATAGAAAGTGTAAGTTTTAATTTCTGTAATGATATATGAGATAATGAATATAAACAAATAAATAATGAAATTTAAAAATCATTAATATTAGATTTTTTTTTCATTGCATTTAATGTAGTTAATCTTTTTGAAATGCACTCCATACTCTGTAGAGAAGCCTCAGACAATTAAAGGAACAATGAAACCTTCTAAATGTGTTTATTTTTCTTTCAACAGGGTGCAGAAGTGTTCTGAAATCAATCATATGAACCCTCACAATCTAGCCATGGTGTTTTCCTCGTGCTTATTTCAAACTAAAGGCCAAACTAGTGAAGAAGTCAATGTAATTGAAGATTTAATTAAAAACTATGTGCAACTTTTTGATGTAGGTATCTTTTTATATAGTGTTCTAATTGTTCAGCTGTTAGACATGTTGAAATATAGAAATCTTCTTAAACAGGATCTTGCTATTAGTTACACTGTTGGAGGATTTGCAGGGCTTTTTACCTCTAATTCATTGTTCTTTGTCTGCTTTAAATTTTATTTCCCAGTTACCTTAGCCTGTGTAGGAAGGAGTATATTTATAGGATTGCTGTGAGCTACTGTTTTTCAAAATGGTGCACATTCTTCTTGCTGACACCAGCATATCAATTTTAAGAAAATTTTAAGATTATGACTATTAAAAGTAATACTTCTATTCAAATTTTATGGTCCTGATTGGAACTGAAGCATAGAGCTCTGAGCTGTGATTACAGAGAAAATGTTTGGATCCTTAGGCCTAGAAGCAACGTTAAATTCAACTTGATGGAAGAGATACTACTAGCAGCAATTCATATTATCCATTTTGGTTTAGAGTTTGCCGTGCCACTCTAATATTGTTTGGCAATTATTCATGGAGTCCGCTCTCTTCTAATATGTATTTGGTAAAGTTCATAATAGTGAATCTGATCAATTAAGTACTGTTTCTAAATGATAGAATATTTTGCATAGCTGCTTCTGTAAGAACATGACTAACAGTATTGTTAATTGTAACAGTGTTTTTTTTATTGTTACGTTACTATTTACTATTGTTAGATGTAAGCATTCCTCTGTATTTACATTTGTATTTATCTTAGTTTATTAAATTAGTGTTTTCTAGTTTATGTTGTAATTTTTATTCTAGCTCCCTTATACATATTAATTGATCAAAAATTATCCTTTTTAAACAGATAAATGAAGTCCATGTAAAACAAATGGATATAGAGAACAGCTTTATTACGAGGTGGAAAGACACTCAGGTAACTGGCAAATATCAACTGGTATGAAAACAATTTTAAAGAAGACTATATGTTGTTTACAGGGTTTTATACCTACATTTCTAAATGTAAATTTCTAAGTTTGCATGGTGACCAGTGTTGTTAACTACAGAGCTGAGGAAAATAAAATGAAATAAAAGAGGAGACATAAACTGATAAAGCAGAACAGTTCTGTGTAAAGCATACTGAGGAATTATGTTCTGACCTGAGCACTGGGATAACTTACAGGTTGTTGCATGCTTTTACTGTGCATCATAAATTGTACTAGAAGGAAATGGTCAACATTTGCAAGTGTGAAAGTGTGACCTGCCTTTATAAAATTTTAAACATGCATATTAAATACCTTCAAATGTATATTAATACTTTTATTATTTCATGAGCTTTGGGTATACATGGTCTCTCTTCATTAAAGTTTCACCATGCCTTTGAGTTTAAAGCATCTGAATCTTTATCTGTACCCTGGTTTGTGACCATTTCTAGAACCCAAATATTATTTGGGGAAGCTTTAGACACATACTAACAGTCAAACGGAACTTCAGGATATCACAGAAGAAAATGGGAGATCTTATGTCACTTATTATCATCTTGAGTTCCAGTCTTACCTGTAACAACTTTTGAATAACTTCAGAATGGTAACAGAGAAGTGATAGAATGCTTCAGTGTCTCAAGGGTATTTGTGTACAGTTCTAATTGTAGCAAAAATTGACAAGTTTCATAACACTACCAAGGTGGTTGAGTTAAGGCAGGTAAAAGGAAAAGTAGGGAGCTTAAAAGCTTTATCAAAAATCTAAAGTAGTGGAGGAGAAGCTTTCAATGATTCTGAAGCTTTTATAGGGCTTTAGAAACAAATAGAAAGCTAGCAGAAAAAAAACTATAATGCTTTGCTGACTTCCTTCCCCCTTCCAGCAACGGTTTTGTGGTACCTTGTAAGCCATGATTAAGAAGACAGGATCTTGCAAACACATGTTGAAATTGCACATTCTGTGAATTACTATCTGGAGTCTTATTTTTGTATCCTATTCCTTATTGTCTGGGTCAGAGTGACATGAAGATTTCTGACCATAATGACCTATGGTGAATGTGCATATGGAGGGTAGAATGCCTGTTTCCTCCTTTAGGTGCCTGGTGTGGAGTGACCAAGTCATTGGGAAAGAGTTTAAAGTTTATTTCTAGTGTCTGTCTTGCACAATGAAACCATTTGCCTTGGTAATGGTAAACACACCCACCCACCCACCCAAATTTGGTATCCTTAAGAGCATTCTGTAGGGCAGTGTTGAAGTATCTTTAATGGAATTTATTAATTCTGGGGTTCATGAAAAGAACCTTACTGAAGTTAAAGAATAAAATGTTGAAGCCTAAGATAGTGAAAATGCATAAACTTTTAAATACATTCTTGGTCTGTGGTTTTAGAACAAAAAAATACTTGTTACAGCTTGTCAATCTATTATATTTTTCAAGTAACTTTGGGAATCTCTAATGATGAAATGTTTGTAATACCTTCTGGAAAATCTAGAGAGGTATGGGAGGAGTCAGGAGGAGAGAAAGAGATAGTGGAGGCATTTTGATTAGATAATCAAATGGCTGGCCATGCAGCCAGTTTTTTTTACGTAGCAAAGAGTATGTCCATCCAAGCCATGAACAGCCAGTTTCTTCTAGTGAATGCTGTGTGAAACGGTGTTAAAGGCTTTACTGAAGTCTAGGTAGAGTAGGTGGTTCACCTTGTCTTAGAAGGCAATCAGGTTAGTCAAGCAGGACCTGCTTCTCACAAGCTCATGCTGACTGGAAGTTATTGCTTGGTTGTTCTGTACATGCCACGTGATGGCACTCAGGATGATCTGCTCTGTAACTTTCCCCAGCACTGAGGTCAGACTGACACTCCTGTATTTCCCCAATCATCCTTCTGGCCCTTCTTGTGGGTGTCACATTTGCAATTGGGACCACCCTGGTTAGCCAGGACTGATGATAAATGATAGAAAGTGGCTTGGTAAGCACTTCTGCCAGCTTTCTGCATGCTTGGATGGATCCCATCCTGTCTCATAAATGTGTGTGCCTAAGTGGTGTAGCTGGTAAATGCTAATTAGTCCTAGTCACCTTGTTATCATTCATATAAAATCACAGAAGGATAGATGCCCCCTGCCACGGACAGACACACTGTCTACTAGACCAGGTTGCTCAAAGCCTGAATACCTGAAGCGGGGCTACAAGAAAACTGAAGGGGAATTTTGAAATTGACAGGTAGTGACAGGACAAGTGGTAGTGGATTTAAATTAAAAGCAGGTAGATCTAGATTAGATTTCAGGAAAAATTCTTCACGGAGAGGGTGGTGAGGCACTGGGACAGGTTGCCCAGAGAAGCTGTGGGTGCCCCATCCCTGGAAGTGTTCAAGGCCAGGCTGGATGAGGCTTGGAGCAACCTGGTCTGGTGGAGGGTGTCCCTGCCCATGGAAGGGGGGTTGGAACTAGATGGTCTTTAAGGTCCCTTCCAACCCAACCCATTCTATGATTGGCATAAAATGGAAAATAGTACATAGAAATATAAACTTCCTTATTTCCCAAACAGGACAATGATCTCAACTTAAAGCTGTGTTTGATGTTCTTCTTCCTATAAAAAAAATAAGTAATGCAAAATTCCTTGAACAGACTTGGTCACTGGTGCATTTTAAGATTGTGTCTGAAGTGATTCCAGATTCCTACTGGGAAAACACGATTTCTTAACGTTCACTACATGTTTTGCACGTTTTTATGAGGAAAATAGTAACTGAGCTGCTGGATTTCGTTAATTCATCTCTATCAATATTGTATGTGAAGACATCATGAAATACTGAGAAATACTTAGAAAATGTTTTTGAATCTTATAAACTCATTAGTATCTTTAATCTGTATGACATTTCCTGGAAAAAGAGCCACCAGAAGTCAAGGTAGGAAATATGAACTCAGGAGACCTTAGTTGTTTGGGAGCACTTGCCCCAGAGATAATGGCTTTTTTCTTTTTAGCTTTCTAAAGCTAAAAGCGATGGACAGTAGAACAAAACTTCTACCTTTTAATGGTTGATAAATTGAAATTTGAACTACTTTTAAGGATAGAGACTGCGTTCTCTCTGCTATGTCAGTCTATTACTCCTTCAATATAACACTGAGAAATAGGATCCTCAAAAGCCTCACTGTTATTTGTGACAATTTGATTGTGACTATAAACATTTTTCCCCTCTGAATTAAGCTGTGGAACATTTTTGGCCAGTTACCAATTTTTCTGTAGCAGACATGATTAATGTAACTACTGTTTCAGTTCAAAAATTCATTTTTCTGAAACTCCATGTGCATGTAACGTGAAATGCATGGATGTCTAACGCCTGGGACCACGTCAATGCAGAAGGGAGTAATTCTGTGTATTCAGAGAAGAACAACTGAACCAAATTTCTGCTGAAGGCCTGAAAGTTCTTGTGTCTGAAATGTCACTGAAGTTCCATTCCAGGTGGCACTTCATTAGCTGCTCTTCATTTTCTGTCCACCATATACTTAGGCCAGCTGTTTCTGTTTGCTGCTGTAATTTACATCACATTTTCTCTTCACACGGTTGTTTATATGAGCCCAGTGGAAATCAAATGTCAGCTTCATTCTTATTTCCAACCTTTTTCTGTAATATCAGCTGAAAAGCAAATTTTACAACTAAATGAGCTTTTTTGAGTCTGTGCCACTATAATTAAGCAGCTTTCTTCAAAGTAGCTTTGTAATGTTTTTCCTCACAAATGTTTCCATTAATTTTCTATTCTCGGAGGCTAAACTAACTTTAAAGTCACTGTTTTTCAGAATGTTAATGTTCCTTAAAAATTGAGTGCTGCCATTTATTTTTCTATAGAAATGTAGTTTTAGCTTCTGTATATTAGTCAAAATGTATCCCAAAGCTCACCTGTTTCTATTCTTTTCTCCATATCTTATTCTGTGTATTAATGCAGGTGTTTTACTTAACCTCTTCCTGTTTCTAGTAGTATATAAGTAGCATCACTATGAATACAGTTATAAAAATTAAGAGACAAATTGTTATTAATGTTTGATTATTATTTTTTATATAGGCTTATTAATAAAAGGGTACAACTCCTGAAATATCCAGTTTTATGCCTTGTTTTGTCTTCCTATGCTCTGACCATCACCATGTAGTTATTTTTAGAAAATATTTTTGGTACTGCGATGGATTAAAATCTTTTGAAGATGCTTATGATGTACTGCAAGGCAGTTAGATTAGGCAAAATGTGAGAAACTTTTAACTGTAGAAAAGTTAAGTGTTAACTGTAGGAAAGTTAAGTAATTTCTCATCCATGAAGATAATTTTATTGGAGTAGATGAGCAGACCTAGCAATGATGGAAAATACTGAAATCCTTGTGATTAATCAGATTTTTCTCTATCATAAAAAGGTGGATTACTGACTTTCTGATTTCTTTCTAAGTTTCACAGTTCGACTTTGCTAAATTATGTTTGTTGGTATTGAGTACAGTAAATAATGTTATGTAATACATTTGCTTTATCATCTAATTAGCCTACATTAGCATTGTGCATAAAGTGTAGATATTTCTCCAACAAATTTGAAGAGCTGTATTTAACAGAGGTTGATATCAAGAACATTTGTTTTAATTACTTTTTTGAATAGGTAATGACAATTCTTCATTGCGATTAATAATCATAAATGTAGTCATAGTAATGAACCTGAGGTTGTACTAATGAATTTCATTATCTGGATATGTACATATAGCTATGACCAAAATATTTTGTGGTTTATAATTTTCCCCTTTCATTTGTTTTAGTAACTCATTTTAGTTTGGGGGTCCTGTCTGTTTTATGGTTTTAAATTTTATTAATCTGTTTGGACTCTGAACTGAGCCTGGCTAACCTCTAAATTAGTTATTGTTCTGGTAGTTTAAGATACTAGGGTATGCTGATGTCTTTGCAGTCTTAAATATAAATTTAAAATTTCCCCTTACTTCATGTCTCTCCTACTTTTCCTGCTCTTGAATGTATATTTGTAAAGTATGTTGATTTTGTTTGATGTGAGTCTGATGGTTTTAGTCAGAGTTTGGATTTTCCTCCTGAATAGGAGGGTTTTTTTCTTACACTAGTCAAAAGTAATAAAGCAGGTTTTCCCATTAGAGTCAACATTTGGACTATTTTTGTAGATAAGCTGGTGGAAAATAAAGTTTGAATTTGTATGTTTTAGCACATCTAATAGATAATAATTGTACTTTCCCTATTTAAAATATTTTTAAGACACTCTAATATTTTTTTTTTTTAATTGTTTTGTTTTAGGTTTCCCAGGCTGGAGATTTGCTTATTGAAGTTTACATGGAAAGAAAGGAACCAGACTGTAGTATCATAATCAGGGTTAGTGTATAACAGTGATACATTGTTTTTACTAAGCACTTAGTCATGAGGGCCACATTTATTTTCATACATGTTTTTATATAATTATATAATGAAAATATGAACTTAAGTCTACTAGTATTCTTTAAAATACTTTCTAATTATTTCGTGTTGCCTAAATTTAGTAAAGACTGATTATTATGCATTTTTAAGGAGAATGTTGTGATACAATTTTAAAGGGGAGATGTCCTCCTTTAGTTTTACTGCAGTATGCAGTGGTATAAATTCTCACAGCTCTATAGGTGCTGTACACAAGAACATTAGCAAGCACACAGTGAAAGTTTGTTTTATTTAATAGTATGTAGATGTTTAAATGACCTTCCTCCTGATTTTTCTTTTTGCTAGTGTCTATCTGCTTTACTTGAATGCTAAGAAACCAAAGCTTGTAACTTAATATAATTGAGACTTTTCAGCCTTATGTCTGATAGTGTATAAACACTCTTCTCCATGTAGTAGTGCTGTGATGTTTTCATGCTGAGGAAAAACATTTCATTTCTGTAATGACACGGACAGATATTAAGAAGGAAGTGGAACATTTGAGGGCAATTAACTTTTGAGGGCAATTAATTTTTCTTTTTTTTTTTTTTCCTAACCTCTCTGTTTGTTTCCTTTCTGTTCTGTTCAGCATTAGTGTTTCAGCACTTGTGTTTGTACATGTGGTATGCGCTACACATAGATGCACACATACATACATGCACAAAAGACATGCTTTTTTTAATAGGATAAAAATGGAAATATGCATTGCTAAAAAAAAAAAATGGTACTTCTGTAATATTTACCTTTCCATACCTAAGAAAACATGTCAAGGTGCTTTTTTTTCCCCTAATTTTTCAAGGTAGAGAAAAGGAATTTCAAGTTATCAGTTAGCTAAAAATTATAACTTTGATTTCACGGAACAAAATAAGGAAAAAGAGAAAGCATGCTGGAGTCAATTGCAGGGAGAAATCAGAAATTGGTAATTGTAATATATTATAAATTAACTCAATTTGTATTACAGGTATCGCCTTTGATGGAAGCAGAAGAATTAACTAATGATGTTTTAGGAATAAAAAACATTATTCCCAACAAAGATGATATCTGGGCAGTTTTTGAAGTAATTGAAAATGGAGAACTAGGTTAGTGACACATTTATGCATGTTAATCAGATTTTATTTATTTTATTTTTCAGTACTTAATCAAAAGTTTTGTTAGAGTTACTAATAAGTTTGTAGAAACAAAACAAAAAATAGCCTTATGCCATTGTTTTATATTTCGTTTACCCTTAGTTACTCTAGTTTTCTTTCTATACCTTGCCAGAAATAATGTGATTCATTGTTTTAAAATGCTTAGAAACTGGGGGCTTAAAAATGTTCTTTATATTACTCTGCTTTGCAGGTCATTAGTCATCAGCTTTAGAAAAGTAGGTCTTACCAATAAGTCTTAAAGAAGAAACTTATTTTCATTAGAATGTCTGTGGTTGATTTTATAAGGAATAATGTTTTTCAGCAAATGAAATGAAGAAATACGTGTAATACTCAGGGAAAGGATCTTTCTTATTATTTAGTCAATTATTTTGTATGTAGATTAAAACGTGGTGTAAAGTGAGCAGTCATGTTTATGGCTAGTGGTGTTATGGTGTGTTTTGCAGAATCTTGAAACATTTGTTTTAAATAAGGTTCTGCTGCCCCAAAGAGCAAATGTCACATGGTGACAATATTCATGAACTTTAAAGAGGTTTTAACACTGGGAGTTTGTTATGCGTGCTGGAGCTTGCACTTCATTATTAGAGATAATGAAAAAAATCTCTATTACTTTATGTTATTTTAATAAAACGTATTTTCATGAATAAGCACTAATGTCATCTGATTGTTGAAGAGTATATGGGGGACAGAAATATGCTTTTAGTAAAAAGCAATGTTCTTTTGTGCTTCATAGTAAGTAGCTGCCCTTATTTTTTTTTATGTTACATAAGTGAACTGTGGACTAGTTTATTTCTGTAGTGAGGATACCTGTTTGTGAGTTAAGGAGGAAAAAAAAAGTATTAAAAACCAGAGAAAGCTAAGATCATAAAATCTTCCAAGTTTTTTTGAATAATTTTGTTGTACTTGATTTTCAGATATGCTTACAATATCTTCTTCAGATTTACTAATATTTGTGATATACTCAGTCTTAACTTTAGCACTGTCAGTAACAAGAATGGAAGTGCATTCTTTATTTTGACTTAAAGTAAATAATCCTGATCCCTCTCTGCATCTTGCCGTCTTGGGGTGACGCTGTGTAGAGTGGTAACAGAGTTCACTTCCAGATTCATAGATGACGGTGTCAACTGACAAACAATGCTAGCATCTATTATCTTTAGAAGAGTTCTGATAACTCCTAAAAGTACTTTAGAAATCCTATTTCTTTTGACTGAGTAATGGAAAAATTGAAGAGGGAATTTTATTTTCTTAAACTTGATATATAGTGCTTACAGTCAAAGGAAATCTAAACTAGATATGGCCAAGAGAACATAAAAGAAAATACAAAAGATAGACCCCACAGCAGCTTCTTGAGGTATTTGGGTACAACAACTAGTATTTTAGTGAGAGCTAGAAGTGTTGTCTGAGCTAATGCCTACGGCAAAATTAAGCTTAGAGTAAGACACTACAGCCTCTATATAGGACAATAAATATTGGTAAGGGATTAAATTGTATCCCATTGAAACAAGAGTTTACAACACGAAGTAGAAATTGCATACCAGTGTTTTAAAACTAAAAGAAATAACAAAAAGCATACTAAATAATGTTCTAATTCAGCACCTGGCTCCAATCACTAGAGACTGTGTTGATGAAATGTCTGCTTCATAGACCCCTTTCTGGAAGAATCTGTGCGTCAGAACAGGCGAACTGAATTGATAATGTTGAAAAATAAAAATAATGCATGTATTACAAGGCACTTGCTCAGGAAGACTCCTCTGGTGCTGTGGCTGAATCTAGCAGATTTTCAAAAGGCTGGAACACATAGAAAATAGCAGAGAAAAATAGTCCTGTGCAGTCTTTGGTCCAAATGTGACGCTAAAGAACTAAAAACCTACTAGAGTCTTTGCTGATGCAAGTTGATTTAACTAACATCACTGAACATTATGTAATCTAATTAATTTACAAATAAGTTGAGATTCTGACGTCGTGACAGAAACAAAGTTTGCTCATTTGTTTCAAACAGTCGTTAATGGTCAGTGTCGTTCTGACAGAAATGAATTTTGCCATGGTCTGGTACCTGTCCAATGCTTGGTGGTATTCAGTTTGTTACACTCCATCCTGAAGTTTCATGCGAGTTATTTTACTTTTTAAGATATACTGCCCTGAAAATGAACCCTGAGAAGGCAAGAAAATTACAATCTCATATTTTCTAAAAAGTAATTTTCTACTGATAGTTAATGTTGTTGAGGGTGAAAATGACTGGTTTTGGATATTTACCAGCATATGATGACCTAACTAAAAGGGTAATTGGACGTATGTGTTGACTGCTTGCTGTTCAAAATAGTAAAATTGCAATATTAATGAATCAACTAAATTATTTGCATATACAAAAATTGAAATAATTGGTAATCTTATCTAACCTCATGCAGAATGTTCAATACCATATGTTTTTATAAAATGGGGTGTATTTTTTTTTTTTTAGTAATTTGTGCTTGATGGATAGTTTGTAAATGAGGTGTGTTGCCAGTAAAATAGCTAATGCATTTCAGCATGATGATTTATGTACCGTGTAATCCATGATGACAGATGGTCTTAAATGTAACTATAAATAAAACAGTAGGTGTTTACTCTGGGAGTGCTGGTATTCTAGGAAGATGTGGTGATTTGCCAGTGTTTCCTGACTTTGATTTGTAAAGTTCTTCTCCTTAAAATGGATTTTTCTCTCTTGTACAAAGTCAACAAGTTACTTTTAACTTTACTACACCAGAGTCCACACTTTCCCAAAAGTTGAAATTTTAAAAGTTTGACCATTTAAAACAAAAGGGCCAGAAGAAATGCTGATATAAGGTAGGGATTGACCTGCTGACTACAGCATGATATTTTTGTTAGGCTGCTTTGTAGTCATGTCTGAATAATAAAATCTTCATGTAAAGGTTGTATAACAAGTATACATGTAAGGTAGTTTTTTTTGCATCCCAAAATAGCAGTAGTTTTTTCTGTCACTTAACTGTGTTATTTGTGGCTACCACTTTCTGAAACTCTGGTGTTCAGGTGTTTAGGAAAATATGTTGTGTTAGAGTGTAGGGCTGGACAGTCCCAAAGCAGCTGCTGACATTTCATATTCATCTACCCTAGCAGAAATGAAAAATGAGATTATGGTGGCATACTTTTCCCTTCAGTACTCAAGAGACACAGGGCTAGACTGCCTGACTCAACGTGACAGTGTCACACTGGTGTGACTTTCTGGGAGCTATACCCAGCACCCAGTATGTGCATACTAATGAGACGGTGAAGGCCTTCAGGGAGGGATGTGTGTGTGTAGGAAGGATTAATAGAGAGGGGAACTGTACAGTCTCCTTCCACCCACATCAGTGTTGTCTTTGTATGACACCTCAGGCTGTGTTGCATTGTGTTACACTCAGATTTTTGTTGGGTCTGGTAATGCAGATTTAGGGACTGTTTGCAAGATCTTTCATACTTATATTTGGTATATGAACTGGGGTTTGTATGGGATACCGGCTAGACTGTCTTATCACTGTAGTATTTCAATCCTATTAAAGGGTCTCAGAGTCTCCTTAAGGATGGATGACACCTATCATCAAATGTGTGTTTGAGCAACTGAAGTGTTGAAATGCACACATATAGTCTAGTCATGCCTTCATCTGTTGGTGTTTTAGTCTTCCTGTACTCTGTGTGAGGTTGGAATATACAAATGCAAGTTTGGAAATTCCCCGACAACAGCAACAGGGAGAAGATCTAGTAAGACCACATACTTTTCCCTTCCAGTAAAAGGGATGTATTGAAACCAAGAGTCTGTCTCAGTCTGCTTGGATCATTAACAGACAATATAATCTATACTAACTGGTTTGGGGATTTTTGTTTTGGCTTGTTGGGGTTGGTTTTGTTCGGGTTTTTTTTTTTTTTTCTTCACTGTAACTGGTCCAAATTCTTTGGGTTTAGATTGCAGAGAAATGGTAACCATAATGATTCATTTTTGTATTGAGTGTAGGCCAATGAGGCCCAGTATAACTGCAGGTCTCACTTCTGTTTGATCATATTTAGGTATGGCCTGTGGTAGTTCCAAATGTTTATATATAGGTTGAAAGCAGTGTTTTGGTGTCTTTGCATAAGAAAATATTCATAACTAAGTACAGAAGAGTCACAGAACATTTGACTACTGCTTGTTGAATTTGATATTCATTACCTATGCAGACCCTGCCAGCAAAGGTGTTGAATGATGTGCCTAATTGTCTTATTTTGAAGGCAGTGTTTACTTCTGTAGCTCAAAGGGAATGAAACAGTGTTGTGTATAGGCATGTGTAACTTTTAAGAGCCTCCATTATTGGTTGTTCTTGGGGTTTGGGGTTTTTTTGATTATTTTTGAACTATTTCAATGTAGGCTTTTGTGTTGTGGTTTTTTTTTGTTTGTTTGTTTGTTTTTCTGACATTTTTCAGAACGTCCTCTGCATTATACAGAGAATGTACTAGAACAAGTTCTTCACTGGAGTTCACTACCAGAGCCTGGTGCTGCATATCTGATAATAAAGAGATTTCTAACAGCAGACATGATAAAATTCTACAGTGGTATGTATCTTTTTAAAAAATATATGTATTTCATGTGGGGACATGAGGATGGCCGTTCTTTTATAGCTGTTCCATTGGGGCAAAGTGTTCCAAAACATCAGAATTACTACTACTTTATAAAAGTTCCTGATTTACTGAGGACTTTGCTGGCTTCCTTTTAAAACATAGAAATTATGGATGTTCTTGTTTCTATAAACTATAAGCTTTCCCATTTGAACATAAAAGTATACAGAAACTGCGTTCAGAGTTTGTGAACTTCTGCTGTGAAGCTTGAGAATGTCTTTTATCTGCACAGCCCATCCACATCCACACTACACTGTAGTCTGTGGACTACATATTCTGTGACTATATAATGATAACATTATGTAGAAAAGACATAATTTATATATAATTGTATGTTATATACTACTAATAATTTCTGTAACATAATCTGATACATCCAAGCTACAAAGCTAATTTGAATGACATACTAAAGCAACTGAATTACTTAGAGTATGTGGGCTTTATAAAGGATGAGGAATTTAGAGCTGACCCTGGAAAGAAAATATAGCTCAAATATATAGTGAAAAAATACGGGGTTTTTACATAATACCTGGATTTGTCTCCCATGTAGTAATACACAGTGTTTGCTTTGAGGGAAGCAGGAATTCAGAAGTTAAACATGTCCAGAAACTACCATCCTGTTTTCAAGAAGTTGAAACCCTGTATGCTGTCACTGTAAAACATGTGATGGTGACACATGATGCCTGGTGTAATACCCATCTGATTTTATCTAATGACTTATTCAAGTGTGTCATCTTTTCTTTTCCTCTCTTCCCTATATACAGAGGTATTAATCTCTCAATCTATATACCTTTTCTGTCTTGATTTCAAGAAGTAAAAGTTACGGTATTATGCTTACTCTTCTGAAAGTAATAGCCTTCTATCATCATCCTTTATTCCTGTAAAAGCATATTCCACTTTTATGTTTGAGTTTCACTATCTCTAAAGGTGTCATAGCAGATAATGAAGTAGGCCATTTCTCTCTATTCACTAAAAGCTTGATATGTGAACTCCCATCACCTCACTCAGTATGTGTTGAGGTGTAATCAGAAAAGGGAATGGGTCATAAGGACTGTATGAACCCCTGCTCTGAGAAACACATAAAAATTAGGCTAGTGTCAATTTACAAACTGTAGTACTGTTTTAAGGGGGCAAATCTGCCATTTGTCCTTCTTATCTCCTAATTTCTACATCCATTTGTTCTCCCAACCCATCACAGTAATTGTTTGCATTAATTCTATTCAGTTTGACCTTTGTCTAGACACGCTGGCTTTTGACTGAATGCTTACTTTACTGACTTTTTTTTTTGTATGTTTAAAAAAAATTAAAACCTTCTTAAGTTATAATGATTTCTTTGTGATTTGAAATGAAAAATCACTGCCATATTGCAGGCTTAGTGTTGATCTCTGCAAACCCTACATGACAGTAATCTCCTGTATTATAAATTCCTGAGAATGGAATTGACACTTTAAGAAACTTTTACATAGTGAACATACATACTTTAATTTTTGAAACTGTACTTTTTCTAATTGGATACTATAATAATAGAATATATGAATATAGTTATTGTTATAAATAAATGTTTAAAATAAACACAGTTCTGCAGTAATTCTATCTCGGTAGAGTTTTTGAGTCCACTTTTAGCTTGAAAATTTACTCTGGAACATTAGAGACACTGAGGAGCAAGTTCACTAGCTTCGGCAAAACAGTGTATATGTTAAGTGTACGCAAAGTTGTACAGAAAGTGCATTTTCTGTTCACCATTCATCCACATTTTGTAGTTGCAGGAATCTCTGTTTATTGTTCCTATTCCTAATCTTGCATCTGTACACACTGTTAAAACAAGTAAGCAGGTATTTCAGGACAAAATGACATGGTTTTTATAGATAATGTTGTACTACCATTACTAGATAACATCAGAGTGAGATAAAGATACAGGATGAGGTCATTGGGGAGGGGATGCTCCCAGTGTCTAGAGGAAGAGGCAGTTACTGTTTTACTCTGATGAGGCTCTACATCTCAGAGTGCACAAGAAATAACTGCTGGCTGGAATGAAGTAGGGGAGACCTTAAACTTTTTAGTCTTTATTCTCTTTATATGGATTTCTCCTTGCTGAATAGTGTGGTGGCTAGCAACACCCTAATAACTCCTGCTAGACACCTGCTGAGGCCAGGTGTCTAGCAACTACTACTTGAAGTATGTGTTTTAACAGTGGTTTCAGCCCACACAAATGGACAACTGAGTAGATGGATGTCCTCCTCCTTTGCAGTACAATTAATGGGACGGGGATCATATTATATTTATAACTGAATTCCATGAATTTCCCTTGGTTCTTTGATTTATGTTAGAATCTTACACACTAAATTATGGTATTTGTGACCTTTTTTCTGTTAATGTTACCTCAGAGCTTTGTGACATCAGCACTCTTCTCCTTTTGCTTCCTGGGACTTTAATGATTTTTGAAATAATGTTGGTTCAATATTGAGCCAAAATGAACAACTCTATTAGCCTCACTTCATCTTGGCAACTTACCATTGTCTTCCCTGTTAGTGAAACTTGTCCTGTAATCCTTATACATAGTACAGTCTCCTTTTTCATAACAATTATACTCATCTTCATTTTGTCAATTTTTAACTAATTTCTCATGTTGTGGAATTTCAAACATTGTATTGAGTGTTACATGTATAATTTCTCTTGTCTAGAAATAACTTACCTTTTCAAGGAAAAAAAAAAATAGTTTATTTGAATTGAAATGTTTTAGTAAATTCATGGTGAGTTTTTCCACTTTCTTACAGATCTTTGGTTATCCTCCCCTGACAATTTATTCCATAGCTTTTCATGCGTCTTGCAGTAGCACTCTTTCGAGTGCTGTTCAGAAGGGCAGGGTGTGCATTATATTTTGGTATAAGAGGTGCTCAGAACAGCGTAGTTCTGTTTCAAGACCCTTTTTCTTCTCCTTACCTGAATATTTCCCACATTAAAGTTTTATTTGCTAGAAAATATGAGGGAATAGATTCACTATAAAGTGTGTGTATATAGGTCCTTGAAATTTTAACCATAAAGAGTGGTATGATTTGAGTGGGAAGTATTGATTTCTGAGAACAGAGGCTATTATTCAGAGGTATTCTTTGAAATGCAACCTTCTAAACCATAGGTGGATCAATCCTGAATGGATTGAGTGCATCTAGTTCCTAGTAGTTGCAAAACTTCCTGGAACTTTGCATGTTTTGTAAGGTTTGTATCTGAAAAATCATTCAGATTAGGACACATCCTGATATTTATTTTTTTTTTTTTAGATTTACTTTATGAAATACTGTCTCCTAAAGAATATAGAATATCATGAATTTAGAGGTTTTTTTTTTTTCCCCTTCTTTCATGCTTTTCTGAGATCTTTGTAAGTATCAAGTGTTTGATAGATTTGCTACGGTGGGAATGCTGTGAAGTTTATAATGAGTTTTTGTCATGGCGAGAGCTATGTGCAGAAATTTAAAATCTTCCAATTTGGTATGGACATGGAAGTATTCTACTACTCTGATTTGCTTTGGTTAAAAAAACCCAACTTGTGATTGTGGGTATAAGGAAGGTTTCATACTCTATTCTGAACATAAAATAAATATTTATTGGCAAAAAGGGAATCTGTTTTTTTTTAAACTGTGCGTGTACACTTATAACAGGCAATCCAAGTAAATTCTCATTTTAATTGTTGAAATGTGTTGATTCTGGCTTTAGATTCTCTGTTAAACTCTAAGAAAAACACGTGGAAATTTTCTTTTGAGATTTTCCTTTCATGGAAAGCGTGCTAATTAGAATGTAGTTGGTTTTATTTGATGAAATCAAAGGTTATTATCTTTTTAATTTCCATTACATTTTAAAATGTTTTCATCACTTTATTTGTACAAACAAATAAAGCAAGAGGCAATTAGATTAGCAATTTTTAATTAACTTCTTTTTGCAATTAGGGTTAGGAGGAGGAATAATCTGATTCTGACTCTTAAAAAACCAGCTGGTTTTTAGCCAGTATGAAAGATGGGACTGAGATACAACTTTAGTCCCAAAGTCTCTCTGTACAAATGTCAGTAGAATCTGACTCTAAGTTTTGAAATATAACGTAACTGGGGTTTTTGTATGCACTTTAAAGTGTATTTGCATAATGGGATGTTTGAGACTGGATACCACTCATATACTTTTTGTGTCTATACAACCATGCATCTAATACCTTAATGCACTTTTCACTACTAAAATGTTGGGCCTCCCCATGCATAATCATGTGTGGAATAACTGTCATAGGTTCTTTAAAAGAAGAACAACAAAAAAAAAATCCCCAAAAAACAAAACTGAAATAAAGATAGTGGCAAACAGTAATTATGTACTATTAGCATTAGACCCTGTATTTTATGGTCATTAGTGATGTTCCATGCAAATTCTTACTTCTGCCTTGTCACCTCTCATACTTGCTTTGTGCACGTCGTGGTACTTGAATATACTGACTGCTCATGAGAAAAATACATGATTTTGAGTAGTACAAGTTACAGCAACTGTCAGTTCCAAACCATGACTATTTGTGTAGTTAGCTGTGGCTTTGTAATACTGCTCTTCACAAATCAAAATACATTATACAAACAATGAAAGTTGGTGTTTTCTGTATTCTTGTCTTTCCTGACCAAATGAAAATGCATTTTGTGTTACTTTTAATTTTTGATTTATGTAAAACATTTTATTCTTATTTTTTGTGATTACATTGTGTGCTGCTTCTTAATAATAGAGTTTTGATATCAGATGCTCAAATCCTAAGTGGAATTTTAATTAAAAAAGCCAATAGAGTAGTTGGGTAAGGTTGCTGTTCTCCATAAACCATACTCCTTTTACACCACAGTTTAATTACTATTTTGAAATTAATATATTATAAAAAATAATAGTATCATTCTGGGACTCCTAAACAAGCTCATTCAGTATTTCCTAAATAAGTGAATGACTTAAAGGAAATATCTACATTTAGAACAAGAAAACAGATGGCAAAAGCCAAAATACGTCATAAGTAGCAGCCTCGTGGTGTAGGAATTATTAGCACTGTTAGTATGGCTCCCTCTTCAAAGTGAAATGGTGCTGACTGGAATGGAGGGGAGTCATCTCCTGCTTAGCTGCTCTCTCTTCATACTGGCAGTCTGCTTCCAGCACTATTTACCTCAAGGAGAAAAGAATACTTCAGAATTCTCCTGAATTCTGTGCTATTTCCTAAAGACTTCATAAGATGCAAGTAGGAATAATTTTTTTCTTTTGTTGTTCCTTACTTTAAGTGCTGTTTGGTTTGAGTTTATATGTGTGACTCGTATCAGCATGGTAATTACTGTAGTTAGTGGTCAGAAGTGTTTCCTATTTACAAGTGGACTTGCTGGGAAACACTGATAAACTGGTTTAAAAAAACCCTGAACATATATTGGGCAGAATAGGAAAAACAAAAACACCTAGAAGTAGTGGTGCGATGGGTTGTATTTACTAGTAATACTTTTTTTGTATTTTCTTTCTGTAGCATTTTAAATTGCTGAGAACGTACTGAAAGGTCTAGTCCCTAACACAGAAAACATTCAATCTTGGGTTTGGGTGGATTTTGTGGTTTTTTATTTTGCATCTTTTTTTTTTTTTTTCTTTTTCATTTCTTAATAAAACCTTTTCAGTATAAAGTTAAATACTTTCTAAAACTGACTGCGACGTTCTGGTATGGTTTTTTTGGTTTTGTGTGGGAATTGTTTGGTTTGGGGCTTTTTAGATTTGTTTTACTAAACATACGTGTGTTTCTGTGTGCATTTTGTCTCAAACAGAAAACAGACCCATGACAAAATCAAATCTTTATGTAAAAATTGTTGCCTCTCTGGAGCACATGTATTAAGTGTATCCATGTAATGCTTTTGGACTTAACTGCACATTCTATTCTGAAAAGATTCTTTTAATGAAAAGTCTGATGGTGGATTCTTTCCATGTTATTGTAGAAGTAAAACAGAGACTTCTCCCCCACCACCCCCAGTAATTAAAATCATGAGTGTCAATATTCTAAAATATATTTCTTATAAAATGTGTATTTCACTGTAATATCTAATAATATATATACTTATAGATGCATTTGTATGTTAAATATATATGATTAATCATATGAATAAAACTATATTTTAATTATGTGTAAGACTAAATATGAATATATATGTATACATAAGCATAATACAGAAATTACAAGGCCAAGTGCAAGGTCCTGCTCCTGAGTCAGGACAATCCCAAATACAAGTACAGGCTGGGTGGAGAATGGATAGAGACCAGCCCTGAGAAGGAACTGAGGGGTACTGGTGGATGAAAAGCTGCACATGAGCCGGCCGTGTGTGCTGGCAGCTCAGAAAGCCAATCGCATCCTGGGCTGTATCAGGAGAAGTGTGGCCAGCAGGGCGAGGGAGGGCATTCTCCCCCTCTACTCTGCTCTTGTGAGACCCCACCTGCAGTGCTGTGTCCAGCTGTGGAGCCCTCAGCATAGGAAGGATATTGACCAGTTGGAACGAGTCCAGAGGAGGCCATGAAGATGGTCAGAGGACTGGAGCACCTCTCCTATGAAGAAAGGCTGAGAGAATTGGACTTGTTCAGCCTGGAGAAGAGAAGGCTCCAGGGAGACCTTATTGCAGCCTTCCAGTACCTGAAGGGGGCCTTACAAGGAAGCTGGGGAGGACTTTTTACAAGGGCCTGTAGTGACAGGACAAGGGGTAATGGGTTTAAATTGAAAGCGGGGAGTTTTAGATTAGATTTCAGGAAGAAATTCTTCCTGGTAAGGGTGGTGAGGCACTGGAACAGGTTGCCCAGAGAAGCTGTGGATGCCCCATCCCTGCCTGTCTTCAAGGCCAGGCTGGATGAGGCTTTGAGCAACCTGGTCTAGTGGAGGGTGTCCCTGCCCATGGCAGGGGGGTTGGAACTAGATGGTCTTTAAGGTCCCTTCCAGCCCAAACCTTTCTATGATTCTATGAAATTATATATTTGTCATATATATATATATATAACATAATAACAAAAAAAGCAGAATTGTAATTTTAGTCTTTTGATAAACAGTAATACTAGAAACATTTAAAAACTAGCAGCTTCAAGTGTTGTAAAATCTTCTGACAAAATGCTTTTTTATTTTCTTGATAGAGAAAAATGAGAACAGCAGCATGAAAGCAGGCAATTTGAAGTACAAAGAAGAACCATCAAAACTACTGTCTGGACACAAATTTCAAGAGCGTTATTTTGTGTTACAGGATGGAAACTTGCTTCTTTATAAGGATATGAAGGTACAACAGACAAACGCTTCACCAAAATCTTAAGCGCTCACTTAAACTTTTTTGTATGAAAAAGAGAAGAAAGGCAAACAGATCAACATTTCTTTTATTAAATAGCAACTTCTAGAATCTGGGGATGAAGTACAATATTTGTACTTTACTATTTCAGAGATGCTTTAGTAAAACTAATTTTTCTCAGTTCTTCACTTAGCTGTTGTGATTATGCATTACTGTAAACTTCAAAAAAAAAAAAAAAGACCAAACAAAAAACCACCGTAAAACAACAACAACAAAACACAAACAAACAACCCATAAACTATGTTTAGGAATGCCTATAGCCTGTGCTGTGACTAAGTTTTTTGAAAACCTACTGTGGAGAGCAGTAATAGAAGTTATATGGAACTTAAATGAACTGCATGCTGTTTTTTCTTGGTAACTCACAAATACCTGTAGAAATTGCAAGCAACAGGATTCTTATACCTACAAGTTATCATGATAGAAGAGCTTACAGGAAACAATAGCTCTCAATACACCTGCAAATTCTTCCCCTGCTTCCCAACAAGAGTTTTCAGATGTATTCTCAGTCCTCCAAAAACTGGTATTGATAATTAGTTATACCTTACAAGTCCACAGAAGCAAATTTAGGCATACTTAATAGCATGTTGGGTTCAGTTTGAAATATTTCATGAGAGCTTTATTTAAAGAATGTTTTTGGGTGTGCGCAGCTCGTATTAAAATGTAAAACAAAATAATATGCATCTTCAAGTATGTTTTCACTTTGGTTTTGATAATTTCTACTTAAAAAACCCCGAACAAACAACCCTCTTGAATCTTAAAGTGCTTTTATTTTGCTGACTGCTGTTTTTTCCCATCCAGCAAATATAGGTGTATACTTGGTGACCTTTTTAAAGTATTTTTTTTAAACACAGATCCATTGCACAAGTAAGCTAATTCAAAAGAAATATTGTGTCTTTTGGTGCCACTGTAGATATAATCTTAATTAGAATGACACCAGAATGTCAAAATAGCATCTCATAATTTAGTGCTAAAACTCAAATTGGCACATATGTGAGAATACATTAATATGCCTGTAAAACCTTAATTAGTACCTTGGAAAGAGTTTATGATAGGATTGTTGTACTAATTTATAATCTGCTTTTTTAAGACGTCCTGCTTTATAAAACATTAAATTCCCCAGCTAATGTCAAGTTTTGAACAGTGTTCCTTTTAAATTGCTTTACATTTGTGTTTTAAAAAAGCAAATGGAAATACCATTCTCGCAAAATAGTGTGTATCAGTTTGTTTTATTTCCTTTTGATAAATATTCATCTACCACTAATAATCTTGGTTTAATTTTAGTCATTCAGAAATAACGACTAGGAAGGCTTGGCATTGCAGATGGAAAATTCTATTTAATAAGACTGCATGTACTAATTAATTTATAAATTTTCATTAACAGCAAATTAAGTTTGTATATGCAGGTGGAGATGCATTCTGTTAGGAGTTTCTCTTGTTCAAGAGCAATTATCAAAAAAGTGAAGTTTCCAGGATACTGTATGTTAAATTACAATATTATGCTAATTGACTGAAATAACACCACTTTAATGTCCTTTTGTAAGAGACAAGCTCACATGCAGACAAATGGCTTCCTTAAGGTAGATTTCTGGATAGGTGTACTGTAACTAAGTAGTGTCTGTTAAGGGTGTTTTTTCAGCCTTTCTTTCAGTGGGAAATGACACAAGAATAACAACCATAACACTGTTGTGTTGGTTTTTCTTTTATTTTTTTCTTAAGTGTTTATGCCTCAGTTTCTGTCTCTTTTTCCTCCCACACTGGAGTGTTAGAGATTGAAAGCTGTAGGGGAAGAAGTTGAGAATCCAGGACAGTAAGCCCTATGGAGTAGCTTTATGTACTGGGATTGTAAGATTTGTTATGGTGTTTTGGGTTGGTTTTTTTGTTTGTTTGTTTTGTTTTGTTTGTTTGGGGTTTTTTTTCCCTAAATAGAAAGCTTAAACACTTGACCTGAAAGTACTAAAGGGATGTCTTGTACATGTGCAGTTCTCATACCTAGTGTGGGCATGAGTCTGTTGTAGATTGGCTACAGGTAGTTTGTTCCAGAAGGAATCTCACAAGATCTCTAGTCTGAATTATTATTTACAGTAAGGCTAGAAACTGAGGTCAGAACAGATTGCTCAGAACTTGGTGCAGTTGTCTTGAAAACATCCAAGGATGGAGATTGCACAACCTGCCTGGGCAGTATGTTGTGGTACCTGACTGTCCTCATGGGAAAAAGTTTGTCCTTATATGTAGCCATCTTCTCACAACGTGAAGAACCTCACCAGGTCTTCTTGATGACTTCCCTGTACGTACTGGGGACTGCTGTTAGGTCAGCCTTTCCCCACAGGGCAAGTGCTCCAGCCCCCAGCCATTTGGTGGGCCTCTGCTGAACTCACTCCGGATTATTAATTCTTTGTTTTTTTTCTACTGGGGGATGGAAAACTGGGTGCAGGACTGCAGATGCAGTCTCACAAGTGCTGGCTGAGAGGGGAAAAATCACTCTTCTCAACCTACGAGCTGCTAACAGAGCCAAGGAGACCTTCTTTGCTGCCAGGACACCCTGCTCTCTTAGCCCAGCTTGCCATCTACTGGCACCCTCAGGTCCTTCTCAGCACAGCTGCTCCCCAGTCTGTGTCACTGCAGGGGTTTTATCCTTCCCTGGTGCAGGACTTGTTTGTTGAATTTCTTAAGATTCCTGTTGGCCCATTTCTTTGTCCTGTACAGGTCCCTCTGGAAGTTAGCCCTGCCCCCAAGCATACTGACTGGCCCTCTGGGTAGTTGTTCAAACCTGATGATAGACTCCTCCAGGTCACTGATGAAGGTGTTAAAAAGGACAGGTCCCAGGATAGACCTTGCAGTTCTCCATGTGTCACAGGTCTGCAGTTAGAATCTAAAAATGCTGTCCTCAAAGTCCTGCAAAGTTTCCTGAGCCTCCTTTACCCTTCAGAATTGCCTCCTCCTATGGGCACCCACCTACCAGTTCCTTGAATAACCCAAACACTGCTCTTCTAATCTCCATGGTCTGTTCTCTGCTAACTTGTCATCTTTTTTTACCCTCAGTATCTTAAGTTCTACTATTTCATGGTAAATATGGCAAATATTGTCATTGGTTATCACATCCCTGACCAGTTCTTCCTTGTCTGTGAATAGCAGATCCAGCTATGCATCACCCCTTGTTGACTCATCCAGTACTTGTGTCAAGAAGTTATCCCTGACAGCCTACAGAAATCAGCTGGATTGCTTGTGTCCCCCTGTTTTGCCCTTCCAGAAGATACCAGGGACAGCAAAGCCCTACCTTTCCAATCCTCTGTCCAGTACGAGTCAGAATCTGTTATCCAGAGACTTCCTTGGGTTGTTTAAAGACTTCATCTTTGTTTTTTCATTCCAATTGCGTGATCTGAAGTAAATACTCACCATGATATTGTCCAGCCCATAGAAGAGTTCCTTTAACAGAGGACAACCTCTTTCCTCATCTTCCCAGATTGTGTCTCTTAAAGAACTTTTGTCCATATATTACAGCACTAAAATTTTGTGAATCGTACTGCCATATATTCATTATTCCAGTTCTGTTACAGTTTTGTGACTTCGCGTGAACCTGAAGTTCTGAAGTAGTCTGGTTCCAGTAATAGTGATTGTCGCACTTTGCTAATGGGAAAGAAAGAGAACAAATATTTAATGATCTGTTAGAAAAGAGGGGTGCAGCTCATGAAAGAAGCCTAACTGTGAAGACAGTCGTGTGACATTTTCTCTTTTGCACATTCCTGATAAAATAATTAGAATCTTATTTTATTTGCAGGCTAGCAAACCTGAAAAAGTGTTGCCTGTCAGTTCTCTGAAGCTTTATCTTGGAGTGAAAAAGAAAATGAAACCACCAACAAAGTAAGAATAGAAGAGAAAATAAGTTAAACACTGTGTGTCAAGGTACTTGTAGTATCGTCAAGAAAGGAGAACATAATACATTGTGGAACAAGGGAAAGTCAAGAAGCCAATTGAAGTGTGCTGAATTAAATTACCCTCTATTATATTATTTGTTCTGCTTCTATCTCTGGTTTTTGTGTTCCATGTTAATTTTTCTGTGCTAGGAAATTACTTTATTGATTGTCTTTTCTTAATCTTAAGTGCATCATCTCCTGTGGATATGTTTGCTGCTAGCTCACTTAGTTTTGTAGTATGTGTCCTGCATCTCATCGGTGGACACGTCCTCTTTGGCCCAAGAGTAAAAAGAGAGAAGAGAAAACCAACTAGTCATGGCCTTTAGCGACTCTCCCTGTTCAGCAGAGGATTTTACTTTTTCAGGATTCTTGTTATTTTGATGTTTCTTCTAGCTGAAGACTACAGTGCCCTTTACAAACATAAGTGACTGTGTCTCCAGAAAAGAGCAGTGAAAAATGACACCTGTTTTTCTCAGATTTTTCCAGTACTTGCTCAGTCAAAGCTTTGAGACACTGAAACAATGTGCGTAGGATCCATCCCAAGGTGATTTTAAGTTAGGTGTAGCCTTTAAACAAATCTGCTTGAACTTTTCCTCAACATTTGGCACATCAAAATGTCCCCAAAAGGTCTAAATTTCAAAGCTTAGATGTGTTAGAGAAAATGTTGGTGAGATTGGGTTGGGGTTTTGGTTTGGTTTTTTTTTGGTGTGTGGGAGGTTTTTGTTGTTGTAGTTGTTGGGGTTTGTTTTGTTTGGGTTTTTTTATTTATGGTTGGTTTTATTTTGGTTTGGATTTTTGAGTTAAGTGCAGAACGAGTAGGAGATTGGGCCAAAGTAGGAATAACAAAGATTATGTAAACAAGTCTTTGCAGGTAGGTTCTTTCCTTGATGTTTGTTTTCAGTTGACCTCCAGGAGTGTCTGTGTTCCTTTCACCTCGGATGTTTCATTGTGCACCTATTCTCATTTTTCCCAGATATTTTTAAATCTCTGTGAACTCATGTGATTTGTTCATGGTGCAAGCATATCTCTCTTCCCTCTTTGACTTTCACACTGTAATGGACTCTTTGCACCATCTTAGCAGTTTTACTTCCAGCAGCTTTCAGAAAATACAGCTGCAGCCAAAATGGGGCAAGTAGTTAGCCATCATCTGCAGGGCTTGGCTGTAACCCTTCATCCAGAACAAAATGTTCATTATCTGTGAATCAACTGAGAGAAAATGAGCAAAGTCTATCATCAAACACACAATTTCATTCTGGATTTGTAGTACATGTTTCAACTTGGTAATTTTTTTTCCCCTCTTAAAAACATTATATAAAGTTGATGAATCTCTGTAGTTTAAGGAATATATCCCTGTCTTAAGTTTCTGGAACTAATTTTTGAAAATTTAATTTGTTTCAGCTGGGGACTTGCAGTAATTTCTGAAAAGCACCAGTGGTAGGTAAACGTGAAACATATGATTGGTTAAACTTCAGTGTTTAATATTTGTTGAAATGTTGCAAAATAAGAATGTGTGAAAAGTAATGGACGTTATTTTGTTTGTATGTTGACTTTTTGCTAGGTTTTCTTTAGTTAAACAATCTTAAATCATATGTTTTGGTAATGTTTTGGGGTTAGGTGTCTCTTCTCTATCCATAAAGCAAATGATATTCATAAATTTGGAGTGACAGACTTTAAACCTATGCACATGCTTTGAATGAAATAAATGATGTTGGTTTCTTTCCTCCAAGTAAGTGATAATTTGAAGTCTTTATATTTTCCTATCTTTTTATGGCAATGTTAATAATAGGCAGCATTCATAAATGAATGTAAGCACTGTTTGAAGTTGCTGTTAGAAGGCTATTCTTTAGTATGTTTAACTGCAACAGGAGTGTTTGCTGTTATTCTTGTTGATTATATATTGCGTTCCAGGTATATATGTTGTGATGGACAAGATGCACAGATGGAGTGGACAATCAGCATTTTGACTGCACAGGTACTCATCTGATCAAAGAAATTTGACTTTTACTGCTGTTATGAACATTCCATTAACAATGATATGTATGTGTTATGGGTATGTTATAGTTAAATTTGTAATGGCAGTGAAGTTTCTGGAATATTCAATGTAATAAAACTGCAAAAAGATGGGTCCTAGTCGATGAAGACCATTATTGATAGTGTCATTTTCATTTGAATGCTGAGTACTTTGGGAGTAAAGGAGAACATTACATTTTGGCATCATTTGTTTTTTTCCCAGCTGTCTTGTAGAGAAGCTGGTTAAAGAAAGAACACATTTCCTTTGAAGTAATAAAACTCTTCTGGCTGAAATTCTGGCTGTCGAGCAAAGGGTGTGTCTGTGTGCCACAACACCTGAGTCTGCTCAGTGGTGTGGATGTCATGGAAGAAGGGTGTCCTGTTTAAAAACATAGTGGTGTGAACTAGCCCTGTTGAAGAGCTGTGCCAATACAGCTGTATTTCTCTGGTATCCAGGTTAGCTTATTTAACACTGACAATTCATTGTGTTGGATAGGCATTATCCTAAATTAGGTAACCTGCTTGCTACTAGATAATGAGTAAAGGTGTATGTTTGAGTGCCATATAATACATACTTGCCAAAGTTCAATATTTACGTAGGAGGAAGTGGGAGTAAGAGAGATGGGAAGATATCAACCTAACTGGAACATAGTGTAAGGATTTAACAGAATTTTGTATTTGTGTCAGATTTTTCTTGTCTTTCCTGCAATGTGCGAGGAACTTTGGGGGCTATCATTGTGAATAAACATCACTAGATTTATGATTACTCATGAGCTTTACGTATTTCATAAAGTGGACCAGGCACAAGCCTGTTGCAATAAATACTTCTTAGAGGCTTTCTAAAACAGAATCTGACCTTCATCAACAGTAGTGCTAGAAGTATAATGCAAGCCTTGTAAGTAAGACTTCCAAATTTTTGTCTTATTCAGCTCCCTTAACTGAACTATTGTAGTTTCTATGGAAACAGCCACTGGTCCTAGCACACATCTCCTGGGCATAAATTGAGCGGTGTCACAACAAATAGGCTCAGAGGTTATTGATATAGGCTACTTAGAAATAACTCATACAAGCTTGCTAACTGTTGAAGTCCTTTTGATGTAAAATCACAATAAGGGCAATCTATTAGGATTCTGATCAGGCAGTGTGGGATGTAGAACGTTCCTGTGATGATATAGATAAAAAACTGAGACACTGCTCTATGTTCAGGCTATTTTTGCGAAGAAAAAAATTAAGCCATTTCATGTGCATTTAAAAAAAAATTCTATGAATTAATACTATTGTTTTTTAAAAACTTAATTTCAATGAATTAACAGTACAGTCCATTAGCAGTGCTAATGAGCTACATTGGGAGAGTGTTTTGGTTTGGGTTTTGGTGTGGTTTTTTTGTTGCTTTTGGTTTTTATAATCAGCATTCTGGACGTCAGTGAAGTTGTCAGTCTTTAAATTACATGCGAAATTAAGTGCTAACATTGCAGATTTGCTGTATTGTTCTTATTATAATCTACTGCTTTAAATATTTGCAGTGCAACTCCTTGAGAATGCAGTGGCTCATGTTGCTAAATCTTACTGTAAGATCCCCAAATGTTTTGTATCATGCAACAGCAGATAATTATTATGACATTATCCCATTTCTAAACCAGAAAATGGCAAATGTCAACTAAGGTTTATTCTAGTTAAAATTTTCAAATTGAGGCCATCTTTAGGGAAAATAGCTTGTCATCTACCTTATCTGTTATCACAGTATTTGAATACTTTCATGTTAGAGAGACTGCAGGCAGCACATTTTATTTGTCAGTGGAATAGCTAGGATTACAAATTGAAAAATACGGTAAAGTAGGTTTTGAAGTGCTAAGACATTGACATTTGCTGATTCGGTGCATTTAGGGGGAAGATGTGTCTATGTTACTGTGCTTCTCAGCTCTTGAGCAGAGTAAGACTTTATTGGTAATTAATATCACTAAGACAGTACTA
The DNA here is from genome assembly GCA_027574665.1 of Rhynochetos jubatus. Classification (NCBI taxonomy): domain Eukaryota; kingdom Metazoa; phylum Chordata; class Aves; order Eurypygiformes; family Rhynochetidae; genus Rhynochetos; species Rhynochetos jubatus. Next base: position 64,407,902 of record CM050651.1, on the reverse strand, counting down.
CTATTGTAATAATCCCCCCTGCTCCCCTGTTTTCTGATAATGTATATTGCTGTAGCATAAATAGTGCAGAGAACATAAATATCAAAGTGTAGGTACCACTGTAATCTAGTAACAAGTGTACTTTCGATACAGAAAATCAAGTTAGCCCAGAGATTATTAATCTTCTACTTCAAGCTGGTAAATAGTAAGAGGATTTGAGGGAGAACCATTGTTTGTTTTACTTCTATGAAAAATCACCCTGAAAAGTGTGGCTGAAACTTGATTCTTGAATTCTGTAGTAGTTTCGTACAAAATCACTTAATAGGATTCATAGCATACAGTTGGAGGTAATTAATTGATATAAACATGGACACAGTAATGTTCTTCCAGTTTCATTGCCTTTGATCAGCAAGAGAGAGGCACATTGTATTCCCGTGAGGTGCAGTTGAGCAGATAGGTCAAAACTATGAATAAATACATTTAATATATTGCTTAATACGTTGCTAGTATTTCTGATGTACTTTCCCAGAGTTCTATTTTAAGTAATGTTACAGACACAGAAGGAAAATCAGTCTGCCTAACAGATAGGGATAGTTTCCATAAGCTTGCTGAGAATTAAGGGAGGCAGTTTGCTGCAGAAGCTGATTTAAAGTTTATCAGTCACTTTCTGAATTGCATGTTACTTGTATCATGGCCCACAATAAACTGATTTTGGTTGGCAAGACCCGTTCTTTCGAATAATACCTTCTCAATGTTTCATTGCAAGGAAATATGCTTAATGTTCACTGGGGAGAGCTTAGGCTTGCATCACCCTGGTCAGCATCACATGATACTTTTTAGTCCAGAAAGATGTGCATCTATAAAATAATTTTTCTAAATTTGGAATTGGGGCTTCTGATCTTTAGATTGCTGGTTTAAGTCAATAATCACTAATTCTGATGGCTTTTTAATAGTAATGCTGTTTTGACTTGCAGACCATCTGCAAGTATGATCACAGCTCTACAACTGGATTTTTATATATAGTCTTGAAAGGACTTCTTACTTTGTGGATTTGGAATGTTGAATACTATTTAAAAAATAAAGGACACTGAAGATCCTGACACCTGTGAAAAGAAATCAAATACAGATTTGGACAATGTCATGGAATTATTTAGGTTGGAAGGGACCTGGGGATCTGCAAGCCAAATACCCCTGTTCAGGGCAGGGTCAGTTAGAGCAGGTTGCTCAGGGCTGTGTCCAGTCAGGTTTAAGTAACTGGAGACTCCACAACCTCTTTGGACAATTTGTTCCAGTATTTAACAACTCCCACAGTAAAAAAAAAAGGTTGATTTTTCTTATGTTCAGACAGAATTTCTTGTTTCCTACTTACAATAACTGATGCTTTGGATTAGTATGTTGCCAATATTTACACAAAGCATTCTCTGCTTTCATTAGGATTCCGTTGCAGTTCTGGCTCACCAATTTCCTTTTGGAGTTGTGCTGATTTAGCTTCTTGTGCTCTTCTCCAAGCTTTAGAAACTATTCTTCTGTAGGCCTCGTACATCCTCTTTGATGCACAGAATCTCATGTTGAAACTTTTCCAGGAGAATACTCTTACGCTACCTCAGAGTTACCTTTCTAAAGGTCCTCAGAGCTACCTTTCTGGTTACCATTAACATTACCAGGGGACTCTGTGAGCTTCAAATACATGTGCCCAAATTTCTACATATGAAGTGCTACATGACCTGCTAATGAAAGTTCATTATAGACCTCTTACTGAAAGAGGTTTAAACATTTTATTTGAAATATTCAGCTAATTATTTTTTCCCTTTCCGTTTCTTCCCAGTCATGTTTTTCACACAGAATGAAGCAGCACACTTTGGAGTTCTCTCCAGAATGGACCTGTTTCAGTAGACCTAAAGCAAAGACTATTATTTAAGCCAGATCTGTTTATTAGTAGATTGTGGGTTTGGAGCATTCAGAATGTCAAGGCATTTCCTTTCAGATAACACATGTTGTTACTGTAGGTTAAGCAATGGTTTTCTCCAAAATTATTATTCTGAGTTTTGAAACACTTGTTTGCAAACTGAGGTCATTCTATTTTTATTTCAGAAACTTTTGTTGGAAGTCCTGAAAGCATGCTTATGTGGAATTTTGGAATTGTGAATCAAGTCAGTGTGTGTGTCTTGTTTGATGATATTTTCTATTCTTAGAAGATCATTGGAGTAATAATATGGAAGCAAGATGTTTACATAAAAAATGTATAGAGACATTTGGCTCTGTTCACTCAGTATTGTGCAGCACTTACAAAATATTAACACAGTTTTAAGTACTATACTATTCTTTGCCTTCTACAAAAGAAAGGCATGGTGTTGTGCAGATAGGTAGGGGTTTTTTCCCAAGAGTTTTAGATACAAAAGAATATTGTGTATTTATGATATTCCACACCAGAAATCATCTTTTTTTTCTTCAGCATGCAGATATATGGCCACCTGCTGGAAAAGCAAGGAAACAGTCTATAACTAAAAGTCCAAAGATTGGAGGCTTACCACTAATTCCCATTCATCAAGAGAGGAACACTTGTAAAATCAGAGAGAGTACAGACGTAAGTAGGGTTTAAACTTGCTCTATGATTTCTAACCACAATGCTGTACTTCTATATTATTAAGCTCTAGAGAGTTCATTATTGCTGGACTAATAGGTGCTCTTGTTATCAGTGTTCTTTTATTGTTTTATCATTAAAGGAACAGTTAGGACAATTTAATTTAAAAAGTCATTGTGACCTAAACTTGTGTCACCTCTTTGCCTGTTCAGTAAATCAATGGTGGATTTTTATTTGCCCTTTTTTTATTTTTTTTTTTTTGAACAGTGATTGTTCATTAGAAGTAAACAGGACTTTTAGCTGGAAATATAATGCACATTATTACAGTGCACTTTGTTACAGATTATTTTAATAAGGTCATTGAAAACTATCCTGCATGTTTATTCTATCATATCTTTTCTTCTGTCTAAAATAACCGCACTGTTTCCGTTATCTGCTCTGTGAATGTAATGGAGAAGCTCAGATGAACTAACTGATACATTTAAGTTGTAATATTACTAGTCTCAAAGGACAAGAGTGTTACAACTCCACTCTCCACAGTAGTGGAGGCACTGTCCTGCTTGGGAAAAACAACAGTAAGTAATCTTGAATGCAGCAGAGAACAAGTGTTAAAACAACACAGCTTGGTCCTTTGACTGTATGCAGTATTATTTCTTGCATGTTACAGAAGATTTTGAAGGGAGGTATGTGTTACCACCACTTAGCGACAGTGGTTCAGGTACAGATTGGTAAAGCTGATTCAGTTCCATAGCACACCAAGAAGTTAGAGTTAGTGCTTTATCTAAAAGGCAGCTCCATCTTTGTTATGCTTTCTTCCAGCATTTCTGCTCTGCTTTACCAGATGAGTATAATACAGTGTGAATACAATTGTCATTTTCCTATTTTCTTTAGTTTTTCCTTTCATTTTAACCTTCTCTCAGAAAATATTTTTGCAATTCTTTGATAAGGTTGTTCTTAATATATTCATTTTTAAACTTTTTGGATGACAGTAAATCGTATGTTTTGTAATTCAAAAAAACTTCATAACTCTTAGGTATCTCTCTTACCTGTCCCTAATGCAGGTACAGTTGAGATCTTGAATACATTCTTTGAGATGGCTAGAAATTCAGATGTTCTAGGATGAAAGTTTTATTGCATTTTGAGCTTCATGATTTAAAATCCTCAATACCTTATAGTACTAGAGCTATTTTGTAAAAATATTTTTGTTGATGATATGCTTCATTAGGAAGGACTTTAATGAACTTTAATGAATGCGGAAATCTGCATTTAAGCTTAAAAGTAGAAGATAGTCTTCATTATTTATGCCATGGCTAGATCTAGAGAAGTTTATGCAAAGGGAATTTGCATACTTTAGGGAGGTTAACACAAAATTATATAATGGAAAAGAAAAACTAACACTTTTTTTTAAATGGAAAGCCAAAACTGGAATGAACAGTAAAATAGTGGTGGAAAGCAAGTATATGACATGTTTTATTAAGGAGAAATATTGTAGTGCAGTGTAGTTGGTAAAGCAATACATACCTATTTGGAGACCATGCCTCTGGGCTTTCCGTGGATTTGTAGTACTTCTCCAACAAGCACAAATAGTCTTCATTTTAAAGCATTTGCTACAAATAAAGAGAGTAATAACAGGAACAAGCATCTTCTGAAAGATGCTAATTTGTGAAAAATGGAGGTCTATTTACAGATCAGTGTTTAAACTTGTAGTAGAAGTGTGATCAAAGTTATCTTCATATAGGCAGGAAAAGAGACCGAAAGTTTTCCAAACAATGAAAAAAGTGACATCTTTGTGATGTGAAGATAAAGGGGGAGGGGAACGATGGCACACCAGCTCAAAGATAGCCAGAAACAAGAAAGTTTAATGTTCTGTGCTAAAAAGTCTTCATTTTTCCCATTACTGGAAGTAGTTGTATGGTGTGCTAACAAGATAAATACATAATACAGAAATTTTGAAAACATTGTATAACTAAATCCTTCTAATAACAAATAGATTCAGAAGACCTGTTATTTCTGCACCACTTGTTGCATACATGGATAGTGCATTTACAATATGTGTGTTTCTCATATAGAATCATTTTTGCAATAGAAATACATTGCTGTATATCTGCAGTAAGTCTAATTTTATTTCAAAATATGGGAGGGTTGAGAAATTAGGAAAAACTGTTTCTTTCAAGCCATGGTCAAATACCATACTGACTTAGAATAGGTTATACCTCTGTAGCAGTTTGAAAGGATGCAAATAGAGTTGCTCCATATATTTTGCTGATGATGTGCAGAAGAAGAAAAAATGTAGTTAGATGTACATATTATTATCAATTTCTTAACCAATTACTTGATTAAGGGACTGAAATTTAGAGGCAGTATTATTCATCTATAGCATGAGCAAGTTATCTGATGGAATCTTGATACCTCATACGTGTTAAAGCAAACATGAAAAATTATTCCAACACTAGAAGGAGCTAGTTTAGATACACCTACATGAGTATTCTAGATAGGATAGGGAGTGCACTTTAGGAGCAATTCTTCCACCATTTACTGTGTTGTGTTTCATATTGTGGAGTGGTTCTGGAGCACGTGAACTTGGTTTGTTTTCAGACAAAACTGAAGTTGTTCTGGAGGAGCATATCTAATGCACTGCAGCCAAAAATAGGCCCTCTGCCAGCAGAAGAAAGTAAAAGCTAATTTGAAGTGTATTTTAAAAAATAAAAAAAGGCCACAGCCCTGAAATAGTGTTAGTGTGGGGTTCTCAGCACTTTTCTTTCGTTCCTCATGGGTCACACATGTTGCAAGTTTAGATGCAGCATTTGGTTTACCTTTCATTCCCTACAGCTGAAGGACTTGAAATCAGCCCACCAATATGAAACAGTTGCGTTGTCGTCAGTTTGTTGTTTTATCTTACTTCCCAGTATGCTACTTAAAATTGCTAACCAAAATTCGAAAAAGCAGAGAGTCTTTATCATTTCTTAAGTAGTACTGAACAGCTGCTGAAAATGTTTATGTGATCATGTAGAATTCTTTTGTACGTTCATGTAGCTCGGTCATTAAGTTATCAAAATCGCAGCATTCTCAGGTTTATTATTTTTATTTCAGGATTCTGAGTTTTTAAGAGTATGAATCTGCTGTAAAACATTAAAATATGCTTACTAAATGTTAACAGCACAAATTGTGGGAATTTAGAACTATTAACTGTGCTGTGTCAGCTCTTGAGTAAAATTGATTTTTCTTTTAAACTGTTATGTGAAACTAATGAGCAAAAAATGCAATCTAAATATGATTGAATATTGTGTGACTGTGAATGATCTTACTTCTCTTTGCCTGTTTGCTCAGAATATAGAACTGCTTTCTGGGAACCCAAAACTCAGCGAGCATCATGAAAATAATGTTCTGGAAGAAAGTAAAAACTTGAAAGAAAAAGCATCTATCGTGGCAGAATGTTTGGAACGGAAGGAGGGGAAAGTGCGAAATCATGCAAAACCACATCGCAGCTTGATTTCTGAGGATGTAGGTGCACGTAAGGCCCTGAAGAAAAATAAGAACAAAGCAAAAAAACCTACTTTGGAATTAGATAATAAATTGCCATCAGATGTGATTCACGAACTAAATAGAGTGCTGCGGAAGAACAGAGTGCTTCATGATGAAACCTCCAGCTGATTTCCTGAGTCTTAAGTTTAATATATATATATATATATACATACACACATTTTCTGAGCAAAAGTAGTCTTTTTTGATGTATGTAGTTTGTACAGTGCAGAGGAAATATAATTTGTTTATATGCAGCTGTTGATTTTTGTATATGCATATGCCGCATGTAATAATTTAAGATTTAACTGAGAGAACTGATTATGTAAAAATCCTGAAATTTGGAAGTTTTCCTGTGCAGTGCAATGACACCAGGGTTTTGTCTATTTTTTGGTTGCCGATTTTGTTCAATGTAATCACTCTAAGCAATATCAAAAGCTTTAGTTCTGTTATTATTCTGTACTATCTTGTAAATTCTGGGGAGATATACACTGAAATTCCTACTCTTGGCCTGCAGTATTTTTAGTTGTCTAACACTATAACAGTAACATCAGCTTTGAAAAGTGATTTTTGCATATAATTTTTTTTTAATTTAAGAATAAAATTAGTATCTGCTTTCATAGATTTGTCCTCTGACAGAGTGGCCTGTGAAAGAATCACGAAGGAGAGGAATGTAGTAGATAAGACAAAATATAAGCTCGTGTATCTCAAAACTGTGTCTATACGGTGTACATCTGATTATGACATCTAAGCAATGAGAGTGAATATTGAGGATGACAAAGTCTTCAAAGCAACATCTAATTTAAAAGGGTACATGAACTGGAAGAGTAGCATATCTCTGCTCAACAGGCTGAAGTAGTTTAGGGTTAGATCAGGGTGACGAAGGCAGACTTCTAGCACTGTTTGGATAGAGCTTGTTCGGTGCTGACAAAGTTGCTGGCATTTTATGAATATTTAATATTCACATGAAAAATTAATTTCCTTAATTAAAAATGGTCCCCACAAAAACATATAAGTCAGAAGGGTACTAATCCACTCAGTTAAGAAGTGCCACTTACTGAATTGGTGAGGACATTAACCCCTCCCTTTACCATGAGGATAAAGGTGAACAGGTCTGTTTGCAGGGACTAGGATACGATTGTGTTACAGCTGTAGCATGGCTTTTCTTCTGAGTGTGAGAAATCCCAAGGTTGAGCCAACAGCCTTGTTTGCCACACTTTGGGTATGTTGGTAGCAGCTCCTGAGGACATGTGATGTACTACCCTGCAGCTACTTTGGTTTTTAAGCCCCAAGTTCCTTAAATTTAAAAATCAAAATCTGTCTTCAAAACAAAACTTGTGTGAGCAATGAAATTATGTGGTTTTCAGTTGTTTTGTGGATTTCACCTAACTTATCCTGTGGGATTGCTGCCTCCCTCTCTCTTTGTATATCCCAGTTTTTACTTTTTCACATAACAGCTGGATGGGCAAAAGGCACTGCTGTGCTGAGATGGTTTCCAGGTGTTGCAGCTGCTGTCTTGTTAAGCAGCAGGATCAACAGAACAAAGAGCTAATGAGCTCACACTGCACCTTTGCTTCACGGGAGGCATTAGTAACAGCATCTTCTTTATTTTGCTGTTGTCCCTTCTGTGGTCTGATTAGCCACCCCGCCACATGTTTTCACCAGCCCTTTAAGAACTTTCTGATTCCTTTAGTATTCCTCAAATTTGACTGGAATTGGCCAGACCTGTTAGTTTAAAAATCTGTCTTCTACCCTATTTCTTGTTTATTGGAAATTATTTTAAATACTCTCTTAATTCGTTAAAATTTCAGAGGGAAGATTCAGTTTAATCAGCATCAATGATTTGCGGGGCCCACAAGGAAGCTGGGGGCGGGGGCGGGGGGATGTTTACAGGGACCTGTAGTGACAGGGCAAGGGGTAACAGGTTTAAACTGAAAGCGAGGAGGTTTAGAGTAGATTTCAGGAAGAAATTCTTCCTGGAGAGGGTGGTGAGGCACAGGGACAGGTTGCCCAGAGAAGCTGTGGGTGCCCCATCCCTGGAAGTGTTCAAGGCCAGGCTGGATGAGGCTTGGAGCAACCTGATCTAGTGGAGGGTGTTCCTGCCCATGGCAGGGGGGTTGGAACTAGATGGTCTGTAAGGTCCCTTCCAACCCAAACCATTCTATGATTCAATGACATTGAATTTTTTATGGATGCTTTATGTTGCTACTGAATTTCTTCCCATACTGAAGCAGTATGCTCACTTATCCCCTTTTCTGATTTTGGTAGTCACAGGTGCTGTAACATTTCTCACATCATTTACTTCTATTCTTGATTGCACTGAGCAGCTTAATTGGAAAAATAATTTGTTTGATTGAAGAAATTAGACAAATGACTCAATGTATCTGGCAACTCTGCTGGGAAGTACAGGGAAAATGAGATCAAACTCAAATATTTTATAGTGTTTTGTATTTATTCTTCTGGAATGTAGCACTGACAAAGCAAGTTTGGTCTTTCAGATTTTGCACTTACCTTGTTTGACCAGTTGTTAAATCTGAAACGAGTTTGTAGGTTTTAATTTTCCCAGCGCACTATTGACTATTTTGCTACCTTTAATTTGTAATTAAGCCTCTTTGAGGCCCTGGGTCAAGAAAGCATATAAGCCTGAACTTAAGTAGTATTGACTAAAGCTGCTGGTTAATGTTAATAAGCACGTTCTTAAGTGCTGATTTGAATCAGGGCCTGATGCTGTCAGGAGAAATTATTTTCTGTCTGAAGCTGAACCTGAATGTACTGTTTACAGTCATACTTCTATTTGCAAATATTTTTCAGTATTGAGATATGGTTGCTGTATTGTTTATCTTTTTATTGGGTTCTTAAAAATGACATTCACCTCACTGCTGAAAGCCTCATGCATCATTTAAGCCCCTACACTAATGGAATAAATGGAGCAATGGAAGGGTTTTGTGCATTGAAGTGAATATGTCTGTGAAGAAAATGTTTTGTGTATTTTCTTTACATTTGAGGACTACAGAAACATTTGTTCTGTTTCAAAAGCATATCACAGATATTTTATCTGTATGGCTGCTGTTAAAAGGCCCCAAAAATCAAGAAGAGAAGATGTTTACTAGAATATGTTTGAATTTGGTTTGTGTGTATATACACAAATACACCGTATATGTGCATGCAGTTATATACACATCCAGACACACCCTGAACGTTAACAGTGTTACCCTCTAAAAAATTTATTTGGGAAAGTAGAAATTACATTTTTCAATTAATTATTTCAAATAGGTATCAAAGTTTTGGACTAATTATCTAGCATATCAGTGTTGCACTACACATTTCAGACTGATATAAGACCTGCAGAATAAATGTGTTTTGTCACAGTACTTTAACGTCTGCTGATTCCCTAATGTTCCTGTGCCATGTTGTGGAATGGTAAAGGAAGTATAATTTTCAGTGAATAAATGGTAATTATTTGAATAAATCCTATTTCTCTAAAAGAGGTGATGGATTTTTTTTTTTTCCAGAAAATTTAAATTAATAAAAATGGTTTAAAAAAAAGAAAAGGTTCTCTATGTCTTTCCATATGAAATCTGTTGAATAACCTGGTAAGTGTTTACTTTCTGATTTGCAAAATGAAGTTAAATGAGACACAGGTGTTGTATGTATGAGCTTATAACAGTAGTAAGGCTAGGATTAAAATCTCAGTAAATCTCAGGTTCATCATTACCTTGTTAGACTTCTGCAACCATTATAGGTGTAAAGCTGACGTGTAAGCGTTCTTTGTACTAATTGTTTTAACATAATGCCTGTTTTCTGTTTTCATGGCTTTTTTGACATTTATTATAACGGGGGGAAGGAAACAACCAAAACCTGAAGAAAAGCACCAGCTGGAATCTGTTTTCTTTTTCGCTTTAGTTGAGCTGAATAATGGCTAATATTTTAGAATTTTTCTTTGAAACAGATCTTTTTTTGAGATGCTATTTTGGTCTTGCAGTTCAAAAGAGCAGTTTCACTAATAGGTTGTGTGTCTCAGCAGAGACTGCGTTAGCGTGGAGTCGATTTGACCAGCTGAGATTTACAGAGCGTGTTCGTGCAGAGCTTGCCTTTGCTGTGTGGCTCGGGTTGAGACAGGAGTTCTGCATTACAAGGTCTTGCAAATGTTGTCCAAGAATCTGATGTGTGGGGGAAAGATATCCCCAAATACTTCTTTGGTTAAGGGGGAGGGCTTTGCCATAGTCTTTATTTTTGTTTCTTCATTGTGAAGAGCTCTGGACTGTTGTACCTAAAGTTTGTTTTTAGGATGCCACTGGCTCTGTCTCCCAGAGGCACCCCTGGGGTGCCTTCCACTGTCACGTATGGCGATAGTTTTGGACTGCTCTTCAGAGACAGGTTTATCAGAGAGTAAAAGTGTATCTCACTACTATGATTCTTCTCTTCCCTGATACGGTGCTGGCACAGTTTGTGCTCCTATGAGTGCTGCCAGGTTACCACCAACTCCACATCTCAAGTTCCAGATTAAGGAGTCTGGGAAAACACGAACATGCTCTGCTGGGGATGGTGGTGGTGGCTGCAGGAGTCAGGAGGTAATGGGGACATGTCTTAATGGCTGAGACATTTTATTATGAGTTAGCCCTGTCATATCATCTTTCTGATTTTTAAATCTGGTTTTCCAGTGCAAGTTGTTTTAGTGGGAGAGAACAAATCTGAGCAGTTGTGCCTGCGTCCAAATGGAAACTGAATTTAAAAAAAAGTATTGACTCAAGTCTTTGTTGTGAGCCTAGCATGCTCTAAAAAATGAATCTGATTTGAGCTACTTACGGCAAATCTGCATTTGCATTAGGAAACCTGAACCACGTATGTGTGGAGTAGAAACAGGTTGCCTTAATGGTTGGATGGAATGTATTCCAAATCAAATTCTTTGAAAAAATGTGTAATAACTTGCAGAATGAAGCCTATTGCAGCAAAATTGACTGGGAAGATTCAGAATGCTTGGATATGATCTGTACAGTATTCCTGCTTCTGACCTGCCAAAAATATTCTCTGCGCTGTCAGAAAAACAAAGATTTGTCAAACTCTGTGGGGTTTGAGGCTAGATTGTTCTCTGTAAAAAAGGCAGGAAGCCTGGCAACATTTTCTTCATGATTCACAATAGATTTGGATGTTGTACTGCTTTACTTGCAACTCCACTGCAAATGGCATCCATCTGCAGCTCAGTTATGGGGAAAACAGTCCTGCTATTTTAGGTCGTAGTACTGCTGTAGCTAACTGTAGCTATTCTTTGCTGAAATGTCTTTGCGAACATTCCTGTTTTGCTTTGCTGCTCATGTTTTACTAGAAAACCATGGCAATCTGTGCTATTGAAGAGGAAGGATGTGGATGTTAATGCCACAGCTGCAGTAGGCAACTGTATCTTCCTACGTACCTATACTCTTGCACTGCAGTTCAGGTTTTTGGTGTGCTTTAGTAACTTGCTTAGCCTACCTGACCTTACTTGAGCCCTTTCTGCTTGTTGTTTTAGATCCTATTCTGTGTTGTAGACTCTTGAACATCCTAACTTTTATTAATATATTTAATATTTATTAAACATCCTAATTTTGTCATCCATACGCAATCCCATTCTGCTCATTGACCTGATGTGGGTTTGCTCTGCTTTAACTTATGACTCAAATTTTAGCCATGCTTTCTGCATAGGTCTCATGACATCTCTAACTATCAACATGGGCTGGGTTTGCAAATGGTGTGTGCATTATGGTCAAGCCCATTATAACAAGCTTCCCTTCACCTTTATCTTAAATGCCAGTAGAGATCTCACTGTTTTCCCTGCAGAGAGAGGGTCAAGAGAGATAGAGGTTTAAATGTTGACAAATAGTGTTACAAAGTTCTGTAACCCATTTCTGTAATTGCTCCTCAGGATCATCTACATATTTATATTTGTAGTCCTCAGCAAATCAGAATCAAACTAAAGCCAATGTACTCTCTTTTACCTTTTTAAATTATTTTAGTTCAGTGCCTTAATGATCCTATGATATGCGTTGTTCCTGGTAATAAAAAATGCAATTTCTTGCAAATTATACCTTTGGTTACATAAACAGTAAAGCCTTTTCTTTCAGAATTTAATTAGCATTGGTTTGTCCAGTACTGTAAACTGCTTAAGAACTGATAAGTCTGAATAAACTGAGCTTTTTCTGTATGTCTGCATTTTATAACTTGTCATTTTCTGCCATATCTATGTTTCCAATATGTTCCATTTACAAGCTAATAATGTGTTTGTATTTGACTAGTTTTGCTTTATATGTCTGTTTCAATTACAGAATGATTGAAATAAAATTTCTTCAAATAGGCTTTAGCCATTAGCCTTCAGTTTATTAAGTCTTTGTAGTTTGCACTTGTGATTGGTATCCAGGACTTAAGTTTGTTTTCAGTTGGTTTGTTGGTGTTTTGGTTTGGGGCTTTGATTGTTTGTTTGTTTTGATTGGGGGTTTTATTTTGATTTTGTTTGGGTTTTGGTTGTTTTGGGGATTTTTGGTTTTTTTTTTCCTCTGTCTACTCATTCATCTTATAAATTGGAACTATTCAAGCTTCTTAGATGATAAATATCATAAACTGCATATAACAATCCTGAGGTCTTCCCAGGCTGTTACACGTGGAACATTTTTAACATGAGGATCCTTACAGGCTTTCCTTCCAGGGAAAACCAGGTTTCGTGGGAGATTACACAACTTTCATGTAGGGGAATATGTCTTGGAGACTTGCTTAAATCGCTGAGTGAAACAACAGTACACTTTATCCATATCCTGGAAATTATTGGTTTAGTTCCCTTTCTGTCACAAACAAAAAATCTCCCTCCTCCTTACTGTGTTTGCATAAGCTACCTATAACAAATTATTTTTGAGACGCATATAACAAAACGGGGATAACAACCATGCTGAAATACAAATCAGTTCTGCAATAGGTGAATGCTATTTGCCTTAGAATAGATCTTTCTCCATCAGGTGGGCTGGGGTTGATCAAGCCAATATTTCAAATATTTGACCTTGAATCAAGGTCAGAAGTCACTGGCAAGAACTTGCACCTGCGTCTTGCTGAGGACTTCAAAGATGCATGTGCTCACCAATTTTTTTAAATTTAAGTTGTTAGGGAAAGATATCAAATGTAGCTGAAGGAAATGGAATTTAGGGTTTTCTCTGATTCCCTTCCAGCTTGTGGACACTGTAATCCAGACTTAGTCTTATTTTGCATCTAGTCATACATTATTTACTGTTTGTTGATAAATGCTTCTCTGCTGTAGCTTCTGAAAATTTAATTTTTGGGACTAAACTGACCTGCAGAGTTCTACAATTTATCTGGCATACTTAGAATAAACAGCTAGGACAAGAAAGGTGAAAACCCCTGCTCCATAAGGAAAAGAGTGTTTTTTCACCACTGAGGATATGCACTGGCCTTTACCTGAGATTTGCGCTTCTGAAACCTTTGAAGTGATATTGATTTTATTTAATAAATATTAAGTAATAAATTAATAAATAAAATCAATATCACTTCAAAGATGGTGAGGAAGCAGGTACTGGAAAAGGTAAAATAAGGTATAGAGAGTGGTCAAATGGTGTTCTGTTGCACTCACACTCCGTTGTTTTTACTTAACAGCTGTGATTGCAATCTTCTTTAGCCTTGTGTGTTGTCAGCTGTTCAGAGCTGAAAAACAAGTAGTAAAAACTAAAGGCAGGTCAGACAGCTTTGGCCTCACAAAGTTGCTCATTCTTTTATAAATGTTTTCAACTTCTTAGCTTTCAGCTTCCACCTTTCTACTCCCTGATGTATCATTAGTGAGAAAAACACCTAAAAGTGTGTCCCATCCTCATGGCCATACAGGACACTGTCATAAAATGACAAACTTTTTTTTTTTTTTAGTTTCAGGTTGCCTTTTCTCAGTTAATGAACTATGAAAAGAAATTGTGCAGTAAAAGGATACTACCTGTGCAGCTGTGTTTATGACTGGGTGTTAAACAGAGGGCCAGTTTTTATGCTACTTGGATTGCAAAAATCACTTAATGTCTCCTTTTTTGTTTGTTTTTGTTTGGTGTTTTTTAAATTAAGATAAAATGTCTACTAAGTCAACAGGAGGAAAAATTCTGAATGCCAGCAAAATTATATGGGCTTTACTCTGATAAAAAAAAATTCTCATTAACTTTTGTATTTATATGCTCCATTTTCAGACAATAACTTTAGTTTTATTATGAGGCTGGAGTCAGTGTCACTATCTGCTTTTAATAACAACTTCTGAACTGCTGTGTACACTAGAATATGTTTTCTTTCACAGAATCAGAAGTCTTTGCCGTAGATTCCTTGAAACAAACTTTGGTGTCTAGGTTTATATTTTACAGCTGTTAAGTTATTTTTCAATCAATTTACTCAAGTTAATTGACAGTTGATTGAGCTGTGAGAAAGCTTTACGACTCAGAAGCAGTCCAAGATACCCAGCACACTGTGTGCTATAGACTTTATGCTATTGAAAAAAGGGTAATTTTGCCGATTTTTATGTTCATTTTTAGCACCAAATGTTTGCTTTTGTGTTCCCTGACATACGCATGCACTTTATTTTCAGTTGCAGAACTCCAGATTCCAGTTGAAAGGAAAAATTTCTCATCAATTAATTGGGTGTTGCCCTAAACATTTACAGGTGAATGAGGTATGCCTCTTAAAAGAGGTTTTAGCATAAGATGTTCAACTGGTTTGACAGCATTAAAAGTTCCCCAGAAAGTCACATCTGTGTCTTCATGAAAAGAGTAAGGTCATTCTACTCTGATCTACAATTTGATTCAGGCCCCCAAAGGTTAATGTCCAGTACATTAGGCATGTTATAATTGAACTGTTGAGAAACAAATTAAAATGTTAATGAACTGACTCTCCTTTGGAAGTAAACTCTAGGTTTCTTATTACCAGCACTGCCAGCATTCTTGATCTTATTGTCTAATTGACACTTAATGGCTCTCTCTTGGTGTCTTTAATTTTACATAATTAATGTGCATGTAAAATGAACCTTGTAAATATTTTGTGCTCATATACCACATGCTGAATAATGTAAACAAGCTATTACAAGTTCCTTATGTTTGCCCCTTGGAGTTTCTGGATCTCAAAATTTTGCATAAACATGGAGTGTGAGGGAGAAATGTACCAGGCAGCTCACCTTGTTGAAGCACATAACCCAGAAATAATGAAATCATTCTTAAGAGCAAAACCATCAACTAGGTTCTTTTTGTTTGTTTTTCCCATGGCAAAGCAATCTAGTGAATAACATTGCAGAATTTTCAAATGATATGTATTACGCTGTTTTACAAATAAACCTCTCTAAACTGATCATGTTTTTAACGTCTAAATGACTTGCAGATGGCCTTCATGGCTACGTGTCAAGGCAACACTTGACCACTGTTCTAAGTAATGTCTAATGAAATTATTAAGTATAGAATATAAGGTTAAAAATAATGAAAAGTTTTCTGTCTTGTCGAAATTATATTGAGGGGCTCTACCAAGAGGAAATACTCTTCTCAGTTTTAAGTATGGGCTGAGTTTCTATAAAACAAAATACCAGGTTACTAACAAGAAAGTTGTACATTAGTGTATCAAACATACCTTCTTTCATCTTTTCTGCTAGACTTTCCAGTGCAGAATGCTGTCTTAAAACTATTGTATTTGACAACTGTGATTAAAGAACTAAAGGTTTTCTCACCTTTTTATTTTGCTGCTATTATTTTGTATTTAATCCTGCTGTCCTTGTAAGCTTTTGTGGGTTTAAAGAACTTTAAATGAGACAGGTCAGGGTGGCTCAGCCCCCACAGAAAATAGATACTGTAAGAGTGTAATTTTTTAACAGTTATGTTTTTAATAAGCTCTTTTCCAGTTTCTGCTTGTAATATACATTGTGTTTCATGGAAATCAGGTAGTCTTCATTGTTTCTCATTGAAGTTAGAAAGGGCTTGCTTATCTGTAAGAATTCTGTAAGAGTTCTCTTTTTCTCTCTCTTCATGTATCACCTCCCACTGAAAATTACATGAAAGTTGAATCCAGGTCCATGCAACAATCTGCCAGGTAGGATGCCTTATTTTGATACATTTTTTCACACTGATTCAAATAATTATTTTTAAAGTAGAGAAAAAGTTAAATAACTAAATATGGCTTAAACTTCAGAAAGGAGTCCTGACTAAAGCAAAGGTCTTTGTCAGTGTAAATGATTGGCAGTTTGTTGTTATATGTATATTATAAAACTGAAGAAAATGGTTGTCTACCAGACTGGTGACAGACTTTTGTGCTTGTACATGCATATTTGTGAGTGAAAATATTTAGTCATTGCACTTCTCTTTGCAGGTCATCAAGTATCTCTCTAATGCTAGTGCCTCTTCTGCTGCTGTTGGTTGGTATGTATGTGTGTATTAAATATACTTCACAGCTGCTGTCATGACCTCTAGTTAGCCTCATGGCAGATTTGCTGTCCAAGCCAAGTGGATCGCATTCCTGTGGCATGTCAACCTGATCTTCAGTACTGGACCCATTTTCCTCTTTCTCCAAGCTCCACCTTCCTATGCCTCGTAGGACTACAGGGAGAGGGGTGCTTCCAGTCCCACTGACCCATTTCTGCTGTCCTCTAGGGACCACTCTACTCATACTGGGAAGTGGTCACACAGCTGTGTTACTTAAAACATTGGGAAGACCAATGCCATCACTCCGAATGTCCCCCTTTCCTCCTTCTTCCCCCAGCTTTATATGCTGAGCCTGATGTCCTATGGTATGGAATATCCCTTTGTTCAACTGGGGTCACCTTTCCCAGCTGTGTCCCCTCCCAGCTTCTTGTGCACCCCCAGCCTATGCTGGTGGAGTGGGGTGTGAAGCAGGAAAGTCCTTGACTCTGTGTAAGCACTGCTCAGTAGTGACAAAAACATCCCTGAATTATCAACACTGTTTTCAGCACAAATCCAAACCATAGCCCGGTACTGGCTACTGTGAAGGAAATTAATCCAGCCAAAACCAGCACAAGTGGGGACAAACACTGGCAGTCATATTTTAAAAACGGGAATGCAGGGGTGAGCTACAAGTGCCTTCACTGTATTTTCACAATATGTTGAATTTCTTCAACGTACAATGAGCCATGGATATAACTTGTGGGTTTAGTCCCTTAGAGATTTTTGTTGACCTGTGGGTGACAGTGAAAAAAAAAAAAGCGTTAACCATCATTAATTTTGTTAAGGACAGAAGAACTAAATATATTAAGTCAAATGCCTCTCTCCCCACACCTCTCCCCCCTCCCACCCAAATTCCCCTGCCTGCAAAAAGCAGTGTCTCTTCATTAAAAACTTCAAAAGAAATCTTAGAATCTACAGAAATTAGATCTCAGTTCTCCATGAGTGTTGTCCTGTCTCAAAGTGTTACAGAAGAATCATTAATCTGTTAGTAGTTGAATTTTCAGAATTATAAATTAATAAAGATTACTCAAACAAATATGCAAGTCATTTGCTAAAAATGTGCATTTTCAAGGTGTTTTCTTCAAACATGTAAATTAGCACAGATGAAACCTTAAATCTAAATGAAAGTCCAACATTATTCTTGTTTACCAAAATCAAATCATGTCTTTGTTATAGAAATACAAGTGTTCAATTAATTTTCACTCTGAAAAACAAAACTAAAATTACAGAAAATGACACTAGCATCCTGTTCAAATCAGTTCATGAGAAAAATGAAATTGAATTTCTACATGAACCTTTTTTACTTCATTCCAGCAATGTAATTTAAAAACCTGGTGATAACGTATTTTTAATGTATGGAAAGTTGATACTTTTTTTTTTTTTTAAGTGTATTATAGTTGCCCTAAGGCACATTCATCTCTTCTGGTGCTTTACAGTGGCCTTATACGAGAGAGGTCTGAATGCAGAGCAACCTAGATAGGAAACAACACTTCAGCAGGGAAAAAAATAATGACTTAGCCTCTGGAAGGCATTATACTGAAGGACTGACGCTGGTGCATATTGCTATATCCTGCTTATCTGATGAATGTTTTCTTCTTTGTCTGCAACTTCCTAACCTTAAAGGAACTAAAATTATGAAAGTCTGTTTCTGCTGTGTGTAGTTACTGCCAAGAATCAATTGATTTTATGGTGAAGGGCTATTTTAAAATTAATTTTCTCAACTTTGTGCTGCAGAGGTAGGGTTCAGGATAATTGAGACACTTGGAAATTTAGACTTTGAAGAAGACTTTCCTTTCTATTGTACTGAGTGTTCTGGTTTTAACTCCAGCTAACAAAGATTTTATAGACTTGAAACACACGCAATCTACTCCTGTAGAGCAGAAGATAATGTTAGTTGCTAGATATCTCTGCTGTAATATAGACAATAACAAATGCAGATAAGTGGAGGTCAGTCATCTGCTGCTGCTATGAGCAATGTATATCTGTTATCCACAGCTAATCTGGACACTAAACAGTTAACAGTTTCTTCCTCTGTTTTTCCTTTAATACTGCACCACTGTTATAAGTAAATACCTTTCCCAACTACTGAATTTCTGTGTCACAAAAAGCATTAATGAGTGAGATGAGATGATTCTCTCTGTTTTTGAACTGAAGGGGATTCAGCTGTTACACCACCAAGTAATATTATCCTACTCCTTCTCCCCTTGACCAAATAAGTAAGTACAGTAAGTATAAAAATAGTGTAAAACTCCAAAAAATTAAAATTGATATCAGAGTTGTTTAAAATATTTTAGAAAAATATGCCAAATTTATTTTTTTATATTAACGGCATCTTGCTTCACATGTAACCTCATCATTCATTCCACATACATCGGCAAATATTCCTTAAGTGCAGAGGTCTGTAAACCTCTGGGAAGAGTGGTGCATAAAATATTTTCAGATAATTATAGGGCAACTGCTTGCAGATTTCCAGTTACAGATTGCAGTGTGCATTCAGGCTATGGTCATATTTAATACATCACAGGCATAACATTTGTATTTTGCCAAGTCTTGTATACAAAAAGGTTTTCATCTAGTTTTACTTTATAAGTAATGAATGAAGATGAGATAATGAAGTCCTACCATGATTAGGTGTGCTGGTAAGGGTGACTCCAATCCTAACTCACCCCTGTAGAAAATTGCATCTTGGATAATTTCATCGTCAAAAAGAACTGTTACACTATGTAGAGTCTTTCAGCACACCTCCATTTTACTCTTACTTTCAATACAAATTAATAAAGGAGACTTCTTGGCAAATAAACAGTTTTGCCTTATTAATGCTGAGTGGAAAAGAGAGGAAAACCAGCTATTGACAAGTGAAGATACGTATCTGACCATATGGATTCTAACGCTTTAATTATATTGTTCTCTTTCTTTTTATGGCAACTTTTAGTGATAATAATTTTTCAACTAATTAAAGACCAGCTGCTACTTAGCAAGCTAGGCACCCAATTAGGAATCCAGAACCTGGTAAACAACCTTTACTGCCAGCCAGCTAGTTGAATCACCTCCTGTCACTGGCATGGAAGTCTTTTTGTAGTTGTTTTATAAATGCACATTTTAGTCATAGTGACTGGCTCTGCTGAATGCTCTTCCTTGAGACTAGCACCAGAATCTGACATCAAGTTCACTTTTTTTTTTTCAGCCTGCAACACAGCATCTTGTGCTTTTCTGCTTTTTTGAAAAAAAGTTTAATAGCAATTAAAAGACCTTTTTTAGAAAAATGTTTACTTAGCAGAAAACCAGATATATTTTCTGGATGCAGAAAGCAGTTTCCCTACAGCAACTTCCTGCTACTTAATGATACTTAGAGAAATTATGTCATTATTTCAGATTAAAGTTTTTCCATGCAATGACCAGTCCAAATGAATGTGGCCCATAATGAATTCTGCTGTGCAGAGTAAATAAATAATCCATATGTGTTGTCTTGATCACTTTTTCTGAACTCCATCCCCAAAAAAACGATCATAGAAAACTGGAATTGGGAGTATAGTTTTCCCTCTGTGCTTTTAAGTCCTTTCCATCTGGGATAGCATATTAATGAGGGAGCATGCCTCCAGCATGACACTGACTTCATGAAGTTGCACTGCAAATGAACTGCTAGTTAGAAGGTATATTTCTCATAGTTAGGATTCAGTTAAAAGTGAAAGCAAGGTATATCCGCCAGAGCTGGGTTTGAGCTTCTTGAAGGCGTTTTGACAGCATTCTTTTCTGAACTGCTTTTGCAAATGACATTCTTTTAACCCAAATAAAAGTATTCTAAGCTTTTGTGAGACGTTCATAGCATTAGTGGTTCTGAGTATTCTGAATGCTAAGCAGCTGTTTTGCGAAGTTAAATAACTTGGCCACTTCCCAGTATTTTTTTTTTTTTTAAGTGTTGGTGAGCTTAGTGTGCTTTATGGATGGTCTGCCAGTAACAGTTTTATTCCTTTTCTTTTCCTTCTGTTAAACCTAATGAAAATCAGTTTAAAACTGTTTCCAAGTTGCATGCTTTCACTTTGAATAGGTGATAAAAAGCACATATAAGCATCAGATATTTGAATGTATTATCAACTTACTTGATTACAAATAAAATTGATATCTTTTCTTTTTCCTGTCTGTCCAAAGTGACCATATGAGATTGAAAGTGTGCATTTTGTTTGCCTCTGACAGCCAGTGTTTACTTTTGTTATTTTATCGATGGGTAGTCTTTCTACTTAGAAGTAGAATTTATTTTTATTATTAGTTTTATTGTGGCTTTACCCAGAAATGTCAGTCTTAGTGTTCTAGAATACGTGCAAATACATGGTGGGGGGTGGGAAGGTGGAGGTGATGATGGTGGTGGAAAAATCAGCATTAATTTATATTGAAATGTGTATTCAGCATTACAGAAATGTTAAAATTGCTCTCTAATAGAGGGAAAACTAGTCAAGTCAAATGCAGTCACTTTACTGGTATTAAGATAGTTAACTCCTACTGATTTTTAAATACCTCTTAACTTGAGACTATAGAACTAGAAGGCGCCTCTTGCATCATCCTTCTAAAATTACTCTCAAAAAAACCCCCCAAACAAACAAACAAATACACCAGAAACGACAACAAAAAACCCCTACAATTCTGCAACAAAACATTCTACTCTTACACTCACACTAGAGGTCACACACTGGCCACACTATATGGTAAACTGAGATTCAGGCTGCTTATCCAAAAGTAGCAATTTGATGGGAACAGGGATGAGAAAGAAAATGAAATGTGTTACCAATTGACCACATGCTGAGCTGGCTCTGCAAAGCATAATGTACAATATCTGGCCAAGAGAGATTTAAAACTTCTGTTTTTCTGAGAAAGAAAAAAAATAATTCCAGACTAAAATTTGAAATTACCAAGAAATTTCAGTAATGATCTAGATCATTAAAACTACCGGGGCATCTTGACCTGCCTCTAGCTGTAAGCATCTCCAGCGCTTATTAAGTTTTTCTCCTGGGCGACAGCAAGAAAAGGGAATCCTTCCTACAATGCAAGCAGTTATCTTCTGGCCTTAAACAGAAAAGAGATTCATCCTCATGCTGCAAAACCAAATGAGACAGCACAGCTTTCCTCAGCTGATTTCAGCCTTCCCCCATCCTTTCAAATATGCATGTACAGGGATTTACGTCTCTGTGCAGATTAGCGTGGAAACAGAGGTTTGTGGTCAAACTGCAAGTGCAGCTTGCATATCTTTCATTTTGTTTTCCAAGATCTGATAGAAATCGTTATACAAATTATAAAAATTATACTTCATTTGTGGAATAATAAAAAAAAAAAAACCACAGAACAGTATTTGCCTTAATTTCTTGTTTAATGCTTTTTTCATCTTTTTTTTTTTTTTTTTTTTTTAGGTAGAAACTAGAATTGCCATGTTTTGGGTGGTATTTCTTTTCTTTTTCTGGCTGTGTGCAGTCAGAAGGTCTGGTTGCCCCAGTTGGGAATGAAGAGGCTGCAGTTTCATTTGGTGCTCCAAATGCTAATTATTTGTCAACATTATTAGTATTTGCTTTGTTCCTTGAGACAGATCTTGATCAGTACAGAAGTACATTTATTCATTATTTTCCAGAAGAGAGCAGGGATTATCAACCTGCACAGGTAAGGGAGACAGCCTGTGTAAGATTCTGGAAATGTTATTAGTGCTCAATTTTCTCTTGAAAATAACAGGATACCAGATTGATTTTAGACCCTCATAGAGAACATTTGAAAAGATGAGTTATTTAGACCTAACGCCCACTCCTTCTTCTTGACGTAGTGAACGCTTCACTAGGAAATGCCTTCTTAGGAAGTCTTCTTGAAGCACCTCTTAACCACTAAGCTGCAATTTGGGTATAAGAGCTCTGGGCAGATAAGCTCCCTTTCTTTCTACCAGAACTCTGAAGAGTGTTATCAAAACGGTCAGTATTGTTCCTTTGCTCAAGTACAAGCATTGTTATTATTTCCAAGACTGGAGTATCTTCACATATTTTAGGCATCTTAGTTTGGATGAGGTAATTTTCATTCTTACTGTATTTCAATGGGAGCAAAGCTAAGTCAGCAACTGGTAGTTTATGGGGCATCTCTCAGAATTAGAATAACCTGCAAATAATGTAAGAAGAATAGAATACAAAAATCATAATTTATAGGTAGGAATTCAGGGTTGATCCTTGAATATCTTTATTACTTTTATATTGTCACATTGTTCTTGTTGTTTATGTTATTTTTCCACAGGAGAAAAGTATATTTGATTTTCTTATTATAACAGTGACTTAATCTATTCATCTTTGATTTTCTAATAATAAAATATAATACTTTCTTTTCAGTTTCAAAGAAAGCTTTATATTCCACTTTTCTAAAAAGAGCAACAACAAAACCTCTAAAGAATGTTAAATCCTTAGAAAAATAAAGGAAACGGTCTACCAAGAAAATTGTTCTCCTGTTGCAAAGTATGTCCGTTCCCGAAAAATTAAAGGGACAGAAGTTCTGACTTAAAGCTTGGTGGAAGGTCAACATTTGCATTTTAATAGGAATATTTTAGCAAGTATTCTGTTATTATGAGTTCATATACTCTGTGCATTGTGATATAAAGATAGAGTGAATGCATGACAGTAGCTATGGGTTCCTGGAATTTGAAAAAGTATAGTATTTGTGATTCTTCCTCCGTATACCACTGGTACTAGAAGTTCATACCTGGTGTAAAGCAAACAAAACACCCAAGCAAATTACTAAACAAAAAAAGAATTCTTCTGCTTTGACGTGTATTAGTCAGGAGAAATTATCTCTTTTTAGTTGTTGCTCTTTTAACACACGCAAGTGACGAGCATTTAATACATCTGTTCAGCTGACAATAGAGCTTTGTCACTGTGATGACAAATGAAAAAGGATTGGATTAATTTAGTTACAAAGAGATTTACATTTTGCTTCTTCCAACTTGTCTCCACAAGACTGATGAATTAGAAATAATAATTCCTTCTGAAGCCATCACTGTAGGATGAAGTAGAAAAATGCCACTCACTGAAATATGTATCATATCTGGCAGGTAAACCCAAAGAAAGTTCCTGCTGTTATTAAGTAAACTCACAGGAGAGAGCAGGGTCTGTAAGATGTATGGCCTTATTACGTTGCTGGAGCATGGGAACTCTACTATGCTATTGAATACAATACCTTCACCATTTTTTTTCTGTGATATGCTTTGGCACATTTAGTGGTGGAAAGGTTGATGTTGCAATCAGTGCGAGATTCCTCAAGTTTTCATGTTTTCAGGATGATATAGAGGGATATAATTTCAGCTTTTTACAAAGTACACTAAACAGTGACAAAGTGATTCACTTGTTTTCTTTGCTGCTTTTCATGCAATATGCATTGACTGGTTTATAGTGTGGATTTTATGTAGTGTCATACTTACAAAAAGTTGACTGGTACGCATGCGTAGTGGTAACATGAATGTCTAATGAAGCATTTCCTAAACACTCAGATAACGCTAAAAGATCAACATAACCAAAAAGTGAATTAAAGAACACAGGATCTGAAAAGAAGAAGGAAATTATTTCAGAAGCGTGAACTCATCACTGAAAGAAAATTACAACAAAGGCTTGTGGAAATAAAACCTGCAGTTTTCAAATGCACTGATGACTGTGAACTATCTCCTTGTGCTTTCCAAATAATGGTCAGATGTGATAAAGCAATTAAACAGGAATCAGAATTTTTCGCCTGCTGGCTTTACTCTCCGAGTCAAATTCTACCTGTAGAAACCCCCACGCTTATCAGACATTAAGAGGGTACACCAGTCGAAGAACGGAATGCTATATTAAAAAAGGTTCAGAGAGTCAAGAAATGGTACTTCTCATCGTTGTTTAAAAACCCCAAAACAAACCCACGAAAGTCAATTAGCTTCAGCAACATAAATATAACTGACTACTGCTTCAAGTTCTCTGACATGTATGCACTTTTATCGGTAGTAGGTTTTTGTCAAGTAGCAGCATTTTTATCTCTTATTGCGATGCAGTCGGTCTTACAACAATATGCAATAATTGCACAGCTGGCTCCCCAAATTATTGTGGTTGGTAAAAATACGCAAGCATCACAGCCTTGGTTGTGTACGTGTTGTGCTGTCTGCCTCAAAAGCACAGCATGCAGCAAGTACCTCTAGAGGGCTCCCGAGGTATTTGAAGAGTTATGACCCTATTACTTTTCCTTAAAAGGTTATTTTTCTCTTACTCTGTTTTCCTTCTGAGTTTCTTATTTCCCTTCCTTCATTTTTTATTATTGAATTCCACCATTTTTATCTCTAATTAATATTTCCATGACTATTTATGTATTTTTTATTAAAATTTCCTCCACTATTTCTTTGCTTCCTTTCTGACTCCTTTTGAATATACACCTAAACTTTACTCTCTGCTGTCATTGTCTTAAAAGCAAAATCTGAGGTCGGTTTGCTCCTGTGTGAAGACTAGTGGGGGTGTCCTGCTACAGGACAGTTCTTAGCTGGTGGATTCAAGTTCTTCCTTCAGCCTTAAGTCATCAGCATCAAGAAAGGCAGTATTTCACACGTGGCTCCATCCTTCGTATGCCCTGTTCTTTGCTGTCTGGTTTAGTTTCTTTATAGTGTACAGTGAGTTAAATTATAATCCTTATTGCATGCATTTCCTTAGGTTTCCAAAATCATAGCTTTTGAGCCCTGCCTTGCTCTTTCCTGTCTCACTGTTGTCAGTGTGCAGGGGGAATTAATACTTCAAACTGAAAGGGATTGATGCCTATTCTGGTGTGCAAGTGCTTTAGGGTGTATGGGAGGGAGGAAAGGTTAAGTACTGGTGATTTGATGCAAATCAGGAGTATTTTTGGTTTCCTTGTAAGGTATAATAACACCATGCCATCTTGCATGTGTGCAGTCACCAACATTGTATAAACCATGTAGGCAGAACACCACACTGAGAAAATAGAGGTGTTCTCTGTGTTCCTCTCAAGAAACGGTTAAATGAAAAGTATAGTTTACTGTGTGTGTACCTGCCAGTTTTCAGAGATGAAAGGCAACGGAAGGCTGAATATGATCCTTTGGGATGAAACCCTGGTTCCACTGAAGCTGGTTGAAGTTTATGCGTTGACCTAACCAGGGACCTGATTTTGACTTCTACTTTATATGTGTCCAGGATGAGTAAGGTGAAGAGTAAAAAAGTAGTTTTGGTCTAATTTGTGCCGTCAGAAAGTGCAGTTGTATTTTCTGCAGCTGGAATAAACCGCAAATAGAAAGTGTGAAAGGACTAATCAGTCGGATAAGTTAATGAATGCAGCATGTGTCATAGCAATGAAATATGATGACATAATTAACATGAGCGTGTGGTGTGAACAAAGACCACAGAGACCACTTTTTCAATTGCTCCTTCAGCTACGTCATAGGAAAATTCCTAGCAAGAAAGGAAAGTCTTCACAGGGCTTTACTGAAGCCTCTTCAGTATCCACATGAGTCTGTGGCAAACGAGTTGGCCAGCAGTATTGAATGTTGATAATGAGAAAATTGAATCAACCTTAACATTCATTGAACACAAATTTAGATCTGCAGTGATTTTAAATATATATTATACACACACACGCATAGATAAACAAGTATATACATATGTATACCTATACATACATAGATACACATATATATACACACACACCCCCCATGCCTTTCCGCACCCCATTCCAGCCCCCCCACCCACCCCTTACCCAAAAACTCATTATAGTGACAGTTATCTCTGTACAGCTAAACAGATGGTTAAGTTATGTTGACATGGTAAAACCCCTCATGAAAGCACTCGAAGTTAAATTACTTATTTGGACATTCCTAACCTCACATTTGTTTAAGCAGGATGGCCTTGTCTGAAGGAAATACAATGGTTTTTTTCTTCAGCTTTTTGAAAGCAAGACGACTGTTTTGAGCATGCATATTTGCTTTCAGAGATGAAAATGCAGATTGAGTCAACCAAGAAAGCGAGGGGAAAGAAACTTACTAT
Source organism: Rhynochetos jubatus (assembly GCA_027574665.1). Lineage (NCBI taxonomy): Eukaryota > Metazoa > Chordata > Aves > Eurypygiformes > Rhynochetidae > Rhynochetos > Rhynochetos jubatus. Next base: position 64,381,374 of record CM050651.1, on the reverse strand, counting down.
TATTCTTTCAAGTGAGTGACGTGAAGAGTACAGGGACTGTATGTGTCAGTTTGGTGTTGTCCCCTTCTACAGGCCATTACATTGTCAAACTGTGACACTGGCTTATATTAAGCATACATTCCAATGCAAATTCTTTGTCCTTTTCTGCAGGATATTTTTTTGGCTTGTCATTTCCTACTTAGGTGTGAAAGATTTAAAAATGCAGGGACTCCTTAGCTTCAAGAGAGGCCTGGGCAGGACATTAACTGTCTCAGTAATAACAGCACAGCTACTGCAAAGTAATAAAGAAAAATCTGTTATTTCCATTTGTGACAGACGAAGAAATACTGGGCTAAATTGAAGCACCTATGATTCAGTTCAGAGGTCAGGAAATTTAACAGACACTTCTGAGGCAGCACAATGTGTTGCCTGAGAAGTTTATGGACTAGTTCTCATTTTAATTTGGGGTTTTGGCTTGTATAATTGAAATTGTGTTAATAGCATTTATAAAGCACCATCCACATGATTTTGTAAGGATTAGTGCCCTGTTGAAAGTAATGAATTTAAACAGAGCTACATTTACATCTGCTTTCCTAAATATTTATACCACATCTATCATCGCTTTCACTGAGTGCTTGCAAATAGATCTGCCAAGCACCAAACATCACAAATGATAGATGAGATACCTATTGAGATCTAACCAACAGACGTGAGTTCAGTGATGCTACTGATTAAATTAAAAAAAAAAAAAGAACAAAAACTACAAGTCAGAGCAGTAGTAAGGATCGTATAACAACCAGAGGAATGGATGGAGTACAATTTCTGTTTCTGCCATTAGAAATGTAAAACTATTAACCTTTTTCCACAGATTTAAAAAGGTTCAAGGCTCCTCTTGAAAAAAAAAAAGACTAATTTCTGGTCATGATCTTCTCATGTATGACTTCAAAACTGTTGGAAAACATGATGATTAAATCAAAAATTAAATCTGCAGTTCAGAATGGGCTAACCTGCTTTTAGAAGTTTTGTTATTACCAGCAAGAAGAGGTTTATTTTCATGCGTCATGTTTTCCTGCGTAATAGCAAAAGAGAAGAAAAAAAGGCAAGCTAAGCCTGGGTTTATTCTGAGAAATTAAACTAAAATAAACTCTGCTGCTGCTTCCTCCTCAGGCTGTTCTGCTGCTGCATGTGGGGTCCCTCCCATGACAGTCTTCCATGAACTTCTCCAATGTGGGTCCTTCCCACAGGCTGCAGTTCTTCACCAACTGCTCCAGTGTGGGTCTCTCCCATGGGGTGCAGTCCACCCACTCTGGCATGGGGTCCTCCCCGTGCTTCAGGTGGGTCTCTGCTCCCCCGTGACCCTCCATGGCTGTGGGGGCACAACCTGCCGCACCATGAGCTGCAGGGTAACCTCTGCCCCGGCAACTGGAGCACCTCTGCCTCCTCCTTCTTCTTCACAGATTTCACCTGAGTGTCTGCAGGGCCTTTTCTCATTTTTCCTCACTCCTCTCTTTCACAGCTGCGATGCAATATTTTTTCCCTTTCTTAAATACACTTTCACAGGAGTGCCACATTCTTGTCTGAGGGGCTCAGCCGTGCCCTGTGGTGTCTGTAAGAACCGGCTGTGCCTGGCACGGAGCCTCACAGAGGCTGCCCCCTCAGCCCCCCACTGCCAGCACCTGGGCACCTGAACCAGGTAAGTACACCTGAATTCACAGAGGTCTGTGGCCCAGGCTGAAATGCCACCGCCTACAAGAATATCCTTCCCGTGGTGGAAGGAACGTGCGTCCCACTGAAGTTAAGCTCTGAGATAACAAATCCCAAGTTGCCTGTGATGTCCATATATATGTGGGGCAGGTAAACATAGAAATACTTTTAGCCAGGTTTATCCTTGCATAATTCCCTGTTGTCATTGGAGTTGCTTAAATATTTAATGTTAAAATATGTTTATTTTTTCAGGGTGGGACCTTCATGTTTTCATCTGTTGCTCGGTAGCGTACAGTGGCATGGAGAGGCGAGAGGCTGCCATGCCTCCTCACCAGTGTGGTTTCTTCTGCACTTGCAGGTTGCTAGTTTGTTCCCCGGTCAAACCTTAGCTAGATGGTAAAACGTCTTGTTACCAGCCTGGCTGAGTGTAGACTGCCTCTTGAGAACGGAGAGGATGTGGAGTCCTTTTCCAGCACCTGAGGTTACTCTGTGCCCTTTGAATTGGGATTAGATTTAATATTCTATTGTTTCATTATAATTTTATATGGAATAGCTTACAGGTTCAGCACAGTATTACCAGGACATGCTGAAAACTAGTGTTTCCAATTCATAATTAGAGGAGAATGTGAACTACAGTAAGAGATTTAAATAAATTATTTGGAAGGTGCTGCATTGCAATGTCTGTGAAATCACTTTCAGGTTCTTTAAAAGCAGGTTTTTCACTGCGTTTCTGTTTGGATTTCATGCAAAGCATGTTCATTTATCTACAAATGAATCCTAATGAGGAGCCTTTCAGGTTTTGTGATGTGCAAAAGATTTCTGCAGAAGCTGAAGACCCTCACGTATAAATCCTCTCTTACCTTGTTTCAGTGGTGGCTCCTCTGATACCCGAAATGAATTTTTCACATCTGACTCCTCAAAGCAGTTGCTAGCTTAGTAATAACATTTCAGCACCTGCAAATGCCTTATTAGAAAGACTTTCATGATTCCCCTGCATCCCTGCACCAAGACTCGCTTGCTGCAAAAATCTTCAGGATTTTCTCTGCAGTCAATTTTACACTATGTAACCCAATTTATCTAGCATATTCCCATTTGTATAACAGTATAGCCCTGGACTTTCGGTAAATTTAAAAATATCTATAGGGATTAAAATAAAATTATATTATTGGTACTATAGGAAATAATATTCCCAAGTGTATTTAACGAACATCACTATTTCTTTCAACAGGTGGGAAGGTATTTAATTCGATTGGTGCTATATTTGCACCTGCTTTTTTGCACATTTTGAAAAGGTTGTGCATATTTTACCTAATGGTACTCTGGCATTGTAAGAATAGGAAAAGAGACATGACTGTTATTTCTATAGATTTAATTGATACTGTAAATCAAGTTTAACCTTTTATTGCAGATTATATGAGATATATTTCCATCATAGTCCAAGTATTTGTATGATTCTTCATATATTTTTCACGTTTGATGCCATCTTGAGAAATTTGACTTGTGCTTCATTAAATGCAAGAAAACCAGTCTATTGGTTTCTACCAGGTAAGGCAACAAACAGAAATGTAAAGAAAAAAAAATCAAAAAACATATTCATAAATGTTATTCCTTTCCCCTACAGACATACTCCATTGATCTATGTGCTAGAATTCTGTAATATAAACCCTAGTATGAGTATGTAATTCCTGCTAACACAAGTTTTATGGTGTAAACAGAGTACCTGTCTCAAACCAGAATTTCATGACTGGTTAACTAACTACCTACCTAACTAAAAAATAATGTGTGAGGTACAGATCAAAAATGTTTTGTGGTGTGCAGTCTAGGTAGTAGAAAAACATTTTATCTCTATATGCCAAATCAGAATACTTTACTGAAAATATTAGAATTTTAAATGAAATTCTATCATTAACAAAGCAGAGAAACCTAGTAGCCCAAAAATAAGATAACTGCCATCTTACTTAATGAACAGTATTGTTTGGGGGTTTTATAGTGCAAAGAGAGTAAGTATGTAAGAATTTAGGTGATTCAAATTCCAGGAAGTCCACTTTCTTTTTAAAAGCTTTATTCAAATAAGTTAATATTTGTGTATTGAATTATAATTACCTTCGTACGCTTTTTGTTGTTGTTGATGGCATTTACTTTTAGACAGAATATTTGACTCCCTCCAGAGTAAGAACCAATTCAGATGATTGTACCTAATGAAGTTGAACAAGGGCAAGTGTAAGGTCCTCACCTGGGGAGGAATAACCCCATGCAACAGTACAGGTTGGGGGTTGACCTGCTGGAAAGCAGCTCTGCAGAGAGGAACCTCGGACTGCTGGTGGACAGCAAGTTAACCGTGAGCAGCACTGTGCACTCGTGGCCAAGAAGGCCAATGGTATCCTGGGATGCATCAAAAAGAGCGTGGCCAGCAGGTTGAGGGAGGTTATTGTCCTTCTCTACTCTGCCCTAGTGAGGCCACATCTGGAGTGCTGTGTCCAGTTCCAGGCTCCCCAGTTCAAGAAAGATAGGGAATTACTGGAGAGAGTCCAGCAGAGGGCAACGAAGATGATCAAGGGAATGGAACACCTCTCTGATGGGGAATGGCTGAGAGCTGGGTCTATTCAGCCTGGAGAAGACAGAGGGGATGTTATCAGTGCTTATGCATATCTATAGGACAGATGTCAAGAGTATGGGGACAGACTCTTTTCAGTGGTGCCCAGCAACAAGGGGCAACGGACACAAACTGAAACACAATAGATTCTATCTCAACATGAGAAAAAACTTTCTCACTTTGAGGGTGCCAGAACACTGGAACCGACTGCCCAGAGAGGCTGTGGAGTCTCCTCAAGTTATTTGCATCACTGTTCTTCCAGACCTGAATTGAGATACCTTTGTGCTGCTTTCATAATGTGCTGAAGTTACACAGAGCATTAGGATTCTGGATGCACAGCTGTTTCTGATGTTTCCAGTTTGGCTAGCAAGAAGTACTTTTTATCAGCATATAAGTCACTTCTGATTCCATTTATGTTGCCCCAGGTTGTGCTGAATATTGCTGTTGCAGGGATTGTTCCCATCTCCTAAGCCCAGCTGCAGCCACTGTCTTGTAGTTTCATTGCATATTCTAGCCAGAAGGAGACCTGGTTATGGTTGTGTCACTTGCTTCTCTACTTCTGGACAAAGAGAAGCAGGAGCAGTTATGTGCTCTACAGAAGTGATAGTCTGCATGATCTGTCAACTACTGTGCTGAAGTGCTCATTGGATGGCAATAGATACAGCTTGACTCTCCCTGTGCACTGCAGATTGCTCCTGTGCAAATCAGGGGTTCAGTACTAGAGTCCACCTAGAGCTGGACTACTGGCACTACACGGTGACAAATAGTTTTTTGGCATTTATGTTATTTCATGCATTTAATTCTCTGCCACTTGACCATAACGAAGATTATGGCAGAGCTAGGTTTTCTACCTGAATTTTTAAGAATGAGAACTCAAAACTACAAATATCCATTTTGTATGTGTTAATTGTGCATGTATGGGGGAAAGGGGGAGATCCTTTTTAAAAAAATCCTCCTCTACATATAGCCTTGTTCCTCCAAAATTGAATGACAAATCTCAAAGCCTGCTACTTGGTGGACTTCAGTTTACTGTTAAATAAAATAGCCACTTCTTGATAGATACTTGTTTAGTCAAGGAGGGGGAGAGCTCAGCACTGGTAGAGCAGAATATTTGCAGGAAAAATAATAACAATTTGATGAAATTATTACCCATCAGTTTTAAAATCAAGTTACTGTTCATAACATGGTATTTTGACTTACAGACTGAAAAAGTACATAGCCACTAGAGAAAAAAATAATAAGAATTGGCAATTTTACACATTGAAGAAAAGTTAAGAAGGTATAGAAGTAGTCAAATGATTTCAAAGGTGCTAAGTCCTATCAATTTTAATTAAACTGTAATAGTAATTTAATAAGCTGTGAAAAACAGCCTAGTCATCACACTGCATACATTTTACACTTTAAATAGGCCCCTAACATAGTAGTTTCTGCAGCTTTGAGATGATCATTCCTGAGTATAGTCAGATGATTTAAATATTGATGTGATCTGTAACTTAGCTGAGTGCACAGCACCTCACGAAGCCTTCAAAGCTGAACTGCTCTTTTCGACTACGTGACAGGGGAAATGATAGCAAATGACAATAACAGAACTTTAATATTTTCAGCTCTGCTCTTCAATTTCTGCAGTAATGACACTGAATATGTCAGTCTTGTTAGTTTTCAACAAGGCCTTATGTCCTACTGGACTAGTGTGTTTTTGTTTTGAGTGGTACAGGAGGAAGAGGAGGCAAAACCACGTTGTTACCTATGAAAGTTAGTAGGAAAAGTGATGTGTGCTGTTAGGTCTTAGAAGAATACAGTTCTATTTTTGTTCTTTCTCTGTCAAATGAAAACATAAGTTCTCCAATCTTTCCTACTCTCGTTAATATAAAGGATTTATCTGAATAGTTTGCAAATACACTTGAGCTGGTTGCATTTTAGAAGTGGTGTCAGGAACTTGGAGATCTAAGTCCTAAGGTGAATAAATATGGAATACAAATTGTTCACTGTAGAATAAGCTGTGAATATAAAAAGTCGGTGAACATTGCAAATAGTAAAGGGAAAATACAGAAACATAAAGGGTTTCTGCAGGTTTTACAAGCTAAGGACTTCTTTTTACCAGTTCAGAATATTCTGTATTGCTTGAGTGATTGTTCTCTGGGTGCCTCTGCTTGATGAACTGATGAACTGATGAATTGATTCAGCACATCCCAACTATCATCCCTTTTTCTACACACTCAGTCCTAATAGATTTGCATTAGTAACTGAAGACTTTTTTTGGTGTTAGTTGTGCCTGGGAAGCATGATTTAGGAGAGGATCACATTCCAGAGCATGGCCTGTGGCACATGGTAATTGGGTAATAAAGCATGGGTCTGTCAGTAGGAATATAAATACCGCCAGATGTAATTGCCATTCCTTGTTCTTGGAGTCCTTCAGTAACCCTGTGGAAGTGGAAGAGCTAATATGCTTCAGAATGCCCTACCCAGGCCGTGTCCCCCACCCCCAACATTTCTTTTTTAATGCACATCATTATTTTTCTAGGGTTTATAATGCTTAACTGTGGACTGTGAGTAAGATGGTTCTTTAAAGTATCCCCTGGTCCTGTGAGAGGATAGAAGCAAGACAGCTGTTTTTATTTAGGTCTAAATGTCACAGTTTCTCATAGCCAATATTTAATGTGCTGGATGTACACCTACACAGCCATGCACATCTGAGCCTCCTCTCCAATTATCAGGTGTGAATGCTAACATATAAACTATGCTTCAAAGTAGAACTCTTGAAATAACTTAGTAGACATTAAATAAAAATTCCATGAGTCAGTAATAAACAAAGTCAATAACAACTGGCTCAAAAATAACAATTCAATGAATTCAACAATTCCAAATGAGTGAACTCCAGCTTCTTAGCAATCTGTGTCTTACGTGCTTCCCGTCTCACATCATGATATAACCAGCTCTCTCCAGGCCCACAATATATTTAATCTGCCTCATTAATTCCCTCTGGTATATTTCTGGATCCTGCTCATGTTCTTTGTCCCATCTCACTGAATCGCCAGTCACTTGCTATATCCATCCATCCATCCATCCATCCATCCATCCATCCACCCACCCACCCATCCATCCTCTCTTGCTTCATTCCACTTATCAGGCACCGGGATGGACCCTTCTGTGTTGGGGCAGAGCCTGTGAGTGCCGCCTGACTTACTGATTCTCCAAATAGTGCAAATAACGCTAAACACATAATGCAGCATCTCCTTTGATAGGGCGTTAACTTGAATTTCTTTCCTTTGTGCATATTCTGCCTTTCATGCAAAAACTTAACACCTTTGGCTGCCCCTGAACTGTGTTCTGCAGTGCAGCTGGAAGTTCCCAGCTCCTCAGCATGGGCCAGAGGCAGCATGTCTCCTTTCTCCTTACAGCACAAAGGACAGGAGCTTCCCTTCACCCTTATGGAAGAGGATGGTGTGCTCCTGGATCTCAAGTGGCCAGCGAGTGGGCAGCTGGGCTGTGCTCAGGTATGTAGGTACCCTAGTTTGGATAAAAACCTTAAGACTCCTCTGTCAAACTGAGTCAGACCTGTAAAACAAGATCAAAAACGTGTGAAGAGAAGAGGGAAAGGAGAGAAAGAGTGATAGCAGTACAACTTAATTTCTTGAGGAAATGAAGTTAAAACAGACTGTGCATCACCTTTGTATTGGATTTACTTGATGTTCTGTAAGATTTCTCGTCAAGAAGCTGGTCAAAAATTAAAAGAATTGAAAAGCTTCTGTGTGAAGGTACTTTCAAAGGCTATCCTTTAAACATTTATGTAGAGAATCCAAGGGACTCCACAGAAAATTCAAACTCTCAAATTCTACATCAACAGATTGTTTTCAGTAGAAATGTCAGTGTATTCTCATTTCAGAATATGATCTCCTTTTCATAATCACTGTCAGGTTCCCCCATAATACCTGTGTCAGGCTTTTTCTGAAGAATATCACTGGGCATGTAACCAATAGACATAATTAGACACAATAAATTACCTGATAAGGTATCCTTTTGGGGTATTTACTCAAAGAGAATCGTGAGATGGTACAATAAATAGCAAATGCAGTAAATAGTACAGAAAGTAGAAAATGCAACTTTTACTAAGTTCAGATATTTTAAAACCCTATTTTGGGGAAGAAATAAACAAGACTGATGCCTATTTTCATATTTACGATGCTAGATAATATCCTCTATATCTCTACACTAGGTGATGCCCATTTAAAATTTGCTTAGTTTATATGGCAGAAAGTCACACCAATATCAACTTGAGGTTTCAATAACAGATATTAAAAACACAAACGAAGCACAATAGCATTTTATTTTGTATGAAACTGTTCCTATCTGATCAATAATGTATTACTTCTTAATTGTTCAATATTATTTAGTGAAAATTTTATGCCTACTGGAATATTAATATGATATAACAACTGTAAATACTCCCATTTTAATTAAAATACTTCAGAAAAAGTTGAATGAGAAAGTTTTTTGATGCATTGATAGTCATGGCAAAGCAAAGTAATCCACTGAAGAGCAAAATAAAGACAAGGAATTATAAACCACTAAGGAAATGCAGGAAAATTATAAACCATATACTTCATTTTTTGCTTCCAGACTCTATGGTGTATAAAAATGATATAATGAAAACATTCTAAAATAATCTGGGACCGGTACTGTTTAACATCTTTGTCAGTGACATGGATGATGAGATCAAATGCACCCAACTTTGTTGATGTCAACTTTGTTGACGACAGCAAGCTGTGTGGTGTGGTCGACACACTGGAAGGAAGGGATGCCAGGCTGGAGAGGTGGGCTGGAAGAAACTTGGCAGGCTGGAGAAGTGGGTCACTGCCAACCTCATGGAGTTCAACAAGGCCAAGCGCAAGGTCCTGCACCTGGTTTGGGACAATCCCAAGCACAAGTACAGGCTGGGTGGAGAATGGATCAAAAGCAACCCTGAGGAGAAGGAGCTGGGGGTACTGGTGGATGAAAAGCTGAACATGAGCCGGCAGTGTGCGCTGGCAGGCCAAAAAGCCAACCGTATCCTGGGCTGTATCAGGAGAAGTGTGGCCAGCAGATCGAGGGAGGGGATTCTCCCCCTATCCTCTGCTCTTGTGAGACCCCACCTGCAGTGCTGTGTCCAGCTGTGGAGCCCTCAGCATCAGAAGGATATAGACCAGTTAGATCGAGTTCAGAGGAGGCCACGAAGATGCTCAGAGGGCTGGAGCACCTCTGCTGTGGGGACAGGCTGAGAGAGTTGGGCTTGTTCAGCCTGGAGAAGAGAAGGCTCTGAGGAGACTTTATTGCAGCCTTCCAGTACCTGAAGGGGGCCTACAAGGAAGCTGGAGGGGGACTTTTTACAAGGGCCTGTAGTGACAGGACAAAGGGTAATGGGTTTAAATTGAAAGCGGGGAGATTTAGATTGGCTATCAGGAAGAAATTCTTCCCAGGGAGGGTGGTGAGGCACTGGGACAGGTTGCCCAGAGAAGCTGTGGATGCCCCATCCCTGGCTGTCTTCAAGGCCAGTCTGGATGAGGCTTTGAGCAACCTGGTCTAGTGGAGGGTGTCCCTGCCCATGGGAGGGGGTTGGAACTAGATGATCTTTAAGGTCCCTTCCAACCCAAACCTCTCTATGATTCTATGATAATCTGGTTTTTTATTTATTCTTTATGTGCTGTGTATAACTTTTCTATTTCTGGGAGCTTTTAGGAATAGAAGACGCTCCTATCAGTGCTGTAGAATAGCAATCTCAGATCTCCAGGAAATTAGATTTTCTTTTAAATGAAAAGGTTCATTCCAACTGGAAAATATTCCAGATGATGTATTGCTGCCAGAATCATGAAAGTATTAACAAGAGCCTGGATACATTTCAAGTAAGAGTGATAGCATCACTGAGCAAAAACCATTCACATTATGGAGGTGCTTCACATCCGTTGTAGGCTTCAGGCTGTGGATGCAGTCCTGGATTCACTGACCTTTATAGCAAAAGATCTTCTGAGAGGACCTCATTGCACATTTGTGCAGGGAGGGGATATCATTGCACATCCCCTCTACTGTAGGTGGCTGATTACAGCTGCCCATGATACCTGGGCAAACATGGGGCAATGAAAGGAGGAAAGAAATGACAAAGACCTTCTCCAGAAGGAGACAAGAAAATGTTTGCAAAACTTCCTAAAATTCCACTTCATGATAATACTATTATGTACTTATTTGGTAATTAAACAAGCAAAAACAAACAAACAAACAAAAAACCCCCCAAAAAAACCAAAGCAACCTCTCTCTCTCCCCAAAAAACTAAATAACACTGCAGCCTGAGATAAGGCAAGTTTACTAGATAGAGACCTGAGATATTTTACGAATACTGTTAAATGTGTGAACTTGTGCTGTCCTTGGAGTAATAATCTCAGACAAATTGGAAATTTATCTTGTCAAGTGGTGCATTCAGTAATGTATAAAGCTAACTAAAGCATACTGAACCTGCACCTCCCAGTACTGGGGCTGCCTCTATGAGGACTACCTGAGGTAGAGCTGTACCACGTCACATCATCACACATTGACGTTAGTGCTGTGTGGGCCTGATTTCAGTGTTAGTGGGTATGGTTAAGTTACTTTTCTCAGTGGGATGTACAGTATTGTGAAAATATGGAAAGAGAAGGAATAAATTCACTAAGGAGATAACAATCACAGAAACAAAAGGTAGGGGGGAAAATTGATTGTACCGTATTTCCCCTTGCACTATTCAAACATACTGCTGTTCTGTGGCTGGAAAATGGCCCTTTTGACTACAGCAGCACCTTGTCTTCAGAGCTTCGTGTTTCAAACTGTCAAAATGTAATAGGCCTTACTAAACTGCTAGTGGTGGATAAGAGATGATGCTTAAAAAACCAGAACAAAATAAAGCAAACAGAAAATGGATATTCACCTCTCACAGACACAATGTTAGGAGTAAAGCAAAAGCCAAACCAACTTAAAATAGCAGAGGTTATGTACAGTGTTGTAGACTGTGCAGAGATAGCCTACGTAATGTAGGCTGAGGTAGCCCAAGCATGTAATGCCCCTTTTCAGGTCTCATAACTTGGAAATGCCCACACTTGGACAGGAGTTTGTTTGCTGATTCAGACCAGTCCTTAGTTTATTACATGTCATACAATTTCTTTTTAATAACTCCCCCCCTCCCCCCCCAAGATATACATAAAACCAAAGTATTGGAAAAAAGAATATAAGCTATAAGAAGATAGCTGCACAAGACACCAGCCTATTAAGTCAGACCATCTAGCCTGCCTCTTGCTGTGGCAAAAAAATTGAGTTATTTAGAGAACAAAGTACCTGCAGTCATCCCCAGGGACAACACTTCTGGCTCTTCTCTATCCCAAACAGAAACTATTAAGTCTTAACCCTTTGTTTCCTATCCTTTAGCCAGCTTTCAACTCATAAAATGACCTTTCCTACATTCAAAGAGTATGAGCAGGGCAGCTTTGTTCCTGTCAAAGTTTTTAGTGTGGAATCTCCTAAACTCATAAAATGCTAAGGTAAGTGAGACAGTCTTGTCCTTCACAAAATCCATACTGGTTCTAGATCTCTCCTTATTACATATTCTTCCCTTTTAGCAGTGATGGTAATTAGAGTTACCAGTTCATATCTTCCAGAAACCCCATCCGGATCCTGAGACAGGAAAAATTGCTGCAAACCATTCCTTTTCAATTATTTATTTCTTTTTCAGGAAAGATTTAACAAACATTTCATGGTTTACATCAGTGTTTCCATGTGTTGCATGGAAGTTTCTCCAAGCACCCCTACACCTGAGGTGAAAAGGGGGGGGAAAAGAGGGGGGGAAGAGAAAAAAAATCATTCTAATATCCTCTGAACATTCCCCCATTTCTAACACGGTGCTTATGGAAAAACTAATAGTGACATCTCTGATACAAGACCAGTGGAGCTACTGTGTTTGTTGTCGTTAAGGTTTAAATTCATAAATATTAGAATTATAGTTAGCAGTAAGTGATATGAGCAGGAAGCATATCCACTTGTTCAAATCCTGCAGTGTTTGCCTATGTGGGGAACCCTGAGAATACTAATTTAAGGCTTTGAGTCACCTCTAAGATAGGAAAGTAGAGTTGTTTGTTATAAGGGGAGGCACAATACTGTAATTACTTTTTATGCCAATGTCAGCATCTTTAATAAGTATCTGCACTCTCCTCAGCGTGTGTACTAAACCTTGATGCAGTCAGTGTAGAATAAAACTGGCACTTCTTTGTCCTGCTTTCTCCTTTTTGTTAAAGCTGTACAGCTAAAACTGAAATAAGGATGCTGTTTTCTAACTAATGAATGGAGAAGATGCTTATTTTATTTATTTGTGGCATTATTGCTTTCTTAACACAAGACCTGTCAAGTACAGATTTTGGTTTTTGTAGAGTGCCCAATCATGCACAGTAGGGGAAATATAACCTTGGGCCTAATGCCTTTTTCCTTTTCCCCTGATACTTGGTAAAATCCTGTCTGTTCTACAGGTGTTGACCTTCTTTTTCCTTCCAAACTATATCAATGAATAACATAATAAATTAGACTCAGAATAACTATTCCTAATTTTAGTCTCAGAATTTGTTGCTTCTCTTTCAATCTGTAGAATCACTTATGTGACCCTAATCTTGTCTCCTTATTCCTGTTTCTCCTTTTCATTTAACCTTTTCAGAAAAATCTCATCTCCTTTTAAGCCTTGCTTTCTCTAGGGTCTTAGGCTGTCACAACTCTAGCAGCGCTGCAGCCTCAATAGCCATGGTAGTTAGTGGATGGCAAAACCAGTAGCAGTTAATTTGAAGAAGTTTCAGGATAAGTGATCAGATACATTCACACTATGATCAATTAGTTTCTCCTTTTCTGGGTACAGGCCATATGTCATCCTCAACTTCCCACCTGCAATGAAGTATGCATTTTAGAAAACAGACGGCCTGGATTTTTAAATTGCCAACATAAACCTGTATGACCTGTTGTAATTACTTCCCCTCACAGTTAAAACTGTGTACCTGATTAAAAGGCTGAGTTTGTCTAACTTCAGCTGCCAGACACAGGATCTTGTTATACTGCCAGCTGCTAGGCTGAAAGCCCATTATCAATATCATTATCAATTTAATTGATCTTTTGCTGCTGCTTCATGATTTAGCTCTTAACTGGCATTTTTAGCTATTCTGTAAAGTCACGTGAAACATTACTCACTGCAGCCAGTCATTTGGAGCATGACTCTCCCCCAGCATTTACTTGGAAAATTGGATGTGCAAAAAGTTCAACTAGAATGAGAATGGAGGTGAATGGTCTGCTAGTGAGTAACTCCTACTTTGTTCTCGCTTTGCACAAGTGTAAATGACTAAGTGAAGTACATGCAGTGGAAAATCAGATCCACTGAATGTTTTTGTCTAGATGCTGGAAAGCATAAATTTAAATTCTGAACAGCTACTGTCTTTGACCATATTCCTGTCCTCTTTTTATCTGCTATTTACAAATATTCATGTGAAGATATTATTGTTCCCAAGGATGTTTGGAGAATAGCTAGTCTACATATAGAAACATGTATTTGCATGCAAATAAGTATTTTTGCAATAAAAAGATTATTCAGTCCTTGTATTTTTTCAATTTTAAAGCACTTCAACCAACCGATCAGGGAACAGAAACCAATTCTATTAGGTGACCATTGGCATGCCCTGAATAGAGTGGCAAACAACTGAATCCACAAAATGTTTCAGGATTTTTGGGCTCTCTGTCAAGTAGGTCTAAATAATAAGCATTTTCACATAAATAAATCTTTGTTTACTGAACCGAACTCTACAGAACTGTTTACTATGAGTAATTTCTTCAGTTGTTCCAAAAGACAAAATGATTTTTATCCACTTCTGATAGTGGAAGAATGCTATTAACCATCAAAAGGTGGTCTTTGGAACAGTCTTGGCTTTAGAATTTTGGTGCTTGCTTGCTTTCTGTTCTCCAGCAGTGCGCAATCTTAGCTCTTTAGGTCATTGCTTTCATTCACTGAGGTGCTGAAAGTAGAGCAGGTAATAGTGCTTGGATAGATAAAACACTTTCTCGGTACCTCTGTTAAAATATTAGGACTGCTGGTCAGGAGTGCTCAGACTTGTTCAGGAATTTTCAGTTCACAGATGAAAGTACAAGCTATTTGATATTGGTGCACATGGTGACATCTTTGATGGGTACAATAAAGTCTTTCTGCTACGCTTGTGAGTAGCTGTGGGAATATATTTACAGCTTAGTGACTGAATTTGTAAATCTGTTTTTCTTTCCATTTACAGCATGAAAAGTGGTGTAGTATTTGTTTCTGGTTTAAGAAGTCAATGGTCTGATAAACATCTTTTTCCTTTCAAGTGAGAACTGAGAGCAGAAGATGTTCCCTAAATATCTATTTTAGAGAAACCTAAATTGCATCTGATTAGCTTTTTATCAAATTAATAGGAGGCCATCCTTTGTGAAGTAGACAAGTTTATAGCCTTGTAAAGTCCAGGGATGAGATATTTCTCTAATTTGCCCTTTAGCTCTTCTTTCATGGAAATCTATTTTTCACTGCCTGGGGATTTTAAATATTTCCCATATCTATTTTAGAAACTGGACAGACCTCACTGTCTTCCTCTTGAATTTTCTACTCTGAAACTAGCTCTGGTGTTGAACAAATGTACTTTGTATGCTCTTGGCGCTGCCAGTAACAGCTTCAAACTAGAAATTAATTTTTAAACACCAGGCTTCTGTGACCACTGCACTGCTATTAAGCTCTCTGGCACAATCTTTAGTTTTACACTGTCACAGTTGATGAAAGCTTTTTTTTCCTTTTTTTTTTTTTTAATTATATTTTATGGTGCATGTTACCTTTCCCCCTAAATTATTGTTTAACTCAAAGTGTATTGGAAAATAAAATAAAATAAAAAAACCAAACACCAAAACCAGGCACGGTAAAGGTGCCTATGCCTGGTCAAGTTAGAGATTTCACTTTATCCCCAAATAATGGAATTTCAGTTTGGCTCAGCTGTTTACACCTTGGTGGAAAAACACTATATTGACAATTTTCTGTTCCTTTCAGTGGCTGTTGTGCTGTAAAAAATGCTGCAACATCGGCAGGCCCAGCAATCCAAAACCTTTTAAACAAAATAGCTGAAAAGACAAAGCCAGTTGTCTCTCCCAAAGTTTTCCCCTTGGCTGTCTGAAGGAAAGGGAATAAGCTGGAATTGCCAGCCTGGCCGTTCTAGTCATCTTCTGAAATGGTCCTTGGAGTCATGACTATCTTGACTGACATCAAAATGCAGGTGAAGGTCTCTGATACGTAGTAGAAGAGGGATGAAGCTGCTGAAGCTCAGATGGGTAGCGGACACTTGAAATGTACACCTGTCCATCCGTCTGGGTCCAGTGCTGAATAGGGTTCAGAATACCTGAGAATCAAGATTAAAATTTGGTTTGCATCTTAAATTCATCATGTTTGAAAGAAAAAGAACCTAACACTTCCCTTACGATTCCAGAGGGCAGAAGCCTAATGCTTATAGCAAGCAAAGTAACCATGCAAATAAATCTTTTTTTTTTCCCCTCTTTTTTTTAAAGTGTGCTGTTATTTCTACTGGTACAGATTATACCACTAGACTGAACAAATATAATGTAACAAGATTTAAATATGAACCAGGGCTGATTAAACTGCATGTTTATGTGGAAAGAGCAGGTGCTATCAGCAACATGTTGAACTTCCTTAAAGCAGTATTTGACAACCTTTGTGGTAACATAGCCCAACAAGGACTGTGCTGTTACTAAAAATATTCATCTCAGCATTCTTGATTGTAACATTTTTAACTTTCTGTGGCTGCAAGGTTGTTCTCTATAAGTCATGGCTTTCTTTGGAAGGCCAAAACACAATGTCCCTTTGTATTTCATTTAAAAATGCAGAAAAAAGGTCCTTGTGACTTGGAACACTAAGGAATGAATAACATTCTGTCCCGCCTGAAATCAACAGTTGTTCTGGTTCTGAGAGTAGTCTAGGTCAGATTTAAGCCTTGTCAATGAAAACAGAGGATGCTTTCTTGGTCTTCCATAAAGTCCAAATATTAAGAAAATTATGTACAAAAATCTTCTCTGCTTTGATTTTGGAGTTCCAGGGGATTTATCTTATTTAACATTAGTTTGGATGGGTTTATTATTTTCAGAAAATAATAATAAAAAAAAAAAATGAAACCTGTAAGTTAAAGTACAGAGCATACAAAATAACTTTTAAAGGATTTTTGGAGGTGGTGTTATGGGAGAGCAGATATTTGTATTTTGTTGTCTTCCTCCTGAATACTGGTCTGTAATTGCAGCAAATACTTCGCTACTAGTAAAGCAAGGTAATTCCTATATGTTATTATTGCTTGTGTTGGGGAGTAAGTAAACAACAGAATGACACTGTGTAACAGCTGTGATTTGCTCTAGATATTTCAATATATAAACATTTTTTATACCAGTATTCCAGGTAAAATATTCATATGGTGGGATATTAAAATAAAGAGGTATATTTATTCTTTATTTCTCTACTGTCAGATCACCCTTCATTTTGTATATTTAAATTTATTGTCCTTCCATAATACATTTTTTTCATCTGATATGTAACAAAAACCTTCAGGAACATTTGGCCTTTATGTTGCTGATACAGGCTGTCAGATTTTGTTGTCTTTTCAGTAAGGGATTGTCATTGTTTTGACTGGGATAGAGTTAATTCTGCTCCTAGTAGATGGGATAGTGCTCTGGTTTGGATGTAGAATGAGAATAGTGTTAATATCACACTGATGTTTTAGTTGTTGCTGAGCAGTGGAACTATTATTATAATAATACAATAATAAAAACAATATCAATAATTAATATGAATTGTTATTATTTTCCCCTTCCTTTTCTGTCCTATTAAAATGTCTATATCTTAACCCACAAATTTTACTTCTTTTTTCCTTGATTTTCTCTCCCATTCCAATGGGGTGGGGTGGGGGTGGAGTGAGTGAATGGCTGTGTGGCTGTGTGGTGTTTAGCTGCCTGCTGGCTTCAACCACAGCAGGAATTTGTATGAAACATATATATATACTTATATATAGTAATGATAAAACTAGAAAAGCATCATTGACCTTATGGTTTTGTATTGATACTACTTTTAATGTTAAAGCAGGTTTCAGAGTTTTTGAGGCCAGCTTTTATGGTCTTGAATATTTTATTCCAACACCAACGCTGAAGGAAGATTTAGTTCACACACATCAATGGTTTTAATGCAGCAACCTTTTCAACTGGATCTAAGACATAAAAATTCTTTAGCTTGCTTGGGAGGTTTATTCAACACTGTGAACCTGAGCTCAGCTGAATCACAATGTGACAATGCAAAGCAGCCTACAGAAAACTAAATTAAAAATATAAATAAGAAATTCAGAGTTGAAGCCATCATGGAAAGTTTGCCCTACGTAGAAACAAAATATTGGAATGCTTAAATAAGTGATTGTCCCATGAAGACTATCATATTTCCCTCTACCAATTTATTCTGAAATTTAATGAAAGCCAAAGAATATTGAGCCTACTGTTTTTCTGGGTTAAGACTGTGAACTCCTGGGGTTCTTTCCTTTGCAATATGATTGATTTTCCAGGAGGTGACTCAATCTCCTGAGTTTGTGTCTTGTGATCAATGCATGAGGACTACTAAATTTGAGAATCAATTCGTTATTCTGTAGGTGTATACTTTTCTATCTTGCTTGTCATTTAGTGATTATTAGAGTGCCTTCCAAGCATTGAATACTTCCTTAAAAACATGCCTGTCATAATAATATTTAAATCTCTATTTCCATTTTTTTTTTTAGATTAATCTACAGGTCATGGATGAACTGGAGAAAGTGTTTGACTTGCCAAGAGAGGAAGTACTTGTTCTAATGAATATAGTTATTGAAGTTGTGAAGTGTTCTCTGTAGCCACCTTTTTGATGTTAGGATCCCATGTTTTAGAAAGAGTGTTTAGTGTACAACACTGTATTTCATAGCAATGCAAGTGTCAGAACTGCAGGTTCTCCTGCATGGCTGAGAGGTAAGGGTAGAAATGGTCAGTGAAATGTACGCCCCCTTGGGTAACACCAATGTGCCTGTTCCCAGGAATACTACCGGAAAGGAAAAGTATAGTGTTTTATAAAAGACTCTGCACATCATTTGAAACATGAGGATCTGAGGTTGGAGATCCATGTGACAAAGATGGAGATGAGAGAAAAGATCTGGGAACAGAATTTAAAGGCTCTTAGAAAGGAGTATGAAGACCATGCTTACTACAATGTCATTTTCTAAAATCCTTCCTTCACAGGACAATGGAGGAGGTATAGCACTGCGTCACGGTGAAAGGAGAGCAGACACTTCCTATTTCCCACTCACAGATCCTCCCTCCTCAAGCTAAACATCTTCTGGAGTGTCTGAGAAAGAAAAAAGTTATCCTGACCAAAAAGCTAATCCGTTTTCTTCCCACCAGTGTAACTAACTGGCTATAAAGAGTAGATTGTGATGGACTGTTGTAACACAGATTTGGGTTATTTGTGTGTTTATGCCCAGAAACTAATACTTCACTATTGATCATGTAAGTAAGTTGTATTGGCTTACTGAAAACAAAATACTTTTTACAATTAAAACCTGCATGTTTTTACTTAATGCTTGTCACTGAGACAAATTCTAGTATATAATGTGCTCTGTTGTATCAAAATGACCGTTAAATGATACTGATTATCTGTAATAAAATCTCTTCTATGGTGGGTAAAAAGACTTGTCAAGTGGGCGATGACAAAACCAAGGTATCTGGTATATAAGAATGCCTCCTTGAGGATTGCGTTAAATGATATTTGTTGTAAAGTGAGATTGGAATTGCAGTTCCTTGTTCCAACAAATCGTGGAGTATATTCCTCCCATATAGCTGGTATGGAACAGTATTAATTGCAATGTTTGTCAGTTAATGAAAAACTTGTCTGAAGCACAGGAATAACATGTACAAGTTAACTCTTTCTAATTTTATATATGTAATAGCTATAGCACAAATAGCAATGTATATGAAAATACTCATGTTCTTGTTATAGAGCAATCTCTCTGCAAAAGAGAAGAAAATAATTTCTCCTGTGCTGTTGTAATGTTTTCTTTAATCTACATTTTAAATTTAAATTTATTGGAATTAAAATATTGTACCTAAAATTATTGATTTTAGGATCTGAATCTGCTTCTGGATTTTTTTTTTTTTAAATGTTTTCTTACTAATTTTCATCAAAACATCCTGAACTGATCCTCAAGCAATTTCTGATGGCCTTCATTTGCTGAGATGTGACAAGCAAGATGTAAAGTTCACTCACCCTGAGCTATCCATTGTGGTTGTTTTATTACTTTTACTTCTTTTTTTCTCTTAAGAGCTTGTAATGAGTCACATTCATTGTTCTCCATTTGTATTTGTATAAATCGTAATTTTCCTAGTGTAAGTGGTAATGAACTGAAATGTAAACTTTTATCTATCTACTTTGCAGAGGAAATTTGCTGTGGGTAAATGCTTTGTTTATATCAATACCAGCTACCTGCTGGATTTTTATTTGCCAGTAATAACTGGGACAACAGTGTTTCTGGGTTGACAGAGTATAGCTGTCGAATAATCTTTTGGAAGAAGTGATCACATTTCTCAGCCATGGAAAACTATAATATAAGGTCAAGGAGGCTTCAAAAGGTCATGGATGCTTTTTCACCAAGCTACAAAGGAGCTGATAAAGCAGAGTGTTGGTGTAGCAGAAATGCTTCCCAGAGGGAAGTGTTAATCAGACTATCCTTGGCAGGTAGACGGGCAGTGGAGAGAATGCTTGGAGGAGAATGTCTCCTTGGAAAGGTAGCATCATAAAACCTGTTGTTTTTAAAGTTTTCAGTATGAAAGCAACCAGCCTTTTGTAGAAAGTACTTTGAAATATATATATTTTAATAGAGATTTGTAGACAGTTAGATATTTTTATTAAGGAACCATCTAGAATTTAATCTTGTATCTATGCCATAGAATTCTGTTCTTACCATCTGTCAAGCAGTAATAGATTCTGAGCTCTTGTAAGTCATTTTTTGGTTGGAAGAATCTGGATATTTTCTTAGCCGGTCTTACTATATTGATGTTTCCAGTTCTGAAAAGAAGGAATACGAAATACACAGGTAACCCTACTTTTTAGGAATCTCAGCCAGAACACTAGAATCTGGTTCACAGAAAGCAGCAGTACCTCCAAAACTGACATAGGGAGGAAAAGGCAGACAGCAGTTTTTTCATATTTCAAAGGTGACTTTTTAAGTAGCTAAAACTTCATATAGACATGAGTACTATACTGTGTTCTAAAAAACCAAGATTGTGTGACTGAACTTGAAAATCCCACTGGAAGAGAAGATTTGTAGGAAAATGTAGAAAACTATTTGGAAAGCTTAGCATCAGCTCATTAGCATAGCTACAGTGAGAAGAAAACAAGATTATTTCATTTTTCAGTTTTCAAATGCATCTGTATTTTTCAGAAAACCTCATTTATCTGTGGATTAGGCCACCTGCTTTGCAGTTTTGATCCTTCCAGTGATAGACTTACATGTGTTTTCACTTTCAGTTCAAAGTTTGGGTCCTGGATTTCAACACTCTGGATTTTCAGTTATGATTTTTATGCTTTACCATCAACGCTACACTACTTAATTGCATATGAGGGCAGTGATTCAACAAATGCTATTCATCAGGCTGAGCAGGATAGCGCTTACATTCTTTGGATTATATATGTTCCAAGATGTGTTTATACATATATTGTGAGAGATATATATATATATATATATAGATATATATATATATATATATATATATATATATATATCTCACTAGTCTTGTTGTGAAGAAGTAATTAACTTCATCTTGAATGTAATAAATAGAATGCGTTGTCATATAGCAAGTGAAACTCCTGTCCACAACATCAGGCAGGAAAAAATCCTAATAATGATTAGCCTGAAAACGACAGGTAGAGTAATTTAGATATTGTTCCTTCCATCAGATGCCATATGGGAAAGCACTTTAGTTAGCCATACCCTAGCACTTGGAAAGAAAAGTATAACATTTAAATATAGATCCTTTTTCTTTTCCTTCTAGGAAATCCTAGTTAATCCTGCCTACAAACCTTAAGACACAGCTTGTGCCTGGAAGAATTTGCAGTCCTTTTCTGTTGATTCACTGGCAAGATCAAGGCTTAAGAAGACGAAATCTGAGTTCAACCATATAGATAATAGCTTACTAGAAGTAATGTGTGTGCTTATTTTTAGATAATGGAATCTTAGTAAAATATTAATAGCATTATATTAATATAATATTAATTAAAGTTAGCATAATATTGTGTCACACATAAGCACTCCTTAAAATTAAAGGCTTTCATACTATAAGGCCAAGATGCCATTTTGTCTTTACTAATTGCCTTCATTTTTCTTTCACGTTGGCTGCATACGTTACTTTTAGCATTAACTAGTAAAAGTCCGCCCTATGTAACACTGATCTTTGCAAACATCATGCACTGCATACTGCTCATAATAGTAACAGACATTAGCCAAAGGAAAAAAGGAAAATAATCCCACCAAACAATATTTGGCTTAATCCTATTAAACCAGACTTGCTTAAGGGTTATTCCTTACATTCAGAAAGCACACTAGACAAAAGAGCAGGGATGCAGCTTTAGTGAAGGCAGCTCATATGGCCAGAGCAGTGCCCACTGGGTGCCACTGTTGATCCGTGCAGGGTTACACAAACTGCTTTCTTTGGCGGTACAAATGTTTCTCGTCCCATGAACAGCAGGTGCTCTCTTGACTGTTTGAACATCCCCACAGAGAAGAGTGTCTGATTATGGAGAAAGACTATTTCTTTCTCTTTTTTTTTAATCCTTTCTTTGGTGAAAGCTTGCTCTCTTCCCCTTGCTGTTAGTTAACTTCAGCATATACAAGAATGGAAAACTGAGATTGAGTTTAAAACTGGGTTTGAGGTTGCTAGGTGTTTTGTGTAGAGGTTGCGTGGACAATGATCTGCTAAATTTGAAATCCAGTAGAGTGAAAGCTGAAAAAGAAAGATATTATATATATATATAAAATACTCTATGATGACAGTGTTAAGTTTTGTTGTGCTGCAAACACATGCCCCAATTTTACCAGATGCTTTTCTGCTGCTGTTTGGGGTGTGGCATGCAGAAACAGCAGAGGAAACAGAGAAGAATGGAGCTGCCCATGTATGAAATAATATTGAATATGTAAAGTACTGTGTAAAAATGGAAATATATGCTCTACATTTTGCCTGAATTTTTAACAGAATGAGTAATTATTTTATGTTGTTCCCATGTAAGACTGAAAACAAAGGAAAAAGCAGAATGAATAATGTGGTTACTTCAGGAGAAGATGTCAAGTATATTTCCTATTTTGACCTTTCTCAATGACTTTGACATTTTCTCCTTGATCAGACTTCTGGGATATTTTTCTTGTTCAAGTATCATATTTTTCTTCAAGTTGAAGTTTTCTGGTTTTGTCCTCAGGATAACTCAAAATGTTAATGATTTTTATAATCCTGCAAATTGGAAGATTGATTTTTCAGGGTTCTGTTATAGAATTCAAATGTCATAAATTCATAAAAGTACACACAGCAAACAACCGAATATTTAGTGGCATTCACTTTATTTGTTTCCATTTAAAATTCTCACTAAGGCATAACACAGTTGTTTCAAGTGAGCCCAGAATTCGTGGTAAGTAGAAAAAAAGATGCACGTTCAGAAGGTCAATAAACCAATGCTTTAGGTATTCAGCAAATTCACTATCTGGGAAAAATGAAAGAAAATTATATCCTTACCCCTTTTGCACCCAGTCATCTTCTAGCTTGATCAGATCAAAAAGGCACTAAAACCATATGTGAAGAGAAGACTGATAAAATAAAATAAGTGTTAAAAAATGCTGAAGGACATATCTCAGAAATCCGTATACATCAACTCTTTGAACAGGCAATTTATTTATACATGTCCCTTTCCTTTCAGTGCACTAAATGTGCACTAAACTGAACAGCACATTGGAGCTAGTTTATGAACTCTTAGATATTTTTTGCAGCATACTTACGTCTAAGAAGAAATAATAGCACAACTGACACCTTTTCATTTTTAATAGAAGTTTTTTTCTTTTCCCTTTCCTATTCCCCACCTGAATCCTAAGTTTGTACATCATCTTTTGCTTTACATTCTGTGTCATATTTTAAAGACATGGAAGTCTAAACAATACAATTCAAAATATGATTTTAAAAACAAAAGTATTTATTTCTTTTGTTGTCCTTGCACTTTCATTCCTTTCTCTTATTTAATTTTTTGAAGCACGAGAGGATTGGAGAACTGTATAATCTCTACAAATAGTAAACTACCTCCTTAATATGAATAATAATAGGTAGAAATTTACAAGGGAGTATGAGATGTTATCAACATCTCTGACTGCCCATATTATGCATTGTTTTGTTAGCAGTTTTTCAGAGAGTATTCCTACAAAGCAACATACCGACACAAACATCACATTTTCCTTGTGCTTTCACTCTGAGGGTTTGTTATTTTCAGTAATGCTACTTCAAGGAAGGCTGTGGGTAGAATATCTCCATGTGGAATTTCTAAACTATTCCATCATTAGATTTGTTTTCACTGATCATTTTTGTGTCTTTAGCATATTTTGGAAAATGTAAAAGTATTTGTAAAATGTCAAAAAGACCACATGCTTAATTTTATGTATACAGCATCGTTTCCTCTGTTTAGACAAATCAAAATCCACTTTTTTGGAAATGCACTGTTTAATAGCAGGGCCACCAGTAAACAACAGAATAATTTAATGATAAATAATTTTCAAGTAGCATAATTGTGCAGCAGTGTTTCAAAAGAAGACTAATTTACTGGTGAGAGAGTTCAAAGAGGTAAGAATATGTAAAATAAAAAACCCTGAAGCTAAACTGGGATGATATGAATGAATTTTCACCACAATAAAAAGCCTGAAATAACACAGTGATTAGAAAACAATACTAATGAGCTAAAAAATATGAATATGAACAGATAACTTTTACTGAAATGAATGCTGAAACTTTTACTACAAGTTGCCTGTGACTAAGTAGTTTTTTGGGGAAATATTCAAAATAAATATTAAAGCTAGGTAATTTAGTAACTGATGAAACATGAAGAAAACATATTTACGATAATGCCAAGCTCAAAAATAAAGGTCCTCACATCTCAAGGAAAAAGTGATGATTGCTGAGGTAGCTATGATCTAACAGAAGTGTAGTGCTGCTGCTGAAACCTGAAACAATATGAGGTAGATATTTCTGAAGTTACAGATCTCAGAAAAACATATGGTATCACTCTTTTGCTTAATCCTATCTCAGTTTCTAAATTTGTTTTGTTGTTTGGTTTTGGAAAAGAGAGATCAAAGAGAAATGTGAAAGAATATCTGAAGGAGAAGATGCTATACGATGAAGTTCCTTTTTTGGGAATTCCAAGTCCTCTGCCACAACTTTCTTGAAATAACTCAACAGTTCTCATCTTTGGTATGTTTCAGTGTCTCCAGTCAAAAAATTAACAAGGTACTTCAGTGGTAAGGGTAATATACATGCTGGTATGTCTTTTAAGATGAGAAGAAAATATGAAGTAATGGATAATATACAGCCATTAAAATGTAGTTTTATATTGTAGTTATATGTTGTACAATATCAACAAAGCAGTAAATAACATATAAAATGGTTTTCTTGCAGAATATAGTAATTCATAATTTGTACTCAGCTATGCAATATTCTTTGAAGACAAAATGTAGATCTAGCTTGCTTTTTTTGGTGTCAGACTTTATCAGGGAGTGTAGGGGGAATGGTTTTAAATTGGAAGAGAGTAGATTTAGATTAGATATTAGGAAGAAATTCATCATGCTGAGGGTGGTGAAGCACTGGAACAGGTTGCCAGAGCAGTTGTAGATGCCCCCTCCCTGGAAGTGTTCAAGGACAGGCTGGATGGGGTTTTGAACAACTTAACCTAGTGGAAGGGATCCCTGCCCATGGGAAGTTCTTAGGAAATATATTAAACTGTTGATGCTGTTGGCAATATGAAAAAATAATGTTAAAAATTTACCAAAACTGCAAGTAGATTATCCTGCTCAAATATAACTTTTGGTTATTTTCTTTTCAATGCAAAATAAGAAATAATGCTTTCCTACTTGCCTATCAGATCCACCACTGCTGGCATTAGAGGATAAGGTCTAAAATACAGGAAAATATATTAAACAGACCAAAAAAAAAAAAACCAGATAAACTGTCAAATGCTTGAAATTGGTAACTGGAGATATGTTCTATCTGAATACCTACAGATTTTTTCAATGGTGGAAGAAATTAGATTTAAAATGATGCAAGATTTTAGTATTTTTGCACTGCAACTAGATCAATACCAAGGAAGGGGGGAAGGCTTTGAGGTAAGTAAATACCACAGTTTCAGTCTGAGCAGTCCCAGAATCTATCTGTTAATGAAAACTAAGCTCTGTACCTAACCTGATGTGAAAGAGAAGCTTTATAGAATGAAAAAATAACTCACATGGAAACATTCTTTTCTCACTGGTAGTAGAAGAAAATTTATGGTATTTCTGCAAGTTAAAACTGTAATGATTGTCCCATTACTAACTAGGTGAGAAAGTTTTCAATATTCTCTTTCTCTGGGTGGAAAATAAGTTTGATGAAACTCTGGGCTATTCTCTGTGGTTTTGTTATTTATTATGCACAGATATGGATTTTCTGATTGGGAAGAAGAGGTGCACATGGAACAAATTGCTTGACAATTGCAGCACTGCTGCTCTCTTGATATTCTTTTAAAATCCACTCCACGAAAATGTAAACATTCTTCTCTTATCTGCTTTGGTATTAGTAATAAACCACCCCAACAATTTTTCTGCATGTATCTTCTTAAAACATGGTGCTAGTAAGGCAATTGATATATAGCAACTTAAAATTTGTAAGAATTTTTAATTGGCCCTTGTGAGTTACATAATATTACTATTTAACGGTGTTGTAGCCTTAGAATTTTTCAAATTCCACATTTTTTTAAACACAATGAATACATTGCAAATATATTGATCCAA
Organism: Rhynochetos jubatus; assembly: GCA_027574665.1. Taxonomy (NCBI): domain Eukaryota; kingdom Metazoa; phylum Chordata; class Aves; order Eurypygiformes; family Rhynochetidae; genus Rhynochetos; species Rhynochetos jubatus. The sequence continues at coordinate 64,354,953 of CM050651.1, read as the reverse complement.
GTTTATAAATCGAGCTGTTGGTTCAAAACCTACGCCACTAAATTTCCACAGTACAGATAAAGGTGGTTACAGAAGAGCACCCATAGGCCTGCAATGGAAAGCCTCACTGTTTTTTGATTGTTTTGTTGCCTCCAATGATATTAACATCTTTGTTAAAAAATGAGTATTGATATGTCAGGAAAAGTTTAAAAGGTGCTGTGATCCTTGAAGAAGTTTGATGAGCAAAAAGGCAGTTTCTGAAGAGCTCTCTGTCTCATTGAAGCTGAAATAGTTTCTAAACAAGGAAAATGACATGACATCTTGCAGGAGATCCATCCATCCACTTTAGATATATTTGGCTTGTTTTATGAGTTTGGTTGTGTAGTCGGCTGACTGCTGCTTTCTGTTCTGTTGGTATAATGTTTTACCCTTACGGTTTTATTCCTAAATAAATAACGTAAGCAATATTCATTGTTCCATGATGTGACTCTAAGTCAAGATTGCTCTGGTGAAAACCAGTGTATTGCATTTGAGTGCAGGAGATCTGCACAATGTCATTTCAAAATAGGTGTGCTAGGTAGATCTATAAGAGGTAATGCCTGTAAGATATAGGACGGATGGGACGTCAGTCTGGTTATTGTCACAGTTAGAAATTTCAACTGCTCTGTAAATTTACAATTACTCTATAACATTTTCTTCTGTCCAGGAGAAGAATTACATTTTTAATTTGAGTTTCACACTGAAAGGAACATCCAGTCTTCTATAGGATTTCAGTTTATTAGGGAATCAACACTGGAAGTAATTCCAGATTCCCTCTCATTGATGTATAAAGATTTTTCTCTGACTGTAGGCAAAAGGAATGAAGACTAAGTGCACGAGGATTCTTTTAGACAACTGGTGCTGATATTTTCACTTCTTCAAAATCTCCAAATTCATAATTTCCTTCAGTCTAAAGTCTGATTCTACTTTCAAGAAAACTGTCAGAAAACCTTCCCTGAATTTAGGCAGAAACTTTCAAAGTAGCTATTCAGATTACTGTAAAATACCTATTGAACTGAACTGTCCAAAAGTCAACTATTGACACATGGCAGTTCATCTTCCTTTACAAACCCCAGCAAATGCATAAGGTATTGAATTACCTCAACCTGAAATTAGTTTAACTGGGGAAATAAAAATGAACCACTTATTTCCTGAATTTGGAAACATGACAGTGCTCTCACCTTAGAAAATGTCTCTCAGTCACTACTCAGTAGTAATTACCAGGGAATTCTGCATTTAATGTGGGAACACCTTATTTTACCCATAACTCATTTACTCGTATGTAGTAACCAGGCCAAGACATTTTCCTTTTGAGCTATATTGACAATGCTTAGATATGCTTCTGTCAGATAAGTATTTATAATTGAATCACGGTGACCTTATTTCACTTTTCCTCCTGGGACTAAACTCACCATTTTTGTGAAATCTAAGTGCCCCATTCTCCCAAGGGCTTCTCTTCAGCCTATCAGCCTAAACTGAGAGCCCACACGCCTTTGCTCTGTCTGCAGTCTATTAACTTCAGTTAAAGCAGTGTTAGGCCAATGCTTAGTGGTTTTGAAAATCCCTTTTGAAGGGAATTTCTTTCCACCTGATCGATCCAGCTTTATGACAAAGAGCCAGCTTCAAACGCTGTACTTAGCCCTCTTCAGCTGTACACGTGACCATTGAAACAATGAGAAGCATGACACATGATTATACTTTGATGCAGAGAAAACGTTTGACTCCATCAAATGGTCCTGCATTTTTTTTCCTGTTTTAAAAGGTTCTGTTTTGAACCAAATGAGATTAAATGGATAAAGCTCTTGTATATTTGAAAGCATAGTTTAGATCAGCTATGCTTTTTCTAATAAAACCAGTTACCTTACTTTGCTTCACATGCTATAGAATTTCTTTTTGAGTATCTGTCAGAACAAAAGATTCAAAGGGCTTCAGTTTGCTGATACTGCCAACTATACTTTTCTACAAACTGATAATCCACTCAGTTGCTACCCCAGCAAACTCTGACCTTTCACAAATGCACCTAATTCATCGGTAGAATGGTTTGTTAACTGATGCAACACGCAAAACCCACATACTACCTGCTTTCCTCTTAAATGAAACAGATTTTGTAGGTAGGATATATCAATAGTAATATTGTCGATAGGTAGCTATGCTGCCTGAGGTTTCTTTGAAAAAACTGTGTCATTAGAGAGCACATTCTGCCACTATCACTTCTTGTAAAGCTCCTCTTAAGTCTTTGTTTACCTAAAACCAGAGGGTACGGTGAATGGGCAGAGAGGCGAATTTTGTCTGATGTGGAGGGAGTGGTACAGAATGTGGAGGATGAAAAGAAGTGACGAACATGAGGAGAAAAGGGAAAACACAGAAAGATCAACCAAAAGAAAAAGCAAGCATAAAGAATTATGCTACCTGAGTATCACTGTCCCAGAAGCTTGAAATGAGACAGAAAGAAACAGTTGTTTATGCTAGCAGAGGCCACAGCAGCAATGTGGAAATCTCAAGTGTTCTGGAGGCAAAAAACTTTCAACCATCTGGTGAAATCATGAGGACTGAAATGTCTTTGAGGACTATTGCAAAGTACTTCTTTTTCTTTCCAAATTTGTAGGCAAAATTTTTGGTGACTGCCACTGTAAATTGCTGCTCTAAAACCATAGAATGGCCAGAGGACAGGGTCATTAAACTTGTTCACTGAAAAAAGTTAGATTTTCTGGTGGCTATGTGAGTCATGATTATTTCTTTTTCACAGCATTAATGGTACTTTTTTCTAAAGGAGTTGGCAACAACTTTTGCCATATAAGGATAACACAAAGTTAGAAAAAATAAACTCTTGAAATAAACAATCTTCTCATGAGTTAAAACTGCAATTTATTTAAAATTTAATGAAATGTTTTTTTAATGTATTTGTTGTATTTTGTCACAGCAGCAAGGGTATACATAATTTATATCTTGTTTATAAGCCTAACAAATGTGTTTTCCAGAGATAAGGGGTCTGTTTCTAATACCAGTTATTCTTTGCATAGCAGAACTTTCCTAAAAGGTTTATGAACATTACTTATGATTATTTGTTGACGCTGCTGCTTTTTTTAATTGTAGCCCCTGCCTTGCATGCCAGAAATCCCAATGCTTATTCGTGACCAGCAAAGATCACCTTCCCTTCCGACGGTTCCACAGACCAGCAGGGAATTCAGCATTCGGACATTGGCCTGTAGGTGCACAGCTCCCTTAAATAAGAAACTCTAATAATGCTTAATTACTGTTTACAGATATTTAGGTATCAAAAGCCTGGGCACAAAGTACTTGTCACTGAATTTACCCTGACATTTTTAGCTTTGTATCCCAGTAGTTTGCAATCTAATCTAACTACAAATCTAAAAGCCGAAAGGCTTTTTATCAAATGGATCTATAGGAACTATTTTAGTTAGGTTTTCTATAAGACTTCATTTCTACTTAAGCGTCGCAATAAAGTGCCATATTTTTAGAACAGCAAGAACTGAGAACTGAGCTCTTGAAAATACACATACTAGTGCTTGTTGCACAGATTAAACTGCCTAAATCATGGATGAAACCTTGGTTCCACTGACTTCAGTGGCAAAAATATTCTTGATTTCAGTGAACTCAGGATTTCACTCAGCAGAATGAAAACATTTTTAAAAACTCCGCTTGAAGTTCAGTCTGTGCTTCTTATGGGGAGAAACAAGTTGCTGATTATTATAGTGTTATCCTTTTTTCTTCCGTTCTCTGCTCAGCAGTGAAATAACACTCACTGGTAGCAAAATAGGATTCAGAATTATCACTCAGGGAGATGAATGGAGGACTTGTGTACTTCACTCCTAGATCTACTTTTGTTGCCAACTGAACTGTCAGCTCTCAGAGGCACCACAGCGCTTGTTTCCTTTTGCAGTGTTTTCTTCACCATGATAGATTACTAAGCGTAGATTTTTCTTCCAAATGAGAGCTTATACTGCAGTTACAATCAGACAAGATCTGATTGACCACACTGCTGGGAGCTGAGCTAAACAGAAGTGACCCCAGCTTGCAAGGCGCACTCTTGGTAATCTGCAAAGAGCCAAGTGGCCTTGAGAACAGATAGGAAGTTTTTCTGTGTTCTCTCTCATCTTTCAGGTTTCTGTGTGCAGAGCTGGTGTAGTGGTCTGCCTCCTCATCCCTGATGATTATAAACAAGCCTCTGCATATGGCTCCAGGTGATTTTTCCTTGAACAGAGCTGATGATAACCATTATAACAACTTATGCTTTGTGACTGAGAGAGTGGGGTATGGGATTTGAACCCAGAAGGGGAGAAAAAAGTTTTATTTCCTCTTCTGCACTGAGCTCCTTTGTGAACATGGGCAAATTAGTTCACCTCAATAATTTTCCCAGTGTGTAGAAAAAGAAAAATTCTTCTGTATAAAAAGAATGGCTGGTTCTTAGGTTGCCTCAGGTAGAGCTATGACAGAACATTTTCTGGTTGAAGTACTGAAGTATATAGGAGGAGAGGTGACAGTTCTTGGAAACAGTGGTAACAGAGGAGATGTAGAGGTAGCAGTTCTTGTCCTTGTCACTGGCTCTGAAGATAACCTTGAGAAAGTCACACATTCTCTTTGTGTTCTAGTTTCCAGGAGTATTCCTCTATTAAACAGTGGTGTTCTGAGCACAAATTAATTAACTTTTGTGAGTTACTACATCATCTGCTAAATTGAAAGTAGATTTCTCTATTGTTTACACAAGCAGAGGTACTTCATGGGAGAAACTGGCCTATGAAGTAAGGTGCAGTACAAATGAGAAGCATGACAAGGGTTCTCTTGTCATTGCTCTCTCACAGAGTTGTTCACAATATGCTGAAGTTCCTTCAGAAGTTATATCTGTAAATTAACTGCTCCAGTAAATATAAAGCTATTATCTGGGTGTCGTGGTTTAACTCTGGCTGGCAAAATAGCACAAAGCCGCTCTCACAAATTCCCCTCCCCTCCTCCAGTGAAGGGGAAGAATCAGAGGAAAAAGACAAGGAAGCTCGTAAAATTGAGATAAGAACTATTTACTAATTAAATCTAAATTAATATATACAGATACTACTACTAATAAATAATTAAAATAATATAAAATAAAACATGATACAATATGATGCAATTATGATACAGTTGCTCACCACCCACTGAACAATGCACAACCAGGTGCTGAGAAGTGAGAATCAGAGCTAGTGATTCCGAGAGCCACAGCTCGAGAGCGATCACAGCCCAAGAGCTGCAGCCCGAGGGCCGGAGCCCAAGACCTGTTGCAACAGATTCCAAGCGAATCCTATCAGCGATAACACAACTGGAAAAACTAAATAAACCCACCAACTCCCTCACAAACAAGCCAGCACAGGAGTCAGCAAAGCAGCTAACACAGGAGTCAGGGGGAGTGTTAGCAAGTGCCAGGAAGTAAATGAGCAAGAGAGTAAGGGAGAGAGTAATGGCTCCCAGACCCCCTCCTCGCCCATGCCCCCAGCGTTACGTACTGTGGAATGAAATACTCCATTGGTCAGTTTGGGTCAGCTGTCTGAACTGTGTGTCCCCTACACTGCCTGTAGCGAGACAGCGAGAGCTGGGAATGCAGCTGCAGGGTCAGAAGAGGAGAAAGACCTTGAATCTGGTGCAGGCATTGCCCAGCACCAACTAAGACCTTATCAGAACTTCTCTCAGCATCCAGGAACAAAGCCTCATAGCAGCCACTGTAAAGAGAGTTAACTCTTTCCTGACCAAACCCAGAACACTGGGATAGAAGAACATGTATAGAAGCCATTTGAGAAATTGGGATTTGTTTTTAAAATAGTCATGATTTACATAATTTATTTATATAAGAAATCTGCAGCTATTTAGATATTTTAAAAAATGTAATGGAAAATAAAAACATATTTCCAATGCAAAACAAATGATCAGCAGAACAAGAAGTAATGAAAATTTAAGGAAAGAGTGGAAATGTGTAAGTAATGAATCTCAAGGATTAGCTAATTGAGCTAATATTTACATGATGTAATTATATTTTTGGGCCAGTTATCAACATTTGTGGTGTGTTAGTTGTTTCTTTTAAGGGAAATAACTCATGATGTAAACCTGTACCTATACAACAAAAGCATACACATTCGTGATGTTCTGTACACAGCAGGAATCAAACAAGAGCAGAAATGTTTGTGTTTAGGTCAAGTGTTTTTCATCTAGTCAGGCACTGTTTCACAAGCCTGATTTGTCTGTCTCTGCCATCCACTTGTTAGTGATGAATGTCAGATTCTTCCTGTTTCTGCTGTTCTTCACTTTCTCACTATTGTAAAATTGAAATCCAGTTATTTACTCACTTAGGGTCTTGTTACTAATATTTAACTATTAAGGTGTTATTAGAGTGCAAGAAAACACATCAGCCAAGTTTCCATATGATCTAGGCTTGTTGTCCCCACACTGGCCTGCTAGTGCATGCTAGAGTATGAAGAGCATGTGAAAGGATCCGGATCTCATGAGCTGTTTCTCATATGTACTGCTTGTAGGTTGCTCCAGTAAAAAACACAGTAGTTTTTACCTACGTAAAGGCTGCCTCCAGGTCAGGGGGTGGATGAGATACTGGCACATGTATTTGTTTAATGCATTCAGGCTCCATGAGCCAGGGATCCTGCTCCACCATGGTCCAGAGCATGGGTGACACCCACATCCTACTGTATGGTGATACATTAACAGTGTTTATGATGGGTGAATTTGGACTTGAGAACAGACCTGGACAGCTGTTTAAATGGACGTTTAGACTAGCCTTGTCCTGTCACAAATCCTGTTGCTTGCACGCTAGTGCTGCAGCAAAACTATTGTGTGTGTGCAGGAAGGCTGTTTGTCAGCAGAAGAGGACTTGTGCCAGGTTACCTTGTTCTCTGTGAGCTGGTCAGAGCTGTGCTGCATGCGGGCCCTCCCCCCTCCTTGTCCAGGCAGCTCTGGTGACACTGTGTGGGGCCGAGGCCATAGGTAATGCAGCAGGGCTGTGTGCATGGTGCTGGCTGTCTCCAGGTCAGCACTGGCTCACCCCTGGCATTTCGCATTTTTTCAGTTAGCAGTGCAAGAAGGAGCATTTAACCACTCCTTTCTTTAACCAAGGAGGACCATCATGTTCAAAAGCTTCTGTAAATACCATAACAACCCAGAACAGAAATACTTCAAAGCTGCAATATTGCAATATAAAAATATTATTTATCCATTTATTTTCCCTGAAGGTTTATGTGAAAAAGTTGTGTGGCTGCAGCCGTTTCTGAAATGACTCTTGATTTAGTAAATTACTGATGTTTGGCTGATGGGGGTTTAAAAAACAATGGAGGATTTTAGATATTCTGTTAATTTTTTCTTAGTATTACCGTCACCAACATAAATCCTCTGTTAAGACTGCCTCTGCTTTCCCCTGGCTGCAGAAGGTTGCTTAGCAACATCCTTGGTTTAGTCATGTGACAAAAGTACTAGGATGCCAAGAAAAGTTCACATTAAAATTATTAAAAAAAATTAAAAATCTATACTTTTCACTTCCAAAGTGCACTTTTCAAAATGTCTGACTTGGTATAAAGAAAACTATATTTGAATAACCTGAAAATTTGTTTTTACTTTGCTCAGATACTTCTGGTTTAAACATTCACTGAACCCCAAATTCCAAGCACTTAGTGTTGAATTTTTTACAGATAAATCCACTCCAGACTTCCAGTGTTCAGAAAAACATTTCACTGGTTGCACTACAGTGCAATCCCCCTTGATAACAGGGCAAAATTGCATGTCTCTGCAAAGAGAATTAATGGCATTATGACATTTACTGAACACATAAAGTACTTAAACACATCAGAAAATATGTGACTGTGTAAAGGACTTCAATTCTTAAATGTCAAACCGTCTTTGAAGCAGAAAGATTTTCGAAAGCCTCTTTGGATTCCTAATATAAAACTTAGTACAATGACTATCTATTTTTTTTTTAACCCTTTTTTTTCCTTCAGAGTTGGTGCAGACTCCATGAGAAATTTTGAGCCAGGTTATTACCAGTCAGATATAATCCCACAGAATTTCAGCCAGCAAGGGTATAATAAGGTAAGGTTTGGTTTTCTAAGCTCACATCACATGAAGGATTCTTGATGCTTTTTTTCTTTTCATTATGTTAAATATTTCACCTTTTTTTTTCAAAGAAAGTTCAATTTACATGTTTATGAAGAACTTGATTGAAAACTCTCATGTTAGTATAGATAGTGATGTTTTAGTGTAGCTAGAGACAGAGAAAGGAAAACATGTTAACATGAAAGGTCTGACTCAAGTTTCCCTGCTGAAAAACCTAAATGCTAATGGAGATTTTAAACAAGAGGATGATATTTACATTTCAAGTGGTTAAAACATGTAGTTTCAAAATCAGATTCATATTAAAGAATTAAAGATCTATTGGTTTTCTTTTTGTACTATATTTTGGCCACATACAGCCACATTGTGACTTCTTTCTGGTTTGGGGAAAATTCCTTCCCCATTTAGAGATATAAACAAAATAAAAAAGCCTCCAATGGACATGCTAGTTTGCTATTACAGCTATATGAACTTTTTTAATGGAAAACATGTTGCTAGGCTGGTGCATCCATTACCTTGTACAATTTCATTGTTAATTTAGAGATGTTATCTTACTCGATTCCGTTTCCTAACCCCACGCGCTGAGCTATACATCAGTTCTTCTGGCTTGTGCTGATACCTGTTCTGCAGACTGCAATCATTGCCATGCTCTGCCTCATGGGAATATTTTTCCTTTCCTTTCCTTACCTTTGTTACTCTCAGTTAGCCAGTTCCCTTTGTCCTTGATTCTGCCACCTCTCTTTTGGAACAAGAATATATTTTCCTGTCTGGTGAAAGGGTGTGAATTTCTGTCCTAACCAATGCCTGGCACCTGCCTGCTGAGCCTGTTCTGAATTTCCAGGTAGATGTATTCCAGGTATTTGCCAGATACATATTATCTGTTATTAAATGGCATATTACAGCATCACAATTTTCCCCTTGCATATATCTGCAAATGTACTTTGTTCTTTTAAAAATTTTGACATCTAAAGCTCCTTTTGCAAAATTCTCATCTCTGAAATCTGTGAGAAGTAACTGATAAACAGGAAGTTCAAGTGAAAGCCGACAACCAGGTTTTATAAACGTATGCATTTATTTGTTATTTGAGGCAAAGAGGACTGCAAGGCAAGAATAGTCCAGAAACTTTATGAGGTACTGTTTTCTTTTTGCTTTTCACGGTTGAGAACAACAGTCCACTTTGTTCAAGATAATTGACAGAAAAAAGTACAGTAGAAAGACCCCTCTGAGTTGCTCTGCAGGATCAAATATGATGATAACTAAAGATAGGAAATCCCCTGACTTCTCATTTCTTTCTCATACTTTAAAAAGCAAGGTATGGCATGGATAGTAAGATGATTATCTGTGATTTAAGAACACTAAGGAAAACACATATTTCTTATAAGCTTTATGCCACCTGAGATTCAACAAATATATTTTGGTTAGTTAGCATAATATTGATGAGTGGAGTAAGAACGGCATAAGACTATTAATTTGCAAATGGGTGAATTTTAGTAATCTGCAGAACATGCAAAGCTTTTATCAAGACTGCCTAAAACTATAATGTAAATGGCTACCTGTAGGTTCACCTTTATCCTTGACATAAACATTCAGGAGAACGGAATGACTGTTTAACAGGGCAGTACTTATTTGTTGTCTCACAATCCAGTGAAGATGTACTTGTGAGGAAATTACATGAGAGCAGACCCAGCTTTTCAATTTATGAAGTTAAAGAAAGCTTTGTCAGAACACTGTGGAATTTCATAACACTTCATTGAATATATGGGAAGGGGCTGGAGGGGAGGAAGAGCACATACATCACTGACATACTTCATCACTTCGCATACAGATATCACATTCAATTAAGTATAGAGCTCTCTGTGAACAAACTTGACATGTACATCTAGAAATGTCAACAACCCCCCAAAATCAATACTCAAGTTATCATGGACTGACAGGTTGCCAGCTGTCAGTGAGTGAGTGTCCCCTGATTTTACCTATTCTTGCTTTGGAACAGTGCAAAGTCCTTGTAGCATGAACAAACAAACTTAATTAACTAAGGGATATGGCTGAGTACAAACCAAGAGTCAACAATGCATACAGCATTAAAAAAACCTCTGGTTAATGAAATTCAGATCATCAAGAAGCTAAAATACAATGTTGTTAAGGGATCTGAAAATAGAAATTCTTAATACCGTAGGGAGCTAAAGTTGCATTTTTATATAATTTATCCAGATGAATACAACTTTCCATATAGAATTAAATCACTATAGGGAAGAGTTTACTAGTGCTGCCATGTTATTACCATTTTTCTTTTTCTGATACATAAGAACATAAAAGCGCTATAACCATAGCAGAAAAGAACAATGGGGTAGCTAGTTTGAAAATTGCAACTTTGACAATGGACAATATTATATGAATGAGATGAAAGTTAAACAGGCTACCTCTGAAACACTGCTTTTTGCAAGTGTAGCTCAGTAGGTGTACAGTATATCTACAAAAGGAGAAGAAACTATAACTTATCATTTATAATGTTAATTCTGCTGCTGCTTTAGAATCTTTCAGGACATGACAGCTTATGCTCAGGACTCTTCACACTATGTGAGTAGTCTAATGGAAGCATGTAAAGCGTGGTTTTGTTTATGCTGACCAGAATAAACTGGCCTCTAAAAACTGAATAATTTTTTTGTGAAGATAAACTCCAGAATGAGTACATTCTGATGAATCCTTATTTTGGCAACTTGCTCCTACTTCAAAATACACATCAGTAATAGCAATTATTTTGATTTGGCAAGTCTGAAAATGCAACATTGGGTATTTCTGCTGTCATGCGACTGACCCATTTAACAGAAGCTTTGTTATTTAAATACAATTTCAACATGTTCATGGGAGATGAACAAAAGACCACAAAAGCATCCTTATGTAGTAGCACAAAAAGGTCTGATATGTGTTATTTATTATTTTTACACCATTGGCTCAGCTGTCTTCATTCCTTCCCATCAGATTTTTATACACATTAATAAGATCCCCCTGAGCCTTCCTTTCTCCAGCCTGAACAGTCCCAACTCTCTCAGCATTTCTTCACAGGAGAGATGCTCCAGTCCTGTAACCACCCTAGTGGTTCTTTGTTGGGATCTCTCCAGTATGTCCATGTCTCTTTTATACTGGGGAGCCCAGAACTGAATAGAGCACTCCAGGTGTGTCCTTACCAGTGCTGAGCAGAGGGGAAGGATCACCCCCTTCGACTTGCTGGCAATGCTCTGCCTAATGCAGCCCAGGGGTCATTTGGCCTGCTTTACTGAGAGGGCACACTGTTAGTTCATGGCCAGTATGTTGTCCACCGGGATCACCAGATCCTTCTCAGCAAAACTGCTTTCCAGAAGGTTGGCAGTTAGAAACCAGTATGTACTGATCTTTCTTCACCACTTGAGGTAGGGAAGGAACTTGAGGTACGGAAAGAGTCCAGGGTGAGGTTGCACCTAGGAAGGAAGGGAAGAAAGGTGATGGTTTGATTTTTATTTATTTATTTATTTATTTTTAATACTGGTGTTTCTAAATGCTCTTCAGAAAGAGGCTTTTAAAACTGAAATGGAATTTAGAAAATTGGTTTAATTTTTGCCTAAAGGTTTTCCAGGAAGCTAAGTTAGGAATATTTCTGGTATTTTACATCCAAACTTAATTTTGTCCTAATGTACTTTGTGGAGAAAGATAAGACTTTAGAAAACTGATAGTGTTTCAGGAGAGACGACTTTGAGAGTAAACTAATGTCTCCATGACAGTGATTCTATCTATTGAATAAGTGAAAGAGGAATCCTTCAAATTATTTTCACAATCTTCTGCGAATAATATACTACTTAAACATCTAAACGTTACAGACCTCACCCGTATGTTCTATACATGAAGTAAATGTGATGTCAGGTTCAAGGGTGATTGGGCTGTGTCCAGCCATCTAGACAGAATTTTGGACCGAGAAAGAAAGGTAATATTCCGAGATAATAATTGGTTACTGATCAGGCATCCACTTTAAACCCATTAGAAAAAACTAGTGGGTGTACAGAAGTGCAAAGTACACAGGAGCAAAAAGGCAAAACAAAATGATCGTTTCTTGATATACTGGCATTTGTCTATCAAGAACTATTTCAAATACTGTTTTTCAATAATATGGCAAGTAGAATAATTTCTTATTTTATTTTTTATTTTAGTCATTGTAATTTCCTGTAACTGTTTGCCATAAAATGGCTAATCCTTCTTTTTCACCTTTCTTCATGTACTAGGTAGAATTTTGCTGTTGCTATACTGATGAAATGAGACTACAGCTTCTTTCATTAATTCATCACATAGCCTTTGTTGTTTACATGGACTCATGATGGAGATCCAAATGTCTAAACGTATATACAAGATGATATATAGAAAATACCTGTATTCATGTTCTAATGCAAATTTTAATGAGAAAATAGCACAAAGTAACATCTGCTTTTCATAAGTATTAATCCACCCTTTAATAAAATGTCATTTGCTACATTTGTCACCTACAGAGGAATAAAACCTATATTTGATTGTCTCCAGGAAAATCTTTAAAAGAAAATATTTTTCTTCTACTGTTCTAGGATCATGCCAGTTTAGCATCCAAAAGGAATTTTATGGTCTGAAAAGATGCAAACGTATTTACTAGAAAGACTTCAAGAAAACAAATTTGCGAACATTTTGTACTCACTTAAGCTTAGAAGGAACAAAATGTACTCTAACAAATAAAGCTTTGAAAATGTTCACTGAATATAGTTCCTTTAAATTTTCAATAAGGCTGCTGCTCTAATATAATATCCAAACAAATAGAAGAAGTCAGATTCACTGAGTGCTGTTTTAAATTGAGAGAAAAGGGAGGGACATTTTTTTCTTACTATGAAGTTAAAAACAGGTACACAAAATAACTTTTCAAGGTCAAACAGCAAATGAATTGCAGAACTGGGCACGGAGACCAGATTTCCTGCTATGCAGTCTTGTATATCATCTAATAAATCACAGTAAACCTTTTCCCAACGCTGAGCTCATTAGTTTGGAATTATTAGTGCTGTGCCTTTTACTAATAAAATCTACTTCACTTTTGGGTCAAGATGTGAAGGGTAATATTATGATGGAAGTTTGTTTCAGACCACTTGATCAGGATGAAAAATCAGATGAACTTAGAAGTCTCTTACAGGAGGGCTGTAGAAGTGTCTTACAGTGGTACTGTGCTCTCCCTGGTGTCTTCTGGAAGGGCAATACAGCAAAATGTAAGGAACCTGGAAGATTTTTGGAGGATGTCAGGGATAGCTTCTCGACATGGGTACTGAATAGGCTAAGAGGTGATGCACAGATCATAGAATAGAATCATAGAGTGGTTTTGGTTGGAAGGGACTTTAAATCTCATCCAGTTCCAACCCCTCTGCCATCAGCAGGGACACTTTTCACTGGTGTCCTAGTGAACAGATGGATAGCAGATGGATCTGCTGTTCACAGACAGGGAAGAACTGATCAGGCATAGAATAAATGATAGTAGCATTGGTTACCGTGACTGTGAAATAGTGGAGTTAAAGATCTTGAGGGAAATAAAGAAAACAAGCAGAAGAGGACTGACCCTGAAATTTAGGAGAGTGACTTTCAGATTACTCTTGGAACTTCTCTTCCTCTTTGTCCTCCTATGGTGGGTTGATCCTGGCTGGAGACCAGGTGCCCACAATGCTGCTCTATCACTTCCCTCCTCAGCTGGGCAGGGGAGAGAAAATATAATTAAAAGCTCATGTGTTAAGGGCAGGGATAGATTATTTACCAGTTACCATCATAGGCAAAACAGACTCAACTTGGGGAAATTAGTTTAGTTTGTTATAAATCAAATCAGAGTAGGAAAATGAGAAATAAGACCAAATCCTAAAAATACCTTCCCCCCACCCTTCCCTTCTTCCCAGGCTCAACTTTACTCTCAATTTTTCTACCTCTTCACCCTGAGTGCCTCAGGGGGACAGGGAATAGGGGTTGCGCTCAGTTCATCACACATTTCTGCTGCTCCTTTCTCCTCAGAGGGAGGACTACTCACACTCTTCCCCTGTTCCTGCATAGGGTTCCTCCATGAACTTCTCTAACATGAGTCCTTCCCTCAGGCTGCAGCTCTTCACAAACAGCTCCAGAGTGGGTCCTTTTCATGGGATCACAAGTCCTGCCAGAAAACCTGCTGCAGCGTGGACTCCTCTCTCCATGGGTCCACAGGTCCTGCCAGGACTCTGCTCTAGTGTGGGCTTCCCATGGGTTCACAGCCTCCTTTGAGCTTCCACCTGCTCTGGTGTGGGGTCCTCCTGGGGCTGCAGGTGGGTCTTTACTCCACGGTGGACCTCCATGGCTGCAGGGACACAGCTGGCCTCACCATGGGCTGCTAAGGAATCTCTGCTCTGGCACCTGGAACACCTCCTCCCCCTCCTTCTCCACTGACCTGGGAGTCTGCAGGGTTGTTTCTTTCACATATTCTCCCTCCTGACTGAAGGTGTGCAGATTTCTTTTCTCACTTCTTAAATATGCTATCATGAAGGCACTACCACCCTTGCTGATGGGCTTGGCCTTGGCTAGTGTCAGGTCCATCTTGGAGCTGTCTGGCATTGGATTTGTCAGACATAGTGAGAAGCTTCTAGCAGCTTCTCACAGAAACCACTTCTGTAGCGCTGCCACTACCAAAAGCTTGCCATGCAAACCCAATACACTCCCTTTCCCTAGAACTGGCTCCACACCATGGGAGAAGGTGGTTGGAATTACATTACTAGCAAAACAGTGAATATGAGGCTATGTAGGATCCTTTCCAGATTTTTTTTCCACACCTGCTTCCTCTGATACTGTGCTTAGCTTAATCTCAATTATTGGGTTCGTCTGATGAAAAGTAGATTGTCTGTATTTGGTTTTGGTTTTGAGATTCTCTTTACACTGGAGACACTCTAACACACAATTCATTTGATTAGTACAGGCCAGATACTTTATGCCTTAAATGTGCCTGTTCTCTTAACTGACTATAGGAAGGCAAATACAGTAGGCTTAGAACACAGCTATCTAGTATAGATGAGATAAATCCCATCATTGTAACATAAAATTAAGCTGGTCTTGGGAAAATTTTTTTAAAGTCTCTGAATGGTACTGTTTTTACACTGAAAGATTAGATCTTCAAACATTCTTAAAATAAATACTGTAACTTTGTTGATTATAGGAAGCCAAACTCTCAGCACCTCCTGATTCTGCCCCTTTGTAGCACTGCATATTGTGTCTAGTATTTCTTTGCTGCAATCCCACCTCAGTCATGCTTTGTAAGGATGATGTTCCTTCTCATAGCAAAGCATCCTTGTAGGAAATGTATCATTTCCTACGATACAGATGGAAGAAAGCAGTGAGCTAGGAAAATAATATGAACCCTATTGTGGGGTAAGGGAGAGTTAACAAACCCAAATTAGTTTTGCCTAAACCCAAAAGTAGAAGCAAATAGAATCATACATACATCAGATGTGTCTTGTATTGTGCTCTGCCTCCATTTATAGCTTGCAGAAGAAAGCTACAGGCTGTTGAGGGGAACCGCATAAAACTCATGTGGTATGTGTTATCATTGTTTAACTTTTTAAAAATGACACCTTCTTTTAGACTGAAAATACTTGTGTGAAGGCAAAACAACCTTTTTCTTCCATGTAGACCCACATGAAGACTTGCATATCAAAGACAAGAATGGCTTTTTTCTATCCTATTGTTGCCAATTTGCATAACAGCGGTGATTGTATGAAGTCTGGACACACACACACACAAAATCCATTCATTAACATTCAGAATACACCTGCACGATGCTTGAGTTAATTTTTTTTTTTTTTTCTAATGCTGCACCTGCACATATACTACTTTCTTTTTCACCAGTGGCTTTTTGGCATAATAGCAAAGCAATGGAAATATTACCTTTGTCACAGAAAACAAGCGGACATTGTATTTTGTCAAAGCCAGAAAATACAGGTCCTGTGGTAGGAGACAAGTGGAAAAAAAAAAAAAGTACAACATGATGAAACAGTAGGTTCCACCTCATTGGGAGTCTCTGTGTTATGTGCTTGAAAAGCTTTAGGAATACTAAAAAATAAACATAACCATGTTTGGGAAACTCAGAATAGGAACAGCTGATGTCCTTATCACCTCTCATTTAAATCCTCAGAGGCAGTACTGTTTAGCTCCTTACCAATAATTTGTTTATTTCCAGGCATTATTATATTTGTCTTCCACCCACTCCCCACGCCCCACCCCCCCAAAAATGTAAATGTTTGCAAAGAAATATCACTGATGGATGGTGAATGGGTCCCACAGCAATGAGTTTTCAGTTCTTGCTCTTTCATCAGGTTTCGTTTTACTAGAGAAGCCTAAATTCATCTTCCTGCTGTGAACAAATTATTCTACTCATATTACTTGAATTTTGGCAGTGATCTTATGAAACAGGAGACTGAGGTTAAATGCAGAAATGATGCAAGAGGCTCTTAGGCTCTCTTTAATGTTCTGGCTTAAAAGCAGTAACCTCTTGCATCCTTTGCCAGTTCCTAAGCATGGAAGTTAGAACAAATAGCACTCCCTTGAATTTGAGTTCAGTTTCTGCAAATGTCTCATTTACATGCAGATTTAGCCATGAGGGTTACTGCAACATTTGCTGTATTTTGCACCTCTTCTGAACTGTGACTTCACCATTTAAATTGGATGCCAAAAAATGTCTTCCTTAAGCTAAATGAAAGCAGTAACTTCACTAAGAAGTAAGAGAATGTAGTGGTATATAAGTGAAAGAGACAGGATGTAAGATCATGTTACTGTAAAAATCCAGAAAGTAGTTGATGCGCTTGAGTCATATCTGGTAATAAACTATGCGTAGGCTGCACAAAAATTAATAGAACGTGAGTAATATATATAGAAGTGAGTGATATGTGTATGGGAGAAAAGTTTAAAGGGAGTCTGACTCATGTGAAGGCAATCAAAAAATCCTTCATGACGGCAGTACTAAAGGTGCACGATCATATAGTTTATTTAATGCAACATTAAATTAAAACCCCAGCTAGAGAAGGATGTGGCAGTTCTAATGCATTAAGCAAATTGGGTTTTTTCCCCAAGACATAACAAAGTGAGGATCTACTTCAGTCACAAACTTCATTTACATTAGGTTTACTGGTCTGGGACAGTAACTTGACAAATCCGAGGACAGCAAGTGATCAAGATGCTCAGCTATGTGCAAGGCTGAATGTTTACATTTGACAGCTAAGTGCATTTTCCAGTTGCAGACATCTCCAGTATCTGCCAAGGAAGAAAGCCACAGGCATGGTGCCCGCAGGTGCTGGTGTTGCAGTTCTAGCAGTAGATTGCAGCGAGTGAGGGTGTCTTTATTACATAGTGCTGGTCCTGGCTTAGTGGTGTAACCTCGCTAGTGAAAGCAGTTCCAGAGTGAGGATTTCACTTCATAATCACATGAAATTATGTGATCTAACAGGGCTTTTTTGAGACTTGAGGAATCTATGACTAATACTAATGGCTATTCCAGCTCCATTGTAGGCTATTAGGTAGGAGCTAGTGTTCCTGTTATTGGTCAAAGCAACATGAGAAAGACTGCTTACCTGGGACAAAAAGAGTTAATGGATAAAAAAGTTGTTGTGGAGGGGCAGGGTTAGGCTGTTTATGTCCGCTGTGAATATTCAAGATGAAGTAGGGGTTCACCAGGTTGAAAGAATTTTAATTGTAAACTGACAAGTTTTATCTGTTTCACAGATAGAAAAAGAAAGTGTGACATTAGCAGGTTTTGCTTTCTTCTGGTTTTCTTATAGAATTTGCTGGCTTTCTTATAGGAAATACATATCCTTAAAATTATTTTCTTTCCAAGCAATTTGTATTGTGACCAAAATAAGGTGCTTGTTTTGCATTACATCTTTACAATGAGCTTTTCCTAGCAGTGGTTTTGGGCGTGATTCAGCTTGTACTGGATAGCTGAAGTACTGAGGCCTGAGCAACAGCTCTCCAACCGAAGTTCACTTCTGAGTGAATTCACCTAATCCATGTTATATAAAGTCTCATGGAAAAACTGAAGATTGTAGCAGTTAGCTTGCCTTCTCATAAGAATGGATACATAAAGAACTGAAGAACTGTAGTAGTTAGTATTCCCATCGACTGCGCCCGGGATCCTGACCAGGCCCAGGCCCATCTGATCGAAGTAGATACATGAACCATCAACAAAACAGACATTTCCATGCTCATAGTCATGTAGATTATTTGTTAAACTGTGTAAAAGCAGGATCCTCTCACGGTGAAGATGGAGCCTCACCTACAAGTGGATGCACTGCACAGGACTTCCCAATTACTGGGGCGATTCTCTGATCCTTCACTGTGATGGGGTTCCCCAGCTGATGCACGGTTCTGGATGATGGTGAAGTATTAGGGCAATTGGTGATGCGTCTTTCTTAACCACTATCGCTAACTCTATGTAGTAATGATTAGCAGCATTACCTTGCTTATTCCCACTGCTGCTTTAAACTAAAATAAGCTTATTTCTTTTTAACTTGGTGTCTGTGCCCTTTTGTTGACCCCCCCTCAATTGGCAAAACAATAGCAACTATAAACAGGTGCCTAATGAGCTAGGCTAGAAGGCTTCTGTGTGTATATGGAGGGCTGATCTTACAAGACTGTTTCTAACGTGAAAGCAGTCAAAGATATCCTGCCTGTAGCAAGGTCATGCAATGGCATTGAATTTTTTATCTATGATAAGGGAAGACATTTATTGAGCATTAGAACAAGTGGATGAAGGGTAGGGGGATCCTTTGACAGACACTTTCAGGCATATTTAGATTTCATGCCTGCAAAGATTTGCAATAGATGGATGATATATCTACAGAGTATCCATACAGAAACTAAATCACTCACAGTCAACAGTGGCCGTGCCCCAGTGTCAAAATATCAGGCAAAAATTCTTGGATCCTTGCATGTATTTTAGGTGTAGAGGTTGTTTAAAACAGTATAGGATGGAAGCTGGGAAAGGAAAAAATCCTTACAAAGAGTGAAGTAAAATAGTGGAAAGAGATGTTTAGGAAATACACGCGTGAGTGAAATGCACAGAAAAGTGGTTAGGAGATGGGCAGTCTCCTTTATGTAATACATTGAAGGAAGGTCAGTGCATTACACATAGGATGGTAATAGGGCATGGTATAACACCAGGAATGAGCTTCCCTTAGGCAGAGTAGAGGCTTGTTCAGCATTGTTTATTTCTAAAATCACTGTTATATTGGATTCATAAAAGTGTACTATGAATATTTCCCTTGCTGTGCAGAGTCTAGTCTTGTGATATCAGCAATCTCTTTGACACTAAAGAAGAATTCTGACAAGTACCCTTTATCTCTACGGGATGCATTAAGAGAATAGATTTGAGGAAAGGGAAGAAGGGATGTCATGACTTTCCTCATGCCTCTCTTGTCATGATCACATTGTAAAGCTGCTGACTATGAGAGTACTAAGGGAACTTTCATTATTACTTTCACCTTCCTAAGGCAGAGTAGGAATTTGTCCACCATTTGTTCACGTTCTGATCTGTCGGCTGTGACATATTAAAGGCACTAATATAAAAATGAAACTGGTGTTGTTGGATCTTTTTACAGTTATATTTTTGGAGTTGTTTGGTTACTGTCTACATCTGAAATAAAGCAGAGGCATTGCTCCTCATTATAACTAGTGATAGTCTGAATTGGACCAGTTTGTATGCTGCAGGGCTACATAGGATATTGAGCGCAGTAAAATACTGCTAAATATGGTCAGGAAAGATATAATAAATAGGTTATGGGTTTTTTGACTTATAAGCTGCAAGTGTGTACACAGGCCTAAATACAGGCAATGAACTCCTAGTAAAGTCGTTTTACACCAACTTCCTATGTAGCCTGTGATATCTCACTGTGTATCTGGATTACCTTTATCTCACTATTTTGAAATTTTCTTAGAAATAAGGAAAGGAAGACAAAAGCAATGTTGGTGGAATAATTGTGACTGGATTTGTAAAGCGGTCTAATTGCAATGATGCTATTTCAGATAAAACCTCAAAAATGAAACACTTTGAGCCTCCTGCAGATTGTGTGAAGAGAGACTTAACTGCCTAAGACTGGGATCAAACCAGACAGTCTCTGTAAAGTAAAAGCAAAAAGCTAAGTAAGTTGTCTAATGGTGACCAATAGAAAATACCGAGAATACAATTGGGTCTGTCTTTTCCAAAGTTCAGACATTTTGTAGGATCAGGATTGACTCCATAGCCTTTACTCACCAAGCAAACAAAAAAAAATTCCAAAACTCAGGCTGAAAAGAATTATTTTGAGTTTATTGCTAATACTTGGCTTACCTGGCCAGAAACAAGACTGGGTTTCTAGAATCTGCTGGTCTATTTCAAAATAAGTCTTTGGGAGTTTGGTGGACTTTATCTTCCAACAAACTGTTCTAGACATTCAGTTACGCATCTTCTCAGTCTCTGCTCTGCCAATGAATTCTGAATTCTTTTATATGCAGTAGAAGGGACTGAGTTTATTTTTTTCTTCCTTTCCAGAAACAGCCTATTGCTTTGTTGCTAAGGCATATAAATGGGGTTTAGGATTTGATCTTCCTTGTGAAAGCAATTGGATTTGGGTCTCCTACAACATACATGATTCTACAAAGCATAGGACTCTGGAAAAAGGGACATAGATCATACTGCCAGGCTGCTTTCAGAGAAAATATCAGTTTCTATCACTTTTTAGGAATTTCTTTTCAAGGTATCCTGAACTGACTGAATAGTATCACCATTAAGAAAGTATTTCAGATTTTCTGTTACTGTTAGCTGGTTTTGGAAGACTCTGATAGGCATAAAATTGCTGGATGTAGCAAATACTATGTATTTGTATAATTAATATAGCTTGACTAATTAACAGTCTTCAGAATATATTACTAAAGCAAAGGGGATCTAAATGTCACACACACTCCATAATAAGAAGAAAGTGATGAAGTGTGTTAGAACAGTCAAGCTGTTTCTTAGACTTACTTCAGGAAATACAAGTTAGATTAAGTTCCTTTTGGTTACGTGGCAGTATTTTGACCATTATTTATCAGACAAAGAAAAGGTTAGGTAATGGGGATGGTACACTATTGATAGAGATTTCAGCAGGGGCCAGGTTTGGTCCTGGTCAGTAAGTCAACTACAGTATTGTATAGGAAAAATGGGGTTATTTTCCGAGGCTAATAGATCTACCTTTTCTGTGTTTTGAATCTTGAAGATCTCTCATTAACTTGAGCTTTAAAAGCCATTCTTTATTCTACGTAACAACTACTAACATTTCACTTATCTGTCATTCTCTGCTAGAAATAATGTGCCACATCTTAAAAAAACCAAAAAAAACCCCCAAAAAACCCCAAAAAACCTGAAACAAAGCAAAAACAACAATAAAGAAACAACAGTGGGGCGGGTCACAAGACGGACAAACAAACCTATCAGAGCAGGTTTTCAACTGGGAGATATTTTCAGTAAGGTATAGATTACTGCAGTTTTCCCATATAAAGCCACTTTAATTTTCTAAATGTTGGTCTTTGTTCTTACACAATACTCTGTAGGGGAGTGGGAATATGTTCTTTTATAATTTTATATCTAGGAAAGTCTGTTTATCTCCAACGTAAGCTTCTAATCACTGCCATACCTTAATTAATCTTTGAATATTTACAATGTTGGCAGGTCCAAGACTGTAATGGATTTACTGTGTAAATATGCTGGCTTCTTCTCAGAAGCCTGTGAATTAAAAAGCAGTAGATCAAATTCCAAACAGGAAGGCAGTAGAGTAATCTGCCATCAAGATTGATTAAAATTGTCATTTAATATCCAAAATGCCTTATTCTATGTTAATATATTCTGAATTCTGAAAAGAATGTGAGTTTTAACTGAACGCAATTGTTTACCTTCAGGTGGACTAAGCTGATCTAGCAAATGGAAATTTGGTGCTGTGTATAGTACGCTTATTAGACTGTAGCAGAAAAAAAAAATGTTAAAATACATTTCATGAGCTAAAAACCACTTAACAATTTTAGAAAATATTAAGAGAACATGCATAAGTTTTTCATCTATTTTGGATCCCATTGTTTAGCCTTTCTTCAAGGAATGTAGTAATTAAAGACCCATATTATTCTGTCTTAAATATATAACAATTAAACCACAAAAACTTAGGGATCTTGAAGGAACTCATCATGGACAATATGACACTATCATTACTAATTAGAGGTCTTTAATATTCCATGTATTGGAATAGCTTCAGCACAGTTAGTAACTGTGTGGTACTAAAAAATGAGAATTTATACTTCCTTGGTATTTTTTCTCTTTTCTACTGCTCACATGACAGTGTTGACATACACTGTCTGAAGCTGAGAAGCAGCTGACTGTTCCAGTAGATGGGCTTTTCCATGATTATCCATTGCAATGGCTATCCTCAAAAGCACTGGTAGCTCCAGTAGGTAGCACCCCTGAATTGATGGTAGGCATTGGTACAGTCCATTGCTGAGGTTGTTCCAACAGTGAAAGAAACCTCTGATGTTTTTGTGAAATATTTTTACTTGTTCTTCAACATTCATACAAGATTTTAAAATTCAAATTACATGCAATTATTGTGTTTAAATGAAAACATAAAATCAGAAGTCTGATACTTCGGACTAATGCTGTGTAAATTAATCTAGATTTGTAGAGATTTTTAGTGGGGAGATTTGGATTAGCTATCAGGAAGAGGTTCTTCACAGAGAGGATGGTGAGGCACTGGAACAGGTTGCCCAGAGAAGCTGTGGGTGCCCCATCCCTGGCTGTCTTCAAGGCCAGGTTGGATGAGGCTTTGAGCAACCTGGTCTAGTGGAGGGTGTCCCTGCCCATGGCAGGGGGGTTGGAACTAGATGGTCTTTAAGGTCCCCTCCAACCCATACCAGTCTATGATTCTATGATTCTTCATCTGTCTTCTACAAGAAAATAATTTTGTCAGTGTCAATGTAGTGCTTTACTTGCTTTGAAAATATAATTCAGACCAACAGTTGCACATGTTACACAAGATAAAACATTGCACAGAGTAGAAACTGACTGGACCTGAGAAATGTTAATCTTTGCTGAGAGGGCAGTTAAATTTCCTTAAAGAATAGGGAACCTTCTCACCCACAAGAAGAGGCTCCCTAAGGTTCTGGTAGAGGTATGAGTTCAAACACTTTAATGAGGTTTGTAGGCCACTACCTATTCAGAGAAGGTTACTTTTTCCTCTGCTTCTTGCTACAAAGGGTTCACATACACAGCCTGATGGATTTGAGGTTATAGATTTTTTTTTATGTTTTCTGAGCAGGATCAAAGTAAAAGTCATCGAAAAATAACCTAACACTTATCTATACACATATAAAATGTTTCAATGATCCTTCAAAGGAAATAAACCCCCAACAAACCTAGCACCTTTTGAAAATACTTTCAAAAGTTTCCTTCCTGGATTCCTATCTTCATTTGCTTTTCCTCTCAAACTCCTTCTCTTTTAATCATGACTGCTTTCTCCATTTGTTTTGTCCTTCAGCCTCAGGTGGCTGGGAAAGTCCTTATAATGCTCTCCATGACAATTTCTTTTTTCTACTAATCCCAGGCTACTTGGCTCATGTAACAATGCTTATCATCATGCATCTCTGTTATTTCAGTTCTTCTTTATTGATTCCAGGATGTTGCTTTCATTATACTCTTTGTGGTATGGCTGTTGAAGAACTAGCCTGTGTCTCCTGTGTGATGCTTATTTTGGCACAGCCCTGCTAAATCTTGACATACACTGGCTCCAGAATCTCTCCATTCAGTGGTAGGTAGGAAGGATGACTGAAGGAAGAACAGTTATTGAATGAGAACAAAAAGCTACTTCTCATTGCCACACAGTCTTGAGAAATTGGCTAAGATATTGATTTACTGGGACGGTAGTAGACTTGGGCAGATCAGAACTATTGGCAGTCTGAAAGAATGACTGTCTGGAACGAGTGATTGGGGACAGAAAGTGGAACGGACAGGATTGTAATACTATAAGGTGAATTTGTTAAAACAGATAATAGTCTCCCTGAGAGGACATCTGTGCCCAGAAAAATAAACACTGGACACAAGGACACTGAAGGACTTCAAAGGAAAAATGGGATTAGATTTATTGTTATTAATTCCACACAGAAGGTGCAATCTCCCCTTAGTTATAAGGAGTTATACGGAAAATAAATTTTTCTGCCTCTTTATGCCTCAGTTCAGCAAAAAACTTGAGCATATCCTTAAGTCCAAAAGAATTCCTGTGGTACTCAATGGGATTTAGATATGTAGTTCAAGTTGAGGATATAGTTTAGTGTTACCAGAATAGGCATGAAGTTGGGTCTCCACAAGTTATTTTCATTTTGGTCCAATGCATTCAAGGCAAATTATTTCTGTTCTTTTTTATGTTCCCAGCTCCATTTTAATATTACTACTTGTTTGTTTTGTTATTTCAGAGCTTCCAACTGTCCCAACCCAGCCAGGACCCTCAACATGAAAGAAAGCCCAAGACAACCCTAACAATTTTCTCAGGGAATGAATTTTCCTGTGAATCTTTTAGGCCTGTGTGTCTGCAGAAGGCAACTTCCCCTTTTTTCTGTATTCTAGTTGGTTCCTCTAAGTGGAGGAACACACACTTGGCAGCTGCTTTATAGACACGTATGATTTTGAATAAGAAAAAGTGTATCTGGCCAAAAGAGACAATAGCATTCTCTCAACAATACGAAATACGTAATACTTTCACCCAATCTAGTAAGAAAACTGCTCCCTCTGGAGACATATGTTGAGTTTGGCCACATCTGGCTATTTGGTTGAGGGAGGTGGTTCTCCCCCTCTACTCAGCCCTTGTGAGACCCCACCTGGAGTACTGCTCTGTCCCCAGCATAACAAGGATATGGACCTGTTGGAGTGAGTCCAGAGGAGGGCCATGAAAATGGTCAGGGGGCTGGAGCACCTCTCCTATGGGGACAGGCTGACAGTTTTACAAGGACATGTAGTGACAGGACAAGGGGTAATGGCTTTAAGCTGAAAGAGAGTAGCTTTAGATTGGATATCAGGAAAAAATTCTTCACGGAGAGGGTGATGAGGGACTGGAACAGGTTTGCCAGGGAAGCTGTGGATGTCCCATCCTTGGCTGTCAAGGCCACATTGGATGAGGCTTTGAGCAGCCTGATCTAGTGGAAGGTGTGCCTTACCATGGCAAGTGGGTTGGAACTAGGTGATATTTAAAGGTCCCTTCCAGCCCAAGCCATTCTGTGATACTATGATCTACAGTTTCAGTTGTGTTGAAAAATCTCATCTGTGTTTTCCTGTGCAGCAGTAATAGTTCTAGATACATTACAAATTAACAGCTCCGTTGTTCTTTCTCTTAAGCTAATAGACCTTTCCTCTTTTTTTTTTTTTTTTTTTCTTCCTTGCTGCATCTAGAATTTTTGTTTATTTGTTTTTCCCTGAACCACTGAATTTGGACCATCTTCTGAATGTTACAGAAATGGCAGTCTTGGCAGGATGTGTTGCACGTATTTAAAAGAAAACATATCCATGATGTTAGCTGATCTGTTTCAGTATCATTATTATGAATTTTGAACTTACACTGTGTCTTAAGCTTGTTAAATGTTGCTGGAAATTGTCCTATAACTAAACATCATCATTAACATGAACAAGACCAAGGGGTCATGTCAATTCCCTCCAATCCTAGGGTCCCATTCTGATATCTTCCAACATTTGTTATTTGAGTTAGAAAGGCTGGATTGCTTCTTCTGTTGAAAGCTAGGGGAGCTAAAGTTGTTTCATATTTGGCAGACTTGCACACTATTCATTCATAAAAAGCTTACATTTTGGTAGGGAAAAATTTTCTCTACAAATAGCAGGAAAAATTGTTGCCTTTTGATGCAAAGGGCGTGTTGGATTTGGGTTTTTTTTAAGTAGTCTTGGTTGTCATTTATTGGGACTCATATATGCTTTAAATAAATCTTACTGTAGTCCACTTCAGCAAATTATTAAATAAATTTCCCCAAGGTAAAATTCTGTTGGGTACAGTGTGTGAAAATTGAAATACTGTTAGTGGTCTTTTATAAATTTGTACATTATTTTAGGTAGATTGTGATCAGGCAAAATGGGCATACTGATTTTCCAGGAAAACTATTAAAATTAACACTTGAATAATACCCATAGAAAATTATTTGAGGTGTTCTTAAGAATTTTATAAACATGTTAATATTGTCTAAAAATAACCTTCTGTAAATATCAATAAATAAATTATAAAAAGACAACGTGTTATAAGGTTTGCATTAGACACTATGTAAGTAACGTGGACGTTCTAATAGCTAAAGACTTCTCCGAATAATAACAGGCTTTATTATGTGTCTCCTAGACCAACATAAAAGGCTTGGTCCTTCATAGGCTCTATTCTTCTATCCATGATACATAAGATCTGCTTCCTGTCACCTACTAGGTCAGATAATGACACAGAATCAGTATCTGAAATTACGTACAAGCCTCACATACACAAAAGTATTACAAGTGTTTGGAGATATAAGGTGATATCCCTCAAAGATTGGCTGTGACTGTGTGTTTCCCAAACACATTTTTTGTTAAAACCCAAAGACAATTTCTAATTTCGCTACAATATTAATTGAAAGGTAAAAAGCAAATCCTGTTACATAGCTACCTAAAAGAAATAGACATATTCGAGATATTTTTTAATCTGTTGTTGTTTTTCTGGGTGAAGTGAAGAATCATCTGCCAGATTTTTCTTAGAAATTGTCAGAAAAACAATTCAGACTGCCATTCTGGCACAACATAAAACCAATATATGTTTCAGAAATAGCAAGAGATGAATTACATACACAGAAGTTAAACCTTGGTTGGCTGGATTATAAATTCTTCCATCTTATCTCAGATGAAGAGCAAATAAATATTAACCAGCAACTAGCAGAGAAAGTATTTCATTTTAGAAGGCCAAGAAATACTTTGAAAACTCAGGCTTTAGCACAACCATTTGGTTGTATCAATGAGACACAATCCCAAATGCATTGCAGTGGCTGTTCATCTTTTAAAACTGCCTTTTGCAGTTTTAAACTTGCAAACAAAGAAGTTGTTGTTAACTAGAATGACCAAGATCAAGGAGCAGTCTCAGAGAGGACACAAGTATTATTGAGTCTGTCTTGGTAAATAGGGAGAGATGTTAAAACTTCCTTTCAGGAAAACATCAGCAGTGAGGCTTTTCAGTAATTTCTGGTAAAAGACAGAAGATGTGGGTTCTGACTTAGTCCTTTGGTGGAAACCAAACAAATTACTTGTGGAGAACAGTAATAAAGGAGTAATAAAGGAAGAACCATTCAAGGACATTATCAGAAGTAGGTTTACCCTAAGATGAACTTGAGAGATCTGAATAGAGTGTAATGAAGATTCAACTTGTAGGTGGTGATGTAGGAACAAACCAATCAATTTTTCTTTAAGGACTTGGCTAAATGACAGAGTTGCTGGAAAATTTTAGCTGACCATAAAGAACAGCTCAACAAACCTTCTTCACAAAATAGAATGACATGATTCATTTACTAAGTCCAGAAAACAAAGAGATATTTAAAAATTAGTGGATACTATATCACAAATCAAATTGAATCTATTGATTATGTTTTTGAGGAGTACTTGGGAAAAAAAGACAGCTGAATATGGATTTACTCTGATGGTCCAAGGGGTATTGGAGGCACGCATTTACAAACATTAGTGACTCTTTAAATATCGACTGTGAATCACTTTGAATTTTCTATTTTTGTAATAACTGCAATGGTTGGGATTTAATTTCTTTTATTAAATTTGCAATACTCTGTACCAAATGTTCATTTGTGGTTTTAGTAGGGACTAACAGATTAATTAAATGCATTTTTTTAACTTGATAGTTGCAGCCTACTTACTGCATTAATTCGAAAACATGATTTCTTCATTGCCTCTTTTTCTGCTATTCCTTTAATCTGAACAATTCTTTTTATAAGACCTTGACCAGAATTATATAAGGGTTGTCACCATGTTTCTTGCCAGGGATAATTTCCTCTTGTGATACTCTACTTTACTGTAGTGACAGCGTTTAGAATAATTAGAGCTGTCTGAAACATACATATTTTTTTAATGGATTCTGCCCCAAACCATCTGCTGTATGTGTACTTTCATCTGCCCCATCCCAGATCCACTTTAAAAATGTCCAGACATAAATTAACTGGAGCTCAATAAGTTGTAATTGAATTTAATGGGCATAGGGTTGCTAAAAGGACGTTGGCTAGGAAATGAAAAGCTACTTAGAGACAACGCAGCCATTAACTCTAACAGTTCATTCAGGAAAACAACGTTCAGCTTCTTGGTGTACATTTTGGGTTATGACTACAATTTCAAATGCTGTATGTTCTACAAATATGCTTTTTATTTTGGTAGAAATGCTACCTGGTCCTGTCATTCAAACATCACTATACTGGAGAGAATAACAGAATAATACCAATGAAATAATTGCGTTATTTGGAATGTTATATTCAGAAATGAAATAATCAAAAAACATTAAAACTAAATGGTGAGTAGAGTCTCATTTATCTGCTTATTTTGTCAACATTGTGTTACTAAAAACTTATATGCCCACCGAATGTTACACGTACCATTTTCAATCAACGGAGAGTAAGGTTAAGACCAAAGATTTTTGTTATGGATAATTTTCAGACCTATGTTATACATGTAAGAAAATGTAAATGTTGATGAACTTTTTCATATTAATTGGCAGTCAGTTAGTGAGATTATCCATAAGACCTAGCAGGCCCCAAATTCTGATTCACACATGCTTATATATATGTGTATTTTCATATTTATTTGTGTACATATATACTCTTTTGGTATCAAGAAACACCATTCATCCAGTGGAATGTATACAAGCATATATAAAAGTTTATATATATAAGATTTATACATATATATAAAACTTTTTAAAAATATATTTTTATATAAGGTTTTCTAGTGAACTTTTACTATAATTACTTTGAAAGAATCTTCTGCTGACAGTCAAGCATCAAAGCTTTGATCCAAAACTGCATCAAAGATAGTTGTGAATGTTGCACCGAACATCCTGAAACTTTTAAGTTCAGCCAAGCATTGACGAAGCACAAAAACAGAAGCCTTGTCACTCAAGATTCCCAATCATATGGAATAAATAAACCTTTAGAGCACTTCTGAAGCTACCAAAAAAGATCCTCCATTCCACAATTATACTTCACTGCAGCAACTTTTTGTTGAATTTCTTCTATACCTAGATAGCAGAAGACTTCATCCTTCTAGAAATAGAAAATGACTGCACTGTCACAGTATATAGCATTCAGGTAAAAATACAAATTAATATTACAAAGAAACAGATTAAAACTAATTCTGTCAGTGGAGTTCCTTCATATTTTACCAAGGTTTCTCTTTTATTTTTTCAACTTAAGTAACTTGTATAGTCTTTTTCAAGTATTTACATATGTACTGTCATATGTGAGAGTAAAATGATCTTTTATTAACCACAATATTTTAAACTCCAAATAATATAATAAAAAATAATATAAACTCCATAATGTAAAATGTAATATAAACTCCATCATATTTGAAAAGTCATGGCAGTCAGGAAAAGTCATCAGTGACTGGAAAAGGAAATATTGCACCCATTTCTAAAAAGGGTAAAAAGAAGGATCCTGGGAACTACCAATGAGTCAGCCTCACCTCATTGCCTGGAGAGATTGAGGTTTGATGGATGGACTACTTGATGAATAAGGAATTGGCTGGATGGCCTCATCCAAAGAGTTGCAGTTATCAGCTCAATGTCCAAGTGGAAACCACTAACGTGTGGTGTCCCTCAGGGGTATTTATAGGGACTGGTAGTGTTCAACATCTTTATTAATGATAAATAATCAGTGAGGTTGAGTGCACCCTCAGCAAGTTTGTGGATGACATCAAGCTGAGTGGTGCGCTCGACACACTGGAGAGAAGGGATGCCATCCAGAGGGACCTTGACAGGCTGGAGAAGTGAACCAGTGTGAACATCATAGAGTTGAACAAGACCAAGTGCAAGGTTTTGCACATGGGTCGGGGCAATCCTCGTATCAATGGATGGACTGAGAGCAGTCCTGCGGAGAAGGTCTTGGGAACATCGGTAGACGAATATTAGGTATGAGCTGTCAATGAGCACTTGCAGCCCAGAAAGTCAATCATATGCTGGTTTGCATAACAAGAAGCACGGTCAGAAGTTTGAAGGAGGTGATTCTGTCCTCTACTCCACTCTCATGAGATCCCACCTGGAGTAATGCAACCAGTTCTGGTGGCTCCCGGTACAATAATGTCATGGACCAGTTAGAGTAGACCCAGAAGAGGGCCACAAAAATGGTCAGCGAGCTGAAACACCTCTCCTGTGAAGAAAGGCTGAGAGAGCTGGGGTTGTTTAGTTTGGAGGAGAGAAGGCTCTGGGGAGACCTTATTGCAGCCTTTCAATATATAAAGGAGGCTTATAGGAAAGAAGAAGCAAGACTTTTTACCAGGGCCTGTAGTGATAGGACAAGAAGTAAATGTTTTAAACTAAATGATGGCAGGTGAAATCTGGACATAAAGAAGAAACTTATTATAATGAGGGTGGTGAGACACTAGAACAGGTTGCCCAAAGAAGTTGTGGATGCCATGTTCCTGGAAGTTGTCAAGGTCATGGTGGACAGAGCTTTGAGCAACCTGATCTAGTGAACAATATCTCTGCCCATTGCAGGGGGCATTGTACTAGATGACTTTAAAAGTCCCTTCCAACCCAAATTATTCTATGATTCTAATATGTTGTTTGGATCTGTGCAAACATTCCAATTGCAAACATTTACATCATTTTAGGAGTGGGGATAATTTCCACATACACCAATTAGTGAGGCAGGGCTCAGTATCTGTCCATTGTTTCTAAAGGGCTAGTATTCTTCAATTTACAGTGAACACATTTTCAGAAGATGGCAACTCATTCCTCATCAGAGCTCTTACCTGGTGTTATAATGTCAAATATGCATCAGAGTTACTCTCTTCTCCTTTTCACATCTGCTCCTCTCCACACACTGGTGTTCTTCACATACTGGTTAGGGAGATTACTGGTGTTCTGTCACTAGCTATGTTGTGTTTAAAGCACAGCTCTTACAACTAATATTCCATTGTTGAATGCTACCATGATGGTTATGCCATATGTGGTGAAAATGGATTTGACAGTTCTGATTACCTGCAAATTTTCCTATCTTACAGGAAGGCTAGTTCAAGGAAGTGAGAATTCTAGTCTAGGTTTAATCAATTGCTTTTTCCCCAGCCAGGATGAACAACTCTGAGGTCTATTCTCTAAGGTCCAATGTTCTCTATTCTGTGGGTGTTTTATATGCTTGATTTGATCTGCACTTCTGACATGTGCAATAAACTATGGTGCAGCTTCTAAAGTGATACTGTTCACTTTGGGTGAGGATTTAAAATCTCTGACCTGTTCTTTTTACTTTCATTCCATAAATTAAAAATTACTTTAAAAATATATTTTTTCAAGTCTTTATCACCCTTTCAATGATTTAAACAAGGCTTAGTTTGATAGCAACATTTATATTAAGTCAGAAATACTGCTTACGAATGATTCAACTAATATACCGACAGCCTCCAATAATTTTCCTTTTCACATCCTAATGATACTAATACCAATACTAATTTGCCTTTTCCTAAGAAATACTTCTGCTAATCATATCCCCTATTTCCTCTGTGGATAGACTTTGGAAATAATTAATTTATACATCATTGTGTTCTGGACTTCACCTTGCGAATTTTCATTTAATGTTCAAGAGATTATATCTGCATCATCTAGTACTTTCCTTTATTCAGTCTTCAAATACTGGAAAATACTTTGGGAAATTCAGTTCTGTATTTCTGACTGGAGGAAGTAAGTTGTAAAGGTCTTTAAAAACAATAAGTGATTCGTGGTCGGTTTCAGATTCTCTTTGCCTCCCATAAGTGAAAAGAAGTATAAGCCTTATTGTGGCTTTTTTTATTCAACTCACTCTGCCAGCAATTTATCTTTGCAACAAAGGCAGCTAACCATATCCCCAGCTTCAATTAGGCAGACTTGCCAGCAGGTCGAGGGAGATGATCCTTCCCCTCTACTCAGCACTGGTGAGACCAGGAGTACTACTCCCCGTTCTGGTCTCCCCAGTACAAGAAAGACATGGACACACTGGAGAGAGTCCAATGAAGAACCATTAAGGTGGTTACGGGACTGGAGCACCTCTCCTATGAAGAGGGGCTGAGATATCTTGGACTATTTATCCCAGATAAGAGAAGGTTTGGGGGGATGATACTACTGTATGTAAATACCTGAAGAGATGATGTAATAAAAATGGAGCCAGGCTCTTTTCAGTGGTGCCCATGGACAGGACAAGAGGCAACATATACAAACTGAAAAACAGGAGGTTCTGTCTGAGCATCAGGAAATACTTTTTAACTGTGAAGATGACTGAGCACTGGCACAGGTCACCCATAGAGGTTTTGTTGTCTCGATGCTTGGAGATATTCAATAGAAGTCCATACGTGGTCCTGTGCAATCAGCTCTAGATGGCCCTACTTGGGGAGGGGCAATTGACCAGATGTCTTCTAACTGCAATCATTCTGTGCAATTCTGTTCATGTCTCATTACACGCATTTCATCCTACTGTTCCTCCATGGAGCAAAATCACTTCTCTAGATCTTAGCGCTGTCTTACCCAGTTGCTCTCAAACTATTTTGAGGAGTGTTGTGGTTCAACCCCAGACAGTTACTAAATACCACACAGCCGCTTGCTCACCTCCCCCCTTAGCTGCTGGCTCATCTCCCCTGAGAAAAATCAGAGGAGAAGACAAAGAAGGTCATGGTTTGAGAGAAGAACAATTTAATAATTGAAAATAAAGGAATAAAGTAATGATATTAATAATACTAACAGTACTAATAATATGTAATGAAAATAATACTGCTGCTACTACTACTAATACGTAGCAAAAATAGTAGAACATAAAACAAATGATGCAACTGCTCCCCACTCATTGACCAATGCCCAGCCAGTTCCTGAGAATTAGAGCTGGAGAGCCCCAGAGCCAGACCAAGCCCATGAGAGAGATTGTGCCAGAGTGAGCCCCAGTGAACAAGAGAGAGCGACTGAGAGAGAGAGGCCACTGGTCTACCCCCAGATTATATACTGAGCAAGACATCTGGCGTGAAATACCCCTTTAGTCAGTTTGGGTCAGCTGTCCTGGCTGTGTCCCCTCCCAGCCTCTTGTAAAGAAGAAGCTGGGAGCACAGGTGCAATATCAGAAACTGAAAAATGTCCTTGAGTTGACATAAACATTCCTTAGCAACAACTAAAAACATTAGTTTGTTATCAATATTCAGTATAACCAAAATATAGCTTCATACTAGCTACTGTGAGGAAAGTGATCTCTGTCCAAACTAAAACCATCACAAGGGAAACTATTAGAGAGAGTAAAATTTACCAGCTCTCCAATTCCATAAGCATGAGTCTATAGCTAAAGAAACTTGAAGACTGAGTTATTTGCCTTTTGAGAAGTTTTGGAAGTTTTTCTCCACAGCATCAAAACAAAGTTATATTCTTCCATTTTTAGTGGAGTTACTGAACACAAGCCAATAAGCAGTCTGATCTTACAAATATGCACAAAAAAGGTCTGTTTTTCTAAAATTATAATCTTTACTAATATGTCAAACATAGATTTATTTTTTTAATTTTTGTCTTTCAACCACTTCTTAAAAATGTTCTCCTTCTAAAACTTAGAAAAAGTTCTTTCTATTGAGATAGTTGGAAATACAATCCTTGACTGCTTTTAGATCTCCCTGTTTTAGGCAGATAATCATGATGATGCAGCTAGAAGCTGACTTGCCCAAGGCTGTTTCTATTTCCATTGCAATGTGATGAGTATTCTGAAAGTCAGAGCTCAGGAGTTTGTAAATGCCCTGTAAAAACATTTGCATCTCCTCAGCAGCTACAGAGAACGCTTTGGGCAGCTATATATCTAGCTTAAGTGCCTCAGTAGAGTGTCTAACATTAGCTTAGATGAATCCAGACATACTCTGTCTTTAGACACAGATTCACTGACTGTAGCCAAATCTGTGCTTTACTTGTTCATCTTCCAGACCCTGGTCATTTTACTATTTTATATTGTCCAGTAGTAATATAACTACATGTAACATTACTTCACCAACATCGCTGAAAATTAATCTGTGTCCCATTTGCTTTTAGGTCCACAGTTCATTCATCATCTTCTGCAACTTTATCCCATTAAGATTTCCTCTGGACTGTGATGGTATTGTCACTGACTTTACCTGTGTGTTGTATCAAACTAGCAAAGCGTAATTTTTAGGAAGTCATTCATTCTTTTCTGCAAGCTTGAAACACTAGTGGCTTCTTTGTGACCCTGGGCTTCGGCTTTCATAAGTCCTTCCTTCTACAACTTTTAGACTTTCATGATGATGGTATCAGAGCAGTGTCCATCTTCCAAGTCTTTCTGTTTAAGCTAGGTTTACAGGACCTGAAAGTGGATGGAAATGGGTGGTATGGTGAATGCTGTTGTCAAGCTGGAAAAGCTGCACCTGGGATGAGGATCTAACCTTGGTTTTCTGTTGGTTGGTGAGTGAGGAAGCCCAGGATCCCCTCCTTTTCTGTTCCCATTCTCAAAGCTGCTTGTCTACATCCCTCAGTTCCTTGCTTTCTGCCTGGGATCTGAAGGTTGACTGGTTGTCAGTCCTTAATGACAATTGGCCTTTTATTGTCGTTAACCAGAATGACGATTTCTTCCTGATTTTAGCGGGTGGGTTCTGCGTAGAGAAAAAAAGGTGTATTCATGAGAGGCTCACAAGTTGCATAAAACTTGTGTTTTTACTAAGGGAAGCAAAATGTCAGGAAAAATATACAGCTGATCCTGTGGAAGCAATTGAAAACTTTCCCCATTGTTCAATTGATTTGAAATGCCTTTTTGATATCCTTAAATAAGCAGAGCAAATAATACCTTTTTTTATTGTTATCCATTGCTGAAAATTACAATCCCTGCTTTTGCAAATTAAGCCTATGTATTGGGTTTGTGTGGTGGGGTTTTGGTAGCAGGGAGGGGCTACAAGCAGGGCTCCTGTGAGAAGCTGCTAGAACGTTCCCTGGCTCCAAGATAGACCCACCTTAGGCCAAGGCTGACCCAGTTAGTGCCTCTGTGATTAGCATATTTAAGAGGGGAAAATTGAAGAACCTCTGTTGAGAGAGGAGTGGGATGTGAGGGAAACAACTATGCAGACATCAAGAAGTCAGTGTAGAAGGTGGGCTGGAGCAGGGGTTCCCCTGCAGCCCTTAGTGAGAGGGCAGGCTGTGGCCCTGCAGCCATGGAGGGTCACCAGGGAGCAGAGACCCTCCTGCAGCCCAGGGAGGGCTCCACGCCAGAGCAGGTGGTGGCTGTGCCCAAAGAAGTGAGTGACTGTGGGAAGCCTGTGCTGGAGCAGTCCCCTCCTGAAGGACCAGATGCTGTGGAAGGGACTCACACTGGAGCAGTTCATGAACTACAGCCTGTAGAAAAGACTCAGAGAAGTTTGTGGAGGACTGTCTCCTGTGGGAGGGACTCCAGGCTGGAGCAGGGAGTTTCCCCAAATGCACAGCTGAGGAGGAATGAGCAGCAGAAGCAATGTGTGATGAACTTACAACGATCCCCATTCCCTGTCCCCCTGCTTGGGGGAGGAGGTAGAGTAATCAAGAGTGAAGCTGAACCTGAGAAGAAGGGGGATGCAGAAAGGTGTTTTTAAGTTTGCTTTTTTTTCTCCCTCATCATCCTACTCTAACTTGATTGGCAACAAATTAATTTGATTTTCTTTCCCAAGTTGAATCTGTTTTGCCTGTGACCATAACATGTGAGTGATCCCTCCCTGTTCTTCTCTTGACCCACGAACATTTTGTTATATTTTCTCTTCCCACTGCAGGGAGGAGTGAGCCGTTGGCTACCTGGTGCTGAGTTGCTGGCCAGGCCTAAACCACAAGAGACTATGATACTGAAATAAATTGGAGTTTAAAGGCATGGCCATTTATCTTTGTGCACCACCAATTAATGTACTTAATAACATAAGTTTTGATGTATAAAATTTAAAACAACTCTGAAAACACATTCTAATAAGAATCTAATGAGCACTTCGAGTAAAGCAAAAGAGACAGCATGGTTTCAAATTATGAAATAAATGCATTTCAGGAAGACGTAAGCGATAAGGTAACATACTGACTTAGGCTGCCACTAGTACACAGCTAGGAGGTAAAAAGAATATAGAACTTGTTTGATGATAGACCAAAGCTTATCAACTGGCAACCAAATCTTTTTCTACTACTCTTCTTTGAGGAGAAGAACAAACTTAAAAAATGCCCAGCAGGAGAGCAAAGCTACAAAAGGACTCTAAAGAAGTAAGTTTCTACAAGAAAAAGCAAATAGTTCTTCATGAAACTTGAAACGCAAATCAGTGACAACATAGTAGAAAAATATGAGAGAGTTCAAAATAAGTTGGGGGACAAATTGCTTTGAGGTATAGAAATGTCCTAGGGAAACAGAAGGACCATTTGTTCCAGTAAATTGATATAGCAAGCTCTGCTCCAGAAAAATCACAACCACTTAAAAATAGATCAAGGACACAGCTGAATTCAAGGAAAACTAGAGACTAAGAATTCTAAAACCACTTTGGAAAATGAAATAAATTCCACTGAATCCATTTTGTGTAATGGATGTTGTAGCTCCTGTGGAAATTAACATCTTGTAAACCTCTGCTAATTTTCCAAGAATTTTTGCTTGTTTGGTTGGGATTTTTTCTTTTTTTTTTTTTTTAAGTCTGGTAAGACTAGTTCAGAAACACTTACTGTTGAGAAGCACGTGCCAAGACTGTTGAGTCACAGTTTATTAGGCAGAATGAAACTTATAACACTTTTTTAATGTGACTGTTCAAAATTACCTGACCATAGCAATGGTTTGTAATGGTGACAGAGAGATGCTCTCTGTTTGCTTGTGCTGCTGGAGATTCTCTGTGTAGTTACTTGCACAGCTGGTCTGAAACGATGAAGCAACTGGGCTAGATATAGTAGATATGTGCCTCAACGAATGTGTTAAACTGAAATCATATCCAGACTTACATAACCAATGACTGAGAGAACTCTTACACTCTCATTGAATTATAACTTTGCCCAGGCTTTTAAGAACAGAAAAATCAAGTCAATGAAAGATAGTCCTTATGCTCCATGGAACTACAGTGGTTTTATGTAAATTATGGTGCATAGTTGGCAAAGACAGTGTCATTAAAATTGAAGACAGTTGAGCTGGCTGGTCAAATGTGAATTAAAGCTTCAAGATCATGTGGTTACTTCCATGTAATGCAAGCTACTGCTATTGGAAATGAGTTGGAATCATTCATTATAGGTTGAATAATGTTAAATTGTGGATGGAAATGTGTGAGTTTATCATTCACTCAGTAGAGCAGAGCTATATTCAGAAACATGACTAAAACCTGCCAAACACCGTATGTTTATTAAAAGGACCCTCCAATTATCATCCTCCTTAGTACATCTGTAAAAATATCGGCAGATTAGTATATCATAAAAGGACCTGCTTTGGTTAAGTAGTGTGTCGTGAGTTTTCAGGATAAATTTAAACTTTGGAAAATTTTAAGTTAATGAATTAAGAAAATCTACTAGGATGTCATTTTACATTAACAGCATTGTAACACAAGGACAGTCCCTCCCTATTTTTTTTTTCTCCCTTGTGTAAGAGAGATGTCCTGAAATATGACAGATTATGCTCATTATTATTATAAAAGTGCAGAGCAATTATTATCTCTGTTGTTTCATTTATATTTTTTAAAAGCAGATATTTTGTTTGTGTGTATTGAGAAAGCAGATGGCTTCTTTGGTATTTAAAATGACAGTAGGAGTATTGATGCTGCCAGAAGAAACTAGGAAAAGACAAGTAAGAAACTGAGCTTTTGTACTTGATCAAAATGTCACTCTCAGATTTTTGTTGTTGGTTTTAGATTAGGAAAAAAAAAAAAGGCAGCATCTTCCAAATGCTTCTGTAAGCAACAAATAAACAAATGTTTATTCACCGTAAATATCTAACCCTGTTTTATCATCTTAGTCTCTATGGCTCAGTCAGGAAAGAGAATAAACAAGGCAGCTCAACTCAGATTGCAGGAAGCTGGACTGGAGCAACTTATGGAGTGCACCCTCATCAAGTTTGCAGGTGACAACAAAGTAGGAGGAACACTTGATAATCTCTGCCATGTGGAAGGGTGTAGAAGGGTGGGCAAATCGGCCAACAAGATCCTCCTGAATGAAGGATAAATATCAAATCTTGCACCTGGGAAAGAAGGGCCTCCTACAGTGATACAGGCTGGGCCCTAACTCTGCTGAGAAGAATGTAGGAAGGTGGCATGAGCCAGCAGTGTGCCCTGGCAGCAAAGACCAGCAAAAAAACAGAAAAATGAACAAAAAGAAACCACACCAGCAACCACAGCCATACTAATGGGATCACAACTAGGAGATCCAGGTGAGTGATTATTCCCCTCTCCACTATACATGTCAGATCACATATGGAGTCTTGCAAGCAGTTTTGGGTGCCCTACTAAAGAAAGATGTTGATCAGCTGTTTTCCAGAAATGAAATAGCATAGCTAATTGAAAGGATAAAAATAATTCTCACAGTTACAGTAACATTTTTTTGTGTCTGTAGCTAAGGGAATTGTGATCTTTGACATAAAAATGAAATGTTTATAGTTGGTTTTGATACTAATCATGTACCAGAGCCACCAGTGTTCAGTTGACCTTGGCTGGACACAAGGAGCCCACCAAACCACTCTATCACTCCTCTCCTCAGCAGAATAGGGTGGGGAGAAAATAAGGTGGAAAAAACTTGAGGGTAAAGATAAAGGCAGTTTAATAAAAACAAAAGTCACAGGTGGAAACAAAGGAAAACATAAGATTCATTATGTACTTGCCATCAGCAGGTAATGTACAGCCACTTGCCAGGAATTGGGGCTACAGTATGTGTTGCTGTTGCTCCAGAAGACAAAAGTTGTAAACAACGAATGCCCTCACTCCTCTCCTTTCTCTCAGCTTTTATTGCTGAGCAGTCATCATATGGTATGAAAATATCCCTTTAGTCAGTTTGGGTCAGCTCTCCTGGCTATGTGCCCTCCCAAGATCTTGCCCACCCCCACCCTACTGCTGAGGGGAAATGTTGGAGAGACAGCCTTGATGCTGTGTGAGCACTGCTCAGTGTGTCCAAAACACTGTTGTGTTATCGACATCTTTCTAACTTCCAATGCAAAGCACACCACAGTACGGGCTTTTGTGAGGAAAATTAACTCCATATCACCCAGACCCAATATAGGTAGACTAAATAATAAAACTGAGGATGAGTTGTATCCTAACTTTCATATTTCCAAGCTACCTAAGTGCTTTAACAACATTATGAACTACTACCACCATTCCTTTCTCCTTTTTTGTAATTTGGAATCCTCCTTGGTCAAGAAACATCTGACTTCTTTCTAGCAAAAAATCACTAAAGGCCATTTTTCTTTAAAAATTTAAATTACCTTTCAACAT
Organism: Rhynochetos jubatus; assembly: GCA_027574665.1. Lineage (NCBI taxonomy): Eukaryota > Metazoa > Chordata > Aves > Eurypygiformes > Rhynochetidae > Rhynochetos > Rhynochetos jubatus. The sequence goes on along the minus strand of CM050651.1, from coordinate 64,315,163 downwards.
CTCTGATAGTATAGCATACAATATATAACCTTTCCCCATGCTGTATTTCAGTTACCTGTTCTCCAAATGTTGAGTTCAAACCTGTAGCCCTGAACTTGTCAGTGAATAGGGAAGCTGGTAAAATGTTCTCAGCATTACAGTATGATGTAGTGGTGAGGTTGTAGTCAATATGTCTTCTATTGTTCTTTCTCCCTTATGGCATGTAATTCCAAAAACAATGGTAAGGAAAAAGAGCTAATATTATTAGTTCAAGAATTTATCAAAAGAAAAGTATATTGTAGCCACAAAGGTGCTGGCATGGGCTGTATCCAATTAAGAAGGCAAACAATGGGGCAAAGAAGATTAAACATCCAGAAACCCAAAGCTTCCCTATTTTAGCTATGTTCTGTGTCCTTAGTCTTTCTTATTTCAAAACAGCATTATTTGAGTGGTAGAACTGACTGTACACAACCCTTAGTACTAATGCAGCATCAACACGTTACACTTTTTATTTATTTTAATTGCAATTTTTAAAAGCCAGGTGTATCAAGTAATCTGTAATAGATTTGCAACTCTTCTGTAATTGATCAACACTGTTAGTCTGGTGACTGGGATGTTGTACTCTGTGAATAAATTGCTTAAGTTTAATAGGAAGCTGACAGAAAAAAATGGTTTAGATAAATCACCCTTCAGAAAGTATTTTAGATTTATTAAAAGTAAGTAAAGATAGTAAAGGTCCTTGAATGTTGTAGGAAAAAGAATCTCTCAAAAGAACAGTATCAAGAGTGAAAAGAGTGTAATTGTTGAAGAGAAACAGACTGAGATGCCTGTTGTTCCTACATCAATATCAGGAGATAGTAAGCCTTGAGGTAAGACAGAGATATATGGACTGCTTTATAGATTTAAAGCTCTAGCCCTAAGTATGCTGGTTTCAGTGCAAAAATCACTTTAAGAGGATTGTTTCATCTGGTCACAGACTCACCAAATAACAAAACTTCTAGAGGCATTCAGTTTTACTGGATCAGCATAAGGAATGCATAGAGAACTATACCCTTAGGCCTGGCCTGGGGTTCTGGAGTTGTGCAATTGGTGTTGCAACTTAAAAAGGTACAAAGCCTAAGATTTGTAAATGAGAAGAAAACTGTAACTGGGAGAAAGCTGAAGCATGTTTTCAGACGGTTACAAAGTGGATCTGTGAAACCTTTAAAGTCCATCTCACTGTATCCATTTCAATGAACAAAAAAATGCCATTCCAGTTAATATTTAGACTTTACAATATACTAGTCCTCTAGCAATTTAAAAAACAAACAAAACCCAGAATGTAGTAATAATTCATTTTTAATATAGTGTATTAAACGTTTCTAATTGAATAATTATTTTCTCAAATTTTTTAGGAGGTCATTTTATAATCTCTTAATGATTTACTTAATTTAGCAGCAAGAATTTCTCACAGGAGTTACTTTTAAAAAAAACAGTAAGAAGTATTCATGAAAAAAGGGTTATTGTGCTATATCCATGCAGTGACACTTTATATTAGGTGACATTAATTACTTAATAATGGCTATATAAATTGCAATTGGAGTTTCAAGGCAATGGCAGTGTTCCTATTTCTCATAATTCAGAGCTCAATAAATACAATCAATTTACAACTTCTGTGTTTCTGACTAATGCCTCAAAGGTGCTTGTGTGTTTGTGTGTGTCCAGTTGATGCATCTATAATAATGCCATTTTAATTTAAAACCATAATATAGCAGGTCCAAGTAGCTCTGCTAGCCCTAAGTGTGCCAGCATTTCCATTTTAAATACCTTTTTTATAGAGGTTCATAACCAAGCTGTAAAACTGTGCTCCAGCCTGAAACCTGGCGTGTGTTAGGGAGGAATATTTTTCACAGTATTTCAGTTTTACAAAAAAACCTCACTCTTTTTAATTGTATCATAGTACCTGAAGCTTAGCCTATGAATAGTATTTTTTTGTTTGTTTGTTTAATTATTATCATTTTTTCCTTTACTTTTGCCTCTTGCTTTTCTTTTAGAAAATGGAGACAGGCATAATTAAATGAAAACTAATATGAGGGTGATCTCTTGACATTTCGATTTATTCTTTGTTATCTCTTTCCTCTTCTGCTGTTCTTCCATCTTTTTCTTCTCCTATTCAAAGTGTATAGCAATATAAAAGTGAACATTTCCCTTCAGTTTGCATATTGTGACACAGCGTAACATTTGCAGAGGCACCACGTCATCCTAAAACTTGATGCTGCCATGCCTAATATCGGGGTAGCTGTCACTTGGTAGAAAATCCATAATGGTGAGTGAAGTGTCTGTGATTTCAAGTTCAGTGGAAGAGTACAGAAAGTCTGAAGTCATGTACCTTTCTTACACTAGCTTTGATTTAAGTGTCTGTTCAAGTTAAAATTCAAACCCTTCAAATTCTTAATTTGGGTGAGGCATAGGTCTCACTGCTTTCCTTTAGAGAACAAATAGAACTTAAAACCAGACCCTGAAGCTGTGGTAATTTAAGGTACAAACTCTGATTTTGTGTCATCATTATAATAAGAGGCACTTGAAATCACCTTGGGAATTTCAAATCCTATTCAGATTAGTGAAAATGTGGCACTGGAGTCACTGAAACAGAGAGAAAGCAAAAAAGCATGATTCTATAGTTCAGTGATAAGTCTGTATGCAAGTTTTTTATTGCGACCCCTGTTAATGTATTTAGGTGTCCTCTTTCTTATTCTCTTCACGTTCTCTTTATCTCTGAGTCTTTGCTCTACATCTTCACCAGTGCACAACTGTGCTGATTATTCCTTGAAAGCACTTCAGAAATTTGTTTTTTCTTCCCCATCTTGACAAACATTCCCTGCTTGTGTTCTGCTTTAAATGCAGCATAGGCCACCATTGCAGCTATCTGATAGCGTTGCTAATCTCTCCTCCAACCAATATGAAAGCTAACCTCTAAAACTATCTTGTATATCATTAGTATTTAGTCCATATTCCCACCTACCTTTCAATCTTACGAATCATTAATTTTCTTGATCTTCAAATGCATCATCTAAGCTGCTTTTCTGCTCTTTGTCCTGTGTTGTCCCTCACATTTCCAGATCCTCCCAACCCTCACTTCCCTTAAATAGCTGTCATCCTCTGTCTTGGACATTTTATACCATTTGGAACAGACTTATGTTGTCTAATCTTCATTTTTCTGTTGTATCCTGGTACTATTACAAGTTTCATAATCCCTATTGGGTTCTCACCTAGCTGCTAGACTTTGTGATTTTGCTTAATTGTAGTTCTCTCACTCTTGCTCACTGTATCTGACCGAGCTCAAATATTTATGGTTCCACTTATCAGGATTTGTTAGCTGCTAGTATACAGTAAACCTCAGATATCTTAGGAGGAATATATGTTTTATTTTTGCAGTAATCATTAAGGTCTTCCCTGCCCCCCACCCCCACATCAAAAGTCTTAGACATGAGTGCTGTGTAGTGCTGTGTTCAAAACACTCACCCTGTCCTCACATGCATAAGCTGTTAAGGAGCTTATTGCCCTTCTACAGAAACTCATTCAGTATCAGGAAGGCATCTTCTGGATTTGATCAATCTTATAGCAGTGAAAGGGACTTCATATTATCATCTACTCCTGTCCTTTATTCCAAGGCAAAACTGTGAATGGGTGTAACTCTGCTGGTCTTTGTCATTCTGACCAGCGTAAGTACTTCTTTTCTCTGCATGTTGCTTGTACTTTGTGATCACTAAGACTATTGGTTTCTTCTTTAGTTTTGTATATATATAAAACACCTTAGCACAGGTGCTTCCTCCGTGGTGTATCTAGTTGTCATGGTTTAACCTTAGCTGCAATAAGGTACAGCACAGCCACTCACTCACCTCTCCCCCTCCTCCAGTGGAGGAGGTGAATCAGAGGAAAAGACAAGGAAGCTTGTGGATTCAGATAGTAACAATTTAATAATTGAATATCAATGGATATTATCCTGATACTAATGAAATTAACGATACCACTAATAACATGTAATTAAAATAAAAAGACGATACAATTCCTCACCACCCACCGACCAATATGCAACCAGGTCCTGAGTAGCAAGATTCAGAGAGTGATTGCAGCAGAATCTGAGTGAGCCGCATGAGTGAGAAAACAACAGAGAAAGCCAACTCATGAACAACAAACACATGAGCTAGCTAGCTAACGAACAAACAAGCTAAACAAACAGGTGAGCTATTGCCCCTCAGCCCACTCCTGGCTTATGTACTGAGTGTGACGTATGGAATGAAATACTCCTTCAGTTAGTTTGGGTCAGCTGACTTAACTGTGTCCTCCTCTACCCTGCTTGTAGTGAGAAAGTTGGGAACGCAGCTGCAGTATCAGAAGCTGAGAGAGACCTTGAATTGGGTGCAAGCACCCCCCAGCGCCAGCTAAAAACCGTCTTATCAGTACTTTTCTCGGGGAAAATCCAAGACACAGCCTCATACCAGCTACTGTGAACAAAATTAACTCTGTCCTGACTAAAACAGGCACACTAGTCCATTGCAGGAGATTCTAAGATAATGCAAGCAAGAAAACCATTGGTCTTTTAACAAATATTAAACACTTTCTGAGAAGCAGTTAATCTTACACTGCTCTTTTTTCCATGCTTATTATTCCTTAAAGGTTTTATTCACACTAGCTCAATATATTGGCACAGTAAACTTCTCCCAGACAAATTTACCAATCTGTTCTATAAGCATCACAGATTCACTCAATGTTTCAGCTGTTTTCATCTACTTGCACTTGAAAAGAAATTATTTCACTTAGGTTTACATTTGCCCTAATTGTTTGAATATGATTTTTATTTGCATGGCTGTTAAAAACAAACAAACAAACAAAACTTTCTCCAAAGAAGAAAAACATATACAAAAACATAATTCTTCTGAACATTCATGTCCATAAAAACATCATTCTTTTACAAGACCTCATTAAACAAAAACCAACTATTTATTTATAATTTAGCTTCCTTAACAATTGTCTGTGTAGTCTTCCTTCCTTCCTTCCTCCCTCCCTCCCTCTTGAACTTTCCTCTGTAACTTCAAGAAGAGAATAATAACATTTCAGATAATTTCTGTTGGTAGAAAATTTCTAGGCTTTTTAAAAGATTTTCTCCATTGGGGGTTTTTAGATTTGTACCTATGGGGATCTTTGAAAGCGTAAAGCAATGGTTTAGGTTTCAAACCTGTTTCTCTAGTTTCCATGCTCTTTAACTTTCACCATTTAAGCTTTAAATGTCAAAAGAAGTGATGTGAACTAAAGGAGACAGCAAGTGCATAGGGAAAAAAGTGAAATATACAGGCAGATAGAGAAGTTAATCCTGAGAAATTCTGTAACAAACTGTTGTATTGAATCTAACTCTTAATAGAGTAGTGCCATAGAATACAGTCAAAAGGATATACAACTTTTATTATTTGAATTTTTATCAGGATAATCACAAAAATTGAGAACATCCTCAAAATCACTATCTTATGGTGAGTACCATAAATTTAATTTTAAAATACTCTGTATTTAGGATTGCAGATAGACTTAATAGATATTCTTCCTTTGCCTCCAAGCTAACTTAAATATATGTGATTTTGGTTCTGTTGTGGGTTAACCCCAGTGGGCAGCTAAGCACCACACAGTGCTTGTTCACTGCCCTTTCTCCCAGTGGGATAAGGGAAGAGGTAAGAAAGAATAAAAGCAAGAAACCTTCAGTCAAGATAAAGAAATTGTTTAACAAGTGAAGGATGAGTGGAAGAGAGGAGAAGAAAAAACAAAACAAGTAATCACAAGTCACCACTCACCACCTCCAATGGTTAGATTGATGCCCATCCAGTTCCTGAGCAAAAGGTGACTAACCTTCCTAAAACACCCTGTTTTCCCTTTTCTCGCTTAGCATGGCGTTATATGATATTGAATATCACTCTGGTTAGTTTAAGTCATCTGTTCAGTTGTGTTCACTCCCAACCTATTGTGTGCTCCCCCAATCTATTCACTGTAGGGAAGAGTGAGAAACTGAAAAGACCTTGATGCTGTGCAAACACTGTTCAGCAAAAGCTAAGACATGTGCTGGAAGCACTGCTTTGGTCGAAAATCACACAGCACCATATGAGATGCCAGGAAGAAAATTAACTCTGTCCTAGTCAAGCCCAGTGCAGTTTCTTATGATAAAACATCAATTTTAAGAAAAATAAGTTAATCTGTTTTCTTATTGTTTGTGCTTCAAACGCAAAATAATTTTATTTATTTCTGTGAAACAGTATCAAAAAAACCCTGATCAGTCAGAAACATTTATGAAGATTTACCAAACTTTTACATGGTTTTGATATACATTTTCAATAGAATATTTATTTTAAAAGAAAGACATTTAACATTTAACTTGTTAATGATTCATTCATTAGAAAATTATGTTTTTCTGAGCATTTTAGTTTTCATGAATATGGCATTCTTCATTAATATAATTTCATGTTTTTAAAAAAATCCCATTCTTTTCTACTTTGATTTTGTAGGATGTATAAGTACTAAGTTAATTTTGTGATTGAGGCTAAAAACAGCACTAAAAATTATATTGGTAATGGTGAGATTTTCAACTTGAACATTTTTACCACGATATGAACTTTGAATTATTTCAATACCTTTTTATTTTACTAATCTAAATGGTATTATGTAAATAGCTACTGCCCTTAATAGAGCAGGTAGGGTTGTATTCTATGCTTTAAATTAAAATATATAAATTAAGTTTGTGAGTCTGTTAAAGAAAAGAGTTGACTTAAAAAGAACAACTAAACAAGCAACCAAAAAACCCCACCCACCCTAAAGCAAGGATGATTTGAATGATTTCTTTCTTTCTAAAGAACTCTGAATTTCATGTCACAAGTCAATAACTTAAGCAATTCTCACCTGTTTCACAGAATTTATTGAGCTGAAGAAAAATGCTGATGTCAATGGAAGATTTTCTTTTACTTTAATGCCCTTTTAGCTGAACTTTGAATTTCCAATATAGGTCTGTCTTCCACAGATATTTTTTTTCTTTCATCTTACCAATTACTTAACTTTATAAAGGAACAAAGTATATCTAAACTTCAAAGAGACTTTGCTAAAACAGATTTCTGCTATAACTGTGCTCATGATTGATTGATTGATTTATTGTAAAAAAAACCCTGTATAAATTTATGTTACATGATTTATGAAAAAATTACACCACAGGTGAAACCAAGAACTCTACATTTCATTTAAGGGGAAAGTCTCTGAAATAAAGATGGCATGCAAGACACACCTCAAGGCCTTTTGATCATACAGTCAGGAAAAAAATATGTTTTAGTAAGGGAAGGTTAGTTTGGTAATATTACAGATCACAGAATTCAAGGTTTTGGGAGGTTTTTTAACATTCAGAATAAGGTCAGATCAAATCTCCTACAAAATGCCCAGAAGTAATAAAAAGAGAATATTCATGTATCAATATCATTCCAGCTTTCATTAATATGGATGACTCAAAGGGCAGTGCTGACACAGGAAGAAATGGATATAAGGTGGTTGTGAATACTAAGATTCAATATGAAAAGAAGTTTTCTTATAATTCCGGTAAAGTATTTCATCCCAAATCAGAGATGTCAGTTTCTGGAACAGTTATACTGTAGAAAAAAAGACCCCTAATTGTCTTAGTATGAAATTTGATGGGTGCCTTCAGTTGCCCTGCCCCATGTTATTTCAGTCTTAAATGTTGAACACTTAGAATTTCATGAAAGTTTCTATGACTTTCTATCAGGTCCTGGGTTTGTGTTGAGTTTTTTATTGCAACTGAGAAGTGAATGTATACAAATCTGAATTAATCCCAGCTAAAGATAATTAGAGCCATTGATTTACAATAAATCTTCATGTGTCCAAGTGGGTTATTTTCCTCAGCTTCTGAAGATCTAAGATCAAACACATCTCAGTATGATAATCTAAAATAACATTGTTTCTAGCTGTTGGAAATTGTTTGACAGAAGTACTAATGGTTTGCTTGTTTGGGACACTGACATTGTGTGAGAATTTTTTTCATGATACTCCATTTCTTTGCATAATAGTCTTGGAGATAAGGATAAGACTGATTCTCTGTTAGATTCTGAATTGTTGAAAGATTATATTGGACAACAAATGATCCAACAATTATGACTCTAACACTCTGCCTGAGACTAAGACTAGGACCAAGTCTTAAGACTACTCTTTGCCAGTTGGACAATATCTGTATTCCAACTCAGTTTAGGTTATTTTTACCTAGTTCTTGAAATATTTGAAATCGACACCTTCCTTAATATCATCTTCAATAAGCTTTAATATGAACTTTGATTTTATTTATAATGCAGGGAAATAGTGACAAATTGCCAGGACTTTCCTAAATATACGTCATGATCTCTTTTCTTGATCTTCTGGAACTTCCATGATTTAACTGTCAGAAAGGGTATTGAATGATAGCATGCACAATTAATTTCAATTGATACTGTTTTGCTAGGTCAGAGAACCTAGCAGTTGGAAGATATACCTGTCCTTTGCAAATGGAAAGAAATGAAGACTATTTCTCTTTTGTTCTCCGCTTTTTGAGCTGGTATAATTTTATGACTTCATGGGTGATATGTCTATATTGCATTCAGTAAGGAGTCAGACAGTGATATTCAAGCGACTTTTAAGTAAGGTACGATTTGCCTTTCGTACCTTTCTTTAGTTATTTTAGGAGTACGGATACATGACAATCATGAGAGAAAAGCATCATAAAAAGGGAAGGAAAGATCTTCAACTTTGTGTCAAATACAATGCATCTTTGTTCCTGGATGTAAGCCACCAGTCCCTGGGGTCCTGGTAGACAGCAAGTTGAACATGAACCAACAATGTGCCCAGAGAGGTTGTGGATTCTCAATCCTTGGAGAAGAGGAACTTGAATCTCTCTCATTTTTCTAAACATTATTTTTATTGTGGGGTTTGTTTTTTGTTTGTTTGTTTTTGTTTTGAGACCATGAATCTTCCTAAGATTAAAAAAACCCAAAACAAAACCAGCAAAACTTTTTCTGCCTAATAAGTGCATCTGGCTTTTCATCTTACTTGCATTTTGTTTCTGCTTGTGTATAGAATATGCTGTCAAAGGAAACAATGAAAGCTAGAGGATTTCTGAATATTCAGCAAACGGACTTCAGCTAGTGATTTTGTATTTTCAGGACAGGCCTCATTATACAAAAAGTCCATTTCTTCTTCAGCTCCACTGTAGCAATATTTAAAGTTTGTTCTTCAGATCTTCAAGTCTATATTGTAACAGTAATCACATAAACCTTTTAATTATACATGCATTTAAATGTCATTAAATCTAATATAAAAAAATCCATTCTTTTAAAACTTTTGTCATTAAACATCAAATCCAATTCATATTCATTAAGTTCCAAAAGACAATGCAGTATTGGTTTGATGTGTAAGTAAGTCATCTTCAATAGCTACCCTAACATTATTAGGGTATTACACAACTTTTAGTCTTGTCCTCTTTTAATAAAATTAAAAAAAAAAAAAAAAACAACCAAAACAAACAACAAACAAACATACAAGAAAAAAAAAAAAAGGAAAAAATTAAAACCCACACAACAAATGGAAGGAAGTAAAATTTGACTGAATTGGTGTCTAATTTTTTAATTTTCTGCTCTTGTTAGACTACCACAATGACTTCACAGCACAATGGCAGTAATAACAGACAGTACGTCTTTTCCTTATGTCTCATGTAAAAGTTTCTACATTGTATACAAGTATTGTGTTAAAAATACAACTGTAATCATCTTCCACATTGAACTGTGCTGCCTGCCTATTTACACAGTGACAAATAGACAATTGACATTAAGTACATCTATTCCTTGGCTATATCTTTTTGCTTTTAGAGGCATGTACATTTAATCTGTAGTCTTTCCATTTGATCATATTGAAAGGACATTTCTGCGAGCCCCTCTGCCAAATGATGCTGACCTTAATCTTATCCCAGGTTTCTGTAACTTTTATGCCTTATCCTTTTGTGACAACTTTCTTCTGCTTCAGGTACCTTTTAAAGGCACAACTCTTCCTTAGTACGTGCAGAAAATCCAACCCAGTAACTCCCAAGCATGTAGTGTGCCATAATTATGTGTACAGCATAAGGCTGGGTGAAAAAATATTGTCATTTTGTTCATATTTCTTTTGCATCAGAATGTTATCAAATGGTTTCATTAACACAATCTCAATTCAGTTCCTTTCAGTTACGAATTACTGAATTTCTGTATTCATTTATAACTATCTTGTTCTGATAACAATTCCATGTTTAATGAATAAACATGTTTTAATGTAAAAATGTTTGGTAAACAACCTAGACTCATTTCAGACTATTTTATCTCATTATGTCTGTTGTCGTGTCTCCTTGTTCTTTGTCCAAACATGCATGTTCAACTCTTCTAATGGCTTTTTCTGTGTCAGAAATTTGGAAAAAAGGCCGCTTTTTATTATCTTTGTGCAGCAGCTGCAATGATGGTCCTTGAAGTATTTGGATTATTTGAGTATTTCAGCAGTAAAAAAAAAATGTAGGTAAATACCAAGGTATGTGACATGAAATCTCTTTTAGTTTTTGTTTTTTTTTTTAAAACATAAGACAATTTCAGGAAACAATAACAGCATATTTGTTTAAACACAGTTACATATAATCTGGAATGAAGGCAATAAAATTTGTCCTTGCTAACAGGAGAGGATGACTGCCAGTCTGAAAAATCAGCTTAACAGTAAGATACCTATCATCCATTTTAACTTGTTTGTCTCATAGGGATAGATAAACTGAAATTACATGCTCACCACCACAGCCACATTCTGCAGGCTCTTTTGTATATAACACTTAATGTCTGAAAAGATTCAGGTAGAATGTCTATTCACACATTAAGTTTTTAAGAAGCTGTTCTGTAACAGGTGGATCAGATCTGACGAATCTGTTTTGCTTTTGTAGATGTGTGGAGATGATGTCTTGTTTTCTGATTAGGACACTGGAATGCACAAGTTACGAACAGACCCTGCTATTAAATCCTCCCCTCTGGGTTATATAACAAGGTTGTTAGTTTTCTAAACAGAAAGCTACTATTGCTGAGCTACTGCATGTTTTATAAGTTTATTAATAAAGATTTCAGAATATGAAAAAAGTATATTATTCCTGTTTAAATAATACCTTACAAACCAGCCATCACCAGCTGTGAGAAATTATTTGGGATAATAGTTTGCATTCTACAGGAAAGTTAACATTACTACATCATCGTGATAAGAATCAGGTTAGATGCCATTATTACTACTAGTGTGTTTGCAGCAAAGTGGCTGACAGTGACTCAGATAAATATGGGAATTGTTCCAAAAAGAAAAGGAGTCACCGGTGTTGTTGATGCAGGGGTAATGTGAACAGCACTTTATTTGGCCATATGACTGATCCCTGTTGCTGTATCTCTAAAAATTCTTGTGATCATGGCAGAGTTTATACACACCCTCTATTTTTCTCTCTGCTTTTGCTGCAGTTCAATTTTAAACAGACTTTATGTCAATAGGAATAAGAGTTAATCCTATGTGTTCATCATCTTAATGTGTAATAACGTCAAGGTCATTGTTTTACCAAATTTTGAGGTATTCTGGACTGGTAATTGTAATAGACAACATATGGAACACATTATCCTCAGTCATAAGGAAAATTATTGATGGTAAATATGATAAAGAAAAAACTTTAATGTTCCTATCTAGGGAGAAAGGCAGTGTCTCACAGTTAAATGATTTTACCATGTAGACTGTTCTTTAACATATATTGAATGCTATATGTGTTGTGTCTTCCCACATAATGGGTAGTGTCAGTCTCATAACATATACTTTATACTCTTGCTCAGCTTTAAACTCCTGCCATGTGCCTTATGTTAGACAATTACCTTCAAAAATAAGCTGCATATTCATAGGATATGTGTTCTTTTCTTTTCACAGATGCCTTAATTTCCTTTGTTGTCATCCTGGACATTTTTCCCACAGTTTCCTTCTGATTTATTCTTCTTTTCCTCATTGTTAAGGTTAATAATGCTCTTAAATCCTCCATGTGCCTCACCTTGTCAAATAAAAAGGATAACACCTGAGACAGTACTTGTGTATTTGTTCACATGAGTATGAGAATAGTTTTATTCTACCCTAAGAAACCTCTTGCTGAGATTAAGTGGCTAAGAAAAAATGATCCAGAAGTACAAAAGAATACTGCTATATTAACATCAGTCACATAACTTTGAAGTGTTTTCTGAAACTTCAGATTTATTTGTTTTTATATATAGATATTGAGAAGACCATGTATTAGCATGATTAATTGAAAAAGTCAGGGATGTATTGGCAGCTGAGAGTAAACGTCAGTATTTTTATAAACTGGAGATTAATTCAAAACTTTCATTAAAAAAAGTGAACAGTGCTTAGAAATGCTAGGTGGCATTTATTTCATTATTAATTATAATTGTATCTCTCCCATCTGTCTCTTCTTGTGGCTAATGGGCTTTCATCACTGCAGATGCGTCCCATTGATACATGCTGTCAGCAAAAGAAAGGCGAAACAGGAGCAAATGAAAGATTTGCTTCTACATTTTACACCTAGAAGCGAGATAACTAAAGTTATGGGGTTTTTTAATATGTGTATGCATAACTGTATCTCAAAGCAGAGGACTAATGCCTTATATCTAAGATTTACAGGAATCATGTTGTGTCTTATTTGCATAATTTTTATTCTTTGCTTAATCTATTATACATGTATTTTAAACCATTACCTAGAGTTTCTGTTGCATTAGATTTTCAGTGCTTAAGTCAAAATTTGGTTAAAGCCAAGTAAAGCATGGTTAATGCCTCATTTTGAAGTCAATTAGTACACAGAGAACACTGAAAATCTATTTTTAAAGTTATCACTTGCATTATTATCATGGCAATATTTAACAACACTTTTTGTAGCACATATCAGGCTCAGATATGATTTCAAACCTCTGCAAAGATAAAACTTAGTTATAATTAAAATAGAATGTTATGTAGAAAAACCTGCTCCTTCCGCATGGTTTTACTGATAAAATAATGGTAGGGCATATTTTTGTTCACAAGAATTGACTCTGAAGCATTGTGTTAGAAGAGCTGCCTCCTCAAAATAAATACCTCTGCTTTGTCTAGCTCAACAACTGCAGTCCATATGAGTCGTTACTGAGTTTCTAGTGTAGACAAAGCTTGAGAGCTTGCATAATGAAAACAACCCCTTTCTGTGGGATATTTACTTATGATAAAAATGATGTAAAAATGAGGATTAAATTATAAGGCATTATGACTTCCAAAACTGAAAAGGACTTAAATGTCAGATTTCAGTGATTTAAATAAGATATATAACTAAAAATTTGAAAAAGCCTGACATATGGTGAAACTGCAGGTTGTAGACCTGTGGAATAGTAAAGATTTTTGGTAAAACAGCCTTTGAAGTAACTATGTTTTCCTTCTTTTGTGTGTGTGTGTGAAATTATTTGTAAATTACATCCATTTTTTAATCAACATGAGCATAACTACGAGTATTTTCAAAGAGACAATTAAAATGCCTCCATTTCTTGAAACAGGGTATATTATTATTCTATTATAATAATGTACAGTATGCTAATACAGACTTTGGTTCAACAGTAATGGTTGCAATGCAATGGTAGTAGCTTTTCACTTATGCCTCCAAGTAGCTGCATGTTTTATACCTTGAAAAGTTACTGTAAAAACCCAGACACTCCTTGAACAGCAAGTTCCACTGAGTCTGAAAATTTGAAGTGTCTTGTTCAGCCCAAAGCTGCAACAGAGACTAGTGTAGCTGCTGTATGCACAAGATAAAGAGATTATCTGAAAGAATGTAAGAACCAGTTTAGCTGATTGTTGGGTTTCATGCCATAACTGTGTTTCACTTCCCATTCTCCATCCCAGATGAAGAACATATAAAGCTAATGAAAACACAGAAGTAGCTGAGAGATCAAGGACTTTGTGTTTAAAGTTTTAAGTGAATTTACAGGAAAGGATGAAACATAATTTGTCAAACAAAATGCTGAGGCAAATACATGTATCTCTAGTGAGTATCTCTAAGTCTGTCAGGATAAAGGCCTTGTTCTCATACTAAAGAAAGCTTATTCTTTTGGACTTAATATATTCTGCCTATTGAAATGCCTGCCTTTTGCAAACAGATTAATAAATTTCATTCCTAAAGTATAGAAACCTTGATTGCTAAACAACTCGTAAAAAATAATATTATCACTGAAAATATTAAATATTAATGGTAAATAAAATTCAGTCTTATTCGTCAATAGAAATAAAATTGATTTTCTGAGTCAACATTTCTAGGAGGTACAATAATATTTAACTGTTTTACATTGGTTGGTGGTTTGGGTTTTTTACCCTCTAACATACAATATTATAAATATAGATTCTTCTCAACAAATTCACCTATCAGTCAATTCTTCATGTTTTCAGTAAAATGGTCACTTCACTTTTTTCTTCATATATTTTAGACTCTAAAGGTGTTAGTAGTCTCAGCCAAAATGAATTAGTTATCTATTAGTTGGCCAATGTAGCATTTAGCTTCTGGATGTCCCATCCCAAAAGTAGGATTCAGATGCTTACGGAAGAAACTGGATTCCATACACCGTGTGTGAGGAGACTTAGCATGGGATCAAGAATAATGGTCTTAGCTCTTCTGCAAGCAGACCAGAGAACTGTGTAGAAATAAATATGAGGAATCCTGAAAAAGAAGTCTGTCTGAAATTTCAAATCCCATTACAGTTTAGACACCTAATTCTTGTCTAGATGAAAGTATGTTTGGTGAGCCTGAGATAAATGGCCTGAAATGATGTTGTCAGAGTAGAGACTTCAGTCTCTTCTTTTGAAAAAATTAGAAAGTTCTCTCTGCCTTTATAATATGTTCACTGACAGTGATAACATTGCTATATTATTTAATTCCTACATAAATAGCTTTATTTAGTATGTGGGAAACCTGATCAAAATTGTTCCATCTTCAACTCAGTAGGTATAAATGTAGACAAAATCTTATCATATTGCAGATATGACAATGGTTAAGGCTTTGAAGCCTTTGACATATGAGAAGAGGCTGAGAGAGCTGGGCTTGCTCTCTCAGAAGAGAAGGCTCAGGAAACTCTTATCAAAGTGTATTAACACCTTATGGGAGGTAGGAAAGAAATTCCAGTAAATTGCAGGTAATTCTGATTAAACATAAGAAAAAACTATTCTGTGAGCATCAGAACAGGTTGCTCAAGGAGATTGTGGAGTCTCCATCTTGAGAGATATCCAAAAGAAATCTGGACATGGGCAGATGTTGGGCAACCAAGAGCAGGGCAGTTAGGCAAGATAACCTACAGACATAGGTCATTCTGAGATTCTGATTAATTGAGATATAACACTGAGCTCAGTAAAGACAATGAGTTTGGGCTTCATCTGGAGTAATGGTGCTTACTTTGTTATAAAGAAATCATAACTTTTCTATTAGCAGGCTAAGCTTGCAAAGCTTCATTGATAACATCTATTTATTGAAGATGTTAAACACAAATTGACTCCAAAAGAGACCACTCTCCATTCCCAGGACAGTGAGTACCCACATCAAAAGCTTATGCTTTCTTGAAAAAAATCTTTGTTTAATGTTTCATCTGAATGCTGTCTTGATGTCTTATCCAACAACATAAAGATTAGAGCTTTTTAAATTCACAAAATATCATGGACTGAGCATATTGAGCATTCTTGGCATTTGGGGAACAGAAAAAAATGTGTGATTGGAAAAAGCTGTGAGAGCAAATACAGTCCTTTTGCTGTGGACAGAACTAAAGTTTGATCCTGTATCAGAAATGAGGGACTTGATTAGATCTGTAAATATGTAATTATCATTACAATCAGACTTACATAAAAGATTGCAAACCTTAAGATATTTTTCATCAGAATATTACGGATTTATATTAAATACAAGGTATAACAGACTTAAACACTCACAGCTGTAGATAAATTATTTTCTTAAAAATAAAGCTGTGTGTTTTTCTCATTTCTCTCACTGTTCTTTGGTTTGCATAGGTAACCTTTCTGTAATTTCCTTTCCCTAAGGAAAAAAAAAGTAGTTTGGCATAATTTTCTCGGTTGATCCCACATGTTGTTTACTTTCTTCCCAGAATTAATATCTGGTCTCAGATGGCCTTATTTATGATTTCTGCTCTATAGGAAAGGAAATAATTCCTAACTGGTGGTACCTGTACTACCACTAATGCAGAAAGAACTCAGGAGCTTGCTAATAATTTTCTTCTTGATCTTTGGATCTTCTTTGTGTGTTTTAATGAAAATTTTAAGCCCTGATTTGCTTTTACTTCTGGATTGTAGCCTCAGATTCACAGAATGGTTGAGGTTGGAATGAACCTCTTAATATTATTTAGTCCAAACATCCTGCTCAAATAAAGGCCAGCTAGAACAGGCTGCTTAGGACTGTGTCTAGTTGGGTTTTGAATATGTCCAGCAACTGAGACTCCATAACCTCTCTGAACAATCTGTTCCAAAGTTTGACCATGTTCACAGTGGTCTATGTTCAGATGTAATTTCATCCATTTCAATTTTTGCTAATTTCCTCATTTTGTTAGCAGGCACTACTGAGAACCGTCAGGGTCCGACTCCTTTGCTTCCTCCCATCAGATGTTTATAAATGTTAATAAGATTGCCCTGAGCCTTCTCTTCTCCAGACTAAACAGTCCCAGCTCCTTCAGCATCTCCTCATATGACAGATCCTCCAGTCCCTTAATCATGGCCCTTTGCTCAGCAAACTCTAGTAAAGCTATATCTTTTGTTGAGGAGTCCACATCTGGACACAGTACTCCAGATGTGTCTCACCAAGCCTCAGTAGAGGGAAAGGGTCACCTCCCTTGAACTGCTGGCAACGTGCTACCTAACGCAGCTCAAGATACTTCTGTCCTTTTTCATGCCACGCAGTTGGCTGGCTCGTGTTCACCCTGTTGCTCACTGGGACACCCAGGGCCTTCCCATTCAACCTGTGCTGGGAACATGTACTGAATGCGAGTGCTAGTAAATATTTTTGTCACATAAGTGTTCTTCTACAATTCTATGTTGTGATATTTTTGCAAGAAGAATTTGGAACTCTCCCCTAGAAACTGATATAACTAGGACTTTCCAAAAAAATACTTCTACGTTGAACTGACAGTCCACTGGTGTGAGGATGCTATTCTCATTAGGAAATTATATTTTTTGAGAAAAACATTTTTCCAGTCTGTAACCATTTGTTAGCCAGAGACTTCCTGATCTAGCGATTCCTGTGTGTTTAGTAACCCCCAATGTATTTCCCTTCCATTAATCTTCCTTTGAATACATTTGAAGTTTTATCATCTACTCTATGCTTTGAAATAGAGTTCCACAGCATGGCTATAAGCTGTATGAGTCACCTTCTTTTTTGGTTTGATTTTGTTTTGAATCTGTCATGTTTCATTCAGGAATTTGTTGCCTTGTACTGTTAAGCAGTGAATGAGTAAGGTTTTAACAGATTATATTTTATGGATGTTTATCACATCCCACTCTCACTCAAAGCCCCAGTCATCTCTTCTTTAAACTAAAGCTTCCTGCATTATTCAGACTTTCCATGCTTGGGATATCCAATACAGTATGCAATATCCCCAAGAAATATATAACTAAAGTATTTAGTAAATCTTCATGCATATTTAGCTTCTTCAAGAAACTAAGACTGATAATTTAGAGTTTTAAACTAAGTTCTTGAGTACAAAAATGTCAGTTTCTTCTCAGTGAAGTATTAGTATGTTCATTAGAGTCTCTTTTTGAAACTGATTTGACACATGAGTGATATAGTATCTTTTTAGTACTTGTTAGTTTTGAGAAGGATTCAGTTTCCCTAAATGGTAATTACTGTGGATTTAGTGTATTTGCAGGGAATGTTAATGTACACTGAGAAACCGGAGGCATAATTTTCTGAAAGAAGTTGAAGAATCTGAGATATTCAGTACAATAAATCATAAGAAGAGCTCTCACAGGACATGAAAATTCATCTGAATTCTTGAGAATTGGGTGGTGTTCTGAAACTATATGTTTTTTCTTTAGATCCTAAGAATAACTTTCTTCCCTTTTTATCCTTAATCTACCTCACAGAAAATATCCCAAAAGCCCTTCAGTGATAGTTATTATCCACATAGAACTTAACTTCTAAATACCAAACATAGATCTCTCTTTTTTTTCAGCACAAGAAAGAAAAATGTCCTGAAACAGTCTTTGGTATACTTCCATATGGCACAGACCTTTAGCATTTCTTCTGGCTTTTTTCAGTATATAGAGCATGTCTGAACTTCATGCTCCAGCAAATACAGCATGTGTAATAGTCTTAATTTAGACTAGAATAATTTAGAACACTGTTAAGACCGAAATGAACACAGGTTTCATCAGGTTGAAAGGGTTGAAAGCTGTCTCTTCATTAATCAAGCTCCTTCCTTGAACCAAGCTTAGACAGGCTTTTAGCTTATAACTTCTGAGTTTTCTTTATCTGTAATTAGAAAAAGACATATATTTACTAATAGTCATTATTTCATATAGATCTTAATTTTCTAACAGCTCTTGTTCAGAGATATTAGCTACTGCAACTGTATACTCTGAAGACTGAAAAATCCTGGAAGATATGCATTTACAATGTTATGAAAAGAGAACCTAGGATAAGGGTGGGTATTTTTTAGTGTTACATCAGTAAAGCTGTTTGGTTTTGTGGCACTGGGAAAGCCTTTGAGATCAGTATGTAAAAAAACTGAAATAAGAGATACAGAGATAAACAGAAATTAAGAACTTGTTGTTAGTAACTTCCATTTAACTTGATAGACTATTCAAAATCATTATTTAGGAACTACAAAGAAGCCATTATGTCTTCAAAGGTTAGATGGTGGCATTCTTGAGTAAAGTTGGGGTGGTTCTTCTTAAGACACTCATTTTGAACTTGAAAGAAAATTAATATGCCATCACTGGAATAAAATGTTCTCTTCCTTTTCAGTCTTTCCAAGCATTACCTTTCCAGAACAGTTTTCACAGTTTCTTATGAAAAACAAAAATTACCCTTCTTCTTACCTTCCTGCCCACACATAGTACCGGAAACCTGCTCAGGCAGTCTAACACACACCTTACAGTGTACGTGGCCTCCCTGATGGCTGCAGACAGCCATACATTCTTACACTTCTTCAGAATCAGGCATAAAGCTGGGTACAAACCACAGACGGACAGAATGTTTCATTGGCACACGAGTGTGTTACTCACTGTTACACCATTTCCTGACTCATTTACCCCACGTCTGTTGGGAACTACATGAAGGGCAAGCAGCAGCATTGTTTCTCAGTACATCTGAGGGCGGACTGAAGATTGAAATCCTGACTATAGATCAGATTATGTAACTTTGTGTTTGCTCCCAAAGCCCTTTTGTGCGTGTGTGTGCTTGGATAATTACATATGCAAAATTGTCTAATTTTTTTAACATGGGGGGAAATGGTCTCTTTTTCCTTATTTCATTTCTCAAAAGTTGAAAGAAGTATGGCCAAATAGCTACTTTGTACTTCCACCAAACAACTTCTGGACTGTAAATAAATACAAAATACTCCTTTTCTAACTAAAAAATATTTGATAAAATAGTGCAACTGTGAAAAAACAAAGCTATACATTGAAAATATTCTGAGGTATTAGATCATTATGCAGAATGTAAAAGATGCTACTTATGGTGTGAGAGAGGACATACTCAGAAATATAAGTCTTAGGAAGGAAGAGGGCAGGTATGGAAGAGCCAAAGTATTGTTTTATTAAAATTATTTGTCTACTGTTACTATCATAGTAAGAGAAAAAAATACCAATATTTTAAAAGGAAAATAAAAGTCAGTTTTAACTGTTAGTAGTACAAAAATCTACTCTGTCTTCACTGCAGACATTAAGTCCACACAAGAAAATACCTTTTTTGCCTATGCCTGATATTATTATTATTAAATATATTTTAAATTACATGGGGTCACCTTCATAGTAAAAGATTCTAGTGTTTAGTTAAACTAAATCTGAGTTAAATGAGCTGCCAACATACTCTTATTCAAAGCAACTGATCAGAAAAGTCCTTTCCAAAACAGCAAATGAAAGTGGCTTTTTTTTCCTCAATATATATGACTCCACAATTTAAGTGTTCCAGTAATATGAAAGGAGAATTGGACTTGGCTTCTCCCAGAGGAACAGCAGTCAGCAAAAGCCTCTTAGTCCTCAGCCTCAGGAATGTGTGTCTCTAACAGATTGCCAGGAAAGATTAACTGCTGCAGGTAGCACAGCTGCTGGTTCAAACAATTTTGATCTTTTTATATCTTGTGCTCATTCTGTTTCCACATGGAATTGGTCTGCTTGTTATGGAGAGCCGCAGGTACCACAGCTGCTGGTTCAAAAGACTCCAGTCCCATTATATCTTCTGTGCATTGTTTGTGCATAGAACTGGCCCAGTTGTTTTGGAGAGCCCCAAGGAAACCACTTTGCAAAATAGTTTGTTAACCTTTTCAAGGAGTGAAATATGCTCCTACTTTTTTTTTTTTTTATTTTTTTTTTTTGTCTTTGTAGTGGAAAAACTTGTTCATCAAAACCAGTGTTTACTGTAGTTTCTTTGCATAGATTTTTCCTAGGAGAATAGAGATACCATTTAAAAAGACTGGTTTAGGAAAAAAGAAGTGTAGAAATCACTATACCTAACCATTTCTCAATACGTACAGTAGCTGTGCTACGCTTTAAGTTTTCAGTAGAGTTTATGGGTGGGATGATGCATTTAACCTAACCAGCCATTTAGAAGGTAGGTGACTAGAGTAAACTGTCATCTAGTGACAAGAGAAATAGGCAGCTATGTAATCACCCATCCTGAAAAAGATTGATAAATGGGATTAATTTCCCTTGTGAGGTTCTTATCTCCCTTCTGCTGATTTTAAGTATCTCTAAGTGAAAGGCCTAACTTTTAAATAGCTAAAGTTACATGAGATAAATCACCCATTAGTAATTCAGAAACCAAACCCATGTTCTCACAGCTGTGCTCTGTGCTAAAGAGCCTAGATGTCACTGAATGTCATGTGGCTTTTAAAAGCATGTATAAGCTCTGGTTGCAGGAACAAATAGAATTCCTTCACGTGAGCTAGTAAGGTTTATTATCATACAGAGAAGGTTGCACAAACTTGGTTACTGTAGAGGTAGTAAGGTCATACACCTCTGGGTGATCTTGCCGATTTGGGTGTATGGTTTATTGGGAACCTCTGGAAGTTGTTCTGTTGTGCTGTGGAGGTAAGGGCAAAATGCTTACATCTTTCTTGAATGTGCAATTTAGGATTCCTTTTAAAAAATTATAAAAACACAGACAAAATACTGAAGAGTTAGTAATGGTGTCAGTTTCTTAATGGTATATCAACACGGTGGACTAAGGATTATGTTTTTGCTGTTCTATAGATAAGGCAGAATAATAATTCCTTTAGGAATTATTACAGGGATGCTTTTCCTTCTCCTTTGAAGAAGTGCAGCAGTTCTTGAGAGGTTAAGAGGAAGTAGAGATTAACCAAGAACATGACCACATGTTTTCTGACCAGCATAGCTACCTGGATGTGTAAAGAATATATTGCACACTTCTTCACATCTTTGAATGTGAAATATCTAAGGCATTCTGAAGTCTACATGCACAACTCTGAAATGCGGATCACATTTTGAATTTGATCATTTTGTACAATGTATCTACATTGATGAACTGGGTGCAGCAAATTTTTCATGATGACTAAGATTGCTTGATTTAAGAATGAAAAATGAAACAAGTCAGATTAAAAGGTTGTCAACCTGTATCCTCACTTAATTGCAAGATTAAAAATGCCTTCATACCTTTGATGAAAAGGGATCTATGAACTCAAAAAAGAACAAAAGTATTTAGTTCAACATAGGTGCTCAACAACATTATATTCGTTTCAAAATCCCTGTTGCGTTTTGGTTTGAAGGGTGCCAGAAGACACACACAAGAACATTGTATTCACATTGTCTATTATGAGACTACCTGAAGATCAAGAAGATCCTATCTTCTTCCTTTAAAAGATCATGTTTCTCATTCTCTCTTAGCTGATTCATTTCCAAAATGTTGTCTTCTATTTGTCTGTTTCCTTTGTATCACTATCAATTTTTCTTAAGAGAGGTTAATTAGGTCAAAGACTCAGTATTTGTGCCTTTTTCTAACCCAGGGCACTTAAATACATCTTAAACACAAATAAGATTCTTAGCACTTTCAGCTTAGAGCCAGAGTATACCCAATTGCTTTTTAAAGAAAGCAGAGGAATAGTTTAGTAAACGACATTCTGATAAGTGTTATGATCTGTGAGAAACTTGACATGCTAAATGATTTTGGAGACACATAAGTAGATAAAATCAATGAAATAACATGTGACTCTTCAATCTTCAATATTTCAAGTTCTTGCAATTTGGCCATATTTTGGTCAAGTTCATGAAGATGAAAGAAGAAAGATATCTAATATAGAAGCTACAATGCCAAACATCAACTTTCCGCTCCAAAGCTTGGAGGCATTGCAGTTGCACAAAGAGAAGGTTGCCAACTTTATTACATTGGCCAAACAAAGCATTTTTCCTTGACTTACGTGTCAAAGATAGTTGAACAATTTTCATTGAAGCTTTCCCAAAACACATCCCCTAGGCCAACAACAGTCATGAAAAAAAGTTTGGCAATGTTTGAGGCAGCTTAAAAGAGTTCTAAATAGTTTGACTACTAGTTTACTTCCAATTAGTACTGATGAAGATTCTGCTTTTCAGAAAATCTGTTGCAGTTTAAAAAATCACATTCACTCCACCTGTGAAGGTATTAAATAAGGTTTTATAAACCAACAAGTTTCATTTGGAAGTGTGAGCATACATATATGTCTATATATTTTTGAAGAATTTTAAAATACATAAATTAAATCTAAGGTGACTGCCGCGATAGTGTAGAAATTTCCAAATTAGGTTAAATGTATAATAGCTGCAGGGTCAGCAGCAGTCCAAGTGATATCATCAGATAATTTACCAAATAAATTACTAAAGATGATGACAAGAGAAACCTCTAACGAAAATAACACTAGTGTAAAGTTTTTATTCAAAACATCTAAGTAAAAGAAAACGTAACCTGGTGGGAAAGCATTAAAAAAATCACTGAAAAACTGAATCTGAACAGATGTCTTCAGACCATTTTACTAGGGCAGTAAGAGAGAATATTCTCTTCCTTTTTTAAAGGATATATCTAGAGGGTTTCTGATAATTTAGAAATGCACTTCTTCAATGTTTTGGAGGTCAGATTCTGCCAGGCTTATTTACAGTGAAGAAATACCTTGTTTCTTGAGATGTTTCTAAAAAAATCATTGGAATCACTACCCATGTAAGAAAATAAACAGAAGAGTAAGGTTGACAGAATCTGGCCTTGCCAGTTGCTAATTTAAGACCCAACCCAAATTTAGTGAAACTTGTTCGTTTAAGTAGTACTACTTTAATCAAGATTGGATTGTTGATGTGATTAAGACCTTTGAGAAAAAAAAAAAAATCTGCAGTTGCACAGTAATTTGAAGAGTATGTTATGAACATCATAAAAGAGATCAATTTCAACAACAGGCTGTCATCTTCTGCCATAAAAGGAATGAAATTGGAATAGTTCACTGGAGTCATTGCTGAGGTTCCAGTTAGTCCTCATGTAATTGAAAGAATTTGGCCATGATTGGAGCATAAATTGTACGGATATTTTTGGTAAGAAGGTTGGCAAACATCTCTGGGGAGTTAATTCTCCTCTTATGGATAAAATGACAAAACTCTGTGTTACATTTCAAGAATCTTATTTCTGAGGGTCTTCTGTCTTATTGCAACGAATGAGCAATGTTCGATGTATCTGCTTTCCATTGTTGAAAATTCTTTCTTTGCTATCTGCTGTATGAAAAATAATGACATTACTCATGTGATACCTTCACAAAAATAAATTTGGTGTTTTAATGATTAGGAGGGTTTAAATATATCTTTAAAGACAATATTTCATATTTTAGGACCTACTAGTCATCCTTGTCCTCTGAGCAGACATAAAAATGGTTGGGTAAATTCATCTATGGGATTATAGTGATGCCTCTGTACAATCTTGTGGAAAGGTCATGTATGCCAACATATAAAGCTGAAAGAAATGGCTTTGGCCCTGTGCAGCTGTATTTTTGTCAAATGAAAAGTGACCTTACTGTAAGGTCAGAATTGAAAGCTTCACGTTCAGTTAGATAATTCTGTATGGATGGGGTTATTGGAACTTCTTCTTCCCACTCATTTCTGAGAAATAAATGCTCATCCACGTGGGATCCTAATTGTTCCCCAGTCAAATTATATCTTACAAAGCATATATTCACATCCTTAATCATCACTTGATGTTTAATCCCACAGAGAATTCAGTTAAGTTCACTTCTCTCCAGACCACAGGGCTAAAGTGGATGGAGATGGACTTGTTTTAAACCCAATTTCATTGAAAACCTACAACAAATAGAAGACAAAGACCTTCTACCGTTTAAGATATGTTAAAAGTGAGAGACTATTTTTCATCCCTTAACAAATTTATTCTAATTTAGATCGATTTAATTGAAGTGACACTAGATTTATTCTAGCATGAATAAGAGTCAGCATCAGAAGATTTACTTAATAGGGTTAAACTATACCAAAAAGAAAGGAGAATATTTTTTTTCCCCTTCGAGGCATCTTTCAAAGCTTCCATTAACTTTGGAGAGTGAGAATGCAGAAAGTCCCTTTTAATGATTTTGTGAAAGATACATTTGAACTCAACTGGAAGTCATAACTCTGAGGGTGGAATTAGGAGGAAAATTCCTATTTTCAATTGTATGCAGGTATACAAACAGATAAAAAACACCGATTTCTAGACATTTAAAAATATCTTAACGTATCTTAAGATACTAAGAAATTTTCAGCTTAATGAGTTATCTGTTATGAAAAATCTGTAATATTGATTTTTTAAAAAGATGATAACAAGATAGAGTGGAGAAACTATATATTGCAATCATTTGCACTATATTTCTGATTGGTAATATGTACATGCAGCATAACTATATCATGTACTATAACTAAAATATTATATCTGGTCACATAAATTTTACAGAAGCACTACATTTATGTGCTGGGTTTAGTCAGGAAGGAGTTAACTCTTTTTACAGTGACTGGTATGAAGCTGTGTTCCTGGATTTACCCTGAGAAAAGTACTGATAAGGTGTCTTTTTAGCTCATGCTGGGGAGTGCTTGCACCAAATTCAAGGTCTTTCTCAGCTTCTGATACTGCAGCTGCGTTCCCAACTTTCTCGCTACAGGCAGTGTGGGGGAGCACACAGTTCAGACAGCTGACCCAAACTGACCGAAGGAGTATTTCATTCCATAGTACGTCATGCTCAGTACATAAGCGGGACATGGGTCCGGGAGCCATTACTCTTTCTCACTCTCTTGCACTTGCTAACATTCTCTCTAACTCCTTTGTTAGCTGTTGAGTTGGTGGGTCTGTTATTTTTCCTGGTCGTGCTACCACTGATAGAGTTTGCTCGGAATCTGCTGCAATAGCTCTCAGTCTCCAGCTCTCTGGCTCTGACTCTCACTTCTCAGGACCTGGTTGTGCATCATTTGGCAGGTGGTGAGCAACTGTATCATATTGTATCATATGTTTCATTTTCTATTGTTTTAATTACTTAGTAGTAGTGGTATTTGTATATACTTATCTATATATATTACTAATTTATATTCAGTTAGTAAATAGTTCTCATCTCAATTTTATGAGCTTCCTTGTCTTTTTCCTCTGATTCTTCCCCTCTGATGGAGGAAGGAGGCGAGAGTGTGAGAGTGGCTTTGTGGTATTTTGCTGGCTGAAGTTAAACCACGACAATTATGTGACTCTTGTTTTTTATATCTTTCCACTTTTGTGTTTCAGGAAAACAGGAAAGCATCTTAAGTTTTGATATGTAAAATGGATTGATTGCTTTTCCTGTTTGAATGTGGGTGTATCCAGCTCTTTGTATCCATTAATTAGGTTAGTACTAGAGACACCTAACCAAGTAAAACAGTTCTGCTGTTTATGTGCTAGACCAGGAACTCATATCTATGCATTCTGTATTGCCAGGTATAAAACAGCTTTTCAGCACAAGTGGGCTTGCAGTCATTGCCAAATATGCTGAGCAAAGGTATTATGTGCCAATATCTGTGAGAGGGATGAAGGTGTGTTCACATAAGACTAAATTCTTGAAGGTTATTGGAAAATACTAACAGTAATAATCACCATATGAAAACTTTTGGGGTTTATGCACATTATATAATTTATAACATACTGTCTATATTTATAAAGGTCTCATATATTTAACAACAGGTCAGCTTCTAAAGGCAAGATATTTCACAAATATTAACACTGAACTGCTTGGGTAACCCTACTCAAAAATGTGTAACCATGAAGTATTGAGAAATATTGACAGAATCCAGATAAATTCCAGATAGAATTGTTAGAGTCCAGAGCATAAATCTATTTGTTCCTACTAACTGGTTATGAGGAAATACACTGTGAAGTTGGATATATGTAGCCTGTATTCCTAGATAGCAACAGACATATCAGGATACACAAGAGGGAAGAGGATGAAAGTGTCAGTAACTGAGCATTTTACACTGCAGTTCGATGTATGACAGGAGATGGTTTCTATCTAGCAGTACTTTACCCCTTATGCAGTCAAAATGACAGCATGTTGGGGTACAAGTCTCTGTTTCATCTATCCTCATCATCAGCTGATACAATGGGTCTAGGCAAGAGGGTGACACATGATGTGGTTTTTGAAGTCTTTTTGTCTGGTTTTTATTGACTTACCTTATGTTCTTTTATTTTTTTTGTTTAACTTAATATAAAATATTTCTTTAAAATCTTACTTTCTCAGGATCTGGGTAGAACTCCTCAGAAAGCAAAAGATTCCTGATGCATCTAACATGGTTTCCAGGCCAAAGTCTCAAAATAATCCATCTTAAAGAACATGCATGACTTTTCAAAGTATTTTTGAATGATACCTCTAAAGGTGCACGGGGCACTAGATAACTAATTTAGTGATTTAATCTTGGATTAAATCTCTCTACAGTCACTTTTCTCTGGAAGTACATTAATGATTTTGCCCTCGTTCTAATATTTCAGGCATTATTTCTGCTAACAATGACTCATTTATTTTTACCTTTTTTCCTAATGGGATAATACAAAATTGTATCTTCATTTACATTGAATGGTCTATGTATGTAGGTTTCAGTGCTTTCATACTGGATTAAGTCCATTCTGGTGGAGTGTTCTATTTTTCCATTGAGACCCTTTAGTTTTGCCTGTTTGCCTGGTTGTTGATGCTGTATTTGCACTCATTTCTGTGAGGTATGTTTCCTGAAATGAACTACCGCCCCACATTTCATGTCATCGATGGTACATAAAAACATATGTTTTTTTTTTAATTAGTTCTCCATACTTAGAAAGGAATTTGCAATTTGGGCTAAATTTTTGAGGCCTTTTTCTGACTTTTCCCACATCTCTTCAGTCTCATTCAGAGCTTTGTCATGATAGTGAAACACTGAAACAAAGATGAAAATGACCAGATTTAGGGGTTTTTTTTTGGTGAAAGTCATCAAGTGCTGTACTGTTGCTATGTTTGCTGAGAACCTGTCTCTGGTTTTCCTTCAATAATACATGTGTAACTTAAAAAATTTAATGAATACCTAATTTTTCACTGTCCTTCAACTGTTAGTTTTCTACAGGATTGTCATAATTGTCTTTTTAAATATATACGTTCAGTGCCTTTTAATTCAATTAAAAAAAAAAACCCACCCCCAAAAAAACCCTTTCTTCTTCTTCCAGGAAACATCAGTTTGCAGTGAAAGCCACATCAAAAGAACACACAGTGGGATAAATATCTGGTGGTGAAAATCCTGCTGGGCCTATGTTAACCACAAATGGATTGTACTCTAAATTTTGCAGTGAATGTTTTTGTCACCCAGTAGGTTTCCTTTCAAGTGGAGAGAAGCAAAGATCAGAGAATCTGTATTTAGACCCTAAAACCTAGGCAAAAGAAAAATTTCACCTTAAAAAAAGGAATCACAGAGCAAGATAACATATACAATGGCAAGGCAGATAGGGAATTGCTCTTCCAGGAAGCTCAGAGGGAGGTGCCTGCTGCTGCTGCAGAAGGGGAGCTAGCAGAGGCTTTTACTTCTCCAAAATTCTAGCAGTTTTGAATGCTGTTTTTTAGCTACTCCTGAAAAAAAGGTGCTTTGACCTTTTGCCTTCAGCTGACACCTGCTAAGGGAGTGTCAAGCATTCATTCAGCTGGGGGTAGAGAGTAAGTTATGGAAGTGCAGACCTGGAGCCTGGGTGTGTGGGAGTGGGCTGGAAACCCTGCTGAAAGCACCGTGCGAATGCTCAGCCATGGTGGTGACATGGGACAGAGCAGGGTTTCTGCCCCCGACCAGAGCAGCTATTTTTGATACACTAGAAGCCTTGTTTCAGATAGAGCTGAGGGGGGAAAATGTATCTTTCCAGGTCTGGGGCTGCAGAGGGCACCTGGGGCCTCTCACTGGGGCTGGGCTTAGCAGAGGTGAGATCCTTGCCTGCAGGAGGTGTGCACTGGTGGCAGATTTTTATGAGTAATAACAAGACTACATCTAAGATGACCAGGACAATGACTGTGCCCCTGTCCTCAGCGCTTGTGAAATTCCATCTAGAATCCTGCATCCATTTTTTGGATCCATTGGCAGAAGAAAGATGCTTATAAACTTCAGCCAGTTCAGGGAAGGATCTGCAGGCTCATGAGGGCTGGAGCATGTGCCTTGTGAAGAGAGGATAAGGGAGCTGGTCTTGTTCAGCCTGGAGAAGAGACGGCTTCTAGGGGACCTAACTGCAGCACCCCCAGAACCCACAGGTGGTTATCAAGAAGATAGAGCAAGGGTCTTCATTGTGGCGCATGGTGGCAGGGTGAGAAACAAGCATAAACTGAAACAGTAAGTCAGCAAGAGGAGCAGTGTTGAAAAGGAACTAGTGCTTGCACAGCATGAGCTGATGCTCAGCATGGGATATTTGGAGTATGGAACTTACCTGAGATCTGAGCTGCCTTTCAGTCAGACAAAACATTGTCAATCCCACTGCCACTGAATGTTAGATTTCTGAAAAATTGGGTATATTTCTGACACTTTTATCATATCTGCTGTTATCATGAAAAATTCAGTACTTCGATTTTGCAGTAGTTTTTGGATCCTGTTTCCAACTGAGTTGAAAAGTAAGAAAAAGTATATTATAACAAGGTGTTCCAAGACAAAGACAACCTTAAAGGTTAACTGTGCATCATATCTGTCAGGTCCCTTTGCTATCATAGGTTAATATTATTGGAAATGCAATGTATTTGATGAGAATCTTTCAATTAGAGAGATTCTAAAGGATCCAATTATTTGTTTCAAAGGTAATCCGAAGTTTTATACAGCTGGATGGTGTTGTTATCTTTAGGGTGTTTTATCTTAGTTATCTTTCTCTTTGTGCATATTGTTTGTGTTTAAATAGGTTGGAGGAAGAAGTTGTCTAAGTTAACAACAAAGGCTGTTCCACTTAATTTCTTTTTTTGAAAGAGCTGAAATAGTGTGAGTAAACTAGGCTGCTCCTTTGAGACTAGCTGTACCATAACTCAGCTTTCTGCTTAAATAGAAGTTGAATATTAATTAGAAGTATTTGTTTGCTCCTTTTGAATTTATCAAGAATTTAAGAGAGCCTAGCTGTTTCCATTAACACTTTTTCTTAATTTTAATTTTTAACATTTATTTATTAGAAAAGAACCCTTTAGAATATTAAAAAATTAATATGAAGCATTTAATCACTCATTCAATTTTTACAATGATGCAAAATATTACTTGAACCTTTAAAAAGAATTTGCAAGTGTGGTAATGGTCCACAAAGCAACATGACAGTGATGTAATATTTTTTTAATACCATTGAAACTCATAATAACAAAGCATCATTTAGCTAAACATGGCATTACTAAATGTACTTTGCTAAATTATGATTTTGTATGCCTTCTTTGAGCAAGACAAGCCAAATATCTTGACTGGCGAATGAACAGTGGTAATGAGAAACAAATATTAGTAAAAAGTACTGTGTCATATTCACTGTGTAATATTTGTGTCTTTGGAGGATGACCCTAAGCACGTTAAAATCAACGTGCTTGTTTCCAGTATTATCACATTAGTATTACACGTAGGAATTATGTGATGAATTCTGTTGATGATGCAAAACTGTCTGGCATTTTAACAACACAGAGAACTGTAAGAATATTATATAGAAAGAAGTGAAAAAATGTAGTACTAGTATAAGAAGTAGAGTGTTACATTTAGAAAAAGAAATCCTATAAATGTGTGCTCTAAATCAGGTGCTGATTTGGAAAGAAGAGAGGAAAATGTTTTGATCACTAGGTGACTGAGACAACGTAGTAACTCATCACTGAAGAAGGTAATGGAATTCTAATTCATAATTTCTGAAAGATATTTTCAGTTAATATCTTTGCAAAAATTTTAATATAACACTTGATAAATCTACTAAGGAACTACATAACATCTATTCAAAGACTTGTAAGACTATTAAACTTAAGAGTTTATGATTTTCAGAAAATGCTTTGGAGAAGAACTTGAGATTCAACTTCAGTATTGTATTATGCTGGAATATCTAAGACACCATGTTAGATACCCATGTAGAGATTCCTTGGCGCCTAAGTATTTTGTGAAGAAAATGTAAGGTTAGTGTGCATTCCTTCTTAGGGCTGCTGGGAATCTCACAACTTACTCTGCAAATGCTTCTAAAATTTATCAGGGGTTTTGTAAAGAATAGTGCTGAAAGCTAACCTTTGAAAAGCACTAAATTTTTCAGTGCTGTATTTTATGTGTAATTTATGACTACCTTGTGATCATGCTGTACAGCACTTTGTTTTTGAGTTAGTCATGTGATCTTCAATTGGACTGTTCAGGGTTTGAGACATTATAAATTTAGTATCTCATTTCATTCCTCAGTTTGCATTGGCATCCTCTGCTTTTAAGCAGTTTGTTTCTTATGGAGTGAATTCTGATGTGTATCTTAGTCCTCCCAACAATTCATGTACCTAATTTCTTTTCATTTTTTTTCCCTTTCTTTTCTCTTTAGCTTTTCTGAAGACTTTCTCAATTTTTTTTAATACCAAAATAAGATAGGTATTACATATTCCTAAGTGAGATATTTTTACATATGACCAGAATAGTCTTCTGTATTCACATACATAAATATAGGCATAATATCAAAATACTTTTCATCTTAATTACTTTCTGTATTTCATAGTTTTGGTAAAATACCCTGAGTAATGTTACATTTAATAGCTGTAAAAGATTACAATTACAAAAATTAATCAAAGTTAAATTAATTTTAATATTTCATTTCTAAATCTGAAGGGACATTTCATTTCTTGCTTCATTTTATATTGTATCACTATAAAGTTACACACTGCTATTCAGAAATTCTATACTTCCCAGAAATGGGCCTTAAATATATATTTGTAGAAGTGACATACTGGCTAAAGATATTTAACTAGATTGATTAAAAATGTTAACACAAAACTTAAGACATGTACAATGATGAAAGAGAGGTTTTTAGAGTACCCCTCCCACATGAATCGTTGTTCACCAGGATCTTTGTGAAAAATTTAGCAGCAGAATGGTGACAAAAAAATCCAGGTTTTCATCCAGTGATCTGGTTAACTGATGATTAAGTCATGCAAATCTATAATAATGATGTATGTATGTATTGTTTATTGATTTAACATGAATAACTGAGTGGACTTTTTTCCCCTTTTCTTGGTCTTCTGTTCAGCATTCAAGTACTCTCAACCTAAGTCAGTATTTCAAAAGTCATGGACAGAGTCTGGGTTGTGTCTACATTTCTGTTTTGTTTGTATAGATTAGCACTGTCTTGGACTGGACTCTCAGACCTTTCCAATTTACTGTACACTGGTTTGGCCACCACAAATATTTAGTGCATGCAAACTATCCTATTTCTGGAGGAAATGAAACTGGAATACATGGTCCATGGGTGCATTTCATCCAGTTTTGTCCTGCGCTGGTATCCTTTCTCTTCCCCCCACTTTGTTACTGTCCTGCCCTTGTTGAATTCCTTGTCACTTTCGTATGAAATGTTTGATTCTGTTTTGTGAATAGAAATAGCATACAGTTATGACTTATTACAGGCCTGTATTCTTTCTTTCCTTCAACACTGGATGGCTCCAGTTTTTCCTGTGCTTACTTATAATGGGATAACTTGTATCTTTTTTAAAATGGAATATGTAAGGTATTCCTCTCTGCACGGGTTTATACTTACCTGATGGAGCATGCTGGGGGAAGAAATGGAGGGTTTTGTCCCTTGAGTGTCCATGGAAACCAGCTCCTATATGTCAGTCTAACATGGGGTTGCCAGGTAGATGTCCTCATATGCACACACATGATCTAAAAATCTCTTATGACTAACAGTATAAGCTTAAGCTACTGGACTTCGCAGAGACAGACACCCTGTGATGCCACTGGAAGTGACAGTGCTGTCTTATATATAATTGCCTCCAAACATAACTGACATGGAAGAACTCCATCTTTAGTTTAGATATCATGAGTATTTTTTAATATAATTTCCTCTACATTCTTGTTTTCCAGTTGACAACAGTTTTTTCAGTCCCTGCTTAGACTCACTACAGACTAAGTTTTACATTAAAAAATAATCCCCCACCCACTTCATCCTATTTCAAAGTAAAATAAGTCAAGAAAATGGTATTTTTCCTGTAAGCAGATCATGTTAGTCAATTTGAAAAAAGACTTGGTTTGAGGAAGTAGCTAAAAAAATAAATTGCCACAGAAGGTAGTTGTCAATGAGAAACTCTTCCATAGAAATGTACTCAGTAATTGATTTCTGCAGGCAAACCTTTCCAGAAAAGTAAGATATAATCTGCTATCTTATTTTCTAGGTCTGGCTGGAATGGAGATCACTTTCTTCACAGCAGACACACATCCAAAGTACAGCACCATAAGAGCTAAACCAGTGCTGATAACACAGCAGCGTGTGCCTTTTTCTCACTCTACACCCACTCCTCCAACCCCACAGTGGGTGGGCAAGAAGTTGGGAGCACACATGGCTGGGACAGCTGACCCAAACTGGATGAAGGGATATTCCACACCATGTAGTTGTATGCTCAGCAACAAAAATGGGTAAAGAAAGCACTGAAGGATTTTGGCTTCCAAGGTGGCCCTTGTTCAGAGCATGACTGGGTATCAGTCTGCTTGTGGGAGGTGATGAGTGATTGCCTTTGCATCACTTTTTTCTCTTTCCTTCACTTATTAAACTGTTTTTATCTCAATCCTCAAGTTTTCTCACGTTTACTCTTCTTGTTCTATTCCCCATCCCACTGGGGGGGCAGTGAGTGAGTGAGCAGCTATGTGGGTGTTTAGCTAAGGGTTAACCCACAACACTTTATCTACCCTTTTGCAATATGAAGCTTCAGTTTTATGAAATGGTAGAACTTAGTCCTCACTATGCAAGTATCCAGAGATGCACCCAACTCCAAGTCTGACTTTGATGATGTTAGTCCAAGTGTGTGGTGGGAAGTAAAAAAGATTGTTTGTACGTTTGAAGTTAGGGATGTGTAAGTATATTCCTGAATTTTGGCCTTACTAAATGTATTTCCAGTACAATGCTGAAAATGGGATGCTTGTTACAGAATGTTTTGTGAACTGCTTTAATGAATTCTAAAATACACATGCATACATAAATATGCATGAGGAAAAATAATTTAAATCTTTACAAATGTGCTGAATATTTGCATGGTCATTAACAAATGAGTTCCAGGCCATCCACTGAAATAAGCATAAAAACAACAGCAGCAATCCTATCCTTTTTTCCCCTCTTATCTAGTAAAGGTGCACACTTTAAGATCATTAAGCTTCCTGTGAGAATAGGGGACATGTTGATCACACTGATTTCCATATGCTTTAGTAGGAGAAGTATGAGGTGTCTTTCTCCCTTGTACCCATATATAAACACATGTAGAAATGTCTGATTTCCTGTGTGTACAAAAGGTGTTTCTGGATGTATGGATGCTATAAAATATGTTGGTATTTATATGAAATAAAATAGAGAACCAGCAGCTCCCCGCAATAGCAAAAAGAAAAGAAAAATATTTCTCACGGCATAAAAATAAATCAAATTAATAATGTCCTCTGTTGTTCCCCAGCACCTTACTGCAATTACTTCTTGAGCAACTTCCTTTAAATGATACATGTCTCTGCTTCCTCTGATGATTTGAGAGCTTTTGGACCAAAGGCTTAGATAAGCACATTAGAATGGAATCAGTAGATATATAAAAAATAAAACTACTTCTTTTTATAGCTTGTATTTATATTGGGAAGAAAATAAGATAAAGATGACAGTGTTGATATCACAAATAAAATAGTCTCTCTTGCTTATTTAATATAAAAGCGTTGCTATGGAACATTTTTATAAGTTATTAAATATCTTTTAAATCCACCCACAGGTTAATAACTCAAAGTAAAATAAAATCAGTAACTTAAATTCTGCAGATCGTGACCTTGCCAACCCGACTTGAAAAACCTGGCAAAAAGGTTGTCCTCTCATTGAATTGTTTGGCTCATGTTTTATGCACAAGCATGCTTTGCTTCAACATTTGGCATGAATGCTTTCCTGTTTCACCTCAGGGACAAATGCATCCAGGGCAAGAGATAAAATAACAGAGTCCCACTTTCTGTTGCAGTTTCAGATAACCTTCATGATACAAGCTGCTACTGCAGGTCAGAACCTTATTTTTATACCTGTGTGCACTCATTTTTTAGCGGTCCGCATTGAAAGCCCTTTCACAATGGTCTAGAACAGTCAGCTGATTTCAGAAATGCTTAATTATCATCTGTGCTTTGTTTGGAAACTAATAATAGATTCTTCTTCCTGGTCTGCTGCTGTCCAGATGATGTTTGGCTATGCACTCTGGCGCATGGCTTTTTGTGTTGCAATGACTCAGTGAAAATGGAAAAGCATGCATTTCTTTCTCAGTATTCTTCCTCTTGAATAAGCTTCATCTGCTTCTTGCATTTGATTGCTTTCTTTGGGGGAACGCTGCTTTCATGTCGCAAGCCTGAAACTTTTCTGATGTCGATGGAAATTCTGAACAACTTCACAGTAACCGAGTTTCCATCCTCCTCTGCTGGGCTATGGGCTGTGGGCTTGCTCTTCAACCTGCAACTTATATATTGAGGCAACATTATCCCTAGAGATCATTCAGTGGCGTAGATGTAAACCAGAGTATATGTGAGGGGATGCTTTCTTTTATGCATTTTCAGTCTGATCCTGATAAATAGATTAAAAAAAATAAGTTACAATTGGAATTCTGGACAGTTCTGGCAGAAGGAAACTTCTGGAAAGACAGTGGTTTGTTTCCAGGTAGATCAACATCTTTTGGTTCATTAAAGCAGAATTGAAACACTATGCTGTTGTAAACTATCATATCACTACAAATAGAATGTTTCTCTTTACTACTACAAAGCCTATGAATGTAAACTATAAACTCTTTCTAATCTTCTGCATATTTACTATACATATATAATGAGCTCTAAGATTTTGGGCATGAACCAGTAAAAGGCATTTTAAATATGTCACATATTTGATCCATGGTTTAACTCGTTAAAAAAGCACTACACTACAACATAAGTTATATATGCAGCAAATCTCCATCCTTAATTTCTCCAGTGTAAGATAGCAGTTTCATGTTACCTAAATATAATTCTTCCCAATCTCTTTTCATGGACAATTTGTAAATCTTCTGTGGAATGCTGTAAGATGCATACAATATGCCTGGATGTCGGAACAAGTTTTTAAATGTTATTCAAGTTTCTTTGGGAAATATGTATCAACCCACTTTGTTAAAATGGGTATTAAATTGCAAAGACTACAATACTGTTGTTGTAAATATCAAAAACCAAAACCAATTTACTATGTTGCAACTTTCACCCTCGAGGGACCAAAAAGTTTTTTTCAAATTATCTACACAAGTGTGCAAACTGGCTTTGAAATGCAGCTCTCTTTGCAACTAGAACCCCATGAAAACAGAAGCATAGTGAGAACTAAGAGATGGAGACAATAGCATAAACCTCTGGCAAGCAGTATTAGAAATTTGGCTGACAGGCTTTTATTGGCTAGAAATTGTGTGAATATTGGTTTTGAAATTAATCTAAGATAAATGCCTAGAACATGTCTTAGCAATACTGTTCAAATTTGTAACCTCTATTTGACCTAGGAAAATAGAAAAAAGTCATTAATTTGTTAGCAACTTAGTAGCTATGATGGTGTGGATACAAACCTTACACAGATTACTAGTAAGATTTGGGGGCTTTTAATATAAAAAATGTCACTGTCTTCCAGTATAAGCTACTTGGCCTTCAGAGTGTGTATCCAAAACTCAGGAACAATCTGCATGATTTCATACCAGCACCGTGTTCCAGTCCCAGCTTGCAGGTTTCAATGTGCAGTATGGGTCACAATGATAAAAGAAGCTAAAATGAAAAAGCAAACTTGGTATGTATGTGCACAAGGCAGGATTAATCTGTTGCTATCTTATAAATGGAGACAAGGAGAGAGTCTAAATACCAAGTTTAGTCCACTTTTAACAACAGACTTACCATATTTAGGATGCCTAAAGTTCTTCAATATTTGGAGTTCTTGATACTTTTCTGCTATCAAAGAAATTGAGTGATATTTCTTTCAAAAAATTTCCCCTATATCATTTTGCCTTCATGTGAGATTTGGATTTGGTTTTTTTCCCCCAAAATCTTAGATATTTGATATTTCCAGAAGAGCAGATTAAAGATAGGCCACATTTAAAATATGCAAATAACGCCTCCTCTAAAAAATATAGAATAAGAAATCTCCTGGCATTAGTCCACTGTAGAACGCTGCATGTCTGCAGTATATGACTGGATCCATTAATGGATCACTACTATTTTGCAGGATGCAGAGGTTTATCTTAGAAAATTGTATTGCAGACTTAGTGCTTTAGAGTGTATATGATGCATTATCTTGAAGAATTCCCTCCCCCCCCCCCGAAAAGCTCTATTACCATGTCAGACAAATAAATGATGGTGTTGATCTTGAACTTCGCCAACAAAAGATAAAATTCATCTGTGGTGTTTTAGTGACCTGCTCTGACATACAAAGTATGTTATTCAATTTGTTTTCCCTTTGAATGTGAAGCTTATTGACACGAAGTATATCTGACTGCCCATTTGTTTTTTTATGCAGGAGGCCTGGTGAAAAAAATAGATTAACACTTCTAATTTTTTGTTTTCTACTCATCCAATTAATACACATATAAAACTACATACATATACCCCTCTCTCCCTCTCTCCCTCTCTCTCTCTCTCTCTCTCTCTCTCTCTCTAATGTCTTTTGGGAGGTAATTCTATGGTAGATCTAAACATTTTCATGTCCACTATCATCTCACTGTCCACTATCATCTCACATTATCATACAGTTACAAATATATTTTTAACTCACAACTGTATTTGGAAGATGGTGCCTATAGAGAATCACAGAATGGGATGAGTCTGGGAGGGATCCCTGGAGATCCCTGGAGATTTCTTTTTTAACTGTTGCTGAAACAAAACAGAAAAAGACAAAGTTATTTTTTAACTAATTTAATTAAATTCTTTGACTCACATGAAGTTAGTATATCTCAGTTTCCATTTAGTGTGAATAATTAACCTTAAGTGAATGAGTGTAAAGGGTTCATTCATTCCTTCATATAATTTTGTGATGTATATCATGGTTTCTATCCATCTGTCCAATTGCCACCTGGTCTGCAAGCCAAAAACTCTGAATGATGTGTCCCTCACCTTTTGCCCTTTCTTTTAGGCTCAGTTTCTGACAAAAATATTTATAGATTACTAGGTTTGTCCCATTAGACTTACTACTGCTGGTTTTATCCAGGCGAACCATTCAAACCCAATAGACAGTGAGTATAGCTATCAAAAGCTTAAACTGTCACCAATTCTTCAGCATCTATTCCTTCCTTGAAAAATCAAACATACATGTGGAAATATTTTGTCCATCCAAAACCCATTCTATGTTAGTTCACTATTCATAGGGCAGTACAGTTCAGAGTCAACATCATAATAATAAAACAGGAAAACAAACCCAACCAAAAATACAACAGCTACATGTCCAGTGTAGTTACTTGCACTGAAAATATTCTGAATATGACCTTCTTTAAGTTGAGGTTCCAATAACTGTCATGTTTGATGCAACTGTACTGTCAAAGGAATGCTGGCCCCAGTGAGCTGTAAAATCTACCACAATGGTAAACACAGAAGAGTTATGCTAGTTGTTCCAATGTTTGGACAAAGCACAGCTCTGTCCCATCTAATGATGGGTCATTTTATAAGAAAATCTTCATCTCACAGTTTTCTCAAGTGATAATAAAAATAACATAAATATTTTCTGGTGGAAGACTGACCAATTCAAAACAAATTAGTATTTTCCAAGCCAGCATATTGAAAAAGTAGCCTAGAAAGTAAAGCTAATATTGCTATTCTTCCCCGCTCCCCCCCCCCCCCCCCCAGCTTTTCAAATCTGATGATCGTAGGAGTGACATGTATTTTATGCTTGATGGATGAAAAGAGACAGTAAAAGGCAAGATGAGCTAATAACAGTAAAGTCTGTATTGAATCAGAAATGTATTGAGGTACTGAGAGGAATCAAGATATGTGCTTCAATCATTAGAGTTTGTCACAAGTGAGATTTGTTGGTTGATGTGCTGTCAAAGTACTGAGAGAGAAAGGTTTTATAACAAGAAGGTAGACATGCAGAAAAAGCAGTTTAGGACTCAAAGGACTCAGTATAAATAGAAGTTATAAAGTGAAAAAGAGTAATAAAGTCAGCATTGAGAGAAGGGCAGTATTGATCTAGACTTAAAAAACACCCAACAACTTTCTTTTCCAGACACCTTGAAAAATGAGCCTCTTAGTTTTTACTTTTTAAAAATCATTACTTTTTTAAATTAAACATGTTTTCACCTCTCACTTAGAAGAGGAAGACTCAAAAATGCTCAAGCTGCATATATCTTTGAACCCTATTCTTACCCTACCTATCTGTTTTTAAAACATAACACATTACCTTACAATTCTGGATATAATCCAGTTGTGGATTGGTCTGAATACATGTGTTTTTAAATATACAACCAGTTACACTGAAGAGTTTACATAATTTATAGATACTGGTAAAGCTTTTATCACTTGGTAATGAAATTTTGGGTATGTCATTCCATTGTAATAGTAGTTCAGTGCTAAAGATAGTCCTTTAAATAAATTATTGCTGTTTTTTGAAAAAAATTACAAAGTGAATTTTCTGATCTGAGAGCTCAACATTCCAGCACAGTTTTGGAGTGTGCAGTATCACTCACAAATTCCTGCCTGTTCCTCACACCTCCATAAAGTATGCCGTTCGTGTTCTACTTCTACTTTACATTGATTATAAAATTCATTTATACTTTTGTTTGCTTTTGTTTAGTTTATACATTCTAGTGGTGTTTAAGTTCTATGAAAAGAAAATTAATTTCCATTGAAACGGACTGGAAGTGACTTCCAATATGATCATACAATATCCATTCTACCTCAAACTGCCTCTTCCAAATTTACCTCAAAATTTTGATATGTTCCTTTGCAAAATCTGTCTTCTTCCATCATAGTAACCAATACTCTGCCAAGTTTGAGTAGCAACACTCCAGAGAGTCAAGAACCATCAAGGTCTGTCTAATGACAGTAAAATTTGTAGGTTCTGATTTTGTGTTCCTGGCTCTATCAATATGTCTGTGGCTAGTGAATAATGATAATACTATTTTGTTGACTTTAATCTTTTCTTCACTGTTATACATGTTGCTGCTGTGGTTACTGGCTTACTAGTAGAGCTGTGTGTAAATATTTTCCAAACTGTAGGGTATGTTTATTTCTTTTTGCAGATTGGACCTTTAAAGCTCTTCCTCTTGCTTTGCCTCCTCAGTGCAAGAAAAAAAAAAAAAAAAAGATTCTGACTCAAAAACAGCTATTAGGGTACTCACGTTCAATGTGAAAAAGCCACGTTTCACTCTCTCTTCAAAACCACCTGGGTCTCCCAAATTCAGAAAAGTACTCCAAACTCACAGGAAAGTATTCAGAATCTTTCATATTCAGCCAATACTAATTGCTTATTTCCTTATTTTGTCAAAACTTAGACAGAAGCTGAAAATATACCTAAGGCAGCTGTGTACATTTCCATGTACAAGCTGCAGTGTGGATGCCTGCCCTACAGCGTGTTGTATTCCATGGGTTTCACGGGAATATCTGCTCCGGTCCTTGGAGTGCCTCCTCCCCCTCCCTTCTTCTTGTCTGGCCTTGGTGTTCATAGGGCTGTTTGTCACACTTTTTTTCCTTCACTCCTCTCTGTTGTGCAGTGTTTTGTCCTTTCCTAAATATGTTTCCTTGACACACCATCACTTTCGCTGCTGGGCTCTGCTGTGCATTGTGGTGGGTCTGTTGGAGCCAGCTGGAACTGCCTGTGTCTGGTACAAGGTAGCCCTGGGCTCTTCTCACAGAGACCACCCCACAGCCCCCCCTCCGCAAACACCTTGCCACCTACAGCCAATACAGGCACCAAAAGACAACCCAATAATAAGACAACTGAGAGACCTGGTGGAAGAAGAAGAGTCAGTCAGGTACGGTGGTACTAGAGTACCTACATTTAAGAATAGGGGGGTCATACAGGTGCAAGGCTGGCACTGTCAGCCAAGAATATGTATAAATTGGGTCATGGTGCTGGAGGAAAGGAGTAGCATTGAGGAGATGTTTGGGTGGAAGCCCCAGTTCCTAATAGTAAAAGCTGTCTGAAGGTTGCACTATTCTGCTTCGTATCAGGATGAAAATAATGAACAGAAATTGTGAAAGGAGATTGGGCAAGCTACAAATATCAGAGAGCAATAGTGGGAGATTTCAGCTCTTTCAGTGGTCTCAATCAATGCCTTATGAGGGGGTGATGCAGAGACAAAAAATTCAGGTTCAATAAATGACTGTTTACTGCAACAACTTGTCTTAAAGCACATAGAAAAAGAGACTATTTGGAATTTTTGGCCTGAGAGATGCAAAGGATGTGGTCCAAGAAGAATCACTGGGAGAGCTGCTCTGTAATAGAAAACATAGTGCAATTATTTTTAAGAGTGAGGTGGGAGAGAGCAGGACAAATAAATCAGGCATATTGATACTTGATTTCAAGAAAGGGAACTGTAAAGAAAGACAGATTTTCAAAGACAAAATGGGGTTTTCAAAAAGGCTGCATGCAGTATGAAGGCTGCTATAAATGTTGTATTAGAAGCCCAGTTAGAATGTGTGCCATAACTCAAAAAGAAACCAAAGTGGTCCAAAAGTCCCTTGCATGTCTTCCTGGGAAAGTTAAGGAGACTGTTGCAGCTAATAGTTTGACCTCTAAAAAATAGAAAGCTCACTCAAATAGGAAGAAGAGGAATATATATAAAAATGGCAGGTCAAATGTAAACAGGAAATTTAGAGACACGAACCAGAAAGGTCAGACTGAAAAGTTTGCAAAGCATGCTCAATGTGACAGTAAAACAGTACTTTAAACATATCAAAAGCAGGAAGCCAG
The DNA here is from genome assembly GCA_027574665.1 of Rhynochetos jubatus. NCBI lineage: Eukaryota > Metazoa > Chordata > Aves > Eurypygiformes > Rhynochetidae > Rhynochetos > Rhynochetos jubatus. Next base: position 64,273,333 of record CM050651.1, on the reverse strand, counting down.
CTAAGGAATTAGTGGGAATGCTTGGTGTTAAGAGCTTATACCAGGTGATCAGGCCATATCTAAGAAGATCAATAACTTTCCTGTTTCAGACTTGATCTTGGCTGAAGGTGTAGGGCAGGATCCAACAACTGACATGCTCTTTCTTTGTAGCAGAGAGGGCAGAGAAGCTGCATCAGATTGAAGTAAATACACAGAAACTATTATGTCACCATTGTGAGTCAGGTGTCCATAAATCGTCACAAGCAGAGGGCACTCCGATAAGCGTTCTTAGTGGCCTCACATAGGAAGCTGCTGGACTGCTTGCCAAAATGTATGACAGCATTACAAACAGCCACAACTAGAAGACTGAGATTGACATTACAGAAGCAGCCAAGGAAGGGATTCTGAAAACTAGAATTTGGTGACTGAGATTTTTCTCTGGTATGACAGAAGTATCTATAGTAAGGAAAAGCTTTAGAATCACTATGGCTTCTGTTAGAGTGTGTGGTGCCAACAGAAGGTGTCAGTGGAAAGTTTATGAAGGTAGTAGGCCTAAAGTATTTGGATTTTCAGAACCATTTGAGAAGATTCCATAGTAGAAGTTATGAAAGGGACAATTCTGCCAGGAGACTGGAAAAAGATACCCAATGATTCAAGTTGATTAAAGGATGGGAGGCAAAGGGTTAGGACATACTGTTCTCTCTCCAGGATAGTTCCTTAAGGATGGCTATGAGGTTTGTTTAATGACTTCACCAGTAACCTGGAGAACAGCCACAGATACCATAATGCTTTTTTAGGTGGTCAAATGTGGTGTCAGCATCAAAGAACTGCAGAAACATCTCACAAAACTGAGACAGCAGGTAGAAAGGTGGCAGATGAGCTTCATAAAGGCAAACATAAGGGAATCTCTAGGGAAAAACAACCTCAGCATCAACAATGCTGAACTTGGACAGATATAATCAGAAATGAGATCTTGAAATCCTTATTCACAGCTCTCTGAAATCACTGGCTTGATGTGTCAGGGCAGCCCAGAAAGTCAACAAAATCCTGGACATCACCAGAAAAGATACTGAGGGCAAGACAGAGGGCATCATGTTGTGACTGTGTGTAACCATGATTCACCACCCCCTGAGTAATGTCTGTAGTCCTGGTCTCCACATCTCAGAAGTGTGCAAGGGAGAGAAAGAAGCTGCAGAGGTGGGCAGGTCAAATGGTTGATGTGATGGAGTGGCTGCCTGCTGAAGAGAGGTTAAGAAGACTGGGGCTCTTCTGTCTAGTAAGCAAAAGGCTGACCAGGTATGACTGGTGTTTGCAAAGTCACGCATGTAGAGGATCAGCTGAAAACAGATCCTTCACTAAAGGGAGGATCACTAAGGTTCACAAAATACTACAATACCAGAAGCAGGGGCATGTGATGAAACTCATGGGACACTGTTTCAAAACACACAACCATGCACTTCTTTAAACAGCAGGTAGTGTTTTTCTAAAACATGCTGCCACAGGAAGCTGTGGAGACAGAAAATATTAGCAGGCTTAAAAAGAGATTAGACACATTCCTGGACAAAAGGTTCACAGATGACAACTAAAAGGGCTGTTGGGGATATACCTTCATCCACAATAATTTTGGCTGCTGGGAAAAAAGGGGGGAAGTAGATTGCGGAAAGTGGATGGTTTGCAGACTTTATCCAAATAACTCTTCCTGTTGTTATTAGAGGCAGGTCAGACATGCCATTGGTCTGAGCAAGAGGATCATAATTTTAGAAAATGGACGATTGATTTAGTGAGATACAAGTCCTGCAAAAGCACAAATATGCATTGCCTGGTGGCACAAATATCATTCAGACTAGATTTAGTAACACTACCTTTGTGCATAAAAATAATTATATTCCCAGAACTGGTCTGGAATCTTTTAATAGAATAATGGACTAAAAGAATCCTCAGCAGGTCATTTAGTCTATTTTCTCTGTCTAATGCAAGAAAACATACCTTTACCACTACTGGCAGTTGTTTCTTTGATGCTACATGTATCACATCCTCTTCCAACTTAGCCTCATGATTAATCATCTTTACAGTTGCAATTCTTTTTTCTTTTTATCCAGTCAAAGTGTTTCTTCCTGTTATTTAGTTCTTTCCTTTTGGTCCAACCTGTTTGGACATAGAAAAAAATTCCTTTTTCAGCATTTTTTCAGTATTTCATTACTGAACATATTAATGAGAATCTTCCAAAACTCATTTGATGCATTCTTCCTGACTGACAATGTATTAAATACTATAAAAGTTCTTTGCATGTTACTTGTAAGACAATATAAGACAAAATCATGGCCACATTCTTGTGCATCGCATGAAAACCTTATAGGAAGCTCATTTTTATTGTCTCTTAGTCAAGACCTACTTTTCAACTGCTTCTTTCCTGTCTGCTGTTCTGCTGTCATAAATGAGCTTAGTTTGATACTTCTATGCTTCTAAAAAACTAATAATTGACCAGTTCAATAGTTCTAGTGTTTACAGTTAGCTTATTTTTCCATTGTTCTGCTAAAAATTTAATTAAGGTGGTTAAGGCTGTAATTCCGTAGATCCTTGCTTTATACAAAGCTTTGGAGCTTGCAAGCATTTTAATACTTTTTTTTTTCCGGTTGCATGTCAGTAGAATACCACACAGTTTACTGAATTCTTTCATTAATTTGATATTTTTCATATACAGTGATCTGTCTTACCTCTTTTGTTAGAATGATCTAAAATAACCTAGTGTACTTACAATCTTTAAATAATTTATATTTAATATTACTGTTCAGTTTCTCAAAATAAAATAAAATCTGTAGTATCGTGGCTAGAAAATATATAACAGAAGATAGAGTTAATACTCCTCAAAAAATTCCTTATTAGCTTCAGACCCAAACCATGATTCTATGATTTACTATAGGTGTACATTCAAACAGATGAGAGAAGTGAACTAATTGATAAGGTCCTGGAATTAAAGTATCCTTGTCATTGAATGCATTAGGATATTATGTAGGCCAACTTCTATAATGTGATACCATAATATTCTTGAATTGCTAATTGAAATATAGCAAATATATTTGTATTTAAAATTACTTACTGTATGGGAAAAGTGTTGTATTTAATACCTTGCTGAAGGAAAAATGTCTAAAACGCCATATAGTACACTTGTTTTATGGTTTTTAAAATTCTTAAATAGAATGTTATTATTGAGATAAATATTCTCATTACCTTGTGTCACAGTTAGATAATTACAGTTGAGAACAGTATCAGCTGTGTAAACAGCAGGTCCATACCCTGAAGTGCCATGAAATCATATATTTGCAATCGGGAAATTAAGGGGTTTGATAGAGCATGCCTTGTCTAAGTTGTGCACTCATATTTTCTTTCCAAAGAGGATAGAGTTTGGCGCGTGCCCTGTGCCTTGTTCTTATTCTGATATAGAGCACGTTTTCTAAGTAAAGGAGCTTATAAACTGATTTTAGTTCTCTATTTCAGACCAAGAAGTGGTGTCTTCTGTTAATATAAAGAGAGATAAAAGTACAAAGGTAGAACAAGATTAAGAAGGAGTCATAATCTTCAGGAAGATAAATTGGCAAAAAGGTTAAGATTGTTATGTGGTGGCAAATAGTCAATATTGAGAGGCTTAGGATAAAATGAATTCTTGGTAACAAATTAGGTTCAAAGTGGTAATTAGAGTACAACCACTTTATGTCTATTAGAAGGATCATTTCCAGGGTTAAAATAGACACCAGTTTCTATTCTTGTTCGTTTCATAGCTTTAACTGAGAGTCCTTGTTTTGTTAATAATCTTATGATGTACTCTATCATTTACTAAAATTAAGTTGAAATCACCAACTTTTTTTCAAACATCTAGAAATGTTTTTTAATTGTTGAATTCTGACTGTTAAAATGGATCCAGGGTGTAATTTAGGTGAATTTGTGTGACTGTCTTCAGACTCATCTGCTTTTTTGTGAATGTGAATGTGTTCAAATATTTGGATAGACCTAACAAAAATATTCAACTTCAGAAGAAAGCACTTCTGTTGTTTTAGTTACACAACTCATAAAGGATTGGAAGTACAATTCAGTACTTCCATAAAAATGTTAACTGAAATCTTCATTAAGGAAATATTTATTGTAAAAGCAAATTAAGTAGATCTCACTGTATCTGTTCAGTTCTGTGGTGATTATAATTCTACAATTACCACTAAATTTGACACCAGGTAATAATAGTAGAAAAAATATTCTTTATACATTTTTATGCACTTAAAAGTCATTTATGCAATGACTTATGCACACTAAAGTTCAGTTTGTGTCCTCTCAAGTCCAAAAAAATTCTCAATGAAATAGAAGTCTTGCATCAGGCAAGAGCCTTACACAGAAAGGATAATGTCGGTTGTTTTGGAATAAAGATGAAGTTAAAATGACCTGAAAGTACAAATTTTGCTAATAAAACTCCATGGTTTGCCTCCACTGCGAAGCTATTCAATGACCGTGCCTGATTCTAAGTCAGAGGTCAAATAGGAAAATTATCTGAATAATAGTTTAATTTAATCATCTTCAACAGAATTTGAAAACTAAAATATCAGAGATTCAATCAATTTTTTATACCTTGCAGCTAATGTCGATTCAATTGATGTGTGGCAAAATAAGCGGCACCTATTTTGTGCCACTCCACTTGGTTACCTTCTGAAGTAAAAAAACCAAAAAAACCTGTCACTTCAACAACAGTATTGTTTGCATCTGTTGTTTACTGTGGCATTTCTGTAGACATCACAGCTTCTGAAGTAAAAATTACATTTTTTAATTACCGAAGTGCAAACGTTCAAATTAGAAAATGAATTGCATATCAGTATTATTAATGCAGAAAGTGATACTTTTGTGCAGCACATTTCTATTTTTATCTATCTAAATTTGTTTGTGTCAAGTAGTATTCTCCAATCGAAAAGGAAACAATACCTAAAAAAAACTATTTTGAGAATATTTTGTTCATTTTACCTGTAGGAAAACAGCTTGTCAGTGGTCACTGAAGTCACTGGAATAAAATCTTAGGAAAGTATAAGAAAATATAAGAATCTAGCTACAAAACTGATGGCCAAAATTGCCTTTTATTTGCCCAGACACTATTGTATATGGTCTGTGTTCCATATTTTCTCTTAGGGATGGGGAAATGTGTGATTTCAAAACAACTAGTTGGAGAAATCTATATAAAGGTAATTTTTAAATTTTGCTTGTGCATGTTTTTTGGGAATAACTTTTAGAAATTGACCCAATATTAAGAAACAAAGTCATTCAAGTATTTACAATTAACTGAAATTATTTCAGTGGAACCAAAGTATCTTTCAGAAGTTCCGAGTCAGAGTTGTGTCCGATATCATTGCTTCTGCTGTTTGTGCCTCACCGCTATATTCTCCATTGTTTTCCTGATTTCTTCTTATTCTTGCTGTTCCTTTGCATAATTTCATTACTTCTGTTCAAATCTACCCTCTCTGGAGACACTGAGACATTGCCTTGGTTCATCTTCCCACTGCAAATTTATCCCTCCCCCAGCTGTCTTTTACTTCATACATAGGGATCCAAGGATAATAATGTATATGGTTATATATGTAGACTAGTGAATCAATCAGCTTGAATGCTTTCCTCTGAAATTAAAGAAAGCATGGACTACTGATTTAGCTTAAAATATTCCTTCTTCAGTTTTTCCTTTTCGTGAGAGAATTACATAAACAGTGGGGGACAGATTTGACTGCACAACAGAAACCCAAGAAACAAACCCCAGCAGGGTGCTGCCAGATGACTGGAAATAGAAAGCTCAAAAACAGATTTTATTTTTTTTTCTTATTTGTAGTAATCTGTGCTTTTGTATGTGAGAATGTTCAGTAAAAAATGCAAACAGTAGTGATTTGCAAGCAGATGACATTCCTAATGCTGTAAACAGCATAACAGTAGGTAGACATGCTTTTATAACAAAAGTATTTGCACACTGAGGACTAAGAGTCCATGCTTCTAAATAATATTTTTATCACTATTTTCATTTAGTTTGAGCGTTATTATTAAAATATGTGTCCTTATTTTTACCACATATTTACCTTTACATGAACTGTTGATTCTTACAAGGTCTATTTTTTTTAGTCTGGAACCCGAAGACAAAAATCCAGATACAAACTAAAATCTTCTGCTTGTCTCCCTGAAGAACTTCAAGAGATTTTTAGCTGCTGCTGTGAAGAACTAATCTCTAGTGAGTGTGTTTTAATTGCTCTTTAAAAGAAGCATTCTGTATATAATGGCTTTGATAGAATTATAGACTATATTAGAGATGCTGATAAAGAATTTTCAGGATTATGAGGTTGCAGTTTTTGTTTTAAAACATTCAAAAGGGCTGCCTCAGAGGAGGTATGCAAATGTCTATTTTCACATTAGAAAACCCTTTCACTGTCACCTTTCCCCACACATACTCATATCAATAATAAAGAATTAGAACCCTCATAATTTCTACTATTACACTATATAGTGTCTCATTATATGTAAAATGCAGACTTCTATATCTTCATTATATTTTTTCCCTGAAAGTATTCAAATACGTTGTCAAATTTTAAGCCCCAACATTTCTGCAGCTGAGAACAACCTACCCATTGCACAGGCCAAAGTTTGTTGTAGTCTCGTTATGAAGATATAAGCATCCAATCTAAGAATAGCAAGAAGGATCAGGATGAAAACTATTAAAAGAAAAAGAACATGTGGGAAAATCCAGCTAAATCCTGCAGTATGTTTTCATGTTTCTACTATATTTTATGAGCACCATTAGAGAGTCAGATTAGCCTCTTTATTACAGAGATATACTTTTCACTGAATGCACAGAGATTTTTGAAAGTTCCATGAATAATGCTGGTTTATAACTTCAGTTATAAACAGTAGTGATGCTTTGAATTACTATTGCAGACTGTCCACTTCCAATGTTGGGAGTGCATCCACAAGAGATGTAATAGCAGATCTAATAATCGAAAGGAAAAAACACAACAATCCATACACATAGTTTAACTTTAATATAAAACCTAAAGCAAGGAAATCTAGATAAACCCCTTACGGAAGTTTTTTGGGTCTGTGGTGGTTTTGGTTGTGGGTTTTTTTTTTTTTTCTGAGAGTGATGTTCAGGAAATTTAGAAAATGGAAAATTACGTACCTCCTCTTACAAAGGTTTTGCTATCATAGGACTAGTAAGAGAAAACTATATCTTTTAAAATAAAATGCACTTACCTGGGAATTGTTTTTAAAAAGCTTTGTTTTGAAGCTTGAAACCTGCGATTTTTAACCATTCTATAATTAATTTTTGTATTGATTATATAAATACCCTACAGCATAAAATGCTTTACTTGCATAACAAATAGTGATAAGAACTGTCTAGCTATCTGAGGGAAAAAAATCCATATAATTCTACTTTAAATTTCTAACTTATTTTTTATTAGACAGCTGGAGAAGTAGTATACAAAACTGATATTAAGTTTGGAAATTTCTTAAATTATGGGTGATCTAAACAGGTGACTTTACCAGTATGGAACAGCTTCCATGCTTCTTGAGAATGTATATATTCATTGCTTTATAAATGAGTCACCCTTGTGCATTGTATGAGCTATTCTTCTTCACAACCAGTCTTTTTCATGAAGCCCAGAAAGCATATATGATGCAAGGCGAATACAGTGAACTAGAATTTTTCTGGAAACTTCTTGTCACAAAAGGGTGTGAAAAACTACATGATAAATAAATCCAAAACAGCATTGTAACAGGCATAGTTAATTATGTAGGATAGATAAGTAACTGAAAGTTTGTGAATGGAGAAAGTTCTTATCCTTCAAGATTTCCCTCTGAACATAATTGTGTTTACCTATCTTTGGTAGAAAGGTCAATAATCGATAAATGCTTTTAAAAACCCACATTTCCATCCTTGTATGAAGTCTTCCATTTGAAATTGTTGTACTGAAAACAAGAACATTAAAACAATTTTGCAGATTTTAATCAAAGTGAGAATATGAGGTATGTTACCTTCAAAAATAGGTCTGCAAAATTAGCAGCCAAAAAGAAACTAAAGTGAGATATTTTCTTTATAAAATCATAAGCTTAAAAAGTCTTTGTTTCTGTTCTCAACTTGTGCTACATCTTAACATCTGGGCAATTATTCAAACCTGTAAATTACATTTTTCTCCTCTGAGTTAATTGGCATAAAATTATAATGAAAAGAATTCAAAACCTCTGTGCAAAATTATGGTATCATAAAATGAAATTGTAAACATACTGATTAGCATGTAAAATTTTAATGAGGCTGTGTTTTCATAGAAAAACCTTCAAACTGAGAGAGGTGTGCAGCAACTTTCAACAAATATTTTGCTTAATTAATGAATTTCAGTAATTGATAGTTTTACCCCAGACTTAAGTACCATTACTGAAACCACCTCTCTTTTCTTCTTTTTTAATGAGACTGCAGTAAAGAAGTGTGAACTTGCTTAAAACATATTCCCTTTCTTCTGAAAAGATTTGGTACAAGATAGCTGATGTCCAAGTGAAAAACAGAAGCGCAATTAGTGTTTTATATGTTTATTCTGAGGCCCGTTGTTCTGACAAAACTTTGTTGGTGATGGAACAGAGTGCAGAGTTATGATCTCTGAAAAATGCAGAGACATTGCAACATTGACCCTAGAAGATGTTCCGCATTATAGTATATCTCTGGTCCTATTTTGCAGGATTACAGGTGAATGTTCTTGTCTGTGCTCAGAGAAAATAATTCTGCTCTTAAGAATGTCCAAATAAATGAAAAATATAGGAAAATTCTGATGACTCTCCTCTCACACACAAAAAATGCCTAACATATTTTATATTAGGGATATGTAAAGATTTGATTAAAACCAACAAGAAAATGAGACATAGAACTACTCTTCTCAACATGAATTGTGTGTAGAAGGTTTTAAAACATCTGTGCATCAGGAGTTTTCTTCCTTCATTACAGCAGCTAGCATTTCAGCTACCACCAAAGGTAACAAACAGTGCTGTGATGCCCTTATGGGATGTGAGTCCCACACTCACACTTGCATGGTTTCCATTGAAGCTAATAAAAGTTTTGTAGGCACTGGTATTTTCAGAATGAATGTCATAATACTTAGGGCAACCAGGAAGCAGGAATGATAAGCATTCCCTTAAGAACACCTGTTTTACTGAAATTTCTTGATAACTTTTAGAGGTCAGGAGAGTTGAAATAGCTAGTTTATTTAAAGTCTGAATTATTAAACTCTGTCCCCAACGTCCAGTTAATTTACAGCTGTTACATTTGTTCCCTCAAAATTCAGCCATAGAAGTTATACATTGTATACATTACTGGTTGGCTTTGTATTGTTGTTGTTGATTCATTTGTATATATGTTTTTCTAGAAAACTGGAAAGGAACACTTATGCAAGGTAATGAGAGAACCTCATAAAATCATTCAGAATCACCACGCTTAATCACTAAAATAGCACAAACAGATACTGTCAATTTTTATTACTTTTAAAACACTGAAAACTTACATTTCATATCAATGTAAAAATCTATGTTTGAAATATCTTCAATCAAGTGATCATTCTATTTATCTAAATATAAATTCTTAACTGTGCCTACTTCACCTTAACTGAAACTAATGTTTAGGTTGATTTAGTGAATGCAAGCCCTCTCTCCCATAGAGCTTTATTGCATATAATCTCTGCCTATCATTTCCAGCTACCATATCTTGCTGCTTAAAAGGCTATGTGAGGCATAGGCTGCCCAGCAGAAATTGTTCTACCAGTAGAAAAAAGAATGCATGACAATATACACCATCTCTGACTTACAAACAGCTTTAAAATGCCTGAAATAGTTTTGAGTTAATTAAAATTAATTTCAACCCCAGAATAAGTGCATATATATATATATATATATTTCCCTCTTCAGTACAGTGCATCTTTCCATTCAGACCATTGCAAACTCTTGGGGAGAGAGAGGCATAAGTATTTGGTTTGGGTCTTTTAGTGATGTTTATCAGTAGGAATCAGTCATGAGAGAATGCAAGTGCTGTTGAAACACTTTCCTGTTAGTTCCCTCCTGCTTAACAGTTTCAAGTTAATGCTTATGTGAATAAAACCAAAAAATACGGCTATGTGGCTGCATGAGTTATACGTCCTAAACTAGAACAGGTTGTGGCATTTTGTGCCATATGTTATGCATGTCAGTGAAATGAAGGGCATGCCTTGTCACATCGTATCCCATAATGACTTTCTGGGAGTGAAATATCATTTCCAGCTGAGGTGAGCCTTTCACTTCACTGATCTGCAAGTTGCACATCTCAAGTAACACAGCTGTTTTTGGAAACTAACCCCCTGTGAAGGAAAAGTATGACTTGACAGAAAGTCTAGCATTTGATTTACAAGACCCTAGATCTTAATGAGATATAGAACTTCCTGATAAAAATTTTCAAAGATTGAAGTAATTTCATAACGGTCCACTTGTCCTGATATTATGTAAGTGACAAGAGCTTTCATTCAGAAGAGTGATTTCAAATAGCTAAGAAAGATAAGTTTACTATTAATGGGAAAAAAAATAGGCTTGGTTCTTGTCTGATCTTCCAGAGATTAGATGGTTTTTCCAAAGTAAGTGAGAAGAAATCCCGTTTGCTGTTTGTGACTCATACCAGAAAGTCAATTTTCATTTTCAGAAAATAAAATAGTTTGATTATTTGTAAGCTTGAGGAGGATGCTAGCTAGTGAATTTCAAACATCATCTAGATACTCTGTTTTATCACATTAAATATCTAGGGCACTGTCTAGTTAGGGACTAGGTAGTCCTGAGAGATCATAGAAAATGGCACTAAAAAGATAAAACAAACATTTTGGCAGATTTGAGATATTCACAATTGAATTGTGTCAGTTGTGCTCTGCTTGAGCAAGCAGGCTGCTGAGTTCTGGACAAGGCAGAGTGTTACTCACATGGCAGTCTTCCTACCTGTTTGCTGTCTCTTGGAATAATTTTGCTTGGAAGCTATTGCGGTATAGATTGCCCAGATTTAATAAACCAGGGAAGAGTCTCTATTAGTCAGAGATAAATAAATGGTTTTGTGTTGTTTTTTTCTGTCTAGCAGAAAGGTGGCTAGGTATAGTTACAGCAATGGATTGCATTAATACTGTGGGATCAAAATTCTTCATTAGAATAAAAGAAAGTAATGGTTGATATGTCTTCTGAGTACCTCCTTCGAACACCAACTCTCTTGCCAAAAATTTCTGAGTTTCATCTACTGAGAAACAGCTGAGCATCCTGAAAGTGCTCCTAGTCTCTCAGACATGTTAGTATCAACTTACATGCATAGTGCATGATCCCTCAAGAAATTGGCCTCCAAACACAAAAGTAAGTGGTTTAAAGGTTACTTATTTTTTTAGCCTTATCAGTATGTTTTTGAGGAATTATGCTGTGAGCAAAGAGGAAGAAAACATTTCCATATGTGTCTCTCATAAGCCAGGGGATCATGATAGTCACTGAAAAAAATTATCTGAAAAACTAACAATGCACTGTCTTGCTATTATCCCACAGAAATAAAAATATATCCTGATGCTGTGGTTTAATCCCAGTCACCAACAAAGTACCACACTGCTGCTTGCTCACACCTCCCCCCTCTCCAGTGGAAGAGAAGAACAGAAGGAAAAGACAAGGAAATTCAAGGTCTGAGATAAGAACAATTTAATAATTGAATATAAATTAATAAAACAGTGAAAACAGTGAAAACAATACTAACAATAATATATAGTGAAAATAATACTACCACTAATAATAATAATATGTAATGAAAATAATGGAAAATAAAGCAAATTATACAATTGCTCACCAGGCGCTGACCAATAGCCAGCTAGGTCCCAAGTAGTGAGAGTCAGAGCCAGAGAGCCTGAGAGAGAGATCACACCAGAGTGTGAGTGAGTCCCACAAGTGAGAGCACGAACAAGAAAACCAACCAACCAACACCGTGGCCGCCCAGCCCACCCCCAGCTTATATACTGAGCATGACATTCTATGGAATGAAATACCATGCCAAAACTGGTCAGTTTGGATCAGCTGTCCTGGCTGTGTCCCCTCCCCATCGCTTGTAGCAAAGAAGTTGGGAACACAGGTGCAGTATCAGAAGCTGAAAAAGTCCTTGAAATGGTACAAACACTCCTTAGCAACAGCTAAAAACACCAGTGTTATCAGTACTCAGCACAAATCCAAAGCATGGCCTCATACCAGCTACTGTGAAGAAAATTAACTCTGTCCTGACTAAAACCATCACACCTGAAAGTTAGACTAGTTAGAAACATCTTTTTATCTTTGATGTCTCAACCGGTAAATGTAAGATTTGGCATGGATAGTATCCTTTTCAGAAAGTTATTTTGGGCAGCAGCCTTTCCCATTAGTGGGAATCTTTCCTGGAGCATCATAGTAGAACAGAGATATGATATAGAAGTGGTCTTTATGCTTCTGTTAGTTTGGAGGGTGAGAGGTGCTGTTTGGTTGGTTGGTTTTAACGTTCAAATTTAACTTAAATGTGGTTTTATGCTTACATAAAAGCAAAGCACTGTTGATTAGTATGGTGGAAATCTTGACTGATCTTTAAACATAGCCACAATTCTATTAACACTGTTGTTTTCCATTGTTCAACAAGCATAAATAATTCTTTTAAGGAAGAGGGGTAATGTCCATTTCTAGTTAAATGGCAGTGAAAAATGTTTAAAATTATCACTTTTTCATGTCACATTGGATCAAATTAAATATAAAAATCAGAAAATATGAATTCTTTCATTTCATAGCATTTTAATTTTTTTTTTTTTTTTTTTTTTTTTGAAGTTTATGTATACCCTTCTTGGGTAAAACATATGCTTGTAAAACAAATTACTTTTCTGAAGTTTTGTCCAGTTCCTCAGTTTTTGACACCTACAGTTATGGATGCTAGGGGTTTACAGCAATCTTATAAAGGAAATATTTCACTCTTTAGTGAAATAAAAGCTCTCTAATACCTCTTTATATCAATAGAACTATCTTTGTCCTAGTAAAATTTTTAGATTAACATTCTTCTGTTGTTCTAAGATGTCTGTAAAATATGTTGCCTTAATACACACACTGTGTATTTCTTATAGTTCTCACATATATGCAAAATATATTGCATTTTTTAATAACTGTGCATATATCAGGAAACTGACTGAAAGTGTAGATAACTTAAGCAAAATATTTTATTGAGTTCAGACAGAAAAACGGTGTAAAACAGAATAAGATTAACTCATTTGGTCTCAATAACAACATATAAATCAGAGTAACTTTAGCCACCACATTTTAAACCAGTTGTTTACTGATCAGATCAACATGAAAAGATAAACATGAAAGAATTATTTTATTAGTATAAGGTATTGCTTAACTTTCAGAAAATCCTCAAGGTAGCAATAAATAAACTAGCTCAACTACTATAACAGGTTAACACGCATGAAGTTATCAAAGCACTTGATCTAAGTTAACATTGTCTGTTTTAATGTATGACATCCTGACATGTAGGTTACCTCTTTTTGTGGAGGATTCTTTGTATGAGACTGGAGTTTTATGCAAATTTAGCAGAATCGTTACCATATATTCAAATGATTTGTGTATGTCTTGACAGGTGAATAACTTTTCTCCTTCTAAGAGGAAGTAGAAGACATGTTTCTTCTGTACTGACCCCATGGTTTTCAGAATTTCCTCAAAAATCCATTAAATTGCAAAAGTTTAATTGAATTAGTAAAGAATTATTTAAAAAAGAAAATCAGAAACTGGTTATAACTAAGGAATCCCTGAGATGAAAGCCTGATAAACTGTTTTATTCAGAGATATTGACAGGATGCCCCGAGATGCTGTGCTAGTGTCCCTCACATACCCAGCAAGGAGCAGCAATATGAGTGCAGAGGCCCTCTTCAGATACTGATGAGAATGTTTTTATAATTAATGCACCATGAAAGGTGAACTGACTGCAATTTTTAAAAAGTGATGGCATGTTTTCAAGGAGGAAGTAGAACTACTACACAAAACTGGTATCCAGAAGATAATCCAATTGTAAAGACAGCTAATAATTTCTGGTCGTTCAAATAGTAGTCAAAGGTTAGTACTACTGCTTGGACTGAACAGTTTGTACAGTTGCTTTTACTTTTATTATAGAAGCTGTAGATTTAGTGTATAACGAAAGGAAAATCTAAATGTATACTTTCTAAACAGAGAAACACTGTATAAGCTGCAACGATTTAAATGGAATGGAGAGGTTGCTCTTTTTTTTTTTTTTAAGAAGCATGTACAAAACCAGTTAAATACTGATGCCAAATCTGATTAGTTGCCCTGCTTATATCCTTGGCAGAAATGTATCATTATGCTGAAACCATATGAGAAACAAAAGTGTCATGGGTATTTAACTGCATACAGATAATTCTCATCATTTTTGCCAACTTTGAAATGAAGTATAGCCAGTTTCTGAGATCTAATAAGATCTGACATATTAATTACAGGGTTGTTTTTGTTTTCCAGTTTTAATTTCAGGGCAATTGTAGTTCAAGCATAGATTTAACTAAAAGAGCACTACTTTGACAGACACTATTGCTCCTGGCACATCAGTGTAATAAAACTAGATCTTAATGAAACTGGAGGCAACTTGGACAGCAGCTCTGCATTTGATTTAGAGATGGTTTGAAAGTGAATGTAACAAAAACAGTTTTACAAAGGAAATGTTGGGAACTTACCTATTTCTATTTTCTTACAATTTTAACTTTCTATGGCACTAGAACGTTCCTTGATGTGGTGCAATGGTGCAGATTCTACCTAATTCCTTCCATGCCAGGAAAAGATGTAGCACTTCTTGCTGGTACACTGAGGTATATGACATCCCTTCATAGGGATTGTCACATTATTTAAAGCAGAGCAAAACAGAATGAACTGCTACCATTAAGTGACCCGAAGGGAAAATGTGATGTAAGATAGCTCAAGGAAGGAACTTGGGCCTCTTCAATGACTCTCAAAGTTGTATCTATCATTGGCTAAGGTTCAGTTGGTAAAAAATAAAATAAAGGTCCTGAACATAGTGAAACCAACATACTAGTGGTATCACCCTAGATATAGATCCATAATCACTTCAATTAAGCTTTATTTTTAAAGGAACTGAAAATTCATTACTTTTCACTGAAAGCAAATAAACAAACCAGATTTCCTCAAACTACTTTTTCATATTAGAATATGGTTTCAGTATGGAAGTGGATTTAATTCAACAATCACTATGTTTAAAATGAAGCAATTGTTGCTAAGCTTTGTACTCTTGTTAGATTGCAACAACTGTTCATCAGGAAATGAAGATAAATAGCAAATTGGTAGCTCAAAACTCTTGAGAATACCTCACTTAGTCCTGCTACAATTAAAATCAATGGGACTAAGACATGGCCTGGGTATTTCCTGAAGGCTATTTTACATATGCTTTGTTAGGTGCTTTACTTAATATTTTTGGTGGAATTTTTATAGTTGTATAAGATTTCTCTGTTGAAGACTAGAAGAACTTATGTGGAATTTAATGTGCCAATTAATGCAATTCATCAGTTGCATCTAAACTCACCTGAAAGTACAGGTTGTATCTATCCTGTCATTCTGGTTATCAGTTAAAATAGACTGGAGGACACACTGTCACACTTCAGCTCTTATCTGGATCACATCCTTTGGTTTTCTTCCCGGTCAAAACCTAGTTGTTCTGTGGCCAGATCAAGTCCTGACATAAAGGCTGAAACTTATCAAAGCCATCATCAGGTAGCACTTGAAATAAGGATTTAAAGCTAATTTAGATTTTTCCTTCTTGCCCTTGCATGATAAATCTGGCAATATGCACATGCAGTCCTGACATGACAAGAATAAAAGTGGCACTCTTCAAGAAAGCTTGCAAAGGAATATGACATTTATTCTCTGTGGACCAGAGACAAAATATGACATAAGGGAATAATTTTGGAAGATCTGTTGGGCTTCCAACCCATAGCCTTTGGAACTGGGAAAGATGTTAAAGAAGTAATTGTAAGAAGATGTCAGTAGCAATATATCTGAAATAATAACAAAGTCTGTAAGAGCCTTTATTTGCTGAAAGCTTTGAGTCTCATAACTACCAAATTTGTCTCATGTTGATCATTTGTCATTGAAAATGTGTGAAAGAGACCTTAAAAATACAACTTACAACTTCTTATCTCAGTTCTGTGCTGAACATAGAAAGATAGAGCAATTAAAAAACACGTTCCATCACTGAAATTTCATGGTTGGAATTCAAATTGGATTTCAAGATCAGGGGAAATAATGTAATAATGAGTGTTAGTATGCAGAAAGTCGCAGAAAGTCATAGAAAGTTAATGGACTTTAAAAACTGACACATTGCTCTAGAAGAGTCATTAACACAGTCCTTGGTTCATAAGAGAAATAACTAGATAGATGCATTGAATTAATTAAAGGAACTCCCAGCACACAGATATCTATGTAAGGAATGGCAGTGATAAACTATAAATTAAAAGGAGAAAATAATTTATTTTAAAAATAATAATGAAACCGCTTCTTGAATTCAGTACACTTTGATAAAATTAAAACTCTTTTATTTAGGTTCAGAAGATTGACATTCATTTTTTAATTCCTTTGACATTTTCATTCCTGAAATTGAATGACACAGTATTGAAGCTTTAAAAGTTTTTCAGTTATCCCTAAAATTCAGTTTGAAAGAAAAGGTGGCATCATAGTAACATATCTGCATATTTAATAACATTGTTGCCCAAACTCAAGAGATTTCGATAATATACCTGAAAGATAAAATTACTTAGTTGTAATTTTGCACTTTAAAAGATGTCATTATACTGATTCTCATTATCAAAGCTCAGAACTCTACCGTGGGATCTGTAAGTACCATACCTCTTCTATTAATTTGACTGGAATAAACAGGCACTGAAAGTCAAAGGTGTCAGTACAACCCTGATGATTTACAATATGAAATAGTTCAAATTTTTTCATTAATTCTGCTGAATCAGGTTAAAGTTTTATTTTTAGAATTCACAAGGCAACAATAAACAGAATATACAACATTTGGAAACGTAAGGCAAACTATCAAAATATATCAAAGATGCTCGTTAGTCTCTTGCACTCTCAGACACGCCTTTCTGAAAATGATGGTTATTTTCCTAACTTTAATAGGCCAGAAGAGAGGGAAATATAAACACATTTTTATCAATAATCCTGCAGATAACTTACTGATCTCACAATCTATTAGCAATCAAAGTATGTTAGAGCCACGAAGATGATCAGAGGGCTGGAGCACCTCTCCTGTGAAGAAAGACTGAGAGAACTAGGCTTTTTCAGCCTGAAGAAGAGAAGGCTCTGGGGAGACCTTATCACAGCCTTCCAGTACCTGAAGGGGGCCTACAAGGAAGCTGGGAGGGGTGGGATTTACAAGGGCCTGCAGTGACAGAACAAGGGGTAACGGGTTTAAACTAAAAGCAGGGAGATTTAGATTAGATATCTGGAAGAAATTCTTCCCGGAGAGGGTGGTGAGGCACTGGGACAGGTTGCCCAGAGAAGCTGTGGGTGCCCCATCCCTGGAAGTGTTCAAGGCCAGGCTGGATGAGGCTTGGAGCAACCTGGTCTAGTGGAGGGTGTCCCTGCCCATGACAGGGGGGTTGGAAGTAAATGATCTTTAAGGTCCCTTCTAACCCAAACCATTCTGTGATTCTATGTTACACATACAGAATTTACCACCAGCTGTTGTCTTCAGAATGAATCCTTACACCTGGTAGGAGCATGAAATGCAACTCTGAATTACAAAGAATAAAGGAACAATTAAGCCATGAAAAATACCCATAAAACCTATTCATATAAATTAAATTACCAAAATTTTATATGCTTTTGATCATAGCTGTTATTTAAATAAGGGATAGAATATTTCAGAAATCAAGGGTCCAAACTCACCATAATGTTTCTGGAAGTGGAGCTCTGGTAACGGGAATGTGAACATAGCTTGGCAACTGTCTACAGAAAATGGTAAGTGCAGAAATCTATGTGAGATAAACTTGATTAAATTAATAAAATTTCATTATACCTGACAGAATGGCAAAGACAGTTAGATCTTTCCTGCAGCTCTTCTATGGTTCCTTTTCAATTCTGACCTTAAGCTCCTGCAGTTACAACAAAACTTCCAACACCTGAGAGCCATTTCAGTTCCATTCTACAGCTCATAGCCAAGCTGGGAGGCAAACAGACCCTTTATTTCTTCTCAGGAATGCAGACAACACATGAATGAGAAATAAGCACAGTCATGTTATCAACATAAAGAAAGATTTCCATGTAAAAAGAATCTGAAACGGAGAGAAATAGATAGTTGCATTAAGCTCTGAGTGGTGACTTAAAGATAAATTAGACAACTCAGATAAGGACCAACTTGAAATCTGACACATTCTAAAAAACAGAGAAAGATTAAAAGGTAAAGAAAACACATGTGGTTTAAAACTGGAAAGGTCATGAAATAAAGATCCATATGAAATGAGATTAGATGAGAAGAGATGAGAGAGGTCAGCTAAACAGTCAGGTGAGAATTTACTTATAAGTCTCCATCCTGTATGTCAAAATTACATCCCACAAATGGATAGGTTTCAGATATATGTGATGGGAACATAGTTTATCTACTTGAAGTTCCCTGCACAATCAGTTACGATTTTCTGACTGTTTCAATGACTTTGAAAATAAAGTTTACAGCTGCAGTAAAGCAGGTACAAAAATCCCTAATTCCTCCTCTTAGGCAAGAAGTTTAGTGACAGCAAAGAAGAAAAATTCTCTGGTGCTCTTCTAGAAAACTCAGATATGCCAAAGACAGGTCCAAAAGGCCAAGTCAAGATTTCCAGGTAAACAGTAACATGTGGTGGCTTTCTTAGAACTGATCAATTACATATATAGATGCTGATGACACAAATTTGGTCAAATTCCTCCAACTTTTCCTAAAGATTGGCATATTTGTTACTGGATGCACATGTTCTACAGTGTGCAGATGTGAAATAAAACTGAATGTCCTTACAGAAGGGAGAAGTACAGGCCGATCACCAGGCTAAAAAATTTTGATTGTTGTATTTTAGTTAAAAGATAAAGGAATGGATTTTGGACTCTATTGGGTCATATCCCTCTCCCAGCAGGCCAGGATACTATATCAACCATTTCCCTGTAGGAAGTATGTGAAGGTGCCACCCTATAACATTTTTTTGGGGGGGAGCTGCAGAAATTCCTGTACTAAAGAATGAAGATATTAATAAAGTAATAAAGTTTTTACAGTGTCTTTAAAGTGAGAGTTCTCTCACACTATCTATGTGTGTTAAATTGTATGAGAAGGTGCCGCAGGCTGGGACAAAATGTATGTTTCTGATTTTTTACCTAGTCTCTCCAATATAGTCTCCCATTCTTCTATTATAATTCACTTAGGATCTCTGACCCCATTTTTCAGTGCCGGGGTTTGGTGTGAAAGACTGTCACATCACTACAACATTTGTTTCAGCTGACTCTCAGCAGCATTTGAGTCCACAGGAAGCTTTTTTGTTCATTTAGGAGTTTCTACATCCTGCAAGACCTGAGACTGATTAATCTGATTTTATGTCTATTACTTAGAAGTGTTAAAAGCAGATGTAGATCTGTGGATTCACCCCTTAAGCAATTAAGTTGCTCATCATGTTCCTTCCTTCCCTGGAAATGAGTTAACACTTTCCATTCATGAGGGATAAATACTAGTCACACAGGCAGAGATGTGTTCATTACTTCATAAAGTTATGCTGGTATTTCTTGTCCTTCACAAACTTGTTTTTCAATCTTCTGTCTTATTTCTACAGAAGGATTCTATTTCTCATTTTAGCTAAGGAATTATACATCTTTAAGAAGTATTTTTATGCTGCATACAGAAGAAAAATATGTGAATATGTGAAATATGTGAAAAAAAATGGCAAATAGAAGTTCTTTTTTGTCACAAACATAATTGTACTTTATAATTTTGTAAAACATGCATATTTTGCCAGATTCAGTAATTCTCCTGAAGCTACCTGCATTTTACAACAGGAATGAAAAGTTCAGGTACATGTAATTGAGAATATAATTTGTTATGCAAGAACACTCCACCAGTGTAAACTGTGACCATCATTCACTCTGCCAAGGAAGGAGCTGGAGGGTATGCCTGCATTCTGTACAACCAGCAACATTCAGGTCTTCCAGTAATGAAACTACTGTATCTAGGGACTATAACAGAGGAGGTATCACTGAAGGAATGCATTAAGGAGTATTAATTCTTAGTCAAATGGTGTGGCAATTTTTCGAGGGTTAGCTGCAATAAAAATTATCAAACAGAAGATACCTGTTGCTATCTCAAAAAGAAAGAAATTACCAGTTGTGTATGTTTCATATGAAATTCTCCAAGGAAATGTGTTTGAAATAGAGTATTCTCATTCTCATCAGCATGTTTGACAGCAAAAAATCTAGAAAGTCATTACTGCAATGGCTAGATATGGATTTAGTCTGAAATGTATAAAAACTCTTTCCATAAATAGATTTGGCTAATGAGACCTATGTTATTTCTACAGTAACAAAAGTTAATTAAGAAACTGGTAATGTGGTTTTTTTAAAACAATGTGGGTAATTTTAAAATGGGCTGTATAATTCAACATCGCTGCTCCCAATTGCAAAAGCTTGGCTACTATATCTGTTGCTTAGAGTTACACCGGCAATCTATTCACAATGGCCACATTCATACCTCGTAGCAGGATCCCACTAGAAGGTCAGTCACGCATAAAGAGGAGAAGTATTCTCACAACAGGAGTACAAGCTTTTGGAACAACTGGCAGATCAGCAGATTCTACTTGCTTAACCTTCATAAAGACTCACAGCAGCAACTGTGTTTAACCAGCAGAGTTCAAAATTTGAAACCTCGGCCTCTACAGAAATTGGTCACAGATTGCTCCTGAAATTGGACTTGCAACACAATAACCAATCAGCTCCTGCAATGTTGCTCTATTACCTTGATGACCCACTTAATGACAGGATATTATAAGGTACTTTTTGGCTTTGTGTCTGTCAGAAGTCAAATGGGAGAGTAATTTGTAACCTTACAATTTCAGAAACCTTTCACTGGAAAAACTTTTTAAGTGTATGATATTTTCATGTAAAGATAGTCATAACAATAACTAAAGGGAAATAAAACTAAAAAAAAAAAAAATCTGTTGGAGTCATTGCAAGCATTTTAAACTCCATTATTTGGCTTTATTCCGTACAAATATTATCAATGTATTACCATTTTAAAAATATTTCTGGTGAGAGTGTCACTATTCTTTATTTAAAAAAATTCAATGTACTCATAGCTTAAGTGAAACAGTAAGATTCTTTTTTTCTTTTTCTTCTCCATTTGTATCAGATTTGTGCAATCTAAAACTGTGGTTTAATCCAGGCTCCATTCAGAGCAGTCAAGGTATGGAAATAAAAAAAAAAGATCTCTAAAGTCCATTACTGTTATCCAAAAGTGAATCACAGTAGCATAAAGCAACTCATTACATTCCTTTTAATTTCTGACAGAAAACTGATGTGTGACATAAAATCACATTTCAGAGACTGTTAAATATGGAAATGGAAGTATTTGTTCATGGCTTCACTAGCAAGAATTACAATGATTTCACCGGCTGAAATCATGTCTAAAACGTTCTCACTTTACTATGCTGAGTAACATATTCAATAGATTGTATACACCCTCAGAACACCATCAACAGCCTAAAGAGAAATATTAGGTGTCTCTTATCTGTGACAAAGCTGTAGATTGTAAAATCTGGCACTTTAAGGGGCTACAGTTTATGCAAAATGGTGATACCAGATGAAGAGTGTGCAGTTTCTCTTAGGAGTGTTGAAATACATGGTGAGGCAAGCTGGACAAACACGGCCAGTAGAAGGGTTTGGGAAGAATAATATTTGTTACCTACCACAGTGATCTTGAAAAGAATTCAAAGGAGAGAATACACCTGAACCGAGATGAAGAACCTTTGCACAAAAGAAAATTGTTAATTTTATAGTAAAGCTGTACATAGAAGTTAGGATCCTCATTGGTAATTCACTTGTCCTGTATTAGAGGTGGTGGGTTTTTTTTCCTTAACTACCATGTAGTGAACCTTTGTTGCCTGAAGAGTGACAGGCTATTAATAATGAAAGATCTGGCCTACCAGATATGTTTGGGCGAATGCTACAGAGGAACTGGGTAATCCAAGACTACTTTTGATAAATGATTTACCTATGAACATCCCATCCACAGCATGCTGGGATTATTACTGCATACGGTACCTATATTGAGCTATCGGAAGCAATGCTGAGCAAAGATGGTGGGTTTGCAAATACAGCACTGTGTGTACATATTAGCTGCTGTCCTGAAAGTGACATAGCCAAATTTAAAGATCATGTGTTCTTGTTTGAGTCCAGTACTGTATTGATGAAACATTTTTAATTCTGGTGCTCTTCACTAGTTTTTGCTCTCTGCATAATGTTCCACTGTGCAATGCAGGCAAGACTCATTGATTCTGTTTGAAGTTGACTAGTTAGACAAACTGAACAGAGTTCAGAAATCATAACATACCTCCACTTTGACTGTGAGTTAGTTATTGGAAACTGTTTAGTTCTGCTATGGAGATGATTCTGCATTGGAACACAGCAAGTAATATTAGGTAATAAGGTAAAAACGTTATGTAAACATTTTAATTTTTAGGTAAACTTTTAAGTAAACATTTATATGTTGTCCAAGTTCAAAACAATGTGGATATTTGGAACAGCATGTAATGTATGCATAGTACTTCAGTCTGCTGTTTGTCTCCATTTTTCCCCTTGGAAAGTTAAAAGTTAACCAAAAATAAACTAACAAGTCCTGTAAATATAATTGTGTTAATGCACAGAAAACTATCCTCCAATAGTCAGATTTAAGGATCCTAATTATACAAAATGACTGAAGATCAAATTTAAAGCCTGAAGTTTATTAGAACCATCTATAGCTGCTTGTGGAGAATAATACAAACAATTGTGCTGATTCTTTACATGGTTTCATCTGTTTATGTTGCTAGATTTTGGCAATTTCTATATCTCCATAGTCAGCTTTTATTAGACCTGCAAGAGATCAATTTTTTTACACAATTAACCTGAATTCCACATTAGCTGTCTATATCAAAACACTATACTGGACATTAAAACCCAGCTTGACTCACTTGCAGCTTGCAAGGTTAATCTTCCACTAAAACAAGGTAATATTAAGGGTAGTTGAATAATATTTTCTGCATTTAGGTTCAGAAAGATTTAGCTACATGTAAAGTAGACTCTTCTGAGTTTTGTCATGAATATCAAGTAAAAATCTGACAGTGATTTTTTTGTTGAAAAAAATGTACTGCACAGAAATTTAATCCAAACCCTCAGACTTGCAGAAATCATCTGTCATTGATGATAAGAGTATAACATACATGAAAACATACAACAGGATATATTGCAGAAACTATATTTTAGTCATTTTTAACTGGGAAGACTAACTTTTATTTAGACTATTTTCAAAGTACTTATAATCTTAGGCATCTTTCTGTTGCTCAACGAAGAGCAATTTAAAATAACTAAAAATAAGTAAGTGATACTAAAGAAAATAATTCTCTGGTTAGATATAACCAACAAAGGTATGGAACTCAAGGTATAAGTTCTGGCAATACTAGACTATAACAGGATGAATTGATCACACTTCAGAGCACTGCAAGACAATTCCATGTTAGTATTAGAAAGTGATCATTTCATTTTTCGGTGGTAAAGATCATTTTATAGTCTTGATTAGCTTCTCACACTGGTGTAAATCAAGAGTTATTCTATTGAAATAAATTATTAAACACTGTAAACATGTTCAAGTTTAAGAAAACAGAAATAGTATCTCTCAAGTGGACTATAGGAAAGGTTTACTGTAAACTAAAATGAGGACATGAAAATGTAGTTCAGTAGATAGGAATAAATGCAAAATAAACCTCTTGCTCATCATCTCAGCATTGTCATGTCTCAGAAGTAGAGAGTATAGATAAACTATGAAGTGTTATTTTGTTTTCTTTAAAAGAAACTTCTAGGTAGAAAGAGTTCCAGAGGTCAATCTCCTCAGAAAAAAGAAAAACAATATTAAAAATATATATCCTAATCAATACATTGCAAACTGACTGATAGGAATAGGGAGAAGTAGCTAGGAAAAACAGATGGTATTTTATTGCTTGCACAGAATCTTCCTCAGAAGAAGGGCAGCAGAAGGGTTGTCCTAAGCATTAGGAAACATTCAGAGTCTACAAAACTTCTCCTGTATTAAGGCAGACTGAAGGTGTTTTTAAGAAAAAGAGAAAGATTTTATGAGAGCAAATATTCTGATCTGGGGTACTCCTCCGGCATGTAGAAGATGTCTTCGAATTTCAAATTGCTTATTCCTGTTTTATTTGATCTAAACTTGAATTTGGTCTTGTACACCCTAAGAGAATACATAGACTGTTGAATATTTTGATATATGTGAGAGTAGTGTCAAGAGGTTTTATATATATAGTCTTTTGGGTTCAGTGAATACGTTACATAGTTTGGTAATGGCACACAACTGAGCTAGTAAAACCTAGGTTAAATTCCTTTATCCAAAGCATAGTTACTACCTAGATTGTAAAAGGTTTGGCAGAACTCTGACCTGCAGTAGACAGTTGTTGGACCAGGACACCCAGATGGTGAGAACTGTGTTATCAAAGACAGAATCTGAACAGAACTCAAACAAATGTCTTCTGCATGGCTTCTGAATGTTCTGATCACAGAGCTATTTTTTATTGCCTGACGAGAAATTCTATTCCTGTTGTCTAGACTGACAGAAGTTCGGTTTTCAAGCTGATGAAAAATGCTTTCACATATAAGTTTTTTCAAGGCTCCTACACTAGTCGTCTAACAAAAAACTCATTGTTCCTAACACCCTCATGTTTAACAGAAACTAATTTTAGGGTTGGCTACATTATTTATTCAAAATAGTTGTTAAGATTGATATATAGGCAAACAAGACTTGGAAGATGTCTAGACTTTGGCGTTTCTTTCAGTTCAGACAAGTTTTCTATTGTACGCATGTATGAGCCAAAGTAATACAAATAGTCATATTAAGAGCTATGACAGTACAGGTCTCTATCCTATCATAAGTGACTATCATTAAATAAATTGGTCAGATATACTTGCTTATAATACACCTATATAAGATAATTAAACTAGCATACTGTATTTCTGCTTTCTCTTAGCCTTGAAGCTATGCCATGACATTTATTTTGAAGGCTGCTAAGATTTTTGCAATCTTTGCAAATAAAGTTTTGTGTATAAAGTGGAAAATTACATTTACTTTGTTACAGCAGACTTTAGGGTTTTTCTGATAAATCTCTAGATTTTAAGTATAAAGTTTATATGTTAGATGGGTTTAAATAATTAACAAATCTGAGGACCTGTCAATCAAATTGTGACACCGCATGTCCGTAACTGTAAAGTCCTTCCTTTCTTGTAGCTATGCAAACAGAACAGCAAAGTCTCTCAGCCACTTCATTTCTTCCTGCAGGACTTAAATATGTGAAGACATCTTTCCAGTTTCCTACTCATCATTTAGGAGAAGTCGGTGTCAACTATATTTGGCCATCATTTCTGCTTTAAAGTTAGTGAGCATTTTGAAATGCACAGTCTTTCCCTGTGTCACAGGAAGGTCTCAGCATGTGTAGAGTTCTGCCTAACGTATGGCTCATGGTTACTTATTCTACTTTGCCCTGTATATTGTTTTCAGTGTTAACGAAATTCTGTTAAATGTTCTATCCCACTGTACCTCGTGCTTCAGGTAAATGTTTTGAGCACATCTATATTTTCTACAGAAATGGGTTCATTATTACAGGGGCAAGAGACTTTCTGAGTTTTTCTGTAGGTGTAATAGAGCATAGGATAGTAATGTTGCCTTTTGTAAGGGGTAGTGATGATATTACAGTGCAAAATAGCTGCTGGAGGGAATACTCATCAGATTGGATGTTGCATTGCTTTAATACACATGTACTGCCTTGTATGCCTGAAGCTGCATTGTATCAATCACTGGCAGTATGTAACTTGCTTGGATATAGTGCAAGGATCTAACCCGCAAGGACCAGACGTATCAGATCCGGTGGTGTATGTCACTTCTGCAAATATGCTAATCTCTTTTGGGTCAGGGTGTGAGTATTCTTATTTGTGAGCAGTCGTGTATACGTAAGTTATTATAAGAATGAAATGGTAGATAAAAAGTCTAGCACACTGGGTGTAGGTTTTTGGGTTGTGGCTTTTTTTCCTTTGCTTTTTGTTTTCAGATTCAAGCTTAAAATTGTAAAGAAAAAAAATATTCTGGGGAAAGCTTCACTGTTACCTTCTTGATACTGAAACTCACAAAATCATTTATTAGATTTTGTGCTAGACTCAAATTGAATTCATGCCAACACCACTAACTTCCCATTAGCTGGTCTGAAGCATGACTGACATCACTGTCTTGTCACCACTCACTCTTTGCTGGATTGAAAAGAAAATGGTGCCTGTCACTGAATGTTGTAGAGAACTTCTATTGTTAGGCATGCTCTGAAAATATCTATTAGATTTAATCGTCTGTGTGACATTGGTAGAGCTGGTGGAGTGGTGCCACTACTTAATAGGAAGATTTGTCTGAAAAAAAGGACAGAGACTTTCCTCCCCCAACCCCGAGGATATTCAAAATAGGCTGCTAATATGGAGTTCAGCCCTTGGCATTAGTGGAAGCTGATAAGGGACTCCTAAGCTTATGTACTCAACTTTGTCCAAATTTTGTTATGCAGCTGTAGTCTTGAACAGTGAAATTGTTTGGACGTGGCCTTTGGTGATCCTGAAATTCTGACTGGGAGAATAAAGTCACTGATGTAGATTCAGGAGGCACTTCTGGCTATCTGGAACTGACCTTTGCTGTGTCTGATGCTATGGCTGTTATCCTTCAGCGAGCTTTAAGAAAAGGCAGTCAGAGAGATGTTTAAATGCAGCAGAGAGATTTTGCTCAAGTTTCTCATTTGAGAAAATGCGAGAGGCAAACATCATGTCTTTGATGGCAGAATAAAACTCTCAGCAATGCTGCAGAAGTACAGACCATAACTGGTATAAACTCTAGAATGAAGTGTGCAAAGAAAAAGTCAAAATATTTTCCCTACAGAGGACTGAAGATGAAACACACATTAAATATTTGAGGAAGCTGTGTTTTTCTTTTCTGTCATCATTAAAACTCTGTGAGACTCACAGAGATCAGTCTCAAGCACTAATTGTGTTACTATTACATACTGGTCTTGGTAAATTGTCTGACAAGGGAAGAGGCTTGGAGTTTTTTTCTTTTAATGGGAAAATATTGCTAAACTATCACTATCAAGTTTCATTTTATTCACTTTCAGATGGATTTGTGTAAACAAGAAGCGTAAGCATTAGAACACAGTTGTCATGTCCCTCTTTTTCACTTTTGCTATCAAAGGGTTTTCATATTATGCTCTTTCAGCAGCCCATAATGAACGTGACTAGGTGTGCCTGTGTTTATCATTGTAATTTTTAAACATCAGCTGTCTTTTATGGCTTCCTCTTTTGTGTTGTAACTCATAATTGTGCTACAATTAACACAAAGAAATACCAAACGTGTTAGCCGAGTCTTGCCTACTCTATCTTAAATTAAAAAGTGCATTAAGAACGCTGATGATTACACAGTTTCAAACCTAATAAATTTGAGAGCTTCCTGGGGCTAGATTGGCATTCAGCATGACCCTGGTGGAATAAGCATATTGACAAGAAAGTTAAATTATTTTACAGAACTGCTGAAGCTGGAAGTAAAGGAGCCTCTGATAAAGGCTTTTAACTCAGTACGTGACAAAAATCTGTAATGTAGTGGGAAGATCTCTCTGAAACAGCGATTTAGAGACAATGCCAGGTGAATACTGAGTCTAATTATTGGAAAATGACAATAAATACTGGAAAATAACAAAAAGGGTTATATGAATTTCCTAGATTAATTCTTCAGGAGTCTCATAACAGACGAGGGGATACGCATTGGAAGAAGGAAGCAATGTGAAACCAAACATTTTATCAAGAACTATGGAGAATTCACGATGTGGGAACAGATGCAGTCTGCAGGTAAAATGTTCATGGCATGTCTAGCCCTTGCAAGTTAGATCCTTGCATTACAACCAACTAATTTTATGACTATAAAGAATTTATTTAATGAAAATTTTCCTTTACAGTAAGATCCCCCTATACATATCTAGCAGTTACATGAAGAGAAATGGAAATAAAGAGAAAAAGATATATATAGACTGAAAGCTATTCAAATTGTAAAGGAAAAGGAAGAATCCAAATCACAAAATACACAATTTTGAGGATTTTTATTACATAAATAAATATTAGTTTTCTCCAACTGACACTTAAATTTATATTTTGAACTTTATTTAAACTTGATTTTATTAAGAGCCAATACTCTAATTAGATTTCATTGTCCTTAATCAATTGGATTTTCCTTTTCCAAGTCTAAATTGCCTTCGGATATCAAGTAGTTTTTGACTTTGATAGGGGACAAATGAATATATGACTTTCTCGGGGCTTGGAACCCCAAGAAATTCTATCTGGATATTTGCAATAAATTATACTTAAATAACTTTTGAAGGAATTTTACAATTCTTTCCCTTTCTTTACCCTTTCTTTCTTTCCTGTAATTCATAGGGCCCTCCAGATTATTCATTTCTGGAGATGATGTACTCTCTTTAGGCAAAAGAGGGAAAGACAAAGTGTTCCATAATAAAAATAGAATCTGAATAGCACAAATCTTGGTGCATGAGTGTTTGTGTGAAATTTTTCTGACATATCATCATAAGCAGTGTACTTTGTTATGTTCTGGGGCGATAGCTGTGTTCTAGAGTTAACAGAGGAACTGCTAATGGCAGCTTGCTAACAGTACTTATCCCTTGGACATCAAGCTGCTGCTACTATGAAAACCCAGTAAATTTTTTTCCTTTGGTATCAGTACCAAAGTGACCCAGCTTCTTTACCTATGTCAGTTTCAGAGACTGAATTCGGTAATACACAGATGATTTGACGAAATAGTAGTCTTATTTTGTTGGGAGTAGGATTTTGTGCAAGAATGGATTTGTCAGAACTGACTAGAAATGATCTTCTTTTTTCTAAGTTTCACTTTAAATATTCGTGGGGTTTTTTTCACATAGGCTTAACTTTCTTCTTTTGAGATGGATGCCAACAGATGTTTTCGTATCATTGCATAGACGTCCTTAAATAGTAAACAGTAAATAGTGGCTGACATATATTCCTACTCCATAATTCTAAGTCTGTGCAGTACTATACTTAAGCCAACAAGTTAGGCTTAGGCTTAGGCTTAGGTTAACACTAAATAAAGTGTCACTTAAATAAAGTGTGTTCTATGGATTTTATTTGATACAGTGTCACAGTCCCAAGTTGCTTTAATTATTAATAATTATGGCAACCATGAGCAGTGTGATGGAAAAAAGAGCATTCCTATACTCATAGTTCTCTTGTTCTCAAAGCAACTAAAAAGCACTGTATGGAATCATCTCATGAAAGGAATCTAGAAGCTGATCAGTAAATAATAGTGCTAGCAGTATGCACTGCAGATTTTTTGTTTTACTGTATTCCATATTAATTCCTTTTTTTATGGTTCTAACAGTAACAAAATGTTTCAAGGTAGATTAGAAATGTTATTAATAATTTCTCATCATAAAGACCACAATTCACTGCACATTTTCGAGAGAACTTTTTTTTTCATTACTTTTGATGGCAAAAAAAGTAGTTTATTTTCATGTATGTGTATATATATATGCATATAGCTGTAAGCAGTATTATAAACACACTGATCAGTTTATATCAGCTGATGTTCCACCTGGGCCAAATCTTGCAGAGACATCCAGCAGGGCTTGAAATACAGACAGGAAGGGAGAATACACTGTAAAAGCAAAATTGCCCTTCCAGGAAGTCACAGCTGTCTGGCTGGAACTTCTGATCCTTTGCTGTCCTTTGAGATGTGAAGTAGTATGTTCAGTAGTTAAAGTCTTTTCAGTTTAGGATGATGAATTTCTGAACAACCTGACAAAAGTTAATGCAACTTTTCTGACTTACATTGTAGGACTCTTGATTTAAGTGATGGAAATACCACCTGGAACATTTATTTCCTTTATAAAGGGAATTATTTGCAGCCAAAAACTGCGCCCAGGTGGGCATTCAAAGAGATATATGAAAGTTCATACATTCTGTTTACAGTTTAGCATGGCATAAATCTGGCCTGCTGTAGTTTCACTGCAGTCCCGACAGCTCTGTGTAATCTGTGTAGTATAAAGAATGTGTGGATTAATGCTGGACAATTAGATGCTACCCTTACCTCAGAGCAGCTGTAATTCCACTGCTGCTGGAAGATAATAGTTTTGAGATCAATTGCTTAGACTTCAGGCCACAGGTATGGTGATTTTAAGCTCATATTTTATGATGGCTGGGAGATCTACCTTTAGTTTAAAAATGTCACATAATATGTCAGTATTTTCTGTCATTTGGTAGTTAGATAGGTAACAGACAAAACTGTAAGGATTCAAAATAAATAGCATAAAAGAGTACTTGATGTTATTTTTAATTCACATTTGAGGAATTCATACAGTGAATGAATTCATGGAGTATTAAAGTCACTTTATTAGGTGATTTTTCAGCCTTTCTCAAAAGACTCAGTATTTCTCAATCCCACATCTGTGATCAGTGTATGAGATAATTCTAACATGCATATCTAGCAGTATACCTGATGTGCACAGATATTTGGATGCCAGTCAGATCTGAATTATGTAGGAAGACAAATGGAGATTAAAAAAAAAAAAATAGTGAAGAGGAAGAAACAACCTTTATCATGTTACTGTTTCTAACAGCATATAGTGATATCTCCCATACAACAGTTATAACCAACTACTAGGAACACTGACTAATTTCTTCAAAGCAAAGAAATTGGCAGTACCCTGGAGACACTCTCAGGCTTAACTGGTTCACTTGGATCTTTCATGGAAGAAGAAAATTTGAAGTGCATTTCTCTCCTGGTTTTACAGCTTGACATTATGACCATCACTGTGTCTTTATTTGGGAGGTTGCACTGCAGCTACAAGCCAAAGAACTATGCTCTACTGGTGGATAGAAAAACCGCTATTTTTGAGCGCACAGGAGAAATACCTGCATACTGGCCACCACTCTTTTGTACCTTCCTACATTAATAGGCCATATTCTATTCTATAGAAATGTTATGAATTCTTTGAATCTTATGCTGTGCCCTTGTATCAGCCTCCTTTGTAGCTTAATGGAAGTTTATTTTAAATGTGTTGTTTCAAATGTGTTTAAATGAATTGCTTATTCACTTAGGTAAGTAGTGTTAACACTGAACATCTGGAAGAACTGAAGAACATTGCCTGGCTTGAGCAATCTGAAAATTTGCTGTTTGGTGACATTTGTTTTCTGGTAGACCTCTGTCATTCTGATTTTCATTAATCAAGTTGTTCACGCAGCTAATTATTTGAGTTTTATATAGTATTCTATTTATAAAATATTCTACCCACCTGCACAGCCAGCTGGTAATTACAACTAACAGTATTCAAGTTTATGCAGATATTTATTACCTAGAAGATATACTGTTCTAGAATACCATAACTGATTTGGAATTACCCACTACACAGCCAAAGCCCTCTTAATATCCTCTAAGAAGGAAATTAGACTTTTTTTGACAAGATTATTCTCTGTGTAGTAGTGAATTGTCAGCTGACAGAGAAACAGTACTTTGAATTGGTGACTATGTGTTACTCAGAACTAGTATCAGGCTAATTTAGTTTTTCATGTATTTATATTCCTTCTGAATACTGGTAAAATATTCAAGAAAAGCAACTCAACCCTTAATATTGCTATGATGTGGCTGTACTGGCTTGCTTGATACAAGGTATGGGACAGCACAGGTGTTGTTATGGTTGGGAACAGAGTTGAAAATATATTCCCTCTGCACCCTTATCTTCTGTTCCCTTGCCCTCTCTTTTTCATTTGCATAAATCTATGCCTGAAACTTCTGTATCCTTCAATTATTCCAGAATTTCATTGCCATCTTTAACGTACCAAAACCTTACCCTAGCAAGTTTAATATTCAAAATAATTATTGTACAGGAAGGCTGATGTTTAAGTTGTGAGTGGCTAATACATGAAACAGGATGCCCCTAGATAGTGCTTAATGTCTTACTTGGGTATGGTTTAGAAAAGGTAAGAGTCGTGACAAAGATAAAAAAACAATTATCAAAACCCTTTTTTTCTGCAAAAGGGAGAGGATGTTTGATTCTTGGGCAAGAATTAATCTACTCCCTTTTCTACTTTATTCCTTAAAGAGTGACCATTACAGTACATGGTTAGTAGACCAAACCAAAGTTAAACAGCAAAATGTCATTTGATGAGAGTCCCAACTCAAATAAACTGGAGTTATAAAATCAAGGGCATTTCAAGATATACTTTTAGAACCAGGTGGAAAGAAACTAACCCCTGTGCAGTTCAGGTATTTGTGTGTTTTGGAAAAAAAAATTACTGACCATAGCGACAGAAAACACAGTCTGGAACATTGTTTTCAGTCACTAGCTCTGATCATTGAGGATACCTGTTCTGTATTTAATACAGCAGGATATACCCCCATGCTTCGGTTTTCTTTGTTTTACAAATGCACATGCACACAGGTGCAAACACAAAGTGGACCTTCAGCACCTGGTGTGAGAGTTTACACAAGCTGTGTTATCTCCCTATTAAAGATGCAAGGAGACGTGGACACTGGCATACTGCTTTTTTTCCTCTTTTGTAGGTCACCTTGGCTTGGCTAGGTGGGCTGGACTGTTTGCAGCAACAAATCCATTACGTTAATTTAGGAAATATTATCTAAAAGTCACAGGCCAACAAAAAGCTGCAGCTTCTGCAGTCATCTCAGCAAGAGAAAGAGGTTTGTCTTCCTGAAGTATGTTTCTTAGATCCAATGCCTCCTAGAGCTATGATCTGAGTGACAGACCTTTTAAATTTTGTCTTGTTTACGGCTGTACTTACAAGCATTGCCAGTAAGTACACACCCATAGTGATATGACCACCCGTGGCCATGGTGGTTTAATTACCAGTCTTTCTAAATCTCAGCAATTCTTTCAGCACTGTGGAAACTTTTTGGAATATTCTTTAACATTTGAGAGAAAACATGAACACCAAATATAATGTGGGGAGATGAAAAATTGTCAGTCAGGAGAGAAGGATGCTTGTTTAGTGCATGACTGATAAAATGAATTTTCTTACTACTGAAAATGCTTGCCCTCTTATAACACCTCACTGAACGTCCCTGCCAGCAGAAAGGTCAGGTTATAAGATGTGACTAATACTATTGTCAAAGACCTCATATATTTCAATGCCATTTTTATTGTGCCTTTTGTTTGGCACATATTGGGTGAGAGCAACATGATTTTTCATCCGTTTTAAAAAGTAGATAATGGATAGCACTCGTTTAGAGGCACAATACTTTCATTAAAAACATTCTGTGCTAGATGGATCATACCTATCTATTTTCCTTCTTTTTTTTTTCTTTTTTTGTGGCAAGTTGCTTAGGGACACCATACTACTGACAAAGAAAGATTTCCAAAACAACGTAATGTATAGAGGCCTGTGGGTAAGTCAAGTACTTCTTCCTTATTCATTCTGCTTCTCAGACAGCATATGTATTGCTTCCTGTCTTGACAAGCGTCTTTTCTAAAAGTACCCTGAAGATAGTACAACAGCAAATACCAGGCCTTGTGAGTAGCCACTTCAGTATGCTAACTGAAGGGGGTTACTTCATAATGGTAGTGTCACCATGATTGATATAAAGACATCTTCCACGTGAAGGCAAGTACTTGGAAGATGCCTACAGTTATCTACTGCAGATAAATCACAACCTTATTTCAAGCCATTTTTATTGAAGAGCAGGACTAGAGAACAACGTGCTGTAGTGTCCAACAAGACAGAAGTGTTTTTTATGAGATCTGCTTTCAATTACAGAAGACCTAAAAGCGAGAAGAGCAACTATTCTATCCTGGAGAGGTACATGAAGCTTTTCAAGCTTTTCAAGTCCAACAAGAAGTATTAGATGTACTCTTATTCCAAACCATGTAGAAAGAGAAACATGGAAGTCCTGGATACGTTCTGAAGATGAAAGTTTAACTTGGAAACAGCCTGGCTTACACAGACAAACATAACCTTTCTAAGTCAAAGTTTATTTTTATCTCTGGGAGAAACAAACTAGCTTTTTTTATCTACTTTTTTGTTCTATTTAGGGAGGAAGGAAGCCTAGCAGTAAAGGATGCTAAGCTGAAAAAAATATCCTCTATTCTGCTTCTATCTTGGCAAAAATTTTCTATGCAGATGTGTGTTTTTTATGTGCAACATTTTTCTCTTCTCCATTATTTGCTCTGTAAGTATCTATTACCTAAAGTAATGCATGTGCAGAGTATGATGGGTGGAATGTATCATAACATTTTATAACAATGGTACTTACAAACACTATAATTATCTATTATAATCCACTTGAATTCTCAATGCAGTACAATAATTTCTTGAACGGTTGGTCAGGCCTTGGAACAGGCTGCTCAGGGAAGTGGTGGAGTCACTATCCCTGGAGGTGTTCAAGGAACATGTAAACGTGGCACTTGAGGACACAGTCTAGTGGGTGTGGTAGTGTTGGGTTGATGGTTGGACTGGATGACCTTATAGGTCTTTTCCAACCTTGGTGATTCAGTGATTCTGTAGACAGAGTAGAACAGTGACCGATGACAATGCAATCCTCGACTTTTTTAAGGTAATCTTTCCTATGGCTGCGCAGGGTACAGCTATTAGTCCAGTAGGGTGGGGATTCAGGGACTTATTGACTTAATTTCCCCAATTACTTCCCCCCAATCTCCCTAGCTTTTGATGGCTCCAGATATCCAAACACTTTTGTCTGAAAGGCAGAGAGATGTGGGAGTATGGCAGAAAGAATTGCAATTCACACATAGGATTCCCTTTTTATTTTGGAAGTAATCCTATTTTTATATTTTGACAACAGAGAATTTAAACTGAAAGGGCTGTTCTGCTCTGAGGAGACCTTGTTGACATTACTACAATAAAGTGATCCTAAATATAATCATGTCAGTTTCAAACTCAGCTGTAAATATGAATTGTCATTGCTCTAAAAACCAGTACATTCAGTTGCCTAGTAGTAATAACAATAAAAATAGGATTCTTTTCTACTCAGAAAATTGGAAATTCACTTTTACACGTCTGTTAACTCAGTAAATACTTCACCTTGTATACTTTAACAGTTTTCTTGGTATAGGTGTTTAAGAATTATAGAAGTGACCAGTACACGAGACAAATCCAGGACACTTGATTTCTTTTGGAAACTAAACAAAAGCAATCATCTTTCATGCATTTTTTTCAAACTAGGAACCCAGCCATCCATAAACCTGATCTTGGTGTGTTGACATAAACTTGCATTTCAGCCTAATATATTTCAGGCTTACAGACCTTTCGGTAAATCAGATTAGAGAAAAAGACTTGTAACATTGTATGTTCAGGATAAGGGAAGAAAAGGAAACACCACCAAAAAACCCCAAACAAACATACGACACAGAAGATAAAGAAGAAAAAAAGAAGAGAAGGGAGAAGGGGAAAGGTGGAAAAGGAGAAAGGAGGAAAGGGGGAAAGGGAAGGAAAAAGTTGTATGCTTTGGATCCACTTTTTTGGATCATCTTTTCTGAAAGTGTTCCTGAAAATTAAGATGTATTTTAGGAGACTACAAGTTAAAAATAATTTAAAATGTTTTACCACATGGAATTTGGAACATTACAATGAATATAACTGTTCAAATTACATATTATGCAATGTAATGTGGTGTGGATTACTGGAAATTAATCCTTTCTGTATGTTTATTTTGGCTAAGTCTTAATTGTTCAAAGGGAAAATCAGATTCTATTAAAAATATTTAAAATCTGAAAACAGAAATGTAAAAACTATATTCCTCATTAAGATAAAAAAGACTTTCTGCTCATAAATGGGGAAGCCAGATCCTTGCGCTCATTTATCTTTTGTTGAAAGCAGTAGTTTATCAGCTCTGGTTTGCCCTCTCTGCTTTTTTTTTTTTTTTTTTTTTTTATATTCAGTGCAACAAGTCAACTTCCCTAAGGTATTTGGCCAGCGAGTGAAAAGAACAACTCTTGTTCTGCTATTTATCTTTAGGTGAGCATTTTTCCATATCAGCTTTACTCTTCTTATCCTGCACTGCTCATTTCTGGTTAATTTTATTTTGCTGTTACACTGAAAGGTCTGAACAGTTCATTCTAGAAGAATCTGTGGGAGCAGGTCTATGACTTTCATTGGAGTGACTATCCTTCAGCGCCCTTCAGTTATATTTTGATTGGACAAACTTAACCTGTCATAACAAACCTAAAACTATCAGTTGCTATAAAAAATGCTTTGACGTCATTATTTCACAAAAATCCAATGAAAAATAAATACTGATTAATAAAATTATCTATTGGACTAAAGCTATCTAGATTTTCTTGCCTAGTACTATATTCAAATTGCGAAGATTTACAAAGGGATTTTATGTTTGATTTAAAAAAAAAAAAAACCAAAAACAAACAAAACCGAAAACAAAACAAAACAAAAAAAAACCAAACAAACAAAAAAAAAAAACCAAACAAAAAACCACCAAACATTCATTCTGTAAAGTGTGGATTCTAAGGTAAAATTTTCCAGTGCTATGGAACACGATTCACTTAGAAAATAGGAATCCTTAAAGAGGGGACATGAGAGAGAAAGGAAACCACAAAATTGTGCCAAACATACTGTATCTGCATATTTTAGCCCAGATTAAAGATGCTGCTGCAATCTCAAAAGGACCAATTACAACACTTTGCATCATCTCAAAAGGATTCTCTTACCTCTGACTGGCAGGGCCATTTCAGTATGCTGCTGCTGCTGAAATCACCTTCCCCAGATAAGACAATGAACTGATGGAACTTGATTATTGATGGGGGATAAAAATGGAGTACTTTGCAGAATCTCTGGAAAGGTATGCCCTGAAGTTTGAGGTCTGTTGATCTTGGTGAATGCCCCTCAACTCAAAATCACTACTATACTAGTGTACAGTTTCTTCCATGTTGATTTTCTTAGGGATGGTCATAACAGTCAGAAAAATGCTGGGTAATCCAGGCAGTGACAAAAGGGATATCATCAGTATGAACAATTCTTCTAGTATCGTCAATCCCAGTGACTGAAACATTTGGACTATATATATTGTGTATATATTATATGAACGAGAAAAACATTTAGTACTTTTACAATAGTGTTTCTCTTTATGTTGTACTTTAAGGTAAAAAGATACTACTGTAGAAGTATTTTTATAAATTTCTTATCAATAATAGGAAAAGAGGTTAAAAATAGTAAAGCTAGATCTGTTTCAGAGGTAAAGTAAGAACCCAGACATGAAAACAGTGGTATACCAGTGCCAGAATATAGTGACAACAGAAAATTCTTGATGTCCACTATTCTCAGCACAGAAACATTTGGGCATAACTGTATCACTCAGAAATGGTAATCAAAGATATCTAAGCAAGTAATTACTTTTCGCTTCATAAATATGTTCTTGCTCCTGCTTCTGGGGCCATTCTCTCTGTCTTCTGATTTTTTTTTTTCCACTTTGGTATGAGAATTTCTTGGGGTTTTTTTCTCTGTGCATATTTTGTACCTAAGCCTCTTCTATTACTTTTTGCTGTATCACAAGGTTCTTATCTCATATTCTGTTATTCAATACTGATATAATGTATTGTGCCACTCAGAAAGATCATTCAGTCTTTTTTATGACTTCTATGCATATCATAAATCACTCTGGATGGCAGTTTTTCCCAGCTCAGAGCACTGCTCTCTTCCATCTCTGCCTTGTTTATCGATAATTATCATGGGATGAAGAGCTGGCAGAATCCCAGTCTGACTGAAACTGAAATAGTACAAATGAACAGCTCAAAATGTAAACTCAATACTGAAAATATGTTTTTAGTCTCATTTCCTGTTAAATAACTGAAGAAGTATTTAGAACTTTCAAGTAACACACATTCTGGACAATAACATGACTTCATTTTACTATTTCTTTGGAGAAATAATTTTAAGATGATCTGAAAGCTTTGAGAGTTCCCAAATGATGGCTTTGCAGTAATGGTATTTTATATATTTAGAGTGATAGGATTTAAACACGTGTTGGATAAATCAGACTTTACTGGTGTGGAAAAGTGACCATTCTCACAAAGTGGAAATAAAAGTGCAGGAAATTTTTTTCATGTAAAGCATTTAAAAAACAGTCTGAGGAGGATGGATGGTCATTTCTCCAGTGACTGGAGGGTTAGTGAGCCATAAAACTTTAGTGGGCATGTGAAGGTAATTGTACCTGTTTGCCTCATTGACACCAAATGTTATTGAAATATCCCCACAAAATGTTGTTAAAATACTTTCAGCTTTGGAGAAGTTTGAAGGATGCATCATTTGGTGACAAACATTGAATGAAATAAGAATTTAGAATCTTCAGAATTCAGAAAATATTTTTGTCTGATAAAGGCAAAAATATGTCTTATTTACCCTTTTTCTTCTGTTTCTTGTAATCTTTGTTTTAATATGAAGAAACAATTAATTAATAAAAGAAGTAAGCAGGGTGAACTGGAATGGATTAAATTAAAAATATTTAAGATTATCTTTTTTATTTTTGTTTTACAATTAAAACTAACTTTGCCTGGTTTTTCCTTTTTTCTTTTCCCAGTTTTATTACTGAGAGGGGATATCTCTTTTCAGTGTACTTCAGCTTATACCTAAACACTTTCCCCTTCTCTTGTACACCAGAATCAAACAGCGACACTGAAAATGCAATTACTAATCCAATCAGTGGGAAGTTCTCTCCCTTTCCCCATCTGTTTCCTTCCCTGTGTTTGTCTCCATAACTTTGTTGAATGTCTGAGCTGGAGGAGGAGGCAATGTTATTAGGAAGGTAGCTGGCTGGGCATAGTAATTGCTGGCCTGCCTGACTTTCCAGCCACGAAAATCCGCTTCTCTAGCACCAGCTAAGGATCAAACTACAGAGAACTGGATTGTTCCAGCTTTTGTCAAGAAGTGTAAGTGGTTAGGCAGATCTGTCTGAGAGTCAAAAATGAATACCAAAGCGTTGTTATTATTTTTAACCAGTGACAGAAATGAGTCCCCACTCATACAAGAGTGATTTCTTCTCAAAAGCACAAATGTTAAAATAGTTGCTGTCTCAATGTTTACTATATTAGTATACTTTCAATCAGGAGGGGAACAGTTATCTTTTATGTCAGAGACAAGTTAGAAAACAAGCCCACCAAACAAAAAAGGCTTATGAAAAAGCAGAAAATCATGGAAGATAGTGGTGGCATTTGGTTAGAAGTTTATGAGAAAGTAAAAACTGGCAATATGACACAAGTGTCATGGTCATTCATAAATTTACTATAACCTGGGGGCTTATCAGTCGCTAGATATTTTCACATACCTTGGTTAATACCTTCTAAAAGGCTCCAGTTAAGCTGCTGCAATGCACATCCATACTCAAAGCATTTCAGCTGTGGCCACAACAGTCTATTCCTCCTCCTCCCTGTTTGTGACAACAAAAGGCACCAAACTGTTTAACAAACACTTTGATCTAGGGAAACTGTAAGTCTCTGTATAGGCAGCACTAGTACTACCTAAGCTGAGCTACCTGGAGAGGAGGTCAGCTTTCTCATAAGGGCAGGCAAGAGAAACAGAAGCTACTCACCTGGGAACGGCAACGCTGCTCAGGGAACAAGGCACACTTGTGTAAGTCATTAAATCTTATTCCCTCTCCGATTTTGAAGGCATTAGGTTAAGAAAGTAATCAGAAATACTTGACCCACCATGGTTATGTGATGTATAGATACAGTAGGCAATTACTTGGTGTAGCCACAGAGCTTTCAGTGTTTTCTTGTCCTAAGCTCCCCGATGTTGTTTCCCTCCCATTATCAGGTTTCTGTTTTGTGCAAATGTGCAGGTGTGTGATAGCTGGACAGGGATGGGACACCAATCTTATGATAAACTCTGCTTAATATTGTGTTGTAACCCATCTTTTTAATTTCAGAAAGCCCATACCTATCAACAAAACCTTAGCATGTCAGGTTTTCTTGATTAACGTGCTGAAGCACTGAAGTTACCTGGCTGTTCTAGGAACGGTAATCAAAACCGCTTTAGTTTCAAAACCAAATCCAGGAGTTTCTAGGTTCCATTTTAAACATTTATAGCATTTCAATAATTTCTAACATTATTATTAAACTAATAAATGTTTTAGTAGCTTGAAATATCTCCTGACTTAAAATCCAGTGTTAAGTCCATATATTACAAACACCACCACCACCAAAGGAACTGACAAGTAGTGAGTTAAATAGAATTAATTTTCTCTCAGCTTCCCAGTGAAATCATAAACCAATCAGACTTTTTTCCCTCATGTTATATGATACCAACTCAAAGTCCCCCAGTGAAATTATTTCCTTGTAAATCATCACAATCCACCCGTTATACTCAAGAAGCATGAGGTTTTTTTTTAAAGTGGGTAATATAAAGTATAAAAAATATGTGCTGTTTTCCATCTCCTGATATCTGCAGGAACCCCTGGGCTGATCTAAGGCTCATAGATTCTAAATACTAGTTGATTTTAAAAAGCTAATGAGTATTTAGTATAACAGAATATGAAAAACTAATCAGATAAAAACACCCAGAGGGAACAAAGCAGAGAAATATAAGAAATCTTCTCTTTCTCTGGCCATCATTAATAGCCACACACATACAAGTTTTACCATTAAGTAAAGCTTACTTATTTATGAGTAATCGCTAAATAAAAAGATAATTTATCTCACTGAAGGTTAGTGTATAGGTGTTCCTGTTCCTAATTGAAGCATTCAAATAAAGTATGGAAGGATATGTCCTGATCTGTTCAATCTGATTGGTAAACCTGCAGTCATTACTGCAACGATTTGAAATTTTCTTTATGGTTGTACTTTATGGACAGGAAAATGTATTTGATCAAATCAGTAAACATTGGAAAAGGAGGCACAAAGGAAGGAAGAAGGGAAGTCAATAGGTTGTTACAGCAACACTTCCCTCAACAAGCTTCCAGACCTTTGCTGCAAGTGACAGTTACCTCCACAAATGCTGGTCCTCAGGTGGACTCACAGAACCCCTATGTACCCTCGTCGGAACTTCTTTCTGGTTTCTTTTTTAAGCGTGAAAAGCGTGAATGACTGAGAAGTAGCAGACTACAGTTCTTGTTCTCAGAAGGAATTTTTGTGATTTTTTTCTCTCCCAACATAACTAAGACTCTCCAGAATAAGTCTGTCATTCTCATATCCATGTAAACATCTGCAAGTTCTTTGATTCGATTGATACATGCAGCTGTACTTTTTAAACATTGAGGGCAGGGCTTTTAACTTGTAATGTAAGATGGTTGTTGCCACATCAGAAAAGCTTCCTGATTGTAAACAATATGTTTTGCTTTGTTCAATGACACATACACAGCACCTCATAAAAGAATTTAATATTCTTTCAAGATTTGATAAGAATTATTGAAAGGTAAAGGTTGTTCTATCTTATTTTGATACTTTATTAAATTCTTCAGAGATAATACTGTTTCTTTGATAACCTATGTTCATGTTTGTTCCAAAGTTTAATTTCCTAATAATTTCTGAGAACATGAAGGAAAGTCTGAACAACAAGAATCATTTCCTTTCCTTCCATTGTCACCTATAGTTTTATCTCACTTGGAGTTATACTTTGACAATTTCGCTGCTGCCCTCTAAAGAGGGTAGCATGCAGGTGTCTTTTCCCAAAGGGAAAGGTTATTAAAACTGTGCGTTAGAAAGAGATAGCCTGCTTGAAGGTGTTATGTGGAGAAACGTCCCTGGGAAAAAAAAATAATCTCCAGCTATTGAGCTGGAACATATTGCTCTTTCTGAAGATCTAGCCCTTCTACCTGGATTGGTGGGAGGGGACTTACTGCCTCACCCACCCATATCAAATCCTTTATCCCATACACTACAGGAAGTGATTTCCCAAAAGGTTAGAACAATGAGAAAGATTTCTAGTTCACCCTTTGTGTCCCCTTCGTCTTTCGTGTGCAACACATTAGAACAATTAATGATCCAGTTCAAAACTGGATTCAGAACTGTTTCTGTTCAAGATTAGTCCAAATAACTTTGTGCTCAGTTATCTCGCTTACCTTTGCAGTCCATTCACTGATCAGAGCTTCCTCCATATGGTACTAAATATTCCTCACTGCAGTATGATGATAATAAACTCGGTGTTAATTTGTTCAGTTTCAGCTCCACAATGGCAAGCTTTCCTGTTCTCTAATTAACTTATCAAAGCTAGCTTGGATATTTCTGAGAAGTGTAAATAAGCTATAGGTCTTGCTGAAAACTAAAGATGCTATTTGCATGCTGGACATTCTATTATTATGATTATTATTATTATTATTTTCATATATTTCATTCAGGCTTTTTGGTATTTCAGAATTTTGAAAATTGAGCATTGTGGTTCTCTTAAGTAAGGATTTAAAGTTTCTGTTTATCAAAGCCAAAGAAATGTTTCTGGGGTTCTAATACAGAATAGCAAAAAATAAAATTAGTACTTTCAAGTTATTTATGGGGCATCATACTCATCTAGCTGTGATATCAAGAGCTAAGAGGGAGATTAATTCGGCTTAGTGAAGCCAAAAATATTCATATTACCAAAACACTGTTGAACATCACTGAAAACACACTGCTTCATCGCCGAGTGAGGAATTTGGACATTGTTTTTAAAGCTTAATAGAATTTAAAATACATTGACTAAGATTTCTTTTTCCCGGAGTCTGCCTAGTGAATTTTCATTCTTTTTGATTGTCAAACATCTCACTGACTCATAAATTATTTGCAAGGTGCCTGGAGGTTCAGTTAAAGATGGCAAACTTCTGAACTTATGAATGCGTGTTTCTTAAAGCTTTACTAATGAATTGGTTTCCCTGTAGGGTACAGGAGACAGTGTTTCAGTCTAATGAATGGAAAGCATTAAACTTCAAGTATCTTTTTACTAAGAATAATACCACTTTCTACACACAATTTGGAAGAATAAGAAAGCTGAGGAAAGGGTCTGATCCTGTGTTGCTCTACTTGCCTAAGTCTCTCCTTGAAAATGAAATGAAATATGAATACTTTCACCTGTAAATGCAAATTGATGGGGGGGTGGGGGAAGGGAGGGGAGTGTGTGTTTTCTGTTTGGAAGCATTGACACTTCAGTGATGTCTAGTGCTCTGATGCTGAGGTCCTCTGGCTGTTGATTTCATTTTGAGCTGTGCTGCTGTAGTGGCTGCTGGTAGTTCAAAGGGGGACCCCTGGCAAAAAAAAACCCCAAAAAACCCAAAACACCAAAACCCACAATAAACCCATAAGGGAGGGTACGGAAAGGATTCTCAGAATTTTATGCAGGATTCCTTTCAGTTAGTGGGTTGTGCTAATTAAAGATATATTTTCCATAGCTCGATCATAGATGTAAGGCTAGCATCTAGTCTCATACTCCCAAATGAAAAGCAGTATCATTGATAAATGCCTGCTGCCATGATACAGCATTCATAACAACTTCACATACGCAGTTTTCCACTGAGGGTTCAGTGTCTCAGATATTTATGTCCCAATTTTCTCTTATTCAAGCACTTTTTTTTCCCCCCATTGAGTGACTAACTATCCTCTTTGACTTGGGAATTCTTCAAGTCTGCCTTATTAACACTTTAGCCAGTCCCTTAGAATTCACGTTTATCCAA
Organism: Rhynochetos jubatus; assembly: GCA_027574665.1. Taxonomy (NCBI): domain Eukaryota; kingdom Metazoa; phylum Chordata; class Aves; order Eurypygiformes; family Rhynochetidae; genus Rhynochetos; species Rhynochetos jubatus. Next base: position 64,229,334 of record CM050651.1, on the reverse strand, counting down.
GTTAGTCGAGATGTTCAGTTCTGAATGATATTATTGCTTAGTACCGTGACACAAGTGGTAAACAGCTGCATTTATGCAGATGCATGTCACATTTTTATAAAAATACCTCCAGATTGCTGAGTCATTTCTCCCCTTCTCTTTCACAGACAGAAACATTACAAGAAGACTCAACCATGCCCAAACTGCTATACTTTCTTTTTTTTTCTTGGATTCCTCAGCCAATAAATCTTAGTTTCAGTTTCCTCCTGTTGCTGTTTAGAACTTTTTCCTATACATCTTTGTTTTAAATTCCTCCATTTGTTTAAATTTCCATTCCAAACTGATAACATCGCACATTCATAATGTCGTTTCTTATATAGCTGTTTCTGAGAAACAGCTTGATGCAGAACAGGATCACTACCAGGCAAAACTCTCATAGTGGTGCAAAGTAGAATGGCTTTACATCTGTTACGGAAGGATCTAGCAGAGGATGTGGTTTAAGAATTTGCTACACTAAATGTGCACACCACCATAGAAGGTCTCGGATGGATCTTAGAGGCGGAAGTCTTGAGGAGTAGCTCTAGTAACAAAAGACACAAAGTCAGAAAGAAGCCGTTCATAAAAATGGCTAGTAAAGAGTGCAGAAAATGGAAAAGAGAAAAGAACAGTTGTCATGGTATATGTAGAATTCATTCCTCATTAGTTAGTTAATGAGACAGTTTACTCTGCATATGTAATGCCATTTCTCTTTTTTCTTTTTTTGCTTATGTGTCAGAAAGACTCTGATTTGTTCTAACAACTCCATCAACCTAAAATAAGTTTGTGATAAGTCATTGTCTAGTCAAAATGGAGTTCTAGAAACTCTGCATGTAATAAGAACTGCATGATTCTGAATCAGTCTCTGATAATCTCTTTATTAAGATCTGGAGGTTACTTGAAGTTCCATCCCTCATTTATGAACTGGGTGGACTAAATACAAGCGAAAAGGATCCATGGATATCTTACACCTTCACGAATATGGAACAGAGAAATGATAGAAATTAAGAGGAAAAAAGAGATAGTGTAAACATAATATTATTTCAGAAAATCTGAGTGTAATATTTAATTACAGGATATTACTGTCAAAGCGTAGGTAATACCTACAACAGATCTATTGATTTTTGAAATAGATATAATAATGTGAAAAAATTCTAACACAAGTTTTCAAGACTAGCAAGGCAAGGATAAGACATTAGTCATCACTTCAGAAAGGCCATGTGCCATTTCTTTATCTTTTTTTTTTTTTTTTTTTAATTATCTTATACTTGAGGAAGAAGAGCAACAGAGTTTAGGGTAGTTTAGAGGCAGAAATCCTAAAGCATCTGTAAGGCACCAGGCAGAAGCTTTAGAATAAGCTTCCAAAAGATAACATTCTAGGAACCCAAAAGAGTGGTTTAACACAAAATATTCGTACAGGGGTTTTGACTGACTTGACAATGAAGGATCTCCAGTTGTTATGTGCTCAATAATATTCTTGGACCATTAAATACTACAAAACTATTTATAGCTCTTCTTGTGCAAGCATTTTCCCACCCCAGTCTCCCTTTCTTCCTTCTTCACACTACAGATATCCAGAGAATTTTGTCCTTAAAAAGCATTGTTTGATTTCCCCTGCAGCTCCTGCGCACATTGGATATACCTCCAGTTTGGAATATTGTATGATGCAGAGATAACTAAGCTAGCCAAGACCTAAGCAAATGCTATGCAGAAATTTTCAGCTCAACTCCAGACATAATTTGCCTCTCTAGGCTGACTTTAGACAGCCTTAAGACAGACTTATTACCTTTCTTTTCACTAATATGGTTAGACTGAACTTGAACTGTGATGGCAACATCTGCATGCATCTGAGTGGATTTACCATTTCAGATTTTGACTAGTTTAAGAATTTGTGTAATCCTCTGTTTCGGTGATACTTTCAGTGTGTGATGTATGGCTACAAGAAACAGCAAATCAGTTTTGTGGATAACTTGTTTTCAGGCATCTGAGGAGAAGTGAGATTCCATTAACTCCATCAATCACCTCCTGAATCATTTTCCCCTTAGGAATGGTGAAATAACTTGGTGTCCTGATAGATGTTTAGGGCCAACACAGAAATAAACAGAAGGGAAAACCCAGAACAAAACATTTTTGTGTCACTGTTATAGGAAAAATTACCCATTACCTTTCTGATCCACATCTAGATTTAAAGTCTTGTATCTATACATATATCTACATATATTTCTCTGGTTTTGAAGAAAATATAGCAGGGAAACACATTTTTTTTCCTCACATTTCTGTTGAAATCTGAGGTGATGTTGGCAGATACCTCATATCACTTAGAATATGTAATCTAGGATTTTCAGGATCTGTCCTGTGCCCTTCTTATTTTCTCATTCCTGTGCATTGCTCATGTCCTATTTAAGTCATGGAAGATATATGTACCACAAATTTCTTATTGAAATTGCTGACTTCTAAGTAAAAACAGAAGTAATAGTTGAGTGCATAACAGTTTAAGATGCTGACTTTATCTCAGATAAATACGTAATAAGACCCCTGTATCTAAGCAAAGCCTGTTTTTCTTCTTCTCTGTTATTGTTCTCTGGAAGAGACTATTCATAACTTCTTCACAATCCACTTCATCACAGGTGGCTGTCATTGCATGGAGAGAGGAGTGATGTAGAAACAAGAATGATTCAGATATCTGGAAAACATAGTCTATTATTAATGAAAAGGACACTTTTATTTCTGCATTTCAATGTGATTACGAAATTACCTTACACAAGTGGAAAAAGATATCTAGAGACAATCTCAACTTGTACTGAAGACAAGAAGCAATGAAAGTAAGTGAAAGAAAAGGAGGATTTCTTCACCATTTCCTTTATTCATATAGTAACTTACACATAAAGAGATGACTCAAGGCAGAAATAATAGCAATAGGAATAAATATTTCTAATAAGCTATGTATATAGTAATTATCTCAGAGGATGAAGAGAACCAGACATGCTACCAAGTTTTCTTTCACTGAGCATCAGATGGCTTAATTTCTGAACTATATCTTCACTTACATGTTTTTCTTACATTTTACTGATTAACCAAGACTAAATTAAATAGATTTTGAATTTGCAAATGCACATTCACAGTAAGTGTGAATTTATTTTTCAGTACAATATGTGTTTAAATTACAAATACCAATAATACATGTGAAATTACACTGACTCTTGATACTGTCTGAGAAAATACTCCGTAAACCAGTGAGTTAATTTCTGTGACTGTAAACACAAGGGGCCAAAAATACTGCAAAAACTTTTGTCACTGAAATGATGCCATGTTAGTTCTGTGGTAAACCATACTTTTTCACTTTCATGCCTTTATCTTCTGTCTCTTACACCTTCATTTTCTATTATTTCACTCTCACCTCTTTTTTACATACTCAGCTTTTTTTTCTCTGTCTCATGAGTTCTTCGTATGCAGCCACAAAGTGCCCTTTTATTAGAAACCCTCTTCCTGAAGCAGTAACTTCCTGCTCACAGGTAATAATACCTACAGCTGTCCCTTTCGTGGCATTTGCCCAGTATCTTGCTCGTGCTTGTTCTCAGCGCAGTTGAGGACAATGACTACCTGGCAAGTGTTACTAATCACATGAATAGAGTCAGCATCAGGTACAGTCCTAACTTTACCTGCTGCTTGTTGGCCAGAATAGCTGACCAGCTTGGTAGGGGTTGCAGAGCATACACGATTCCCTTCAGGAGCCATGCTCCAAAGAGATAAAGATACATGAGGAAGGTATGGCAACCACTTAATATCTGTCTGTAACAGCAAAGCCTCTGGCGATGCTAACTAGGATGCTGATATGCAGGGCAAAATGTTGATACTCAGTGTAAAGCATGTATGAGCGGTGAAAGAAAAGGCATCCTGCCAGTAGTGTGCATCAGAGAAAGGGTTTCTTGAAAGACTGAAAAAGCAGTGAAATGGTACCTACCAGGAGATTGTGGAGCCTTCAGGTAGAGATTGCAGCAGGATGCAGAGATGTAGAATATTGATGTTTGCAGAAGCGGCATAGCAGCTATGTAAGTATGCGTGTCTTTCCACAGAATGAATTCTAACATGTCTAAACCTTCACTGGATCCTACCTTTGTGTTAGTAGAACTGTGCAAAGCACAGGTAAGACATGGACTTTGCGCATGCATAATGACTTCTAATAGTGAAGAGAGTGTGAAACTGATTGGGTACCAACAGTCATTGACTAGGTACCAGGGGGTCACTGTCCAAATGGGAAAATGTATTGAATAACTTTTGATCCTTGCCCTTCACGAAATGTGATGAGGAAGACATGCGGAGTGTTTAGACATTTACATGCAGCTGTGATGACAATGAACAGTGCAGTTAGTGATATATATAGTGATTTTAGTGATAGAAACAACAAGGGCAAAGTAGCATAAGGTGGCTATCATAATACTCCCCCTTGCAGATTTACTGTAAATTTTGTTATTCCTCACACAGAAGTTGACAGAGACATTTGGCTACTAGTTCACCAGCTGAAGGGAAATAATAAAGACACACCATCGAATGTGTCCATCTTCAGTGTCTCCTTAGTGTACCATTAGTATATTATGTATTTTTATGCTCTTTTAACTGGGTGATATTTTTGTTTCTCATTGCAAAATTTGAGTTGAAATGGAATAAACAAGAGCATCAACAAACAGATATTAAATGACATAAAGTAACAAAACATACTCCTTTCTCTTTTATAGAACATGTGTGGAACTGAAAAACTAAACTTAAGGTTTGAAATTCCCTCCCCCACCCCACCCCAATGTAAATATTGAACAAGTCTGAACCTCTGCAAGGTTCTCCTCTCCCCTCAATCCCGACCCAACCCACCCCCACCCAGCCGAGTTTTGAAATCTCATAAAAAATAGTTGTCCCTTTCCCAATTAGTTGTTCTAAAATATGCTGGCAAATGCACCAGTAAACTGAATATGGCTTTAAATTAACAAGGAACATATATCCAAACATGGTGAAATTCTGACACTATAGAAAGTTTCTTAAATTTCCAAAATTTGTCTTAAAATTCAGTTAGAGTCAGTTTTCAAAAGTTTATTTTATTTTGTAAGAAGTATGAAATTAGTGAGGCAGGACACACAAGAGGATGTATGACATGAAAACAAATCTGGGTATCATGTGAATTCATTATGGAAGTGGGTTTAACTGCTGGGTAAGTAAATAATGACTTAAATGAAAGTAGAGTTTGATGATTGAGGAAAGAAAAAAGTTTGGCTAAAACTAGATCCATATAGAGATGATTCTTTAGCATGAAGAAATTAATTGTCTAATTGGAATAGTAAAATAATCCATTAGAACAAAGATTAAAAAGAGCTTTTTTAATTTGGCAAGCATGACAAATGGATGATGAGATATCACAACGTTATTACTGGAATAGGAGGATGGGAGCAAAGATTTACCTGGATTATAATAGAAAAAGGCTGAATTATGTAAAGTGAAATAGTCCTACAACACTTAAACATTTTTGTCCAGTACAATATTGAATACATACCTGTGAATATCCCCCAAATCCATTCCTTTTTCAACTGTTTAGACAGAGGTTGTTGGAAAATACAGATGCCATCACAGAAGGTTTAAGGATACCTTACTACCTCAAACGGAGGTGATAAGACCTAGGACAATGTCTCAAAATGCTCAGAGATACCCTAACAATGGCCAGCTCAAGTCACCTCTTGTTTGATGGAATATTATTGACCAAAGCACAGATAGCTCTGTACAGGCATAATATTGCAATCAATCTTACAGAATCCAGTAAGGATCTACTTGAAATCCTGGTTTCAGTTAAAAATGTCTGGTTTTATCTTTCATGCAGTACTAAAACAAGGTGTGTATTGCTGTTATTCAAAATTTGTTAATAGAGTCTTTCTCAGAATTTTTTTTGTGCACAAGAATATTTGGAAAGATACATTATTTTCCAACAAACCATTAGGCCAAGGTCAGGTGGATCCTTGTAGAGGTGAAATAGCTCCTAGTTTTAGCTCTGAATGCACCTTGGCAGGTACCTCTGATCTAGACATTTTATCACTTCCTTTACTCCACAGTGAGAACTCCCAAATCTTTCTTTAGAGAAAACAGGTGACGGAGAGGAGTGGTGAAGAAAGACATGCTGAAATAGTCGGAAAGAAATGAAAGATTACCTACCTGATGGTCATACAGCTTCACAGGCAACTGCAACAGCCTGGCAACTGCAGCCCATTTTGATCAGAATTTGTGCTACTTCATCAGTTTTCCTATTCGAACTCCTGAGTTAGAGGTCTAACATAGTTTCTGGCTCAGAGAGAAATGTCCTTAGTTTAATACCAGTTTATTAATATGTGAATATGCTGTTATTATCAAGACCAAGTATAACAAAAGCACCATCAATTTTGCTTGCCCCCCTTCCCCTTCAGTTTAAGAAGATAGATAGGGCCATTGATTCACTGTATTATAATTGTCTCCTAGTGTCTTCACAGTCTCAACTTTCACTCTGAGCTCCTGGGGTCCTTCCACAGTCCTCTCCATTACCTGTACAAAAAAGTTTTCTTTTTGAGAATAATACTGAGCATCTTATCTTCCTGATTCCCTGTAGCAAGTCTCCATAATGTGGTTTTGCCTGTAAAATGTTACTTTTTTCCATCAGTTATAACTAGTATCTTGTCAATTTTACTAACTATATTCATTAGGGAAAAAAGTAAGCATGTTATCTGTTCACATTCTTCAACAGAGTTATTACCTTAGGAACATATGAGAATAATGCAAACTAAACAAAAGCCATTTTTATTTCTGTTACATCTTCCAGAGATTCTGATACTCCATGTTTGTAACAATTTTCTTACTTGTCCTGTAAAAAATCATATTTCTTTGTGTTTTCAAATGTTGAACATCAATAGGCAGATATGTGTGGATTTAACAAAGATAAACAAAAGAACTTTAGAATATTGTTCTTTTTATATTTAGCTTAATATTTCAAGTATTTAATTTTCAATACTTTTTATTTAGACAACTAATGTATTTTCAGTTTATTTTTTCAAGGTGTTGTTAACAATATTTGAATGGAATTTTCTCTTGAATAGAATAACTTCACAAAGACATGTTTTGAAGGGCAAAATCTTTCAAATCCGTTTTGCAATGCAGTTGTCTACACTAACTTAAATATGTCATCTTTCTCTTCAGTTACCTATTTTTATAATCACTGGTTGGAATTTCCCATTGTCAAGACTGAAAATTGTTATGTATTACTTTACAATTTTGCCATCTCACATTTCAATATCTTCAGTGTTAGATCTTTTTGAAAGGTTGAAAACTAACTCTTCTCTTCCATCTGCGACAGGCACTGCTAACCAAATCTGTAAATAAGAGTAAGTGGCCTCTGTTTTGAATTTAAGCTATTACATTTTTCTGATCCCTTTTGTTTTATTTACAAGAATTATGACAGATTGTGGAATTGCCTTTTAAAAAATAAAATCCAGAAATTATCTCTATCTTACTATACAGTTTATGTACAGGGACCTTTCAGAAATGTAGTTACTGGATCCATAAACTCAGAAATCTCACATACTGACAGCTTCTTGCTGTTTCTGTTTGCCTGCTAGTTACTCCATGCACTCTTTACAATCATTTTAAGTGTCAGAACAAAGTCAGACCTTTGCAAATACAGCTATGGTGCTTCGACAAGTGATTGCTCTCTGGGTTGTCATGCAGCTGAGCACTGAAATTCTTCTGTCTCCAGGTGATTGATTCAGAAGCCTTAGGTAGAAGAGGCCCAAGTCATGTTTGTAAACACATATGAAACTAGGCACAGGTGGCTTGACTACACAACAGTTTTCTTTCAGCTCAAATTCTTCGAAATATTTTGAAGGTGTATTTTTTAGCATTAACATTCAAGATGTTAATACACAGTAAGAATATAAAATATGGTCACATTGTGCCTCTGAGAACAACTTTTGGGAATGTCAAAGGGGAGGCTAAATTCAGTGCTACATGGAAGTGTTTGTACTGGAAGTTTTGATGTCTCTTACAACCAGTCAGATGTAGACATCAGCATACGTTAGCATGAAATTGCAGAATAAGAAGTCCATTTTTAGCACAATTCATGTGACAGTAGGAGTACAGTTATAGATTAACTTTAATGATGCTTTTAAAAATATTACAAAGCACTTACATAGCTTTTCACATGTACATTAGGGAATAAGATTTGTTTGGCCTGCCAAGTAGATAGGTGCCAAATATAGTGAACCGTAGGTGTATAATATGTAGAAAAATTGCTATTTTTCCCTCTGGAATCCATTTTCCAAATATCTTGAAAACTGGTAAACAAAAAATCCCCTAGATCTTTATTTAAAAACTACTATGCATGCTACTTGAAACACAAAGTTTTAAATTATTATGAAAACTGAGATCAGACCTGTCACAGAATTACAACGCAGTTCTCCATTGTACTTACTCCTAAGATCATTAGAGTTAAAACATCTGATGTTTTTAAGGCTAGTAGTGATTCACTGATTAAATGCATTGCAACAACTACAATCAAGCCGGCTTGTAATTCTCTTGTACAGTGCGTAAAGAATAAAAAGGACCAATGATTTCATGACTTCTTCCTGCAGCAGAAGAACCTTTTATAAATCCTGAAATCTCCAAAAGTTTGATGGGTCTGGCAGTGATGATGTAATGGGGGGGGGGGGGGGGGTGGAGGGGAGTTACATATAATTTGCCTTTTCTGTATCTTCTTTCAGATCAATGTGAAGACAAATCTGAAACAGAAATACTTAGGTAAATACATCAGCTCAACTGCAAATATTTGTCAGTTCTACTTCACCGTGGTCCCAAGTTATATCAAGACCCTGTTGTGCTCAGAGTAAATACATAAGGAGAGGGGAAAGAAATGGCCCTGTCCCCATATAATGGGCATTTTATAGGAAGGTCTGCATAACTGTTTGCAAACACCAGTTGAGAGCTGTTCTAACAACATAACAGCAAGACGCTCCGCTGAACCAGAAGCTCCATCGGCGCGCTGGCCTTGCGTCGTGCCTGGTAGAATAATCCTTACAGAGATCCCATCTGAGGAATGCTCTGCACCTTGCCATAAGACATGGAGAGAAAGCATGCCTGTAATCTGAAACAGCAGTAACAACCATGTTGCATTGGCCCAACGATCCGTTACAGAAGCAGCCTTTTGTAAGTGGCTCATCTGACAGATATTTTTCATTTAGAGATGAATTCTGCATTGGCATGTTTGTTTGTTTGTTTTGAATGCATTGCTCTATTTCCAGAGAAGAGACATGATTTGGTATCTAGCATTTTATGATATCACCTGCTAAAAAAAACCCTTCTTGAACTTTTATTCATGTAATACATATAAAGGGTAAAAACAAGGAATGATTCATCAAAAAGATTATACTAGTCATTGTACAATCAGAACTGTCACTCATTAGGTGTATAAAGATTAATCAGTTAGTACAAGGTGCAATATCATTCCTTACTTTTGCAGATGATAATGCATACTGAAACAAAATTTCTCTACATAGACAAGACAAAATTGCATGTCACCTTACTAAAGTTCTTTGTTTCTAGCTCTACAGTCTGCAGAATAATTCTAAGAGAACTTGAGCTATATATGTTCTGTAGGTAAGATTTAATTTTCAAGTACTTCTAGCCTATTTATCTTCACAAACATTAAAACAATCTTTATAATAATTATGAATTAAGATCTGCATCAAGTAATGTTAAGTTTAAATGATTTTTCAAAGTCAACCTGGTTTAAAGCTTCCTTCCTAGTAAACGATGTAATCATGTTTTATATTGATACTTTCTGTAAGGCAAATAGCTTGTAAACTTACACTCCAGTATTCATGCTAGAATTGTAAGAGGCAAGATGATACATGATTTGAGTGTCACTGACCAGAAAAAAAAAAATACATTGGGAGTGGATTATTTCCAAGTTACACAACACAATCTAAAACCCATGGGACAGGAGCAAGGTTCACTTATTTCTTTGATGGTGGTAGCACTTACTTCAGAAAAGTGAACATAAAATGTGATTTGTTAAATCTACACTCTTAGGATAGCATACCTGCTGTCAACAATTTGTAACCTGCTGTTACCAATTTGTTATCTATTTCTCCTAGGTTTAAGATCTTCTACTAGCACACACAGTCTTTTTTTCTTAAACAAATATTTTCAATGCAATGAAAGTTTTTATACTGCAACTAAAATATTAATTGGATAAATTGAAAGTAAAAATCCTCCAAAGCTGAATTAACAAAATAGTGTTTGTTTCCATTCTCAGCTTCATCTCATTCCTTTGCTTCTTTTTCACTTTGTCACTATCTTGTCTTTTGCAGTTTTTGAAACCACTATCTCCTCTGAGATCCAAACCAGGGTATCTTTTATAATATCTGCACACAAATCCTGACAGGCTGCTGAAAATGTCTCCACTTCATGATGTTATTTTAGTCTCCTGACGTGCTACTTAAACATGTGAAAAAAAAATCTAGATATTCAGGTAGCCTGATGGACCGGAATAAAATTCTTTTTAACTACTTCAGTACTCACAGGGCAGATCCTTAAATGAGCAATGGTTGCCACAACAGCAAATACAATCTTCATGTTATAAAAAATATAGAAGGCTTTGTGCAGGAGAGGAGGTCTGGCAGCATTGGAAGAGGTTAGACATGCATGACCCTGCCCTTATCCAGCACAAACTGGTATGGCTCGTGTCACCTCTCAGGGTGACAGGAGTATAATTATGTTTCCTCAATGACAAAGTTTCCCAGAGTCTGCCTTTGCCACTGACATTGTACGGTTGGAGAGTCTGAACCATGCATTTTTCACATTTTTTATGATCTTTTTATTGAACATGTTCTCTGTTTCTTGATTTGCTGCTCTTATTTTTAGTGAGTTTTGGTATTTTTCCCCAAAAATATGGTACCAATTACAAAATAAAAATCTGGCTGATAGTAAAAAGCACAGTTAATGATGTTCTTGTGAAAAATAGTAACTTTGAGAAAAGGTCAGATTTGAACTTCCTTTAAAAAGAAGAAACCAAACATAAATGCATTAGCTTTTCTAATTTTGCTTTGAAAGCAGTTTTCCTAGCTCATATACATGCCCAGGAATACAATTCATTTGGAAAAAATAACAGATCAAGAAAGAAATAAAAACTTCGAATCCTCCTCTTGAATTTCAAAATGGATAGGAATTAAAACCACAAATTCTACATCTCTCTTAGGCTATGACAGGTAGCACAGTGATTTCATAGGTGCAGTTTATAGCATGAGGAACTTCATTAGACTATGTAGTTGCTTCAATGGGAAAGCTGCCCACCCAAGCTTGTAAAATCAGGAAAAGCTGCTAGAAGAGCTTGCTTGAAACATGCCATAACAATGATGTATCACATCAGCTGCTCTGGGAAAGATTCTGCTTCTGTACAAAAAACTTTTCTTTGTTACTGCCAGATAATAAAAATACACACACACACACACAAACACTGCATTCTGTATGTGCCCAATTTACCTCCTAAAGCACAGTTTATTTCACTGATGTAAGAGACTTCCTTGTGTCCCAGTGTGTAATGCTTATATTCACTTAGGGAGAACAGATGGACCTGCTCATCACCTCCCAAATCAAGGTGTATGATGAGGAAGACTCTTTGAATCAATATGCTATTTATTTTTATTGTGGGGAAAAAATTGTCAGGTGTGTAGTCACAGAATAGGAGAAATGGCTTCTGAATCTGAGATGCAGCAAAAAGTGTGAAGTGTAACAGAAACTATTGGTAATAGGAGATAAAGATATGGAGCACCCAAAAGCTAGTGAGCATGGAATAAGGTGTTAAAGAACAAGATTTATATGTTCCTTTCAGCCGGTGTATTTCTTACTGTTGATATTCCCGTACACCACAGGCTTTAAGCCCAGACTACAGGAGAATATCAGAAGCAGATAATAAAAAGCATTTCCTACTTTATCAACCTTGCACTCATCCGTGCTTTGTTATCAGTTACACTATTACATCAGCATATCTGTTACCATTCCATACATTCATAAAACTGTTTCTGCCTTAAAAGTGACAGTCAGGTTAGACTCTCCTGCAACTGCATCAGTTCTCTGAGGGTTAAATGGGCAAGGGGACATCTCTCTCTCTGTCTCTTTCGCACTCACTTTAGTAAGTTAGTTATACTAGCACAATATTGGAAACAAACATATATTTTATTTATTCAAGTTGAAGCTGAAAGAGGATTGTAATTTTAACAGAAAATCTATTTAAATATATCATTTCACTACCTGAATTGTATATAGTCATACAATCTTTCCATAATGCACAATTACAGATCCCTGGAAGTTTCTGAAATCCTTTTGGCATGAAAAGCAAGAGCAATTATTAGATCTCTTCTGGATCAGCTGGTGGTTGTCTTGACATACATATTCACATATTACACAGCTGTTTATTAGTTAGCAGTAGCACAGGGTGACCTAAAATTCTGGGTTCTGCCTTCAGGCTATAGAAAAAATGTAAAGTTTGTGGTAGGACTGTAGTATATAGATCAATAGTCCTAAAAACTATTTGATACGATAAGATGGTAGTTTTTCACCAAAGGAAGGTGTGGGATTTAGCTCTTTATCAGTGCTAGGCAGTCAAAGGGACAAAAACTGTATAGCAGCTGAGAGCTGCCTTTTGGTTATTTGGTCCAACTGAATTCATCAGAATAACACTCGTCAAGTGGAAGACTAACAAAACGAATGGTGTCTCTTCTCTCCTACAAATCTTAATAAAAAATCTCATACAAAATCACAGTCTTTGAGTGACAGAAAGTTACAAAAGCTATTTTGCTCAAATGATTACAGCAAAGTGATCTTAATATTGAAATATCAATCTGCTAGATAAATAATACTAGATGTTTACTTACATTCTTTCTTAGAAGGAGTTGGCCTTAGTTTACCTGTGAGTTTAAAATAAAAATGAAAAGAACATAAAATAGAGATTTCAGACAACATAAACTGTTATTAGGCTACAAACCGATCAACGAAAGGGTTGTCCTGGAAAATCCTAAGGACTATCAGTACATAAAGTTTTTGATATTTAATTTATTCAGAAAACTTAATCAGAAATGTAACAGTATTTAAAGAAGAGAAGGGGAAGACCTGGGAGAGACTGTCACTGAAGTATGGAAAGCCAGAGCCTCTGCATTTGGTCCACTGATTGCAATGGTAGAGGTAAAGTCTTGCCCTTCATTTGAACCTCTGTCCTCTTTTAGATTCTTAACTAAGGTCTGAATTTTAAAAATTTTACTGAGATACATTTGGTGTCTTAACGTACAATATGATGGGCAAAATTTTAATATCTTTTGCCTTAAAAGGTTAACTAGGCTACACTGCAAATTGTGTGTATATTTACATATATTTATATATCTCTATATATACACACATATCTTTCTTGAAGAACACATACATCCTTATGAAGATCTGAATTTGTGAAAGAATCATGCTATTGATACAAAAATTTATTTAATTAATGTAAAGATTATTTATTATTTTAATTTATTTATGTGCATATGAACATAATACAAGCACTTTTTTTAAAAAACAGAATCTTAAAGCCAACCTTTGCAACTTTTAAATATCATTTTCCACTGGTGAAGAGAATTATTTGCATATTTATTCAGTATATTTTACCCAGAAAATTCATAACTATGATGCTGCATCTCATTGAAAGTCTATTTCTACAAGCAGCCAAGGTCATTATGTAGAAAATTCTGTACAAAAATATAATATGTATTGGCTACATTTAGAATAAACTATAATAGGAGCTGGTAGAGATTTTGAGCCTTAGGCCATAGAATTCAACAAATGCAATCATTCTTCTGGTAACACTAACATTAACTCAAATTTGGAAAGCTGAGTAACTAGGCACACTGGTCAGCTCTTAAAATTCAGTGTATTTTGATAGACACCACATAATTGAATCTGAAATGTTTCATTTATTCTTTATTCTGTGTGGATGGTATGTCAAATCAGTATGATTTAACCATTCACAAATTCTGACATTTTAGGGACAATGACTATAGAAAAAAAACCCCACATTAAATACGTTTTCAAGTCTGGTAGTAGCCCCTTCCAGGTTTGATTACAGACCTGTGGATGGAGTAATGCCATAGTAGCAGATCAACTGGTGGAAAAGGTGAGGAGACAGTACATCATAATAGATTCACTGGAAATATTCCCCAAAAGGCACAGCTTAATTGCTAAGTTTTTCTCTCAGGAGTACTTACCTCCTTTTCCTACAGTCAGCCACAGAGTTAGAAGTCTACAAGTTGATAGAACAATTTGACTAGCTTCCCTTTTCATTCACAATGGCGTTTGGAGTCAGGTTTTTAAAATGTTTATGTCTGGACATGAAGATACACACTAATGCCGAAGAGTTCATAGGAAGAACTGCTTACCTCCCAGGTCTGTACTGGTGGCTTCCATTCCAACTCTTAGAGCACATGTGGATTTTGAACAGGGGAGTTGCTAGGAAAAAAAATTGCAAAGAGAGGCAAAGAGCAGAGCTGGATAAAATACAAAATCCTACCTTTTCTTTCTTTCTTGAACAGAAAATCTGTGCAAAACAGCATAGCATGAGATAAAAAGAGAGCAGATAGCAGAAGAAAAATACCTCAGGACACAGCAGAGAGAAGGATATAGTCAGGAATCTCTCTATTCCAGAATGAGGACTCAGACATAAACACAAAGAGTGCATACATCACTGAAACGAGGCAGACATATTTGAACATTTTCAAACCAGATAACTGGAAACCAGCTACATACTTAAAAATAATCAGAAGGCTAACTAAGGAATAAAAGGCAGAATACAAAAATAAACCTGTAATTTTTATGGAGTGGTTTCAATTGTAATACCATTTTCAAGGGTGGGAGGTCTCTGAAATACAACAGTGAGAGTTAGATCAGAGCCTAGGCTGAGCTCTGGCAGGAGAAACCTATGTGTTTTTTGTAGCCAGCAGGTAAGCAAAGGGAAGGCACAAGCACCGTATGAACCAGCTTTAACAGCAACCCTCTGCAGCTGGTTGTACAAAGATGGGCCCAGCAGCAAGAATGCACCTTTCCCCAGCCACCGCTCTCTGTGATTCAGTACACTTACTGCCCACATCTGTGTATCTCTGAATGCATTAGCTGGAAGAACAAGATTTGACTTTATGACTAAGATATTTACAGTCCTGTCAAAACCCTGACTTGCTTTTGTACTATTAGGAAGAAGTACATATCCTTTGGGAGGGTAGAGGGCTCTCTATGAAAATGGTTAACTCAACAGAAAGATGCAGCAATGAAAAATGGGCAGTAAAGAAGGAATTATACTGGTGAATTGTAGTTCTTTGTGGCAGAAACTGATAGCTGTCAGACTGATCAGTGATGATGACGATGGCCACAGCTCTATGTAAAGGAGTCCCAGAGCTTGCATCACTCTCGGTATCTCAGTGGCTTGACAGGTATGTGGGTTTTGATACATCCCTGAGTATGACTCTGGAGGTAGTTGAAAAACTTATTTGAAACATCAATCTTTAATGAACACTGAGATTTTCTTCCAGTAGCCCAGAGAAAGGGAAGTTTTTATTTTTTTCCAGGTTCCTGACATAACATATCAAAGTTACCTTAATAAAAATATTTGTACCTTTTCAATATATTTTTAAATGTCTTAATGCCTAGATACAAAAAGAAAAACTAAAAATCTTTGAATTATTCTGCTTGTAAAATACGATGCAAGTCATTACATGTTACACCTTTTTTCCTTCAACTGCATCATATTCCCCTTGATAGCCTTTTCTACCTAATTTTTCTCAACTCAAAAATAAAATAGCAATTAACTTGCATAGTTATTAAAAACACTGTTTAGGCCTTGAGTCCGATAAGAGGTTTTACCCTGGCCAGCCCCACCAGGGAGTCCATCCACCCCTCTGTGCCAGCTGGAGTCCCTGGAAAGACAGAGGACCTGATTCTATCTTTCTCTGCCCACCCATCTGACACCCCACACTGCGGGGCTGTGCACTGGTCAGGGGTATCACTGCCCTGCCTGCACTACCTTCAGCTCTGGGTTTCTCTTCCCTTACAGAGCAGCCCCAATCCTGCTGTTCCCTGAAAAAAATTTAGGCATGACAAAGAGCTGTTTCAAAAGCTATGGTCTGACTTTATGCTGTGCAGTGGTGTTGAATTTATCTCATTTCAGTGCAAGGAGGGGAAGCTTTTAATAGCAGAAAAGACTAAAAATATCTGCTATACTCCCATCTTTCAGTGTCTTTTGTAGCTACTAAGAATTAAACACAGTAGCAACTTATGGAAGTCCCTAGAGTTTATGAGACAGCATTTTTAAAGGGATGGAGTTAATATTGAGTTTGATGTCCCACATCAAAATGTATACAAAATGCAGAAGCCCAGGAAGTTTCCAAATAGTGAACTTTAAAGAAAAGATGCTGATTTTTGCAGTAGAACTGTAATCACTCCTTAGCAAGGCAAATAATGTCTTCTTGGGAGTACCTTCAGGAGTCATAGAATGCTGTCTGAGTTTATGTTGTGATATACCATTATATGACACGAATTCTTGATGCCAGTGTAGGAAAGTTGATGTGTGAATGTTATAACATTCTGATTTCAAAAGACGTGACAGCCGCCTTCTTTAAAGAAAAAAACAAATTAAAAAGTACGTGAGTGGAGATACTGGTTGGGGAAGCAGTGGCCACCTGAACTGTTAGGGATTCTTGAGGCCTCCAATACAGGGTTAATGCTCACTGAAGTTAGGTCAGCAGAAGGACACCAAGCTGTCCAGGGCCTGTAGGAGTTGTCCTACCAGCAATGGCTGAGGGAGCTGGGCTTGTTCAGCCTGGAAGAGAGTTTCAGGGGGACCTAACAGCAGCCCTTCAGCATCTACAGGTCATCATCAAGAAGACAGAGGGAGGTTCTTCTCAGCAATACATAGAGGAAAGCTGAAAGACAACAGGCACAAATCGAAAGAAGAGAACCAGGTCAGATGGAAGGAAAACTGTGTCCTCCATGAGGACAGCCAAGCTGTGGAACAGGCTGCCCAGAGAGGTTGCACATTCTCTGTCCTTGGCAGTTTTTGAGGTTGCCCTGGGCAATCTGGTCTGACCTCAAAGCTGGCCATGCTGTGAGCAGGAGATTGGACTAGAGACCTCCTGGGGTCCTGTCCAGCCTGGATGCTAGTTTGGTCACACTTCTCATTTAATGCAGTAATAATATTACAGCTGGCAATAATATGGTTCAGAATATATTGTTCATAACAATATGGCTCACATAAATCGATGAAATTAATGTAAGCGTCAGCAAAACGTTTCATTTTAGAACCCACCAATGTGGGTTTAAGCCTATTAGCCTAACACAGGGACAGAGGGTGGGCAGGAAGGAGATCAAATGAAAAACCAAGGAAGTATACATTCAAAATCCCAGGTGCAAAGAGAAAAAAAAAGACTTTTTATCTTTTATCTTATGTTTAAGACAAAGAAAGGGGTTTTTTTTAAGTCTCAGGACAGTACTTTCAAGGCAGATAAAATATTCCTTTGAATTTTCAAAAGTGGTATCTTAGATTTAAAGTGAAGTGGCTGCAGTGTCATTTTAGATTTAAAATAAAAACTAGAGCAAATCATTTAGTTGCAGAGGCAGATGGTTTACACATACTGAATAAGCAGCGCGTGACAGTTTAACATTTGAAATTCCTGAGAAATCGTTTTCTGAGAGTTTTGCCAGGGACAGCAATCAAACAATTCACTCTGATATATATTTAATGTATTTACACAATTGGTGGGGTCTGAAAAAGGGTTAGGATATTACAAAAATATTTTTGTTAAAATCCAGCCTGCAAAATTGTTAGCGGTTTGTGCATTCACAACTTCTTAAAGATTAAAAGTTTTGCTTTTCCTCAGTGCCCCCTAAAGTATTAATTTGCTGCTTTGGATGACTTTCTAAAGCTTATAATTGGAGCATCCACAGGAGCTAATCAGCCATCACGAAAATCCATGCAGATGAAGATGAGGGAGACAAGTTCATGGCTCAAAAACATGCATTTAAGAAATCCAGCTCCCTTTTTTTAGTAATAAAAACAGCAATTAAAATTATCTGAGCAGTTTAACTTTATCCTTTTCAAAAGCCTTTAGATTCCGCTTGAGGGTGAAAAAAACCCCACTCCAAACTGAAAAAAAATAACGTGCCTTCCCCTCCTCCCCCGCCTTTCCCCGCAGAGGGCCGAGCGGGGGCTCCGCTCAGGCCGCGCGGGGCCTACAGGGGGCGCTGCAGCACCGCGAATGGCCGCGGAGCCGACCGGCCGGGCCGCCGGGGCCCAGCGGTTCTCCGCGCCTACACAGCCCGTCGACCAGCCGCTACCTACCGGCTTTCCGGTTGATAAGACATACAGGTCCCCAGCCCGATTGATAACGCCAGGAGGGTGGAAAAAACCCGGACTCTAAAATCTATTTTTCAAGAATCAGCTTTCTGGCTTAGTACAGCTTTCTTGTCCTCGCATCGCTGATGCTTGCTGTGGTCGGGGAGAGAGAGTTAAATTCAGGACTTTGCTGTAGCCGCTGCCTTGGCTTGCGTTAAACAGTGCAAGCTTCTCTGGAACCACGGGACAAAGACTGAAACTGGCTTTGTCTGTTGGTTTATTTATATCTTGATACTTCCTTTAATTGCATTCTTTTTCAGAAGAGAGCACGAAATAATATCTTTCCGTATAGTGCCATTTGACTGAGCCTACCGTTCGTGGGTTTTTTCTATCTTTAGTCGTTGTTAAGGTAAAAAGAAAATACTGTGCAGGAGCTGAATCAGTATGATTAACAAAGAAGCTGCTACAGCATAACCTTTTTAAAAAAAAAAACATTGTTGAATTTCTGCCTCATAAATAAGTGCTGTACTTGCAAACCGCTTGTGATTGCACCCCTGAAGACAAATTGCAGTTCCAGATATTCTGTCCTTTCAAATAATAGCACGTTTATACTTTTGCCGAAGCGCTGCATATTTCCTGGTGACCACAAGAGAAGCAGGAGATTATAAGGATACAGAATTTCCAGAGATGCTATTTTATTCCGTTTTTCCTTACTACAGGCTGTCTTCATTTTCTTCTAAATTTGCCTCACAGCTGTAGGTTGCAAAATATACCATGTACTTGCAAGGTGGCATATTCTAGTCTGGATTTGGTCTGATTCAGGTATTTTCATGGTTTGTTCAAACACACTGTGTTGCAAGAAACAAATGTTAAACACCCATGGCTCTCAAGCAGCTCTGTACAAACTTCTTTATTCAGCTCAGCGAAGTAAAATGGGCTTAGAATGTATAAGATTATTGATATGTAACCGTACAGATTAAAATACAAATCTAAATTTGATCCAAACTGCCTTCCCTTTACTTGTTTTCTGCTACCCAAATGCTGCCAGTCTGTCAGCTTTTGGATTTTTTCGATTTAATTTTGCAGCTTCACTGCCTAGAGAAAGCTAACCTTCCATGTGAAATACTGTTCCCAATTGAGTTAGTGCCAAGAACACAGAGGTATACAACCCTGGCTCCATCGTCATACCATCTCACCATGCACAAATCAAAAAGGTCAATCAGAGAGTCTCTGGCGGTCACCTACACTTACAGGAGGGAGCATGAGTGCTTACTGGATCCTAGATAGTAACAGATGGAGGTGAGTGCCATCTCTGGTCCCAAACAACTAACCATGCCCTAACTTTTTGATTCAACATCAGAACTGAAAGCTGATATTGATTTAGACATGTATTCCCTTAGCTTTTAAACGTAGCCATTTTCTGTGTGCCAACACTAGTAAGAGATGTTAGGAGTTCAACGCAGTCTTTCAGAAACCAAGAGATATAACCACTATCCTTCATTTACACTAGTTACGAGAAATTATTCCAGTTTATTTGCCAAACTACTTAGATGAAACAATACCAGCTTTCACCTTCTGTATTCGACTGGACAATCATGGGCTACTGAATCCCTGTTCATTTATTCGTATGAAGCTTTGAATGTAGAAATGAATGTCTGGGAAAAACAAGTGCCTAAGATGGGAAATATGATCCACCATTTGTAAGGTATTGGTGCACAGGAGAATGGCTCTGAGAGTTGTAAAAATCACAGGAATTAAAGCCAGAAAGCATCTTGAGTTGTTTATCCTTTTTCACCTGATAAATGTTTGTCTAACATCTAAGAAAGAAAATTTGCCCTGGGTGCCAGCTTGAAAGATTTTTGGAGCAATGATCAAGGAAGCTGTTGTTTGCTTTCTGCAGTGGTTCAGAAGCTTGCTCATTCTTTGTAAATAAATAGATTACATCAAAGGCATCTTACTCCATCCCCACCTTCCTCCTAACAGAATCAATACACAGTGCCCTGAGCTTTGACCAAGTACTCTGGTCAAAGACAGTAAAATTACTCTGTGAAAGTTCGTCTTTACCTTGATTCCACCAGATGAAGATTTCAGTATTTTTCTGCCAGACAAAGGTGACTAGTCATCTTCATATCTCAGGAGAGATGTCACAGTTGCTGTTCCTGGATAAATGAAAACTACAGGGTAGTGATAATTCCTGACATTAACTAGATGCCAGCTGTGAATTAAGATCCTTCAGCTTAATCTGTCTTGCACCATTAAAAACTTAGAACTAATTATACTTTGTAATGGGATATGCAGAGGTTTTCCTTGATCCTACTACTTTTAGATTAAGTGACTTTTATTTATCTAAAAGGTATGCCTCCACTAGCAATTCCAGTTTAAAGTGTTTGTGTGCCTCTTCATATGACAGTGATGAATGCTGGGAACACGTGAAGCTAATATTCCCCACACATGTTAAAAGCAGATGGGAAAGGTTCTGTCATGATTTTAATAAAAAATACTTTTTAAAATTCTGCTTTGTCTATAGAAAAACAGAAAAGGAAAAAAATGCCATTTGGTAAGTAGTACCTTTTCTTGTTTCCACAGAACTGCTTTAAAATCAATTATTAATTTGATAATGATCTCTCATTCCTATGCTTATTTCTTTTTCTCTTTCACCAAAGCATCCACTTGTACCCATGACATACTCACCTGATGCATCTGGCTGAGGCTTTTCACCTCTCTATTCCTTGTTGTTGCTCATGACTTCTTTCTCTTGATGTAACTGCAGTTTGCAAAATACTGGTATTCCTCTATTAACTCCTCACCTCCTTTGAATATGACAGTTCCACAAGGTATCTTGATTCTCTTGCAGCTGTTACACTCCTCTGACTGCTGCTTTCACATGCTCAAGCTCTTAAATATAGCCTATAGTAGGTGTTGTTTCCTATACTGCAGGAGTGCTTGTGTGAAATGATAGCTCGGCAGTATCTTTTGCCATATGGAGCACTGCAAGCTGTTGATGAGCAGCACCGTGTAAAAAATTGTTTCAAGATGCCTTCTTCTGAACGCATCTTTGATGTTAAAGGGTAGATAAAGCCTCAGATTAGAATTTCAAATGTTGATGATGTACTGATTTACCCCAGCGGGGCACCAAACATTGGAGGCTTTTCTTTCATTTGTTCTTAACATGCAAATGTTGACAATAACCTACCAACCAAGATAAACTTGCTAGACTCTTCAGTAACTAATAAAACTTGCAATTTCTGTCACTCTCAGGAAGGGAAGTGGTTCTCAGCTACGGTAGATCATAGTGTAAACTGCACAGAAAATTAATTCTTTAATTTTTTTCTAATCTCTAAAGTACAACATTCACAAAAAGCGTTATGTTTTCAAACATAAATATAACACAATGGCAAGAAGATTCTAGGTAAAACAATACTGGCCTTAGTCTGCTATATCTTGTGTCAGCTGAAAAAAACAGAAACTCTTCAGAATCCAAATAGTGATGCTAGGGGGAAAAGGGTGGGAGGGTATCCTGTAACATATAAGCCTATTAATTATTAATATTATTTAAATAATGGTGACTCCTGATCTGTCATTGTCACATACTAGCTTGAGGGGAGCTATTGTTTCACCTTTATTGTGGGCCGCCTTTCTTTTTCTTTGCTTTCAAAGCATATCTTGCTCCTTTTCCTGTCTTTTTCATTTTTATGTGTGAAGCAAAATCACTGTAGAGGATCCAAAGCTAATTATATCTTCATTAATATCGGAAAAGCTATCTTAATAATAAACAGAACAATTGGGAGATTTAAATAAGAAGAAAGATAAAAAGACAATCAATTTATTTTTTTTAAAAGAAAAAATGCATGCCCAGAGGAAAAAATCAATAATTATATATACTTTAATCTTTATGGGTTTATGCAAATTAGGGGGGGGGGAAATCTTAAGCAATATAAATTAACAAGACAGACCAGGTGTTGAGCATTAAATAGCTAATTCCAAAGGAACTGTGCAGATACATACTGCAAACATAGCTAAAAATGATTTGCACAGATGTATACAATTTAATTTGGCAAATAGGCAGGGAATTTTCCTTGATCTTTCTGTTGCCATGTGCAGACAGATTTTGTAATGCAGAGGGCTAAAGTTACCTTTATTGATGATTCTGAAAATGCAGTCTGTGTGCTGATGAGTAGTCTGCAAGGCCATGATAAATGGTCTGTATTTATTCTGTGCATGCTAGTCTTCAAGAAATTTTAAAGCTGTAATTGATGCTTGCCACTGTTTCAGAAAGTTTTACTGATCTAGGATGATTCCTTCCTGCATATGCTGGACTATGACATTTCACCAAAATTCATTACTTGACACATTTTGCTAAGGCATGTCCTTTAAAAAGGCAACAACTTTGGTTTTGAAGACTTTTACTGAAGAGCAACCATCGTATCCCTAAGTAATTTGATTCAGCGTTTAATTATCCCCACAAGTTGGAACAAATCACCAAGGAAATTAACCCGTGTTATGCACAAATTCCATTGTGTATGTGATGAAAGGCATTATTCCCTGAGGAAATAAAGTGATTTAAGGAGTAAGAAATGGAAGATGCAATCTGTTTTATATAAAATTCTTTTGCATTGGTACTAACTGATCCATGACATATTATTATAATTTGGGAAACAAAATATTATCAATGGATTGATTGTGGACTTTTTAGATAGCAGCTTTCTCCTAGTGCTTGTAAGTAAGGTTAATGATTATACTATTTGACTACATTGAGCCTTATTACTTTACTGTATATATGTATGCATCTATTGTATTATTATATTTATGTATTTTAGTTATCCTGCATATATAGTTTAAGGAGGAGAAGGAATGGAGAGAGACACGGATGCCCCATATGTTGGAAGGACAAAAGGGAATTCAAAGCAATGAACAAAAGTTGAGGCACTATCTATTGTGTTACGGTGTTCCTGAATTTGTAGTAGGGTTGCCTGAATGTTACATATACCTTTGTTAGCTACATGTAATATGTTTTGCAAACAGAGGATTAGAGTATAGTTTGGAGCTTCATTCCACTAACAGGACTCTTGCCATTTATCCCTAAATGAGCAAAATATTGTTTTTAGCTGTTCTTAGTCAGCTAAGATGGCTCCAAACTTATAATTATGGTATCTTACACAACAGATTATGGAAAAAAAACCCTCTGATACATGTACTTCATTGTTTAAGTGACTTAAAAGTCCCCAGATATATATCTTAGTATTGATTCCATGACTGGGATCATCAGTGGCTTTTTCATTCATTTGTTTACTTCTAATAAATTCCTCCAGAGTTCCCTTATACTTTTATAGGTGGTCTTAGTTAAGTATATGTGGATCAGCATGTCCAAGGGCACCTTCACAAAATTGTATTAATTTGCAATACAGAGCTTATCTGGTGATAAAACAATTTGGTAGAAAAAGAAATCATAGTTGAGGAGGAATTTTGTCTCTAGGTTTGAGAATGATTTAAAACTCTATACCTGGATCTTGTGAGGAGTTGATACTCTATGCACTGGCAACTAGAAACTCTAATCAAAACCCCCAGATTATGACTACTTTACAAGTTAATCTCATCTTGTAAATGCTCAGAAACTTTTCAAAATATCATTTTTTAAAATATTCCTTAGTAGGAATGAATACAGTAAAACTAATTGTACCAACACTGTGAACGATCTATATTCGTATTTTAATAGAAATCACTGACTCATTAAAACACAATGTTGCTAGCATATTTTAATAAAAGCTTTTAAATACACACATCTAATTCCTCCTTTCTTGCTGACCAGTACAGAAAGACATAGTTTTGTTGTTTCTGTGAAACACTATAAAGTTATAGGAGAGACCCCACTCTGTACCTAATAATCAATGGAACATATCTAAAAGTATGAAAAAGCTTTTTGATAGTTTGTCAGCTGAATAAACAGACACATTTTCCGATGTTTCTAAGTTTTTGAAAGATTAGAAAAAGCATTAAGTTATTATGGATAAAAGGCTGCTGCATAGCAACGGGGCCGTGATAATCATTTGCTAGTGCAAAATGGTAAGTGTAAGCAATTCAAGTTTATTTTACTCTTTCACTGTAGATTGAGGTAACTCCAGTTACTTTGTTTTTCATGATGGACCGACATTACACATATTAAAATTTACCATTTATAAACTGGTATGTGATAAATTGTTCAAACAGCTAAGTCATGAACTGTGTTCAGGGTCAGATTGGATGGGACTTTGAGCAAAAGTGAAAGGTGTCCCTGAACATGGCAGAGTGGTTGGACTAGTTATCTTTAAAGATCTCTTCCAACCCAAAACACTCTATGATTCTGTATAAGGACTGCTGTTCGTAAGTTACACACATGGTTTTAAACACACAACTCAGGTGTGTTATAATCCTCTTATAGTGTAGAAGTCTCTAAGGAGATATAGAATGTATTACACTGCCACAGAAATAGCAAAGAGACCTTTGTTATGAACACATCTTTTTTTTTTTTTTTTTTTTTTTGAAAATCTTTTTAAAGGAAATTATGTTGCAGATTTTAAAGCTCTTCAGCTCCAGATTGCTAGCAGCATAAATGTTCTTATACCAGGTATCACTGATTCTGCAGAGAAAAAAATTGCCATGTCTACAGTCTTATTGTTGATTTCAATAACTGTTACAAAGAAAAAAAAAAGTCTTCACAGATTAGCTCATCCTGAAGCATAGTCTAGAATACTATTTTAATTGCAGTTACATTTGTGTTATTGGGCCAAGTTGACCCTTGTGAATTTCCATTAGCTTTATTAATGTTCTATGGGAAATTTATCTGGACCATTTTCTATTATATAAATTCTGATTGTGAATCTGATATCTTGCTACAGGATGCTGAGATGGCTGGCCAAGAAAAATGTTGGCAATATAATTCTAAGTCTATTAACTTGAGCCATGTGTTATGATTTTAAAGTAAATTATATAGCTGCATTGGCAAACTATCTATGTTAAGGACCTGGTTTGGGTGCAAATTAGGAGACTGGAATTATTCTTATAGTTGGTGATATAGGCTGCAGTAAAATTGACTGGACTGGTTTCCAGTTGCACAATCTCAGAAGTCATACTAGAAGACAATACAAAACACACTGTCATCATTGGCTGTAATTTAAAGGAAAAGTGGCCAACTGGGGCAGGGGAGGGGGAAATATCTTGACCATATTTGTAAATTGAAACCAGAATTGTATAAGAACTTAATCTTAGAGCAGCTCAACATCTGCATGCAAAATGACATCAGGAGATTTTCAATTTCAATGTTAAGGTATATTCTATTTTTAGTTTATTTGATTTGGAGTTCAATAAATACTTTCCATGAAATGTTACACCATCTAGTTGTTACAGAAACTGACAAATAGTTCAGAAGATCTAAAAGGAGAGGTGTTTTTCCTGGAAATGAAATTTTCATTTTAATTTAATTACTAATAGCTTTCATTAACAACACAAAGTGTACCACTATGTGTCTGGCTATATCTTCCCTCTAAGAGCTGTGTATTTCTGTAAAAACTTGATCAATGTTCTTCCCAGTGGCATCGCAAGGGAGCTAAGGCAGAGACAGTTCTTTCCTCTGTATTGAAGTCAACCATGTGTTTCCTCAGATACGGCACACAGTTCCTGTACACAAATGCATGCAGCCTGAGGAACAAACAGAGCTATGATCTCACTGGGGTCATGGAGATGTGGTGGGGTAACTCAAAGGACTACGGTGCTTCCCCTTTAGGAAGGACCAGGCAAGATGGTGAGGAGGAAGATCTGCCCTTGATATGAGAGCAGTGTGGATGCCTGGAGTTCTGCCTCTGGGTGGGTGATGAGCCTGCTGAGAGCCTGTGTCAGGATTAGTGGGTATAGCATCATGTGCAACGTTCTTGTGGGCATCTGCTACCAATTACCTTATCAGGAAGAAGTTGATGGGGCCTCCTTCAAACAGCTGAAAGCAGCCTCATGAGGGGCTTCAACCACCCCAACACCTGCTGGAAGGACAACACAGCAGGGCACAAGTTATCCAAGAGATTTCTGCAGTGCATTAACTTAACATAGGTGATTAAGGAGTGGTGTTCGGCTGGACCTCATACTTACAAATGAGGAAGAACTGAGTAAGATGTGCATGTTGGGGGCAGCCTTGCCTGTAGTAATGATGAGATAGTAGAGTTCAGGATCTTGACAGGAAGGAGCAGGGCTTAAAGCAGATTCAAAACTCTGGGCTTCTGGAAAGTAGACTTTGACCTGTTCAGAGACTTGCTTGAGATAGTTTTGGTGATACAGGATCTACTATATCTCCATAATCTTAGAAAGAAGGGAAATCCAGAAAAGCTGTATGATTTTCAACAATCACCTCCTGCAAGTTCAGCTCAACAAGGAGCTCCTGTCTAAATTTAGACATGAAGAGGAAGCATACAAGGGGTGGAAGTGACATGGGAAAAATATAAAGATACTGTCAACACATGAAGGGATGGGATTAGGAAAGTTAAAGCCCATCTGGAGTTGATACTGGTGATGTGAAAGGCAGCAAGAAAAACTTATACAGGTATAGCAGCAGCAAGAAAGGCTATGAAAAAAATGTACGTCTCCTGTTGAATGAGAGAGGGGATCTGATGACAAAGGAGATGGAAAAGAACAAGGTAATCAATGACTTCTTTTCCTCAGCCTTTATGAGTATGACTGGTCTTCATGTCCCTGAAATGGAAGGTAAGGTTTGGAGCAAGGAAGACTTACCCTTACTGTGGAGTTTGGTGATGATACAAACTGGAAGAAGTGGCTGATGCACCAGATGGTTGTTCAGGGAGGCTGTGTTGTCTCCATTCTTGGAGATATCCAAAAGCCATCTGGGCACAGCCCTGAACAACCTGATGTCATTGACCCTGCTTGAGCAGGGACATTATGGACTGGATGGTCTGAAGAAGTCCCTTACAACTTTAACTATTCTGTTTTCAGTTAAGATATTTTCTGATTTAGCTCCTCTGCTAAGTGCTAATGCTGACCCTTCTATGCCTGCACTTCCAGTTGGGCCTCTTGTTCTAAAAGACACTTCCACTCACATTCTGTTGTCATGCAAGTTTGCTTATCTATTTTTGCAGGAATTCTACAACAGAAGACAACAAGCTGAATAAGATTTGATTGTACAGACAAAAAGTACTTTATCCCAAATAGCTGAATGGAACAATCTGAGTCTGAACAGAAATCCATCTGAGGCTTATACACCAACCATTCTGTGTGACACGACCAGTCTTTGCAGTAACAGGCAGATAGATTGGTTCCTATGTAGAAAGGAGTCTGCCTAAACCTCCAAGGAGAAAAAACTTGGTGCTTGAATAAAGATTTTCAACCCTACCATCTTAGGTTTGCAAATCTTAACAGAACCTGTATCTCAAAATGTCATGGGGACATAAAAACTTCTTTTAATGTATCCAATTTAAATTTGTAATAGAACATTTAATCTGAGGAAGCTACATTTTGAAATATGTTCTTTGATAAGTGAATTCGGACACTTCTCTGGCAGACTTGCTCTCTTTATGACTGGACAAAGTCTTTAAGGCCCCTTCCTTATTGTCATATGAGCAAGCAGAGCGGAGAGACTTGCAAGAAGTGTTATTAAATATTATTTCAGAACATGAAACATCAGCTACCACTCATTACGCAAAATTTCATTCAGCTTGAATGGTTATGAAAAACCTTTTTCCTGGGGAATGAAAGAGAAACCACTCAAAGTACAGGAAGCATGCAGTAAGGATCAAGAAGTCAGTAATAAAAGTCATGTTACCTTTCATGCCTGTTGTGATCATTAGTATTATTATTATGATCATAACAAATAGCTACTCTTTCTATAGGTGATCAGACTGCATATTCATACTGGAGTCATGTCATTTCAGCCAGCACCTATACTAAAGGAAGATGTCATTGACCATTGGTTCATATCTTTTCTGGTGATAAGGACATGGAAAATCATGTTTGGTGCCAATTGTTTTTATTCTCTTGAAAGCTTAGACCTATGCAAAAGCTGCTTGGAAAAGTACAAAAAGTAACATGGGTCAGCAGCTGCCTCAGATAAACAGAAAGTTTGTTGGAATCAAGAGAAAACAGTAGCATATTGCAACAGTCCTGTTTCCAAGTTTCTGCAGCTGAATGATTTTTGAGGTTATTGGGTATTTATAGGCACTGCTTCTTACAGTATGATTTCATGCATATACTGCACTATTGCAGCTGTGTTTGTTTTGACTTCTAATATTACATCATTGGTTTCCTCTCATGGGAAACACAGAATGAAGGGACAGGACAACTGCAAATAGTAATTACACTTTTGGCAAAAGAAATCACATCTGCTTGGGTTTTGCAGGATGAGAAAAGATCAGCTTAACTTGCTAGAATATCACAATTCTTATTCACTATGAAAATGTAGCACCATATGTGAAGGTTTCAGTTATTGTAACTACATGCATCTATGAATTTATTTCTGTCTTTGGGGAAGAATTTTTGACACACTTCACATGCAATCCTACAGCATGTGCTCCAGATTAGCCCTCAAATGGACTTTCCATAGGTCACAGAATTATCCTTTGGGATATAACTGAAGATTGAACCAGATCCATTATGATTTTAGACCTCTTTTTCAGATCAGGTTATATCCCTTTCATATTTCCACGGTAAGGGGGAAATTCTTTTTGCACCCACTGAAGTAAATCTAGATTTCACTAAGTCTATCAAAACTGAGCAACCCAGTGACTTTTGCTAACTCAATAGAAAGAATTATGATGCTATGAGGTAGGACTTATTCTCATGCAGTTAAGAAAAAAGGTTGAAATACAGGAAAAAAAAAAGTCTTCTTCCATCTGACACAGGACATAAATATAATATCAACCTCAAGCTATTAGGCATCGGGGATACTTGAGAAGAGCAGCAGTTTAGGGTGGAGTTTGGTACACATCTGCTCTGTCCTTCCATTGTAGGTATAAATAGACAATCTTAGATGCAAAATCGCTATACAAGTACACAAGCCATTTGGGTCCCATTCCCAAATGGAATGCAAATTGCTCAAAAGGAACAAACTTGACTCACCTTTGCAATGTTTGTAGTGATCTTGCTTATCCAGACTGTAAACTTTTGATGGCAAGAACTATTTGTGGTGATAGGATTTTAGCCTCACCTGTGCCTAAAGGCATCCTCTGTGATAGAAGCAACCAACAATACACTCTATTCAGAACCAGTGACTACAGGGAGATGAAAAATGCTCATATTTTGACATATGGTATATATAATGTGTGCACTACTTTGTTAATTTTCAAAAAAATGTTTCTTTTCAAATAAAGATTATGTTTAGCAGACGGAAAGAATGGAAGTAAGCGAATATTAATTTACTTGGAGGTTAGGATAATTTTACTTCTATGTTTGTTTGCTTGCCCATCTTTGGTCTATTGTGTTCTAAAAAGCACAGTGAAGATTATTTCAAAGAGTCATTGAGAGACAATAAAATTGACTTCTGGGCTGGTGATAGCACCTGTAACTTTCACTAAAGAATTCAATAAAGTTGCAGTTGCTCAGCACCAATTTGGATTAGTCACTAAGAACATGCATGGCAAATCTTGCTTTAAGGTGTAATGGCCAAGTAATAAATCCCTTCATAAAAATGATGAGAGAAGCTTAATGATGGTGGAGTGAATGTTGCTGCTGTTATAAAACTTTATGCTTCGTTGCAGATTGGTGTACACATTTAAGGCAAAATGTGTCTTTATATTTGCCAAATTAAATGATTTTGTGATGGCAGATCCATACGTAGTTATTAATCATTCATATTCCTTCGGATTGATACTGGCTAAATCCACCTCTCTAGAGGTGGATTACACGATTAATCCTTTTTACCTGTGATTTAACTCATTTCCCTTTCACTTCATAAAATACCATCACCAACAACAATGCTATGTTAAAACATATAATGATACTTCTACTTTTCCAGTGAATTAGTCTAACTAGCCTATTATGTTAATACAGGAGTTATTAAGTCACTCATTAATTCTGTCTGCAAGTATGACACCCAAGGAAGCAATTTGTGTTTGGTATAATTGCTGTCATTTGAAAAGCTGTTTTTATGAAGCAAATTATTTTTTAACACATTCACTTCCTTATCATCAATCTCATAACAGGCACCATTTTTTACCTGCTCAGCCATCTCATCTCCCAAGATCAAGATTAAATCATGCTGAGGTATCACCTAACTCCTTGCCTTGATCTATACCTTGCCTTCTGATATTAAATCAGCCTGTAAGTCAAAATACCATTTGCATGTCCTTGCCTTGCCAGATAGCATTACAATCTTAATGTTATAAAAACATAAGATCATTCAGCACCAATTACAGAGTTGCAGAGATGCTGTAAGGTAGCTGTGACTGATCAATAAAGACTTTCTATCTGGAGTTCCCTGATGAAAGAAACATCTTGGCTCTTGACCTTGCACTTTACACTTCATTCTGTGATATAATATATGTCAAGATACAGCAGATGATAAGGGATGCAATGGGAGGTGACTACATTACAGCATAATCTCGACTGCCTTTGACTTTAACTGCAGTATTTACATTAGTCTGCCTCTGCCTCATCAGCTTGAGAATTGAAATGTTGTGACTGGCTCTCTATCACCTCTGACCATTTTTTTTTTCATTAGACTCACTTCCTTTTCTGTCTTTTTCTGCTTTTCTTTCACATAGCACTTCCCCACTGCATTTTCTTTCTTCTCTTAATACATGTTTCAGTTTCATCCCCCTCAAGGGGTGGTTTTTATTTTTGTGAAATTTGGTTCTTTTGGTGAATCAGTTTTATGTTTCTTTAGAGAAAATGCTCTCCATAGTGGATAACGGGCAAGTCACGGATTGGCACTAGCTGTACAGTCCAGCAAGAGAAATAATAGTGAAAGGAAAACCCAACCAAATAAAAAAAAAAATCTATAAAGCAGTTTTCCAGTATGATTTGTCCCCTGCAGTTGGAAAAAGGGAACTACAGACCAATTTTTCACAGTCTTAACTGCAAGTTAAATGAAGGATACAGAGTAAACAACAGATATTTTCAGAAGCATATGAATTGAACACAGGTACCCCTTTTATTTAGATTCTAAAATAAATGATACTGCAGCTGTTAATGAGATGGAGATGCTGCTATTTTATTAAAAATGTCTGACTAGAGTAAATCACATTAGGTGCAAATTACTGTTTTCACAGATGACACTATTGTTATACTGCTGTTTTCTAAGAATGAAGTCTTTCTCTTCCGATTCATCATAAATCGGGAAGTAAATCAAATTAAATTCATTAAACCCACTGCTGGGTAAGGGTTTCAAAACGAAGTCCTAGAATTTGGCTACACTACCTCTTATAATGTCATTTGCACCACATGGCTAAATCCCCAATATCATTTACAAAATGTACTAGCTGGTGTAAGACGACTCTACGTGAAGTGCTGAAGTGGGAAGGTAAGCGTACCATTGCATAACTGGTTTTCTCTAATATTGATAGCACTGGGTTTCAAATCAGACATTGAGCACATGCCTGATGTATTCCCTTTTAAAGGGAAAGTAAAGCTTCAGTAAGTTGATATTCGTATTATTGCTTCTGGTTTTAGAAGAATTAGGAATACAGTTTAAGTAGCACTGGTAAACACAGACAGACTTCAATACCCTAAAGCAAAAAAAAAAGCTATGAAACAACACTCTGGCCACCAAGTTTAAAAAAATCCTTAAAATGCCCTCAACAAGAAAGAAGTAAAATACAGTAATATTGTAAGATGATGTAATCTGTACGTGGAGGGGAGAAGAAAGACTAAAACCCCTGATCCCTGTTTAACTAAGGATTAAGAATTTGCTTTAATTTGTGTAGGCAAAGTGGATGCCGTGCTTAAACACTTGAAGGAGGACATCAGTCCAGTTTACATAGTTTGAAAACCAGCCACCGTCCAAAATTGTGACTCCATTTGCTTCCATTCATAAAGAATTAAATAGCTCATACTTCATAAATGTCCTTGCAGGTAACATTTATCTGTGAAAACATGCACGAGTCCACACAAATCTGAACTGAATACCAGAAAATGAATTGCAGAAGTTTGAGAATAAGTATCTGAGATTTTTTTAATCTTGAAGGAAGAAATCTCACGATTCCAGTCAGATACAGGTGCAATTCTGTATTATTAAACTGACATAGGAAAAAAGAGCAGGAAAGGCAAAATCCTGCCCCTTTGAAGTCAAGAGCAAAGCTCATCTTGAGTGTTGGAACACATATTTCCCAGTGATTACATGAAAACCACACTACGCGAAGCAAGCAATATATAGATTGAAGCAGACACACAATTTACTGCCAAAACTAGCTACAGGTAATCATGGGCTAATTACAGGTAACAAATATACATAAGAAAAGGAAGAGCA
Organism: Rhynochetos jubatus; assembly: GCA_027574665.1. Taxonomy (NCBI): domain Eukaryota; kingdom Metazoa; phylum Chordata; class Aves; order Eurypygiformes; family Rhynochetidae; genus Rhynochetos; species Rhynochetos jubatus. The sequence continues at coordinate 64,196,488 of CM050651.1, read as the reverse complement.
AGGGAATCAAAATTATTCATTACCCAAGCAATTACTTCTATTCATAATAAATACTCTCTAGAACAAGGTCTGCCAGCACATGAAGGAACACAAAAAAAGTCTTTCTCAGTTCTGAAATTTAAACATAAAAGTAAACTTGTTAAAAAACTAGCGGTTTTTTCCCCCATAAAAACCCAACACATTTCTTACTTCAAAAGTGTGTTTGCATTATGAAACTGATTCTGGAAAACAAGCATTTACATTCATTGAATATAAACGTTCGACTAATTTCACTGGGACTATCCACAGAATATGCTGCTTCAAAAGCTGAGATTGACAAAGAAAATCTCTCTTTTAAGTATGTTCCATTATATACCTGATTCTCCCCTTGACTTTTTTCCTAGTTACATTTTTTAATTGTCTAGACATTCAAGGTTTTCTTTGAATATAGAAAATAAATTCAATATGATTTAAAAGAGCACTATGGGTGTAACAATATATTTTCACCTAGAGCACCGATATTATTCTCACACGAGAGTTAATGATTCGTTGTACACACTTCTTTGTCTGTTTTATATTTGACCATACTTAATTAACCCTTGAAGAATATACTATCCCCAAGGCTTCCTTCAAGATGTACTTTCAACCTATGAAGTCTAGCTAGACTTAGCAAGTTATAGGAACATTTGTGACATTTACTAACAAGCAAAATGAGAACTGCAACAGGGATGCATGTGTTCCCACACACTTCACCTTGAAGGAGCACATCACCTTGGAATGAAAGTTGACTTTAAAGTGAACTTAAGCAGCACTTGATCTTGTTTTGACAGGTTGTCTTTGATGGCATGCAAGTATATATCCTTCAGGAAGTTAATGTAGGGTACTTACTTTCAGGTAAGCGGTGAATTTAATATATTGGAATTATCCTTCCTTAAGGATCTCGCTTGCAAAATCAATCTCCAGTCACTTGTAAAAGCTTTTGCTTTAGGCACTAAAATCAAGTGACCTTACAGCCAACTCAAACTTTAAAAACATAATTACCCGAAGAAAATGTAGCACTTCTGCTTGTGGTGGGTGCAGAAGAAAATTTCTCATTGATTTAATCAGAAATAAGCATAGGTGCTTTATGATCAGTACATCTAAAAGGGAATCTATTCCAAACTTAAATTGGAAGTTATTATTTCTATGTATGTTTGAAGACTAAGCCATTTCAATTGAGGTGACTCTGCTTGTGACCTTACACATATTGTTTTGAGTCTGCTTGAACAAACTATGCAAAAGGTCTTTATATCATGTATTCTGTTGGAATGAAAATATACTGAAGAGCTAAATTTACCCGGCTTCGTGTCACAGAAAAATAAATAATTGCAGACTACTGGTCCTGTTAAAGGATTTTCAAAGAGTGTTCTTCTAACAGGCAAGCTATCTTTAATGTTTCTTCTTTTCTTTAGCACAGGTTTTAATACTAGTCTTTTTTTTTGAAAGCAGTCACGACAAATTTTTGCTGGTATTTGTCAGTCAACATTCTGTTATAAGATGATCACTTCAACATACGATGCCTTATTTTGCATGACTCAGGCTTTTCAAACTAATCATTACAGACATTTGGGAGAAGAAAAAAATCTCATCTAATTAATTCTCGAAGTAGTGAGCCTTTAAGGGACTGGCATGTATTCCTTTAAAATACTCCTGCTTATGAAATGAAATGCAATCCAGGGTCAAAACTGGTAATAAATTGTTAACTGTGCAAAGTGGGCTTGTTTTCCCTTTCACTGCTCTAAACTGTTAGAGTGGAATCAATCTCTGCCCTGTTTTGCTAGTAATTTATTTTTAATAATACAAGAAATGCTCCCTTAAGTCTCTGATGCAGATTTTCTAAAGTCAGGGAAGAAAGTTAATTTGAACACATCTGCACCATCAAACATAATTGCTTCATAACACACTTGCATGCTGATTCAGTACATCATTCTGTCATTCTATTTATGTGAAATAGATGGTAGTGTACAATGAAACAGCAAGTTATAGGAATGGACATTTGCAGCAAGGGAAAATTTAGAATGATTTCCAAGTAATTACAAAGATCAATAGACAGATAAATGCATTTTCTGTAAAACAAGCAGAAGTTTTAAATTAAATTATTATTAAAATAATTAATTCTGTTATAAATTGATTCAAGAAATGTCAGCTCCTGCATGCATACATTTGTAAGATTTCTTTGTGTTTCTATACATTTTGGGATAATATTTTTGCTGAAGTTGAGATTTTGCCTAGCTTGAGAGAAAATTCAGATACCAGAAAATATTTTTTTTTCCCCTTGCAGTTCCTTATTATTCTTTGCCTCCCTGAATATAGATGCTTATTTGCCAACCCTGAAGGGACAGGCTTATTATCTCCTCCTGTACACACCTGACATGTACTATGGAGTACAACTGAAAGGATGCAGCAGAGAATTTATCATGATCCACCTTCTACCTAGCACAGTCCTTGCCAGGGATTCCTTTCATATAGATTCCCAGAGGAAGTAATTAAGGTACCAACATAAATATAACCTTTTCTTGTCTTTTACTATGTGGTTGATAATTTCTTTACATATTAATTTTTACATTCTACGCTCCACTTACATTTTCCAGGTACAGCATGATAATACTATTTGGCTTGATATCATGAGCTGCCTTTAATAACAGAAGATTATTGTTTCCATCAGACATAATAGCAAGAAACAGCGTTTGGATGCTGCACTGCCATCAAATTGCACTGTGCTTTCGAAGTGCAGGAGGTCATCCCCGGCACTGCTGCAAATGGCATCACGATTCCCAGATACTTAAATGAATGTGACATGGATTGCTCTTCATGGTGTGAACTCTTTTAAGCACAGAGGGGACAAACTGATTCAGTGAGCATAAGTAACCTGTACCTGTGTGGGCTGCTGGAAACCTATGCCCAGCTTGGTAAGCCATAGAAGTATGATGGTGAAGCTACCCAGGTTGTCAGTCCATCCAGAGACATCTGTACTGCTAAGTGGACACAAAGGAGTTTGACTCCGGTGTATCCGGTACGTGAGGTGTTTTGGACTGTGCTGCTTTGCAGACAAGTTGCATTTTGAAAAGCACAGACTTCCAGCTGGTGTACCTATTTGAACAACAGACATTTTTGACTTGTGTAGCCAGTTGGGGTTTACCAATATTTTACAGGGTTATAGGTAACTAAAGATCACTGAACCATCTGTGCTTAGCACATTTTAATGGGATCAACCGGTTCAATGAACCTGTATACTACATTTAAAAAGCCTCTAGCTAGTTACCTAACTAAAGGCACGAAGGAAGAAATACAGAAAGGCTAATACATTGAATCATTTTCTGCTCTGTGATTCAGTCCAATACCTGAACCTCCCATTTCCTGGTTACCTTAAATGGAAGACTGTTTCTGAGCCATGAGACTAGATGGAGAAAAATTAAGAAATATGATACCTTCTTCAGAAAACCAACTCAGAAAAGTAGCTGGGAAAAGATTACATCATAAAATCTCAATATTCAGAAAATTACTAAGTGTAAATAGAGCATCTTTTAGAACCTGTCGTACAAGAAATCAACTTCTAGTGAAACAGAATTCTGAAAGGTCTCACCTAGGACACACATAGCCTTTAGAAAGAACTCTCAGGAAGTAGCAAAATACAGGGGATAAGGCGACCTCTTTAGAAGTCTGAATCAACAATATACTGGATTGCAAAGCACGAAGATAAACCCCTAAACTAGTTCCAAGCTGCTATAAGAAAACCCCACAAGTATTGGAGGATCCAGCAAAGAAATCTTACATCAAATATTGGATAAATTCAGTTCAGGACCCTTATTATCTCTTCGGAAGAATTAAACTCTGAGAACAAGCAGTAGGATAGCAAAGATATAGAATATGATTTTCTTTGGCAGTTCTTTTACATACTTTCATATATAGATATTCAGTATTATCCAAATCCTTGTTGTTACCATTAACTTACTGGTGCCTTGTGACGCTGTATTGCTTGAATATGTACATCCATATGTATAGGGGGGGGTGTTTATATAAATAGTGGAACTTTTGCAGCCAGGTTCTGTCTGCTGTATGCTGGCATTGCAACAATTACTATTGAGAAATACTCCTCAGAGACTAACCACTTGCTATCCACACATTTAAAACTCAAAATAACTGAGGAAAGCTGTGAAATCTAAGAAAAAGCAGATTCCTTTCATCCAGACTTATTCCTTTGAATTATCAGATGAACTCTATAAACTAAACACAGAAGGCTGAAGAAGGTGGATTACACAGCAATATCTGGTATTAATGGTTGAGTTCAGCCCTGGCAAAAACACACTATGTGGATAATGTCACCTTTTTATAGATTGCTTTTACTGATACTGACTTGTCCTTGTGCACTTTCAATACGAAGTTACACAAGCTAACACCCACTCACTGACACCATTGTAACCATGTAATTTGCACTTTGAATAGCTTCTCCACAGAATTGCAGTCAAAGAGTGCATGCTACACTGCATATATTCTTTGTGTCACAGCCATTCAATTATTTTTTTATTTGCTTTTTTCCTGACAGAACCGCGAACACTTTCTGTTTGTCTGATTTCTCATTTGAAATTAGACCTATACAGATGGTGAAGGAAAAAATGAAATGAAAATGAACAATATAGTGGGGAAAAAATACTCTGACAGCAGTTCTTTAGATACTCTGCACTTGAATATCACGTCCTACCACTCAGATTTAATTCACTGTAACTAAATTTGTGTTCTTCTGGTGTACACTGGAGGAAAAATCAGGACCTTGGAGACAATCTAAAGCATATCAATCAATATTTGCAACTTTAAAAGTCCTCAAATGGATTCTGTGAACTTAATTTTCTTCTATAAAGCTTCTGTTGGCACATTTTGCAGCATAGCTTTCTAACTCCTGATACATTATGTTGCTGGCATGGGTCTGTAATTTTTCATTAGCTAGTGATTCAATATTCCCAGTTTTCTTTACACCAAAATAGAAGGGATGTTCTTCAGTTATTGCACTGGAAAATGCTCTTGGGTATATTGTACCTAAAGGGAACAAATTCATTATATAGCAGCACAGTATAAAACTGCAGTTACTCCAAGTTAACGATTATAATTTGAGACATTGAAGTTGGCTGTTTTGATGATGGCCCTGGTTTTATTTTTAACAGATACGTCAGTATGAACAATGTCATACTAGTATGCAAGATACTCGATTCACTCTTCTCATTTGTACTGATTCTACAGTGACTTTTTTAGCATGCTTATATTCAGGTTCAAGGTAAGTGAGTATTAATTATAGAGGTGTCACAGTCTTCTGGTTTTGCTACAGAACAGTTTATCTTAAACTTCAGATCATATGAGCCACTTCACAGAATCACCAAGGTTGGAAAAGTCCTATAAGGTCATCCAGTCCAACCATCAACCCAGCACTACTATGCCCACTAGACCATGTCCTCAAGCACCATGTCTACACGTTCATTCAACACCTCCAGGGATGGTGACTCCACCACTTCCCTGCGCAGCCTGTTCCAGTGCCTGACCACTCTTTCAGTGAAGAATTTTTCCTAATATCTAATCTAAACCTCTCCCTGATGTAACTTGAGGCCATTTCCTCTTGTCCGATCACCAGCTACCTGGAAGAACAGACCAGCACCCACCTCCCTACAACCTCCTTTCAGGTAGCTGTAGAGAGCGATCAGGTCTCCCCCGTCAGCCTCCTTCAGGCTAAACAACCCCAGCTCCCTCAGTCACTCCTCATAAGACTTGTTCTCCAGACACCAGCTTTGTCACCCTTCTCTGGACATGCTCACGCATCTCTATGTCCTTCATGTAGTGAGAGGCCCAAAACTGAACACAGTACTTGGGGTGCGGCCTCACCAGTGCTGAGTACAGGGGCACAATCACTTCCCTACTCGTGCTGGCCACACTGTTCCTGATACAGGCCAGGATGCCATTGGTCTTCTTGGCCACCTGGGCACACTGCTGGCTCATATTCAGCTGGCCATCAACCAACACTCCCAGGTCCTTTTCTGCCTGACAGCTTTCCAGCCATTCTTCCCCATCCCTGTTGAGCTGCCTGGGGTTGTTGTGACCTAAATGCAGGACCTGGCACTTGTTGAACCTCATACAACTGACCTCAGCCCATCAATCCAGCCTGTCCAGGTCACTCTGCAGAACTCTCCTACCCTCGAGCAGATCAACACTTTCACCCACCCTAGTGTCATCTGTAAACTTACTGAGGGAGCACTCAATCCCCTCATCCAGACCATTGATAAATATGTTAGACAGACTGGCCCCAAGACTGAGCCCTGGGGGACACCACTTGTGACCAGCCACCAATCAGACTTAACTCTGTTTACCACAAGGCTCTGTGCTCTGCCCTCCAGCCAGTTTTTAACCCAGTGAAGAGTAGATCTGTCTAAGCCATGAGCCGCCAGCTTCTTTAGGAGAATGCTGTGGGAGACACTGTCAAAGGCTTTACTAAAGTCCAAGTAGACAACATCCATAGCCTTCCCCTCATCCACTAGGTGGGTCACCTGGTCATAGAAGGAGATCAGGCTGGGCAAGCAGGACCTACCTACCCTTCACTGAACCTATGCTGACTGGGCCTGATCCCCTGGTTGTCTTGCACCTGTCATGTGAGCTCATTCAAGATGAACCTCTCCATAACCTTCCCCGGTACCAAGGTCAGGCTGACAGGCCTGTAGTTCCTCAGATCCTCCTTCTGGCCCTTCTTGTAGATGGGTGTCACATTGGCAAGTTTCCAGTCTTCCAGGACCTCCCCTGTTAACCAGGACTGCTTATAAATGGATGAGAGCATCTTGGCAAGCTCCTTCACCAACTCCCTCAGTACCCTCTGAGGAATCCCATCCAGACCCACGGACTTGTGAGTGTCCAGGTGGCATAGTAGGTCATTAACTGTTTTCTCCTGGATTATGAGGGGTTTATTCTGCTCTCCATCCCTGTCTTCCAGCTCATGGGGCTGATAACTGGTCTGGCTATCAAAGACTGAGGCAAAGGTGGAACTCAGTACCTCAGCCTTTTCTTCATCCTTTGTCACTATGTTTCCCTCCACATCCAATAAGGGATGGAGATTCCCTTTGATTCTCCTTTTGTTGCTAATATATTTGTAGAAACACTTTGTTGTTGTTTTTCACAACTGTGGCCAGATTAAGCTCCAGTTGGGCTTCAATCTTTCTAATTTCCTTCCTGCAGGACCTTAAGAGATCCCTGTACTCTTCCTGAGTTGCCTGCCCCTTCTTCCAGGAGTGGTAAACTCCCCTTTTTTCCCCCTGAGTCCCAGCAAAAGTTCTCTGCTCAGCCAGGCTGGTCATCTTCCCCAGTGGTTTGTCTTACGGCACATGGGAACAGCCCACTCCTGCGCCTTTAAGACTTCCTTTGTGAAGGAGAACCAGCCTTCCTGGACCCCTCTGTCCTTCAGGACAGTCTCCCAAGGGATTCTTTCAAGCGGTGTCCTAAACAGACCAAAATCTGCCCTTCAGAAGTCCATGGTAGTGGTCTTGCTGACCTTCCTCCTTACTTCTCCTAGAATCAAGAACTATTATATCATGGTCACTAGGCCCAAGACAGCTTCCTACAACCACATTTCCCACCAATCCTTCTCTGTTTGTAAACAGCAGGTCAAGTGAAGTACTCCCCCTAGTACGCTCACTCACCAGCCATGTCAGGAAGTTATCTTCCACACGCTCCAGGAACCTCCTAGACTGTTTCCTCTCTGCTGTGTTGTACTTCCAGCAGACTTCTGGTAAATTGAAGTCCCCCAAGAGAACAAGGGCTAAGGATCATGAGACTTCTGCCAGCTGCTTGTAGAATACTTAGTCTGTCACCTCATCCTGGTTGGGTGGTCTGTAAGACTCCCAGCAGCATGTCTGCCTTGTTGGCCTTCCCACTCATCCTTAGCCACAAGCACTCAACTTTATCATCCCCGTCATTGAGCTCTACACAATCGAAACGTTCCCTAACATACAAAGCCACCCCACCTCCTTTCCTTCCTCATCTGTCCCTTCTGAAGAGCTTGTAGCCATCAACTGCAGCGCTCCAGTCCTGAGTGTCATCCCACCACGTTTCTGCAATGGCAACTATGTCACAGCTATCCTGCTGCACCATGGCTTCCAGCTCCTCCTCTTTGTTGCCCACACTGTGTGCACCGGTGTACATGCACTTGAGGTTGGCTATTGATTGCAGTTCCAAATTTGGCCTTTTGTTCCTAGGCTCATCTCTAGCAAGCTTGGTTTTATCCCTTTCCCCCTTCAAACATAGTTTAAAGCCCTCTCAATGAGCCTGGCCAACTCATGAGCGAGAATCCTTTTCCCCTTTGAGAAAGCTGGGCTCCATCTGTTGTCAACAGGCTGTGTAAACCTCCCCAGGATCAAAGAAACCAAAATTCCACTGTTTGCACCAGGCTCTGAGCCATATGTTTATCAGGTGCGTTTTCTTGTTTCTTTCTATATTCTTTCTTGCCACTGAAGGGATTGAGGAAAATACGACCTGCACTCCCAATCCTTCAACCAACAGCTCCAGGGTCCTCAAATCCCTTTTGATCACTTTTAGGCTTTTTTCAGCCACCTCATCACAGCCCACCTGCATGCCCAGTAGCAGCTAATACTCAGAGGGCTGCACCAGCCCAGGGAGTTTCCTGGTGATGTCTCTGACCTGAGCCCCAGGGAGGCAGCAGACTTCCCTGTGGAATGGGTCTGGTCAGCATATCAGGCCTTCTGTTACCCTCAGAAGGGAGTCCCCTACAACAGTCACCCCCCTCTTCCTCTCAACAGAGAGTCTTGATGAGTGGGACTACCCGACTGCCCCTGGGTGAACCTTCATCCATATTCCCACTAGCCTGGCCCTTGAGTTCCAGAGTCCCCAACCTGCTGTGTAAGGGCAACTGGGAACAGGAGGGAGGCTGGGGGGGGGGGGGGGGGGATTCACCTACTGCCTCTGGCAGGGACTTGTTGCCATTCCCCCCCATCTCTCAGGTCCCTTTCTCCTTCTGCCTGGTTGGGAGAGGGTAGGGGATCCTGTGGTTTTTGTGGAGCTTCCACCTGCTGCCTTTCCCTCAGGGATCCGGGGTGTGGCTCCACCAACCCATCTCCCTCTCACATTCCCTGATACTCCTTAACCTTTCCACCTCCTCTTTCAGTGCTGCCACCAGGCTGAGCAGGTCACCTACTTGTCTCCCCGCACACAGGAGCTGTCGCTGCCGCTCCCGGTCCCAGTGCCAGGCTCAGGCCGTCCCTGCAGCCGGAGCCCTGGGCAGCCGCGTGTCTGCGTGGGGACACCGTCTGGGTCCCCACGGTCTTCCTGGTGACGGCTTTTGGCCGGGTAGAAACCATCGCTTTGTCCTCTCCTGGGCGGGCGATGAGGGTTCACCGATCCCGGAGGGGGAGGCCCCACTGCCCGCTCAGGCTGCCGCGCCGCGCTGCGGATCGCTCGCGCTCCCTGGGCGGGGTTTAAATCCCCCGCGGTGGCTCCCGGCACCGCCCCTGCGCGACATCAGCCGCTCTCGCGGGGGCTGCCGGTACCACGCGGGCTGCCCGGCTCCTTCGCCGGATCCGGCAGCCCCTCTGCTCGCCTCCATCGAGCGCCGAGCCCCGGCGGGAGCTGCTGCCCCCGCTGCGGCCGGTGCTGACTGCAGCTAAGTAACAGGTAAGTACTGGCATAAGATAAAACAGGTTAGCATCCTCTGAGTGCTAGAGATAACAGGAGGAAAGATGCTTATCTCAAAATGGGTCGCTTCTTTCCTTAAAGTGTGCCTATCCTGCCCCCTTACATGAAAATACCCCTATTCATCCCAACGCATTCAGCTCTGCAGTCATGCCAGGGCTTCTGCGTTTAAGGGAAAACTGTCTCTCCTGATGTAGCTGTTCCATGTTTTCATGTGTGACTACTCATTGGCTGAGACCCTATGTAAGAATAACCTTGGGCAGGTTAGTGGCTTTTGTTTGAGAAACACACCTGGGCTGTAGGCCTCACAAGGGAGGAAAAGCCCTGGCTGGTAACAGCTGTAACAGCTACTGATTAGGCTACTCTTCATGAAGCTGAATGCCCAGCTCAGTCACGGTTCTCAACAAGCTAATAGTAAAACGTGAATCTGAGGTTCCTGCAGCTCAGGCCAGTTAAGTCCTATTCTGAATTTAGTCATTTAAAAAAAATATTTTTTTTTCTGAAAAATAAATAACTCTGAAATAACATTTCAACTTGACGTGCCATACTTTTTCCCCAAACAAACACAAATTATTTGCCTATCTGTTTCCAAATGTGTCAGGGAGGAAGTATTTATCAAAGAGCAACATTTTCATATTACAATTTTGAATGAATTTTTAACAATCTAGATTTTCATGTACTAAAGTACTCGCTCTTGTTAACTCTTGCCAATGTAAGCGTGGGATTCAGGCAATAACTCCCACTTACATTTGTTGTTCATTTAGGGGTCTGTTATGCACTCAGAATAAAGAATCACCTCTTTAGATGATGAGCTCATCTTGTTGTCACATACTTGTATCCATGATAGCATGACCCAAAAATAGGGTCTCAGAATGTTACGATTTGCCTCTGAAACACAGAATACGAGATTCAGGGAGGAGATGATAAAAATCTCAGATGATGTATGAATTCGCAGCCATGTTTTTAAGCTAAGTCTGCTACCATTTATCAGATTTATTATTGGTTTTATCCCTAGATGGTCATCATAAAATGAATTAAAAATATCAGAATGCAAGGATACAGCCTTCTCTGGTGAGATGACTGGACTGGTGAATGAGGGGAAAGCAGTAGATGATGCTTTTCCTGGCTATAGTTTTAGATGCTGTCTCCCATAACATCTTCAGACAAGCTGAATAAAACAGACTAGTGGATGGTTAGGTGAATCAAATACTGAAGGAACTACCAGGCTCAAATTTTGCCACCAACAGGACAAAGTCCATCTCGAGGCCAGTAACCAGTGGTATACCCTAAGGGTTGACATTGTCAGCAGGTTGAGGAAAGTGATCCTGTTCTCCCGAATCTGAGTTTTTCACCCGGTGTGAAAACACAGAGTTATTTGTTTATTGCACGTCTGTGCAGAGATGGGTGCTAGGTGGTAACTCCACAAAGGTATCACACCTTTTGTGAAATAAGCCAGGTCTTACATGCCAAATAATAACATAGAAGAAACCAGCAGAGTGAATGATGAGTCAGTCATTCGTTACTCCTATCTTTGCATATGAAAGCAGAAATTTACCATTCTCTTATCTTAGGACTCCTATTGTCTGTCTTTGAGAGCAGTTTCATGCTATCAAGGTCTGATGATCTGGGGACAAGCTCCTGTCTGCCATTTGTCAGCTATACAAGCCCCCCTGGTTGCAAAACCTAGAATTTTTGTGACTGTTAACCCTTTTCTTTCAACAATAATCCTTCCCCCACCACTCAGCTCTGGTGGGCCACACCTGGAGTGCTGTGTCCGGTGCTGGGCTCCCCAGTACAAGAGAGATATGGACATAGTGGAGCAAGTCCAGTGAATAACCACAAAGATGATCAAGGGAATGGAGTATCTTTGAAATGAGGAGAGGCTGAAAGAGGTGAGACTGTTCAGCCTGGAGAAGAGAATGCTATGGGGAGACCTTATTAATGTGCACAAATGCCTGCTGAGACTGTGCAAAGAAGGTGGAGCTAGGCCCTCCTCAGTAGTGCTCAGTGACAGAAGAGGAAATACAAGTTGAAATAGAGGAAATTGCATCTGAACAGAAGAAAAACTTCTTTATTATAATAGTGGTTGAACACTGGCAGAGGTTGCCTAGAGAGGCTGCATTGTCTCCATCCTTGGAGATATTCAAAACCAACTGGGCATGGCCCTGGGCAACCTGCTGTAGGTGAGCCCGAGCAGGAGGGTTTGGCCACCCAGACTTTGTGCCCAGTCAAGTAGAAATACTGGAAAATCTGTCTGAACATGAGAAAAACTTATTCACTATGTGGAATGACAAAGACTGGAATGCTTTATTACCACATCCTTTTTTAAAAAACTGTGACCAATTCAGCCTTTTTACCTTCTGATTGCAAAATAGATTATTTCCACTTATGTGTAGTAGTCTACCCTCTTTTGAAATTCATCTTCATTATTTTTTTCAGAACATTTCTTCGGGCTGACAGAAAAGAGTAAATTTTAATTCTTTTCCTTTAATATTCTAGCATGTCTGTTTATCTTTTTCTTATGCACAGATCAAATTAGCCTATTTTATCACCCAGGTTATTAACGAAAATTTTAATTAGAACTAGACCCTGGAAATATTTTTGAAGATACATGTCAAAATATCCCTCACTGTTGGCCGTAAGCTAATGGTAACTACACTTGTGCAGTTATGCAGTCCTGTACCTTCCATGTAAGTCATCTCTTGTTACTGTTGTCTTTGAGTTTCATTTTTTATCTCGTTTTTTCTAACTTTGCCAGGATTTTACAGAAAAAGGAAATATTGTCTTTTATGCACCTCAGCAAGATCAAGAGACAATTAATATAGATGATGTTATGCTTCTTTTCAGAATGTCCGTCTCTCTTCTATGAATGACATTCTAATCCAACTGTATTCCAATCTTCTATTCTCTACTAGCTGAACTGTACGTGTGCTTCGCACACGCATGAGTGTATTTACGCAACACACATGTAGCGGAATGACAATACTTCTAACCAGAATTTTGATTTTCAGTTTAGCAACTCTGTGTGGCTAAATTACCTTTATATTTTTCATTAAAAACATGGATATTTTTTCTCATTTGAGGCATTACAAGGGAATGCGCTTAATTTCTAATTTTTACAAATTAGCACACATAGAACAGTGAATTCATTTCACTGTTTCTAATTTCAATCTATAACAGAAAGTGTCATCTTCTCAACTGTAATTAATTACTCTAGTATCAGTCACTACCTAGAACTGGAGGTTTGTAATGTGAAAGCAATGTTTCCCAATGAGGTTTTACTGCAAGTATTTGAGAGATCATATTTCTTGTAGTAATGCAAGTGATTGATTTTCTTCAAGTGTCATCTTTCTCATACAATCTTCTGTAAAAATACCTTCACTGTATAAATATCAGTAGGAAGATAAATCATATCTTTTCATCTGTACTTGTATTGTGAAGGTTTCTTGCCTGATAGGTGAGTCAGGAGTTAAATTGTGCTGAACAAATAAGACAGACAAATATCAACTGTATTTTAGCTCTCTCTTCAGATGCACACTTATTTTCATCATTATGTATCTTGGAAAGTCAAACACTCAAATTTTTCATTATCCTGTAAAGAGGCAGTATCTGATTTTTGTGAGACAAAAAAACCCAACCTCAAACCAAACTCCTGTGATACAATCTGGGAAATGAATGAATTTATTATGTGTTTTAAAATGAAATATAGCAAATAGGCCAGCATTGTTTATGTATATATATCTGATGAATGTTCTATTTTTGTCACAGAGATACAGATTTACTTTTAGACTCAATCAAGAAAAGCTAATACATAACAGGTATCCAAAATATGGATCAAGTTCATCAGTTAGAAGTATGGTAATTTTACAAGGAAAGCACAGCAGATGCGAAAGAATTGTGGTTCTGTGTACCTGAAACACAAGTTCCAACTCATTAGAACATTGAAAATGCATCTTTTCCTTTTAAAGCAACTCAGATCTTCATCTAATTATTTTCATTACTTGAACATACATCGGACACCATAGTTTCTATACAAAATTACTTCCCTTCAGAAATATTTAATTTTCTTGCAATATACTGAAAGAAAAGCGAATCTTAGTTTTTGTCATTGAGAATCTAGGCATAAAATTGTGTTCCCACAAAGTACAATGATTCTGGTTTTTCTATTTTTGAAACATTGACATTATTTTGACTAATACAGTTTCTGAAGTTAACAGTCTGTAACGGAACGTTAATCTTTTGGTTTTGTCTTATCACTGATCACCGTAGCACACAAAAGCAGCAGCAGGTGCTGCTACACCCATGGAGCAGAACATATCCTGTTGTACTAGGTCTGGCTGGGATGTTATTTTTCTCCAAAGCAGCCCATATAGTGCTATATTTTAGATTTGTGACCAAATCAGAAAGAGCTGGGCAAGAGGCTGGCAAGGACACAGGCAGGACAGCTGACCCAAACTGACTAAAGGGGTATTCCATGTGCTGGTTTTAGCTGGGTCGGAGTCAATTTTCCTCATAGTAGCTAGTATAAGGCTGTGTTTTAGCTGTGCTGAGAAGAATATTGCTAAGGAATGTTCAAATCAAGCCAAGGTCTTTTTCAGTTTCTGATACCCGTGTTCCCAACTTTTTCTCTACAAGAAGTTAGGAGGAGACACAGACAGGACAGCTGACCCAACAAAGGGATATTTCATGTCATAACATGGCATGCACAGTATATAAGCTGGGGGGAGAGGTCCAGGACTTGGTCTGTCATCTTGCTCTGGGTCAGGCTCTGTGAGTCTGCCTCTCAGGCTCTGGCTCCCGCTGCTCCGGGACTGGCTGGCCATCGGTTGGTGAGTTGTGAGAGGTTGTGACATTTGTTTTGTTTCGTTACTTTCATTACATATTCTCATTGGTAGTGGTAGTTTTATTTTCATTACATGTTATTAGTAGTAAAATTATTAGTATTGTTAGTAGAATTCCTATTGTTAGTATTATTAGTATCATTATTATATTTCATTTATTTCCAATTATTAAATTGTTCCTATTTCAATCCATGAGTTTCTCGTTTTCTTTGATTCTCCTCTCCACCCCACTTGGGGGAGGGGAGAGGAGAGCGAGTGGCTGTGTGGTACTTAATTGCTGACTGGGGTTAAACTGCAACACCATATGACATCATGCTCACCCATAAACCTGGAGGGCAAGTTTTTCCAAAGTAGCCTTTGGAACCTGGCTAGGCAGAGGTCTGCTGGTGAGAGGTGTTCTTGCACTACAGGAAGTCCATGTCACACTTTTCCAATGGAATTTTAAGTTACGGCTCTGCGTAGTCTAACCATACAGTAGGCATTAACACTCAGTGTATTAGTTGCTTTCTCATACAGTGAACGCTAGCTGTAGCAGACAATCCCTGTACACAATCTGAAGTTCTCAGTCTTGATTTGGCATCTCCTTTATATCTTCTGAAATGTCTGAATTTAGTGGGACTGACTTTAAAGTTTGCGTTCCTCATTTGAACAAAACCAAAGTATCTTACTCCTTAATCTTTACATCACAGTTTACTGACCCTTTCAAGTTAGTGTTGTCACTGTTCTGGATAGGGTAATCTTTTGAACAGCTTGGTTCAACCACAGATTGCCTCTATGTCTAAGCAAAATAGAAAACTAAGGTGTGACATTATTTGTATCTTTATTCCAACTTTTATGCCAGTTCTGGGCTCTGCTAAGTAGTTTTTCTTCTCAGTGGAATTTATAAGGTTGACTACTGAAGTGCATTAAATTATTCCAAATGAATTTATAGTCTTTAATGTGCCATAGCTCTCTGCTCTTTAGAAGCCTAAATGTGATCATCAACTGTGAAGCTTCTCTCAAACAGCATAGTTACTGTACCCGTTTTTTGATGCAATCTTGATACATGCAAGTCACACTCAAAAAGTAAGAAAAATTAGTTTTGATTAATGTTTCTTACTGGCACTGCTGCAAATTTTCAAAAACAGTATTTGTTACTAACATCTGAATTATTATTTTCTAATAGTCTATTTTAATTTTGATGTTCGCTTTGTAAACGTGCACATTTTTTTTTCAAATGAAAGGATAATGGATTTCTCTCATATGACATGTATTAGGGAATTTGTGTAATAATGTTCTATAGAAATTAACAGATTTCCACAGGAATCAAAATATAAGATCACCTACATGTATTGCACTTCAAGAATCTCAATTTAATTAATTCCTGAGCTCATTATTTGGTTTTCATCCAATTGTTCAACAGATTTTTTTTCGATGAATTAATTGAACTTGGTGAATAACACAGTCACAATATTGTCATATAATTTTGTTTATTTTACTTGTTTGTATAACTGAAGTTAGCATAAATTTACAATGGCATAGATATTTTTCCCTCCGGCAGAAAGAAACTCGAGATGAATCTGAACAGAATTTTTTTCAATTTCTTTTTCAGCTGCTGACAAGCTAAATGAGAGAACTAGTCCAAAGGACTGTGTGCAGTATACATTTCTCCAGAGGCAAAGGTCAGCGTTGCAAAAAGTTTTTCCCTCTCATTCGAGTTTATTATTTATTTCCTGCTGCCTCTGCTGTATTTGAATATTCAGGACATACATTTGTCATGAAAAGAGGTACAATGTTAACCTCAGTTAAGTGTGTGTGAATTCAGCCAGGGGTTTTTACGTCTAGCTCTTAGTGGTTATCTAAATCTTTTATCATATCATACTCTTTACTTTCTGGTGTGGGCTTGAATGATTTATAACAAATGCAGACCCTCCCTACTGTTAGTTTATATTCTCTGTCTTGCTTCAGTAATTCAAGTACAGATAGCTCAAAATGTAAGTTACATTCAAGAAAAAACTTGAAATTTACTTTTGTGGCATGCTTCTAGTAAAATGTAGGGCCATGAAGTCTATAGTTTCCAGACTTTTTTACTACAGAAGTTTGAGCAAATCAAATGTGAGCTGTTATACAACATACCTGTATTTCTCTTTGCTTAGTCTTTATTGCTATAGATGCATTTGAAATCAGAATCTTCTTTTCTTGCATTTTGATACCCTTTGTTCCTATGTCTGTACTCGCAATTGTTTTTCCTTGTGATGCTGGTAACTTTATGCAATCGACTCTCATCTTCTCTAGACCAACGTTCACCTTCTATCTTCAGGATGAGAAAATCATTTTACCTTGTGATGCATGCTGGACATATATAGGTATTTATGTTTATATAATAACCCATATACAAATACAGAAAGCCAAAAATGGAATAGCAGAGGTGATGCAGGAACAATCAGGTTATTTAAGGAATATTGCCTAGTCCTTATCACTAGTATCCTTTATCACTAGTACACTGGATTCAAGTCAGTGATGTATGATTTCATTCATGACAATTTTTAATATAATATAAACAGGGCTTTTTTTCATCATAATTGGTATCTTGTAGGGATAATAGACTAGTAAAGAACTGAAACTTCAGAAAGCTATGAACAGTGTAGGAAACAAATATTAACTGGCTTAGAAATAAAGCATAAGGGAAAAGAAACACAAAAGAAATATGTAATAGACTGATTGTTAAACTTTTCTGTAAGGCATCATTAGTAGTGCTTTTCTTCAAAAAGGTATGCAAATGATTACTGCATTCTCAACTTCCCTTCCATAATGCAATATCATTAAAAAGATAAAATGCTGTTCATAGGTGTAATTTACATATTAATACATGTAAATTATGAATCAAATCATAACTCAGCCCATGAAAGTATATAGTGTTTATAGTTCATTGTGCATCATGCTAGAGCAACTTGACAATGGAGTTGATTAAGGTTAGGTCAACTCCTGTGGTCATATGGATTATGCTACTCAAGTTTCTGAGATGAATTAACCTGAGAAGCCTAATTACCGTAAAGTGAAATATTTAAGAGGAAGAAGAAAAAAGGGTTGAATTAGAAAATGTCTGAAGTTCCATAAGTATTCTGAGTACCTTCAACAACACTTGTCTTTTTATCTTTAATCCAGTGTAAACCCTTTCTGTGCTGCAGTTCTTAACTACATAACCACCTAATAATGAGAAACACAGTTACTCTTCCTGCAATATGACTATTTTTTTGCTGGTAAAAACTGTATCTACCATATCATGCTTCCTAAACATACTTAAATCAGTGCACCACTGGTCCTGATAGAAGGTCCGTAAAAAGACCTGAAAAAACTGACTGACAAGGTGCTTTATTCACAGCAAACTCCATGGAGATTACCTAGTTATATTTTTGCCCTGATCTGAAAGAGAAAAGCTTCCAGTGTTAACTCATTTACCCATTAGGGAGATTTGGGTTCCACTAATTGCTTCAATGAAAATTTAAGTAGCAATTATAAAAAGTCAAGCAACTCAAGAGAAAAGATTAAGGAGAGCAGAATACCACATAGTTTTGTAGTGAAAGCATGACTGGGGAGATGGATCTTTCATAGTTAAGTGTCTTCAGGCAAAACTTCTGTATACTGAGAAGATAGAGCAATCACTCGGTTATTGGGGTGCTGCTGTAGAATAGTGTAGAATACTGTGAAAGGGTTCCGTAAGGAACACAGATGTAGGACAAGGCAGCTAGGTTTTCCCACATCCTAGCTATGGTTTTATTTTCTTTTTAGACAGGCGTCAGTCTTGTAAAGAATTACGTGCATGATTATCTTCAGGTAAGAGTATTGTTGCCAGAGGCATAAAAATAAGTCTTTTCTATGAAAAGGAAAACAAAATACTCCTCAAACAAATACATTATAAAAGCCAGGTGCTTCTTATTCTTGAAGGACCTAATCCAGCAGAAAAAAAGAATATAATTATACATGCAAGCCAATTATCCAGGTGTCAATTTACACACAAGTTGACTGCTCAGAAGAAAACAAGTATAAGCTTATGCTTTGCTGTTCCATTACATACTTCTTGTAGCAGTGCTACACACACTCACTCCAGTGCAGCACCATATCAAAACCAGGGGCTGCACACACTATAAGACTTCAACAAAAATCTTTGACTAAGAATAAATAATTTTTCACATGACTCAAAGCAGACCGGATTTGTAAGGTGATGGTTGTTAGCTGGGGTTGTTTTATAAGGTAACGAACCTACAGAAAGCATACTGTGATTTTCTGAGTGTATATCCTTGGATATACATATATATACATATAGGATTCAGTTTGATTTGGTTAAACTTCTATTTGACCTGTAAAAGGGTGGGCATAATTTATTTGTGTACTGATTGGACAGCGTGTTTTTATTATTTTGTTATGGACATAGTAACTCTCATTGTTAGCTCTAGTTTTTTTTTTTTCCTGATAATTTGAACAGCCTCTGAATTTATTTTTTAGACAAATTAAGTAAAAATATTGGCTTGAAATAATTTATATTTAATACATTTAAAATATATATTTAATTGGTATGCCTACATAGAATATCTGTGTCCAAGTAATAGTTCCATCTGCTGAAATGCCCTTCTAAGATCTTTCATAAACTATACTGAACCAATAACTAGAAAGAGAAATAGCGAGATGGAAGGAAAGTATGCGCTGTGTGTTGTTGGTTCCTTTTTCTTAAGCAGAATAGATCTACCAAAACTGGTTTTATAAGAGTTTATTATATGAAATCAGTTGTTATTACCAGATTATCCAGCCATGATAGCATAACGTTTGCTGTAGTAATATATTGTTGTGGTCAGCAGATGATGGTTAGCCCCCTCAAAGAAGACGAAATTAGAAACTGTAGGATAGTCTGCTTCCCCGAAATGTACAATACAAAACACAGCTTTCTTTAAAGACTTTGGATGAGCGTTTTTTCTACTGCAAAATGCAGAAGTGAGGTTAGCGAGTTAAGGGCACTGCATCAAGAGCTGGTTAATAGCCTCTGAGTGAATATGTGTCTGCCATCCTACAGCAAGGGCCATATGTTACACTATCACTTTCATTCCAAACTGCATCTTAGCCCAGTGACAAGAATAATTTCTGACAAGCAAGGAATTTGTCTAATACAAGAGATACCATAATTTGCAACAGCGGAATTGCTGAATGACCTAAGGACCTAAGATTTACTCTTAGGCAATGTACTAAGGCTTCATCTAATAGTGCCAGTGTTTGTCATCTCTGAAAGGAGCTGAAGAAAATGTCATTCAAAGTCAGCACTTCAGACAGTTGATTGCAAGATGTAAATTAGTGTAGCTTCTTCTAGATCAAATAAGCTCATGGTAGATATCTAAGAGGCGCAATAAATGATGAAAATTGCTTTCACTGCAGAAATAATAATGTGTTGGAGAAAGTGTTAGAAACAGTATTACTTTTAGAACTAAATGACAAATTCTAAGATGTCAATATGTTGTTTGAAGCAAGTAAGGTCTATTTATGCTATTATGCATACAAACTGTTTGTTTTGCTTTTAAAGCATATCAGAATAATAAACTTATTTCTGAATGCACAGTTCTTCAGATATGTTACTTTGTTACCATATTGCTTTTCTCCCCAACTGACAAAACATTAAATTTAGCAAATCAAATAGAATTAAAACTTTTATGTTTTTAAAACATTCCTAACAAAACTGATCAAAAAGCTGAAGTTTTTCTTATTGCAGTGAATGTAGTCACTATGTTCACTGCAATAATATCTGAAATTGAAAGAGACAGGAATATAGTACTTTGTGAACTAGTCTTTGGCTAAATTCAGAATCTAATTAGTGTATTCTAAAGTATTTGCATTAAGTTAATGCAATAGTTTGGTTCTGGTCATTTTGTAGCATGAATTTGTCTTGCATGCTTCACAAGACTTTTGCTATTTAGAAGGTCAAAAAATCTTACAAGGGCTTTGGCATCTCTCAGGCTCCTCTGAAAACACAGATATTAAAAATAGGCTGCACTAACTAGACTTCCTGTAACCTGCTAACCTGTATTATAAGTGTCTCAGCATATATTTTACATAGAGTATATGATTCTGAAATTAGTGAGAATGCCATGATTAGAACGGGATTTTTTTAATCAGAATAAATAGCGTTTATTAAAAAATTCTGGTTTTACGCAGTTTGGCTATTAGATATCTTTATAAATATGCACAGAAATTGCAGTATCTCTGAAAAGGCACAGGCCAACTCAAATTTTACAAACCTTTGAAGAAAATATACATGCACAAGGCCTTTACCTCCTCTCTCTCACTTCCCATCATTTTGTGTGGTGAACAATAAAGATGGTCTTTGTGCCTAAAGTAGAACAGATTCAGATCCAGGAAGCATTTATTGCTGTTTTTATTGCTGAGAACTACAGGGAGAGCCATGGCTGACAGGATAGGAAAGCGGTCTACTGGAATCCTCTGTCCTGAGTTGAATTCCTGTGTTCCACGTAATTCTTAGCTAATGCTCCACCAAAGGGAATCATACGCTTCAGGCTGATAGAACAATGCATAAGTTAGCTAAACATTCATTAAAAAGAAGAGAATCGGGCAGATTTAAGAGACTGACTGGAGAGTGAAGGCATCTGCTTATGCCCAGTCAGGAGCTTCCATCTGTGTTCCATTCTGGTTTTCTGAGTCAGTACTTGGCTCCACCATGTGTGAAGCCAGAGCAGGTGTGCTATTCCCTGAACAGCTATAATGGCTATGATGTATGGGATTTACCTTCAAAGCCAAGCTCTGCTTGATTTGAAGAGGGGACGTTCACTATTTCTCTGTGAATTGCTATACACGAGAGATCCTGACAGACTTCTGTACCGTTGCATGTGGCTTGCTCTTCAGTGACTTCTGCAAATACCAACTAGCAAAACTTTTCAGTGCTGCATGAGATGAAGATGCCTATAGCCTCACATACATGGTGGATGAATTCCCTCAAGTATCTTTGAAGAGCTGGACTTCAGATGTACTCCAATTCAGTTCCCATCTGTAAAACAGTAACACTTCTCTGCTTAGCTCACAAGACCATTCTTAGGATAAATTAAGCATTGCAGTTCATATTGCAATCAAAAGTAAAGTGTTTCAGTGCCAATCAATAATGGCTGAATAAAACCAGAATCTATAGCCCCTGAATTCATCGACAACACAGTGCTTAGGGAATGTTAAATGCTTAGATAGTGCAGGACTAACACTCCAAGCAAGAAGTTAATTGAAACAACTCCCATAGAAAAGTTGTAGGTAGAAAGTGTCTTGAATTTTGCCTGGCCCTGAAATCCTTTCTGCTCTTTCTGCACTATACACGCAGGATTGAGAAAACAGCTTCTACACAGACTGCTTGCCTTAAAGGTGGAAGACATGATACTTCTATATCACGTATCTTACCTGCAAGGCCCCAGCCTCAGATAATCAGCAGTCTGACTGCTCGAGATAGGGTATCCAACTTAACCAGTGGAAAATGTATATGGTTAACCAACATTGCTGCAATGCAAAATACATAAAAATCTTTTGGAAAAGGAACCTTTCCTGGAATCTTTGTCCCAGGAATCTTTGTCCCAGGAAGTATGGGAATTATGCTTATGTTTTTTTTATTCAATATATCTACTGACCCCTTCATATCTATTAGTAAGGCTCCTTCAGAAAACATATTGGCTTGTGGGTCACATTTACACTTTATGTCATTAAGAATCTAAATTAAATTGACAATAGTCCTGGCATAGTTCTAGTTTGTAGAGGAAATCTCCTTCAAAAATGCTTTACCTTTTTTAATACCTGCCATCAGACTTCATGAATGTAGCATGCATAGAAAAAGCCTATACTGAGAAATGATGTGGTAAAAAAAGTCTTTATGTTTAACTTTCTGTCATAGATATGCCCAATGAAGCAGCATGAAGGATCTTATTACTATACCAAAATAAAGAATTTCCTAAGAGATTTGTCTAATTTCATATTAGCTTATTTCCCCTCTGAAACACTGTGATTACTGCACCAAGTGATACATAAAAATGGGAAAAACAACAGGCTTCATCAGTTTCAAAGGAATCAGCATTATTGGTGTTCCAAGCTGGAAAAATAAGTTTCTGAATGACACTGAGGACAGGAAAAGTATGTATTTTATATGCACCTAATATTTATGTACTGCACAACTTACTTTCAGATTACCTGTATTTTCCTTGAATAAAAAGAATTTCTTTTTGTATTTTGTCTTCAAAAAACAGCCTGTAGTTAGTTTTCATCTCATCTGTAATTCTGAATTTCAGTGCCATCAGCTAAAGTATTAAACATTTCTGCCTGAAAGTGTATTTTAAAGAGAATCGTCTCAAAATTCATACCTTTAATTTGGCAAAGCATTGTTCAGAGCTTAAATAAATCTTCCCCTGATTTGAGTGGTAGTTGTATGGATGAATTCACAAACAATCCTTTGAAAATACAGAAACCAAAAGCTTTACAGAGGAAAAACAGGAAGAAAAAGAAATATATGTAAAGCAGATACATTTCTTGAAGCAGGAAATTCACTTGTTCCCCAAGGCATGGCAAACATTACTTAAAAGCTCATTTGTTCAATCTTTTACAAAAGCCAGAATAAACAAAATGGTTATATTTAAGGCAGTTCATCTAAGTCTGTTCTGATGAATGAAACATCTGCAAGAAAAAAACGTCTTTCAGTTACCTGGAACAAAGATAATTTAGTAGAGCTAAGTACAAATTGGATTTTCTAGATGATATTTTTTGCTTCAAACTGGAAGAAAATGATGAACTATTTAGAAGGTGATGAAACAAAAACACTGTGAAGAATCTTGCTTTACTTTTGACTACTGTAATGCATTATACTTTTTAGCCAAAACTCTTTACATCGTGTGAAATACAGTATGTCTTGAAAGCAGAGAATGGGGACATTTGGTATCCGTATGGTCTAACTTTTGTTTAGGTGATACCTGTAAACAATTTTAATTGTCTGGGGAGGAAAAAAAAAAGCTTATTTCCATTTGGCTACATGTATTAGGAATACATTGTACTGTGGTAAACTGCCAAAGGATATGTCCAAGGGGTTATTTTACATTGTATTTGGTTTGGTTAAGTCAACTGTTTCAGTGGGAGATTTCTACATCCTGTATTAAGGTGCATGTTACTAATAAAAGAATGCTCCTTTTCAGTACTTAGGAGGATGAAGTAGCATTCCCTAAGTCATGACAACTGTAAAGGAAGCTATTCTATTTCACATTAAAAGAAACTAGGAGGATGCAGACACTGTCTACAATCACCTAATAGTTGGTAAACTCTAGTTGGAAACCAGAAATCTAGCTGGAAACTTTCTGAACTGCTCTGAATGTCTTAAATTCCTCCAATCACAAGCAAGAGTAGCTGCACAGGAGTTTTGATCACATGAAATAAAGCAATTTAATTAAAGAATTGAAATACATAGAATCATAGAATGGTTTGGGTTGGAAGGGACCTTAAAGACCATCTAGTTCCAACCCCCCTGCCATGGGCAGGGACACCCTCCACTAGACCAGGTTGCTCCAAGCCTCATCCAGCCTGGCCTTGAACACTCCCAGGGATGGGGCACCCACAGCTTCTCTGGGCAACCTCTTCCAGTGCCTCACCACCCTCTCCAGGAAGAAGAACTTCCTGATATCTAATCCAAATCTCCCTGCTTTCAGTTTAAACCCATTACCCCTTGTCCTGTCACTACAGGCCTTTTTACAAAGACACACACACACACACACACACACACACACAGCTTCCTTGTAGGCCCCCTTCAGGAACTGGAAGGCTGCAGTAAGGTCTCCCTGGAGCCTTCTCTTTTCCAGGCTGAACAAACCCAATTGTCTCAGCCTTTCCTCACAGGAGAGGCGCTCCAGCCCTCTGAGCATCTTTGTGGCCTCCTCTGGCCTCGCTCCAATCGGTTGATACCCTTCCTATGTTGGGGGCCCCAGAGCTGGATGCAGGAGGATCTGCTGAATGATCTTGCCAGGCGCAGAGGTGAGACTGACTGGCCTGTAGTTCCCTAGATCTTCCTTTTTTCCTTTTTTAAACATGGGGGTAGGTTGCTGATGTATCCACAGGTTTTTTTTTTGTTACAGAAAATGGCTATAATTGTTTAACTAATATATCTCATCTGACTTGAATTTTCTGGCCATGCCATTAATCACGGCTGTTCAGATTCTTATTTTAACAGCACTTGTTTCAGCTCTGTAAGTTTATATATCTGTTGGAAAGATTCCACATTGAGAAGATCTATTAAGAAATTCAAAGGTTATTTGAATAGAATATGGATTAATATTCTATTGCACAGGTATACTTGTAGTGCTGTATATTAATCAGAATTTCATTACAAGTTAAGGTCAGATCTAGACAGAGTAGTTCAGAAGGTATTTAGTGCACTCCATGCATTATTTTGAGTCACACAGAGTGTGATATGAGATAATTAACATTTAATTGTTAGTTTATCACTCTCCAGAGTCAAGTAAACACGTACATTTTCAGTGTTCATGCTAGTTTGTATAGTTAAGATCAGTTTTGTGGTACTGCATTGGAAGCAGCTATTTTGGCTTGCAAAACAAATAGCTTTTAGTGTCCAGAATTCAAAAATTATCACAGGAAAATACTGTTCTCAGCCATCACATTGTTTTCATGTTTTAAAAGTCAGAAAAATGGTGTGTGACCTTTCCTGGATAATGGTGTCCCAACGTTTGACCATGTCATAGAAAACCATTAAATCCTTCACAGTTAGTGAAGAAAATGTTCTTGTGGTGTCTTTAGAGAAATCCATCTGGATCATGAGCTTAACTTTCTGAATTTTTTCTTTCCTTATATATTGAACTCTTAGAAAAATGGTAAATGTTTTGCATGACGTAAGATTTCCAGTCAGAATACTTCTAATCAATAATAATGTATTAACACAAGGTCAGTTATAAGAAAAGTACTTTCTTACATTGCTGTTTTTCCTGTATTTAGCTGTTGAGCTTCCTGTGACTGAGATAAGTTTTTGTACTGACTTTTGAATTACAGAGGGAGAAGATCTATTTTCCTCCTAACTCTTGCAGGGACCATATATACAGAAATCTGTAATAAACCTACTTTTTCATTGTCTTGCTATATTGGAATAAAACATTGTGAAACTAATCTTTTCTAGTTTAGAGTGCTATCAAACTTTTCTAGAAGAAGGGTAATCTTAGAGTGGCTGTAAAATACACGGTGTTATTCCTGATTGTGCCAGTCACCTTGTCATGGAATAACTGCATAGAGCAAAGTGTAGGTGGTCACGGTGGAAACACTATTTCTAAGTAAGTGGCAAAAGTTTTCAAGATACAGAAGTATTTTCTGATGTGAAGTCTATATGAGAAGTCATTTAAAAGTGAAAAAACCCCTGCCACCAGTCATTGAGGTGTTTCTTCAGATACTGCTTAAAAATTTTGTTTCAGTTTGTTATTTACATTCACTTGTTAAAATATAATCAGCTTAAATCTTCAAATGCACAGTTGTCTTTACAGTAAAACTGGATACTTTATTTTGAAGAGAACAAAATAAAGGTTGGTTACATGAAAAATACCAGCCTATTATGCTGACAAGCTTTGAATTATCATTTATTCAGGCAAACCTCTTTGGAGGATACTTAGGCACTGATAAAAATCCTTCACATAAATCCACAAAATTCCTTCACTGTTCTCTGAGAAGTGAAAATTATGTTTAAATTAATTCTGGTACCTGTTTGAGAAGAACAACATTTTTCCTGAAGTAATGCCAGTGTAGAAATGGTGAACATTAGACTGATATCTCTTGGCTAGAGCAAGGCATAACAGTGTATTATCTGTATCTAATTTGCTATGGTATTGTAATGATTCATTATCACATACAGCTCCCTTTACATTTTAGATCACATCTTTGAAGAATGTGCAAAACTGTAATTGGGCAACACTCCTTTGTGTTACAGTTAGTCTGGTTAGCTATTACATAGGTCAATCCATTACTCTAGATCCTAAATGAACAAATTTAACACTAGTTCCTGCAAAGCACAGTTAAAAGCTTGCCTTTTACTTGCTTGTAATTTTGTAATAGTAACAAATGTACTGAGAAAATTAATTTAAGTAAATTGCTTTTTATTAAGAAGTAACGTCCAGACACCAGTGACCACATACATTAATTTCCTGACAAGACGCAACTTTCAACATTTATTACAGAGTACTTGGGTCTTCAACAACCATAGCTCATTAAAAAAATACTTGTAATGCAAGAAATTTTCTGATGGGGCAGAATGCTGTACCATTCTGCTCACGCTTCAGCCAAAGGTCAGAAAGAGCATGCAACATTTAAACCCGCTAAAATGTTTTTCAGAGCAGTTTTATGTATCTTAGAGACATGTCAACAAAGAAAAAGTATAAACCACTTTATTTAAAATGAAAGTCCATAGAGAAAATGTCTAAATTAATGCAAATTTTCGTATATATACAAAATTTTATTTTGAGGTATGAAGCCATTGAGTGTGTTTTGAAGGTGAAAAGAGTTTTATTTCCTCCCATATAAAACTCCCCAAATTTCTACTCTATTTCTGAATTGAATGGAAAAATGAAATAAGTTATTAAGTAGGTATTCCTGTAAGGTAAGTTTCAATTCAGCTATTTCTCATCCATACTTTACCTTTCCAGGACCATAAGCCAGTATTATTCTATTAAGCTCTCACAATTAATTAAAACTGTAGTGATTTATTTTTTTACATATATTAGTCTGATATTTTCATTTTGTAAAATGGAAAGTAAGAAAAATAAGTATATATTAATCTGTTCATTAGATGGAGAAGTTTAGAAATTAAGGTAGAAAACTATCGATCCCATTTCAAACTGGAAGCAGTAAGGGACACAAAAGAGAGGAAATGAAACAACCATGAATGAGAGCTATGTTCACAGTGGATTGTTTACCTCTATGAATCATTGATAAAGCTCATAGCTTTAATGTTACAAGGATAGAATTATCCTTCCAGGTTCCAGATTTGTTTACTTATTTGAAAATACAGTTCAAAAATACAACTCTAAAATTAAGCTGGTATAATTCAGTACCATAGGAAAGAACATGACCTTCATATCTTAATTTCATCATTGTAGAAGCATTCTTGCAAAATTAGTTAAAAAGAAATTATATTTCAGTTTTAATTAAGATACAAGAACAGTAAATTACACTGGTGAAATGGTCCAAGGGGAATAGAAATGTTTGTTATTTGCGCCTTTACAACAGTGAGTAGAAAGTAAATGTAAAATATTGCAAAGCCCAAACAGAAGACTGAATTCTCAGTGTGAGTCTTCATTTAGGCAGCAATATCCAAGAATGCAATTCCCAAAGCTTTTACCTTTTCTTCTAACAGCATCTAAGTAACTTAAAACTTCATTTAAAATCCATAAGTCTTTCAGATACCAAAGATCTGTTTCAGCTTAATAACCATTTACAGTTTGATGTGTGTTACAAGTGCTTTTTGTACAAATTCTCTAATGACTTCGATTTGGTAGGAGTGAACATAGCACACTTAATATCAGTAACAGAACTGAGTTTTCAGAAAACACCGAGACCAACATCTCCCTGTTGGGAGGGAGGAGGACACGGCTGTAGGAGGACACGGCATCTCCTTTCAGAGGGATCTTTTAGCCAGTAGAGCAACCTTGCAGGATATTTATTGCAGGATACTGTGGTTATGTGCAGTTCGGTCCTGAGTTCCACAGTTCCGCGTTAGGGAAAGCGATAGATATGAGACGGTTTTCATACACATCAGGTTTTCTTATGCTTCCTCAAAATGAGCTGTAATTGGGTAGCTTGGACTATAAGTCTGTAACATGTAATAGAGAGTAAGCTATGCCAAACACGTAGAATAATTCTACAAATAAATGTTATGATGCATCATCTTTAGTAATTGTGGCTGCTTCATTTTAAAAGAATTGGAAATGGTTTATGTGATGCCAAATATAGGACTTGGTTCTGTTATACTCATCTTCCTGGATTCAAGGTCATCAATAGGATTTCTTGGATGGGTGAAATGAAGAGATTTTTAGGCAAAAAAGACTTTTTTTTTTTTTTTTTTATAATAGTGTGGTGCATCTCTAAATTACTCTCACCTTAGCACCTCTTCTGAAAATTTGGATGTGGCAATTACGAATTATCATTTATTTAGACTCTTGATGTCAGAGAGATCGAAGGCCATACAGCTTCTTACAAAGTAAGTTCTTTACTGGCTTATAGCACAAGACCTATGTGAGACCTGTGCTTTAACAGAGCGGCTCCTTGTGCCTGCCTGTCACTGTTAATGATGTGTAATTTATGGAAATAGTAGATAGTAATTCCTAATCAGCAAAGCTGCAGCTAATAATGCTGGAATGTATCATACAGAATTGATGTCAGATTTACGAAAAATGGAATTGACAAGTAAATTTTCTCCTATGAACAGCTGTAAGACCTCACTTTGGAAAAGCATTCAGTCTATTCAGTAATATATTTAAAAGATTGGTTTAAATCCCATTCTGTTTAATAATTATTTATTAATAAGGGCAGGTCTAATAATTTTTGAACAACAAAACATTCAATAAGTGAAGCTTTGCATTAAATTTTAATATTTTAAAATGTATATTTTAATATTTTAATTCTTAATATATGTAAAATATATTAAGATCCAATTTAGATACTTACATGGAGTAAATGGAAAGGCAAATTCACTGGGTTTTTTTATTTGTGCTTTCAATTTTTATTATGCTCTATTCTAATGATGCCGGTGATCACTACACAGCTTTTCTGTGGAGGTTGGATGGATAAAAATTAATTTTGGAAATCACAAGAAAAGGGTTTTGCATGCTCATTGATTTTATTCCTTAAGCTACATGAAACCAGTATATAAGCACAAGGTTAAGAACTTAACTATGCCGTTACCTGCTCTTCTATGTTAACAGATTGCCTGTGTTATTTGCGGGTCACTTTTTTATGATACATAAATCAAATTATTTTGGGGACATGCTTTGACATGAAAAGCCTGATTCAACCGCTCTTTTTCAGGGTAAAAAGTTTCTTATCAAACAAGGTTACTCATCAGATTTCTAATCTTCATTTCCTAATTACTCCACCAACTTTATAATAAAAAGCTGAATGCCATCATAGGGGCAGGAAAATTGTAACATTTTCATATACTATGAAAAATTATATTCGTCTCTTCAGTGTATGTTGGATAGTTGAAGACAATACCTTAAATACATCCCTCATTCTGATTTTGACCACAGTACGGAAACGTCTAGGAACATATGGAATTCAGCAGATGATTTTGTTGTGTTTACTAAATGTTTTCTATTTACAAATTTCCATATATGCTTGTGTGTAGGTTGAAGTTTGCTGTATGACTCTGCATGGAAAATGGCTGAAGTCAAGCTCGCTTATAGCTTATCATAAACCCTTCGGTTAGATGATGTCTATCACGTTATTAAATATTCAGCACTGACATATGTACCCAAACTGTGCAAAACATGGTAAGTATTTTTAAAATGAATCATGACAGTCATTATAATTTTGGGCTGCACTGAGAAGATGACAAATGTCTTCAGTGATGACAGTGGAATAGACAAAATATGGCACGGATGGAGTGGAGCAGATTGCTCAAGCAGCTTGACTGATTGACTGTATCAGATATCACTAGTCTGGAATAATCTACAGAACCAACACCAGCTGAAGGGAATTCCAATATTTGTCTGGTTTCTGTAGAGCTCATGACTGAGGATCTGAAACTTCTGAAGGTTTAACTAGAGAGGGTGATATTCATAATGCAGTATATAGGTGTGCCAAGACAAAATAAAAAACTAAATCTTTGATGTGATTTCGTTGTTCCTGTTCTTGTCTTCTTGCTTGCTTTTGGGAAATATGAATTGCCTTTAGAACCAAGCATTGAGGTAAGCAGATTCTCAGGAAGTTAAAGCTGGATAACTTCTGAATAGCGTGCCTTTGCCACAATACAGGGGGAAACTGGAGAGAGTTCTATTGCATCTAGCAAGACAATGTAATATCCTACCTAGTCCTGAAATTTCTTAGCATAGGTATATTTTTTCTTAGTTATTTGTGATGTTTACTTAAAGCCTTGCTTTCTTCATACAGTTCTATTTCTGAATCCTTATGTGTTTGCACATTCTCCAAGGGCCATAAGTAAAAATGGCCATGACTTAGACTGAAGTTCCCTGAGCCCATGCATACATTTTTGGTGTGGTCTTCAATGAGACAAATGGAAGCCTAATTAGTGGGAATGTAACCTAAACTTCTTGCAATAGTGAATCATTATTTCTTCTCTGCTGCTAACATCATATTCAAAATCTATACCAATGCTGTAGATGTGGATAGTGAGTTAGCATATTATTCTTGGTCTGTAACAAAATCAATAGGTACTTGCTGACTTGAGTGAGCAAAGCATCAAGTCTACATTGAATATCCCTAAGGGTTTATAAACTGCCTTTAACCTTTATTACTGAAGCTCTATTTCAAAATATGTACTGAAAGAATAAAGCATGCTATGTTTTATATACTGATAATCTTCTGTAGGTTTTCAGATGAACAGAAAATTGTACCAATGAAAGGCAATTTATAATGGGGGGAGTAAGATGGCAAAATTTCATAGCACTAATTAGCAGTGGTTTAGATCAAAGCATAAAGAAACATCAAGCACAAGAATGTGTGTAAAATGTTGTCTTCTTCCAAGGCTTTGGTAGGAGATTACATGGCCTAGTGACTGGAACACTCACCTAGAAATGGAAAATCCAGGTTCAGCTCCCATTCTAGCAGAAGGGAGTTCAAAACCAACAAGCCTTGCTTTCTCAATAAAAACCCTGACTAATAAGGTGGTTGGAAAAGAAGGACTTTCAGGGTTAAGCAACGTAAGCAAAGGAATTTGGGATCTCAGTTTAGGATTTATATATCTATTTTCTATTTTAGCACCAATTTAGGTAATGAATTCCTTCACTGACTCAATTCTTTAGGGCCTAATTTCATATACTCACACAATGTATGCCAAAACTGCTAGTTAAGGTGTTTTGTTCTCAGAGAATACTAACTCTCCATGTTTTAAATCTGGGCATATTTTATTTTCCCTGAAGCTGAAGAAGAGTAGGAATATTCTGGTAGGAGATCATGATGCTTGGGAATATTTCAAGTTCTGAGCTCTGATTTATATTAGGTTTTATCTGGTGCCCACCTTCAGAAGGATATTTCTACAGCTTTACTGGTTTTTAATATCTGCCAAAGAGCAAATGACAGATGCGTCTTCTGTGCACTAAGCCATCAATCAGAAGAGTAGTGTTGTTGAAGCTGTAAAAGTCTAGGGATATAAGTGAGGTAAGTTTCCAGAGGGAGATAATATCTTTAATAGAATGATGGGGAAATAGATTTTTTGGGGAAAAAACAGCCATACAGTGCTTTGGTCTCAGAATGACAAACTGCCTGTTTCTCCCTCTTTCTCATAAGGCCAATGATTTTATCACCTCTTCTCTTGTTATTATTCTCCTGCAGTAACTATTCTATCTTCTAAGATTGTCTGGTTACTTAGCCAAATGCAATTGGAAGTGTTTATTCCAATGTACTTCGGTTGGAACAGAGTCTATTTCAGTCAGACCCCTGATAAGAGTTCGTTCCTTTTTTCCAACTGTACCAGCTGCTCCACTAAATTATACCACTTCTCCCTAAAAATTCAGAAGTGTGACTGTTTATTAACCAAACATATTTGTGATTGCTAGACTTTGCATGAAGAAATTCATATCTCACTTCTTCTTTTCACTGTGCTGAGGCTAAGACACTTTGTGAGCTTCTGTCCTCAATAGGATGACCTTTATGCAAAAGAATTAGTCAAACTAGAGATTCTGTTTGGTTTTCTTTTCTTAAGAGTAAGTCTTCTAAGCTACAGGAACTGCATCCACCTTAGATCACACTTAGTTCATGACATAACTAACAAGAATGGGATAACAGTGTACATAAGGCACTGCTGTTTGGTATGCGAAATCTATTAACCTTGTTAATATGTAACCTATCGACAGTTATGCAGATGAGGTAGTGTACTTTGAGACATTTCTGTTCACTCTTTTGTCATCTGTGATTGATTTTAATTATAAGAACTGTTTATAAAATTTAGTGACAAACATATTGATATGTTGATATAATTGAATCTACACACTGGTAACAAAGGAAGATATGTAAGAGTCATTAAATTGGCTGTGTACAAATCAGAAGGGTCATGGCTGTCTTAAGAAATCCATTCATTGTTCTAACCTATATTTTAAATTCAAACATGAAAGACCTTTTACCAGGAACTGATGCTGATGACTTGGCAACACCTTTTAATCCAAACAGATACTTGATATGTGTTTGTAACATTGGTTACTAGACATTTTGTGTGTTACTTAGAATTATTCAGAAGAAAGTATCCTCCTAGAAGAATATTTTTTAGCATAGCTGACCAGAGGAATTGCTAACTGGAACATAAGCCAGTGCTAGGACTGATATGTAGTGATAGAGAAGCCTATGAACAGCCTCAGTGGGTTTCGTATGAAACAGTATTTTCAGCTGTGACAAATTATGGTCAGGTGTTCTCCAGAACAGAGTATAGTGTATCAATGGAAAGACCATGAACTACCCTTATAGCGGCCTATGAATGAGATTAGAGAAGGAAAGACCCATGATAACATTTTATTACTCTCTGTAGCTTAGTTGTGTTACAGTACAACAGGGAGAATAGCTTTCACAGAGTTTCTACTTGAACTGATAAAGTAAAGAAGGACAAAGAGTCATCAGACCTTTCTGCTCCCAGCCTCTTGCACCGATGCAATTGAAAACCATGTGACTTTCAGAGACAAAGAGCACTGAGGCATAGAACTGTTTCACAAGTACCGTTCACCCAAGGAAGATCATGAGACTGCAAATGCTTAAAAATTGCATTACATTAGAAAGGTGTTTCAAAGGTAGATGTAGCATTAATAGCAGCTGTATAAGCAGATAAAACAGCAAGGCTTTCAAAAAGTGATTGGTTATATTTCTAATGAAGCTATTTTGGGGAACGTTTGAAAGTTATTTTGGAAACACCATGCTTATTCAATAAAACAGTATTGCTTTGTCAGGCAGTAACCCAGCTCCTTGGTGAATAAACTTGAAGACAATTACCTTATTGTGAAAGCATTATTGCCTTATGGAAAAATACTGTGATGCTCTTCGTATAATGGGACAACAAATATTTGTGTTGCTAACTTTTCCTGCTGCTTGAAGCACTGTAAAGATCTGGTTAGAAGTCAGAAAGTCTTTGCCATTATAGAAACTGAGCTGAGAAACCATCTGGGAGGAACACAACCTAATCTAGGCTGGGGTGACTAAGCATCTGTGCTGGAGTTCTGCCTATGCACAGTATGTAGGGTTTAAAAACACTACAAGGAAAAGTAAAATGATACTTTTGAGCTGAGTTTTGTATAAGTGCGCCTAAATGTTCACGCAGAAAAAAAAAATCTGTCAGTTTTTATAGAGACTGTTATTCAACATCCTCTGGAGTGCAAATAAAATCACGTTGAGAGTTGGTTTCCATGTCCTTTTTCTTTTTGCAAAGCCCCAAGGCCCGAAACGCCTAAACCACCTGAAAATTCTGAAAATTTACATGAATAATTCTACAAGCAACAACTTAATTGAACATTTTAGAAAAAAAAAAAAAATAAAACGAAACTGTTAGCAAAACCAGAACATTCTGGGTCGGGGTAACAACATTTAGAAGCACAGAAATGTCAGTCTCAGTGGTAAGACAATGCAACTATTTCTTTGCCAAGTATAGCCACTGTTGCAATTAAATATTCTTTTAGACAGTGTGGCAAAGATCATCACGCAGTTCCGTAGTGGTCCAGAACTTCTGACATGTTTAATTACTGCCAGGCATAGATTTCATGCTTACACAGATCTAGAGCAATCTTCTTGCTCCTGGTCTGTCTAGATGGGGAGCTTGCTTTGTACAGCCAGCTTTTTGCAAGTGCTATCTCAATGTAAGGCTTACTGCTACGTCCAGAGCAAATATTTCTGCATCTAGACTTAGAGATAGGGATAAGTATGACCTTCTACAAGATACCAGTCTCCATCCGGATCACAAACAAATTGAAGTACAGCATGGTTCCTGCATGGCCCATGTAGATTACTTTGGGAAGTAGAGCATTTGAGGTGACAGGTGTGTGTGCTAGGTTTCACCTCATTAGAGCTGTAGACCATATCCCTTCAGCTTGCCCCAAGTTTTCAAATCACCATTTGCAAGGACTTTATTTTTCCCTTATACTTTTCTGTATTTTGTAATACCAGCCTTGATTCTGTAAAGCAAAATACCTCTTTTCCTTTTTAAAAAAATTTCTTCAACTTTTGTTCAGTCAGCCTTAGAGTGTTGATCTCTACATCCTTGCTATTTCAATTTTATTGCACTCCCAGGAATAGTGGTCTTTCTGTAGCTTTGTAGAAAGGGGTTAAATGATGTTTTACGTGCCAGGCTGCAGGTTCACATACTTTCTGATCTACTGCTGAGAAGCATTGTGTTCCTCTTTGACAGCAGAAGTCTTGTCAGAAGCCTATGACAGCCAAGAGGCTGAGAAATGTGCCTTCCCAGGAACAAAAAACAAACCATGGAAGTTTTGTCACAATAGTTATTTGGTTCACCAGAGAGGCAACTGGCTGAAACTAAAGAGCCAGTGTATCCAGAAGAGTTTGACTTAGCCTGATTATTTTAGTAGATCTTTCTTTTACCTTTTGTTTTGTGTTTTGTGATATTATTATTAACTGTGCAATATGTGCAACTTCTAGTAGTATATAACTGAGTGGTTTTTCTTTATTGTCTAAGGAGGGTTCCTAGAACTCATCATTTTAGAGAAGAATTGACCTTGGTACTCCATACATACTGAACAAGAACATATGCCGTAGAAGAATTAGGAACTCTAAAAAATGAGGAGACTGACTTATTTTCTGGAAAATTCCCTTGTAACATCCTGTGTGTGTGTATGAAGACTGCAAACTCACTCCTTTCTCTTGGCATGTCATGAACAGGAGTTGGAGAACTTCACTGTCTCTGTTGAACTTGTCCTCTGTTGTGCCAAGAAGGCCCATTTTAACTCAATTTATAATGAACAAAATATTTCCTAGGATAGCATTTAATGCCAAGTTGAGATAGGAGAATACAAGTGCTAAAATTTATATTCAAAAGAAATTTTTGTTTACTAATATTTTGAAGACAAGATTGTAGTCATAAATATAGAACAGACAGCATAAATCTTTCAGAACCAAAGTGCTTTAGGGTTGATGAATTGGCAACAATTAATACTCACAAACAATGTAATGAAATGTTCATGAAGTTTATCATTTGCCATTCTTATCAACTAATTAAAAACATCTTCAGGGTTGGATGTGTAATAAATGGGTTGGAGAGAAAGACAGAATGGATATAAACACATTTTCTTCCCTTGAATATCGCAGTGACTATTGGCTCGTGGCACATTAATTCATGTTACAGAAAGAACAGTAACAGTATTAAAAAGGCTATATATTGTAGTGTGAACTCCGGGTATGTTAGGCACTCTGGCTCTAAGCTGATTTTATATGTTGAAATATAATTGATGTACTGAATTATACTTCTGATGCGGAGTCCACGTGAAACTACTTGGTGTCATTGACTAGCAATGAAAAGTGAGAGCTTATTCTGCTTCCTCTCAGCAACGCTGAGAGACGACAGCTATTAGCTTTCCCATTTGTGTAACAGACTAATGAGCTCAGAGGAGACTTTCTCTCCATAGAGCCTTGATCATGTCTTTGGGAACTACTTTCTATGGTGACCCTTGCCAAGTACAATAACTATTTTCAGGGCAAGCTTTCCAGTGAGTAAATAGAGAGTAATGTGCAAGACAGAAGAGTAATAAAATCTGAATGAGTCACAACATATGTTAGATCATCTCATCACTATGTGGTAAAGTATGCGCATATTCTCCCGACACAGTTTCCCTTTCTGAAGCAAATCTCTTCTGTGAACTTTGGGAGCTGAATCTAAGTAAGGAATTAAAAGTCAGTTTATCCATTAAGTTAAAACAGTCTATGTGTCAATATGGGGTCAATAATAGTAAAATACCAGTGGGGGTGGGGTTAATACTAGCAGATTGCCTGTTTACACAGAATTATTACCCAAAAAAGTTTGTAACTATATTGCTTATTTGTGAAAAAGATCTGATTTTTTTTGTTAGAGTATTAGTCAAAAATCATGGTCAGTGATGAAATTCAGGGTTAATGTAATATGACAGTATGTACTAAAATCATTTTTTAAAAGTGGACTGATACTGAAAAGAATGTTTTCATGCCATAACTAATAAGAGTAAAATCCTTAGAAAATATATAAACGGATGAGATATAAAGTTAATTTTGGGGAGTAACTTAGAAATATTTTTCTCTTTTGCCTTCCTTCCAAAGAACTGTAAAGGATGCTTTGATTTTAAAAATAAAACCCATTACCCTTACTTTTCAACTAATGATTAAATAAACTTAAGGCATTTTATAGTAATTTTGGTGAGACTTATGAGAAACAAATTGAACAGCAAGAACTGCTAGTAGACACTCATTATACCGGAATTTTATAAACAGCATGGTTACAGTTTAAAATTACAGTTCTAAAAATTACTAGGATAGCATTTAAGGCCAGGTTGAGATAGGGGAATACAAGTGCTAAAATTTATATTCACAAGAAATTTTTGTTTACTAATATTTTGAAGATAAGATTGTAGTCATAAATATAGAGCAGACAACATAAATCTGTCAGAACTGAAGTGCTTTAGGGTTGATGTTCTACCAATTACAACCTCCTATTTCCAGAAGGTCATAGAGGCTTTCCTTACTCCTGTTAGAGAAAACGTGTTTCATGCAGACCTCTGTTGTACTTGTTACACAATCCATTTTACATGTCCTGGTTTTGTTCCAAATGTGGGAAGACTAGTGGACAGAACTGTAAAGACAGGAATGTATACAAAACACACAGTAAATTAGGGATTACTATTCCTAATCCCACCCTTCAAAGTAAAGTGTGAAGTCATGTCCCTACATGTTTGGGCTGTACTAGATTATCACTGCTCATACATTCCGTGCTAATGAAAACAGTCAGAGGGAGAATGTAAGTTCTAAGGACAATATATTATGCTGTTGGTAAATATAAAAACGTAGGCAATCCAAACGACTTCTTGAACAGATTGGATGTATGTGTCTTGATAAAGCTAAACTTAGATAGTAAGGATTTTGAGATTATCACTTTGCTGTTACTTTTTAATAATACAAAAAAACTCTTTTACTTGAATTAGTCTACTATTTACAAAAAGAATATAAGAAGGATTATAAAGCCAAAATATCCTTTTTGAAATATTATCATATTGCTGAAAAGGCCATTAAAAAAAGAATAAAAGGGGAAATGAGTGAGACCTCAAAGACAAAGTCTATAAGCTTGTTTCAGTTCTTAGATTTTAAAGTCACAAAGTAATGAATTATCTTCAAACAGTAGGGGAAAGGCATTACAAAAGTTGAAAGATTTCAAATAGAAGATGTA
This sequence comes from Rhynochetos jubatus, assembly GCA_027574665.1. NCBI lineage: Eukaryota > Metazoa > Chordata > Aves > Eurypygiformes > Rhynochetidae > Rhynochetos > Rhynochetos jubatus. The sequence goes on along the minus strand of CM050651.1, from coordinate 64,158,355 downwards.
TTAGCATACAGGGAGGATATCAACTTTATATCAGCTTAACATAAAAAAATAGTGAGGGAGCAGGAATTAACGTGATTGAATACTAAGGTTCTCTCTCGAATGCTGGATGAGTAGCACAGTGTGAACCATTAGAAAATCAGCACTCATTAAATTGACAGACAAAAATGCTTAAGAGAATAACGTTGTTCACTGGCACAGAAATAGATAATTGATGAATGATAGTAACTGTCATTGATGACCACTGTATCCTTACACTATGTGATAATGCTTTTGGTCCTGTAATTACATTTACATTGTTAAATCTTCTGTCCAACACGTGGAAGACTGTATTTCCAACCACTACAGTTTTGCTTCAGAAAGGATTTTGGGATAAATCCAGATAAAACCTATGCAACTGTAAGAATAAGGTAGATTGCTGTATGTCAGGGCTCTCAATTGTTCATGACTGAATTACAATTCAAAATATGTATGATGTTAGGGATTTCTCCTCCTTTGAAAGAGGTGATAAAACATTCTTCTTCTACATATCTGGAAACATAAGGCTCAGCAAGTCTTTCAGAACAAGTAACAGGTGAACAAGGACTTAGTCAAAAAGAAACTCTGCATGAATAAAAATTACTGCTGGTTCTTTAGATATCTGTGTTGGGAAATAGCTTCACCTACTTGGGTGCCAATATTCAGAATTTGTGTTCTGAGCATTAATATGTACAGGCCTTCTATAGAAATACAGAACAGGTTTCAGCCTATGAAACTTTCAGAAATTGCTATGCCTGAAAACACTTGAAAAATGGCTTGAAACATTTCCAATTTATTTTCCTTCTCATACCAATGGGATCAAATTCATATCCTTTAGGTCCCAAAAAACCAATTACCTGATTACCTTATCTTCTAGTAGGTTTGTTCTCTCGTAGTGATAAGGTTGGGGCATGACCAATAGAAAAAAATTGCTTTCTGCTGGCCATTAAGGAGCTCACCTCTCTGTGAATGTCTGTCCTGAAGTTTACCTTAGGCTTTTATGATTACTTGTGTATTTTTAATCCATTTTTTTAAAAATTATATATTTATATAACAAATGTAATTTATTAGATAAACTGGTATGGGCAAACTTGGGGGATACGAGAAATTCTACCAGCAAAGCTCCCAGCGTTTATCTAACACAGCATTTCAAGTTTTAGGTCACAACTTTAAACTACCCAGCTACAACAATATACGTCACATGTTTAACAGCAAAACTGTGATCATTCACAGAGTGTTAGGGGTTGGAAGGGACCTCTAGAGACCATCTAGTCCAACCCCCCTGCCATAGCAGGATCCCCTAGAGCAGATCACGCAGGAACAAGTCCAGGCGGCTTTTGAAAGTCTCCAGGGAAGGAGACTCCCCCACCTCTCTGGGCAGCCTGTCCCAGAGCTCTGTCACCCTCACAGGGAGGAAGGGTTTCCTCACATTCAGTTTGAACCTTCTGTTTTCCAGTTTATGGCCATTGCCCCTAGTCCTGTCACTGGACACCACTGAGAAGAGCCTGGCCCCATCCTCCTGACACCCACCCTTTAGATATTGATCAGCATTGATAAGATCCCCCCTCAGCCTCCTCTTCTCCAAGCTGAACAGCCCCAGCTCTCTCAGCCTTTCCTCATACGGAAGGGGCTCCAGGCCCTTCACCATCTCAGTGGCCTGCGCTGGACCTTCTCCAGTAGCTCCTTGTCCTTCTTGAACTGAGGAGCCCAGACCTGGACACAGCACTCCAGGGGAGGCCTCACCAGTGCAGAGGGGGAGGATAACTTCCCTTGATCTGCTGGCCACACTCTTCTTAACGCATCCCAGGATTTGACAACATGTTAAGCAACAGAGGACCTGTTGTTGGGTTTTGTACTGCTGTCATCAACATATGCACTTAGCATTATTGGCAAGCTCAGAGGATACTGTGATAGACGCCAAGATTTTTAAAGCTGTCTATATACTGTCTACAAAGTCTGTCTCTGAAAGGCTGCACATGCAGCCAGGATCCTTGTGTCTATCATCTTTAATAATAAGAAAATCTCCAAGAGGTTTTAAGTATGTAGCTTATATAATGACAGCTGTTTTCTGTGATGAGAAAAAAAGCTTTTTCTCCGCTTTAACTCTTTCTGCTGTGGTTTCCTCATTCATTCTGTAGCTCCCTGGAACAATGAAACCGTTAAGTTAGATTCCCACACTTGCCACCTGCCAGGTCAGGAATCAATAAAACACTCCACTCATCTGTCTTGCTTGATGAGCCACTTGATTGAATTGAAGGTAATGAGCAGCATTGAACAGAACATAAAAGACGCTTCATGAAATGCTCTTTGCAAGAACACTAATGAAAATAATATATTCTTTCTTTATACTAACACCAAGCACGATTTTGATTGATAGAAAATGAACAAGAGATGTTTTAGTGCATTTCAGTTGAAATGTATCTGGAAGACTAGATACATCCCTGGGCACGCTGACTATGTTTTTACTGACGCATTCCACAACACAGTTGGACTCTTTTCTGAAACATGGATTTAAATTTTTGCGAACTCAGTGCCAAACACAAAAATTAAATAATGCAAATTCCTAACTGACTGCACTTGAAAACAGATCAGGTACCTTTCTGAGACTATTCAGATAAGGTAGTCTCAGACCCACAAAAAGATATAGTCTCTTAAGTCTGCAATTTAAATTCTTGAAACCTTTAGTCTACCCTTGGGACTACAAAAAATCCATAATACTAAATGTCTAATGTAAACTTAAAATAATCTCTTTAAGATTTTCAGGAATAATGTGCTCCAGAGTATGCCAAGCACAGAACACTGATCCCTCCCAGCTTCTGTCCACAGGGTCACTCCCTTGCCTATGATGTAAGGAGTACTTGTGCAGAGCTACTTGGCACTGTATTAAGCAAATAAACCCCTTTAGGCTTTGGAAAAATACAAACATTTATTTATTCCAGGTTTCATGAACTGAAAATTTTCTAACAAAACCAAGTGTGGTCATAACAGGCCAGACTTATTCGAAAAGGAAGCCTAGCATGTAACTGAAAAGTTGCAGTTTGGATAAAAGGAAAGTTTGACATGACAATGCTGAATTTACCATTTGTGTATCCAGCTCTACAGTTTGCATCTTGAAATTATGGGACTACATCAGAATCTATAATTGAATTTTAAAGGATCCCAATCTATCTTCCCTCCTCCCTGCTCCACAAAATACTACTAAACCTAAAGCTGTGACCTGAATGCAACTAATACAGTAATATCTTCCTGTGTTTCTAAAAAAACCTGGAAAAGCAGTACTCATACATTATCTTCCAGCTTGATCATACAAACTAACTGCAGGACTTACTGGTTTTTTGGTTGCTTTTGTCAGACTCTTCAGCGACAGATCAAGGTACTCTATATCCTGAAGAACTGAATCTTCATGCTGCTGCCATCCGCTCTGGAAGATCACACACAAACGTGCTCACATTGCAGGCAGTATCGCCGCTGATTCTTCTTTCTCTGCCCTTCAGGGGAACCACTTCTGGAGGGATGTGATCAGCGAATGGAATTGCACTGTTGTCCACCAGCAGCACAGACAGTTTTGAGTCGTGGAGAGCCACCTGCACTATCCTTTCTCAAACCGGCGTACAGGCTTTGAGGCATGCGTCCTGATGCAATGAGTTATGCAATTTTCCAACTGCATGAAATAGTATCTCCCTCTCTGTGTTTTGAACCTGCTACTTCCTCTCACGCTGGATCATTCTTGTCATCTGGAAAGTTACTGACAGAAGTGCTCAGGACAACAGTACAAAACAATTGTCAGAAGTTTACTGTATGACTGGGCATAGAGACAGGGGACCGAGATCTGCACTGCTGCAATCATTGTGGAAAACTTGCTGGCCCTTTCTCACCCTGCAAGTACAGCAATAGGAGCAGTTACGGTGCGTCTGCTGGAGGGGAGAACACCCTTTGCTTCTGCAGCCGAAGTTATCGGACAAATGGCCAGATGACAATCTGCTAATTAAAATTTTCTCTGAAAACCAACTACAGCATACCAAACTAATGGAGCTTATTATACATGCTTACAGTACAGGTATCAGTGCATATAGATCCTGAGTGCCAAACTTTCTTCTATCAATCAGCCCATGGTCCCAGAGAAATCACAACACATCAACACTGACTCTGCCAGCCCCTGGAGAAGATCCTTCCCAGGGAGTGTAAAGTCTACAGACAGACAAACCAGAGCGTTGTGGACCTAACTTTGGCTAGACACAACTCCAGGATCAGGAGATTTTCTGTGTGTAGTCCAGTCAGAGGACCAGATGTTTGCTCTAGCCTGTGATCAAGTTAGAGGAATCTGAGGACTGCTGTCTGACTTTAAATCACTACAAAGGCTTATACTACATCGTCACGGAATTTTACAACTCCTCAGTTCCTTGATTTCTTTGCAATATTTGAGTGAGAAAGGCTGCTTTTTAGCAGTCAGTTTCTTCAGTGGGCTGAAGGACTGTCATTTACTAGGAAAAATTTACATTAGGTTTCAAATCCACAAATATCAGAATGAAAAGCCTCTTTAAGCTGTTTATTTTAAGATCTATAAATAAGTTCTTTCTCTATGCTGGAACAACTACAAAATAATGTTGATTAGCAAGTGGCAATGGTAAAGATTGCAATGGTGATCACTGTATATTGAGTTGCATTGCATATGCACTTCTTAGTATCAGTGATGATGATATATGAAAAAAGAAAAGAAAATATCCAATTTAATGGTTTTACAGCAAAATATTTTTAAGTAGAACAATATTAAATAAGCACAAGAAGGATTTTTTAAAATTTTGGGTTTAGTGTTTGCAAAACTAACTTTTAAATCAAAAATTCAAAATAACTGCTGAAAAAAATGTGAGATGAAAAATTATAAATGCTTTCAATTGGACATTCTACATGCAACTAATTTAATGAGACCATTAGTGAGACAATATGTTATTATTACGTTGCTCTATCATAAATACGGTTGATATAAAAATTCATTTTTCTTGAAGACTGGATCTAAATGTAAATGTAATTTAGCAACCTTTTACAACTGTTGTTAATAATTAATGTTTACATAAGAAACAAAGATGTAACAGACTGTTATATACTTTTAAGAATTTCAATTCTGTACATGTATTCAAAAGCCAATTAATTTACTATTGAATAACGTGATATTCAATGTTATTGAATTTTGTTATTAAAAATGTAATGTTATTACATTGAATATCACATTATTCAATAGTAAATTAATGTAATTCTGTACATGAATTTGAAAGCCAATATTATGTATCATAATAACATGTCTCAAAGTATTGTTCCTCAGGCATCGGTAGTGGGACCTGCGCTGTTTAACATCGTTGTCAGTGACGTGGACAGTGGGATCGAGTGCACCCTCAGCAAGTTTGCTGACAACAGCAAGCTGTGTGGTGCGGTCGACACGCTGCAGGGCAGGGATGCCATCCAGAAGGACCTGGACAGGCTGGAGAGGTGGGTCACTGCCAACCTTATGGAGTTCAACAAGGCCAAGTGCAAGGTCCTGCACCTGGGTCGGGGCAATCCCAAACACAAGTACAGGCTGGGTGGAGAGTGGATCGAGAGCAGCCCTGAGGAGAAGGACCGGGGGGTACTGGGGGATGAGAAGCTGGACATGAGCCGGCAGGGTGCGCTGGCAGCCCAGAAAGCCAACCAGATCCTGGGCTGTATCCAGAGCAGCGTGGCCAGGAGGTTGAGGGAGGGGATTCTCCCTCTCCACTCTGCTCTTGTGAGACCCCACCTGGACTACTGCATCCAGCTCTGGGGCCCCCAACATAGGAAGGACATGGACCTGTTGGAGCAAGTCCAGAGGAGGCCACGAAGATGCTCAGAGGGCTGGAGCACTTCTCCTGTGGGGACAGGCTGAGAGAGTTGGGCTTGTTCAGCCTGGAAAAGAGAAGGCTCCAGGGAGACCTTATTGCAGCCTTCCAGTACCTGAAGGGCCTACAAGGAAGCTGGGGAGTACTTTTTACAAGGGCCTGTAGTGACAGGACAAGGGGGAATGGGTTTAAACTGAAAACAGGGAGATTTGGATTAGATATCAGGAAGAAGTTCTTCATGGAGAGGGTGGTGAGGCACTGGAACAGGTTGCCCAGAGAAGCTGTGGGTGCCCCATCCCTGGGAGTGTTCAAGGCCAGGCTGGATGAGGCTTTGAGCAACCTGGTCTAGTGGAGGGTGTCCCTGCCCATGGCAGGGGGGTTGGAACTAGATGGTCTTTAAGGTCCTTTCCAACACAAACCATTCTGCGATTCCATGAACATGATTGGTTTTATATACTTCACGAGAAGTACTGTCTACATGTACGTATTTTGAAAATTACTCTTTAACTGACTTGTGGTTGAACTCTTACTGACGAGGGGGAGAAGGTGTTGTTGGATGCCTCCCTTTCATTGTTGTGTTAAATCAAACCAGTACTGACTCTACATTTCTAGCACTTGCGCTATCACGTCACAGCCTAGAATATCAACTTGGGAGGTCACAGTTAGTGGGTTGTTCAGCAGCAAGAAAGCAAGAACAGTTAGAAAGTCAGGGACATATTTCAATACTCACTGATTTGGAGCATTTCCTCTTTAACTTATGCGACTTTTGAAATTTATACAGAAGTTGTTTTCTTTAGTTGTTAAGTGGTAAGAGGAATGATGAAATATCTTTCTCTAGCTAATATGAATTTACTTCTTCCTTACTACTTCTCTGACTGATGCAATTCCAGGTTTTTCTGTTCTACTGCTGATACAAATTACTAGGAAGTTCTTCATTCTTTCTTGTAATAATTCTCTGAAATTCAGTCTTAAGACCCTAAATAGATAATGAATTTTGTGAAAAAATACTATCACATTTTAAAACCTCAATGTGATGGCCTAAAAATCTGCCTGTACACAAAATAGATTCTTTTTCTTTCAGTTATTCTTTTGCCAAAACAAACAAACAAAATCTTTTTCTAGTAGGATTTCCTTTTTACTTCATTTTGTCCTTACCTCAGACACATTATTCTCTCTGCTCAGTGATAGGCCTACGATCCTATTAGGCTAAACAGGCACTGCAAGATTATTCCTTCATGTCTGACAGATGTATGTTTTCTTCCAAAATGCAAAGTGTTCATATATGGACTTTTTAATAGGGGATATAATTTGTTACTAGACAATCAATTTTTCTTTCACTTTTTCAAAATATTTCTGAAATATTTTTAATTTTGGAGGGGAGGGATGAATTCCACTTTTCATCAGTTTTATTTTCTCATGTGGCAATTATTGGAGGATTTATAATCAGGTGTAAAACCAGTTGCAGGATGGGAGACTTCAGCTTTTTCACTGTCAGTAATCTTTTTGAGTCCAGTGAGTAACTCATGATGTATAAATTTTAGAGTCTATGTCAATATTCGAGCTAGGGTTATGTGGCTACATGTACAAGTTACAGCACAGTGAACTAGAATGCAGAGTAATAATGCATATTAATTCCCTTGAAATATTTGTGCACAGGTATAAATATGTTTCTCACTGCTATCACTGGGAAACGTAATTTAGAATGGGATAGAAATATGAAATGGTTAATGTTGATCTGACACAACACATACTGAAGAATCAACCTTATGGTTCACTATTGAAAATGTGAGACATTTAATAACACTCATGCCAGTAGCACTTGAAAGTATTACAAAAGCAGTCAAAGATTTTTTTTTTAAATAAAAAAATGCGGAATTATTAGTAAAATGTATAAGCATGAGTCTTTGAGAGGGCTTTTTCACAGACAAGGTTTCTGAAGTTACAACCAAAATAATGAAAAGATCATTTTTTGGCTCTTTTTAAGCGCTAAAGAAAAGAATTCTACACTTCCAAAAATGTTCTTTCAAACCTAAAAAGTGGCCCAAACCTACATATTCAATGAAGTTTCCCCTTACAGTAAAACAAAGCTTTCTTTCAGACACAGACTCAAGTCCACTGAACAAAAGATTGTTTCATCTCTGCCAGTTTCTCAAGGGAAAAGATAGTTTCAGCAGTGATTCTGCTCAAGCTGGTTTTTGAAGAAACTTTAGCTTTAGAAGGTTTAAAAAAACACCCAAACCTACAGAATTTTCTAGAAGGAAAGAGTCTGTGACTATTCAGGTCTAATATAGCTGGAAAATAAAAGACACTAAGAAAGATGTATAGGTAGGCATACCAAGATTTGTTTCCTTGATAAACCTGGAACAACAAACCAAGAAAAATTTGGCCCTCTTGACAAGGTGTTTGTACATATGACATATGTAAGAGCACCAGAAGGTACTGCTGTGTCAAGTCACAGGTCCAGCTAGTCCAGTATCCTGTCCCTGATATGACCAAGAGTGGATGTTCAGAGTAGGGTATATAGAAAGGAGAAAGGATGTACAAAAAGTCCCCAAGGTTCTCTTGTACCTGCCAGTTGTTTGAGGCTCAGGAAACACCAGAGGCTCCAGCATATTTTCAGTTTGGAAAACCTCAGTTGCTCCCTTCTCTATGGACATGTCTCGTCTATGTGAATTTTTAGAATCCACAGCTGGTGCTTCCAATGAGGTCTTTTGAAGGAAAGACAAATTCCAGCGTTGTCATCCCATATTCTAATAGTGAGTATAACACCTTTAGGTGGTTACAGATGAGATAATGTGCATAGTATAATGGATCCCACCAAGAAGTAGTGACCACTACCATTAAACTGCATGCTACTTTGTATTATTATTTTATTTTATTCACCATCATCATTTCGAAATGTGAAGTACTTCCACAATAATAATTGTAAGTTTGGAACCAAATATTTAGGTGAACGTAGAAAACAGCATTTACAAAAGCTTACGTTTATATTTATTAATGGTAGTTTCCGTTCAGTTCAGTGTTTCATGATTAGTTCAGTATCAAAGGTTTAAGGGTCCCTAATTTTTTTCATAGTAAGCAATAAAAGTCTTGCTTACACCCTGCAATCTAATGTTAGAATTTTTTTTCTTCTATCATTTTCATTAGGTACTGTGTCATTAACTTCTTATCAGTCCTAAACTGAACTGAAGCAAGAGATTTGCCTTCAATGTGTAACACCAAAAAATCCGTAACAGCACATGGGTCTTCATGCGTAGAAAAAACCTCTTTGCAATTCATTTTGATTTTCTGTGTAAGGTCTAAATTAAATTTCTTTTGTGCTCTGATTTTTCTACAACACCTAATTTTTAACACACAATATACCTGTTAGCCAATTTTATTTTCATCCTTCTTGCTTGCTTTTCTCACTTTAAATATTCTGCTAAGGGAAAGGGCTTACAATTCCAAGGAAATCCTGAGCATTCCCACCCTCTTATCAGGAATGAAAGTCCCAGATAGTATTTGTACAATTGAATAAAATTAATCCGTGCCTCCTCTGCATTCTGTCTTTCATTCAGGTGTTGGCCTCATCACTTTTTTGGTTTCTCAGAGTTAGACTTTCCAAAATACTGGGTTTTGTTACTGATTGGTATTTTATTATTCCTGCAGTTTATCAGGATCTGAGTCTGTTCTTGACTTCATGGATCAACACTCTCTCCTACTATGTGCATTTTCGCCATCTTCTCAGTCTTTGTTAGAACAGCTATCTCCATTGCTGAATTTTTTAGATGCACGATGTCCCTCATGTCTTAGGATAGCTGACACATCTCAGGAACATTATTTCTAGGTTATGTCAAGTTAATAAAATATGTTCTGAATATGCAAAGTGTGTGATAAATGACAATTCACTAGTTTATCAACAGATTTTTCAATATACTTGTAGATTAATTTATCTGATTTAAAATAGTTTTATGTGAAAATGTGGGAGAGGGATGTGACGTGACACACTTATCTGATACTCTTCAAGGAACCATGCTATATTATACAGAAACCATATATGATTATTCCCAGTAGTTAATTTGACACCTGACATCACAAATTACTTTATGAAGAAGTCAGTAGATTCTCAACATCAATTTATTTGGAGCATCAGACCTCAATTTTTGTTTTTAATGTTCCCAAAATGCTGAGTCATAACTCATTCCCAATTACATTGCTTTGCCAGTATTAAAAAAATCTATGCAAATGTCTTGCTGAGTGCAATCTCTCTCTGTGTTTGGTTTTGTTTGTTTGTTTTTTAAAGAAACTGTAAGCACCTACCATCAGGCAAAGATTTTAAGCTCTCAGTAAGGTACACAAACGTGAGAAATCAGAGTATGCCATAAGTCTGAGCAAGGGCACGTACCTGATGGCTCTGAATAACACACCTAAATGCTACAGAGGGGCAGAATTTAAGACGTTATTACTGACTAGCTTTGACAGCTCCCCACTACAGAATACTGGCTTGCATTCCTAGGAATAATAAATGCCTTGAAAGATTACATATATTCCTGAAATGCTGAACCACTGGGAAGAATTGAGTAGTCATAAGGCAAAGAAACTAACGGTTTTAGTGCCCTGTTGTAATCTAAAGGGGCTGATGAGACCTACAAATGTACAAAAGAGGCAGTAGTGAATGTGTATGGAGTAATTTCACTTTTTTATACAAGGCTGGGGAGAACAGTATTAGAATAGCCATCTAGAAGTAGTTTCCCTTCCAGTACAAGGAAGGAAACTACTGGCTGGATATTAATTTTTCAGATAAGAGCATTAGAACCCACTGACTTCTAAGTTGAAAATGAGTGAAGGGCTATACTGTTGTAAAAATCAAATATGTTACTGTAAGGGATAGCAAGACTGTGAGGTAATCCTTATGCTCTGTTCAGCATTAGGAAGGTCTTATCTGGAGTATTGTGCCCCATTTTAGTTAGAAGATTTACTTTCTAGAGGTAAAGATAGTTAAGTGTTCAAATAGATTGCCTAGAGAGGTTATAGACTCTCCAGTGGTGGAAGTTTTTAAGAACAAGTTAGATAAACTTGGATCAAGAATGTGTACAGCTGATCCTGCCCTGGAGTAGTGGATGAACTGGATGACGTTGCCTAGTATCTTCCCAGCCCTACTTTGTATGAATACTATGAATTTTACAATTATGTGAATAAAACATACAGTTCTGATAGGATGCTGACATATAGGAGAAAGTACAGAAAAGCTAAAAAATTTATGTTGTAGAAGTCATGTTTTAGTAACACATTTAAAAGAGCTTATCCTACTTTTCTTAAGAAATGAAAAGTATCTTGATTATTCTGTTGAAGATAAAAAATACTGCAGAGAAAATTCTAATTCTGAAACCATCCTTAAGTGGTGGGGAAACAAAACAAAAAAAATCACTGGCTAGAAGCTAAACAAGACTGGAAATAATGCCAAGGTGTTACAGGATGTTAACCACTGAGGCGACTAGCAAAAGCCTACACCAGGATTTGAGGCAGAGACCTTTCTGAAAGATGTGTTTTGGGGAAGGTTCACTTCATCAAAGACACAGTATTTAAGTGCAGGAAATACATTTTGGCATGATGGAGGTCAGATTAGATTAGATTATCTAATGGTCCCTTCCAGCTTTATGTGATAACTAACCTACGTAATACTTCTCGTCTGAAATGCCTTGGTGTATTCAAAGTTCAATTTTAAATTTTCTGAAATGTCTTTAAGACTACAGCATTATCAACACCACCTCAAACACTAGTTTTCTACTAGGAACAGAAAAAAACCCCAAACAGTTGAAATCTCTTTTTGATAGAAATATAACATAGTCTGATAGTTTATATGTTGTAATGATGCAATATCTCAACCTTAATTCATAGAGCATAAAAGAAGTGTTTCTAGGGTATGGAACAATTCCTCCTGTTTGGAGAAGTTAAAAAAAAAAATCCATATGCTTGCAAGGCAAACTATGCAACCTGCCTTCAAATTGCCAATATTTAACAGATTATATTTGAACTGTTATTTTTTTGTCTCAGCATGGGCCCCATTACAGGGAAGATGAAATTGGGCCCAGAGGGAAAAAAATAAACAAGCAAATCCCCTATGATTGGCATTGGTTTCACTGGCATTGCAAATTTTCTGTGTTTCTCAGGATCAGGTCCCTGCATTTTATGTTCATCTTCCTGGAAATATCTCTGTAAGTCTAATTAGTCTTTAACTTGGAAATGACATCAGGGGAGCTATCTTTTCTAAAAAAACAAACAAACAAAAAACAAACCCAAAAAACCCCCCCAAAAAAACCAAAAACCCAAACAACCAGAAAACAAGCTTGCATCTGTTTTGCTCACCAAACTAGCAGAGCTCTGTGCTTAACAGGAATAAAAATAAATGATGAATTTCATGCCCTCAAAAAACCAAACAACCCAACAACAAAACCCTTGCTGTTTCAGTGCATCACAAATGACATATTTTTACTTGCCTAGAAGATACCAGCATTTTTTAGCAACGAAAATTCCAGTGGGATGGGATAGTTAAACCCCATGCTATATTCTCCAGTTTTATTCTCATAAGCTATATCCATACGCAATTTGCTCACCTTTTACATTATAGGGACAGTCCACATTTTTCTTCATTGTTTGTCCATGTGGGCACAATTGCAGGCATATTCTTTCAAACCAGATTTTGTACTGTAGTGTAGAATAAGGAGAGATAGGATTTTAAAATGAAAGTTTGCACAAAAAACCCTCATGAATATATTCATAAAGTCAATATTTCTATAGACTCTGTGACCTTCAAAAAATTCTGAATACTGTAGATTAAGAATTCAATGGACACTTACAGAAAGAATATACTTGTAATTCCAACCTTGTTAGGTAATACAAGAGAAATAGAGAATAAGAGAAATAATAGAAACATTTGGGCAGAGGAGGAACAGTCCTTATGACCTGAAAGAAAATACATACACAGGCAACATTTGATAGAGGAGAGATGGTATGAAAGTTTGTGGGAGACAATGACATCTGCTGCCATGCCATACAGAAAATGGATATCTAAAAACAATGGGCAGGATCTAAAGGGAATAATAACCTTTTGGCTTTGCAGGTTTCGAGAAATAAAGGCCAGTATTGACCTCTTCAGAAAAACACACTACTATCTTCACAGGTTAACAAATTCAGGTCTCAGCCCTCATTAATATGCACATGTTTTTTATCTATGTATTATCTCTGGTTCCAATGATAATTTTACTGTTTCTGTAGCTCTACAGAAACCTTAACTCCATAAATTTGCTGTGATACATTACTCACGCTTGTATTCCTTAAAAATAAACATTCCTTTAAAAAGCATATTAAACAAATCTGATGAAATTCCATACACATATTTGACTCAGAAGTCTCTCTCCATTAACAGGAAACAATTGCTTCTGTTAATTTAGAAACAACATAACTGCTGTAAAACCAGAATAAATATTTTAATTTCTCTACAGAGGCTGCTGTGCTTCCTTCACTCAAGGAAAGGACCCAAGACTGTGACTGACCGACAAACCCTACAGTGGAAGGAGATGAGCAGGGGCGATGAGCCCCTGAAGATCAGGGAATAGTCCAAGCAGTGACCGACCACAGCTGTTGCACGGAGACTGACTGTATCTCCACACAAAGGAGACCGGAGGGTGGCCTTTGTTATCGCTAAACAGCCGTCAGCAGCTGAGGGGATCAGCAGGTGGTGCAAATGTTTCTCCGGCGTTCATTAAAGGAGGGAATGTCTCCCTGAGTTAGCCAGACCACCCTGGGGGGAGGAGGTGCGTACGTACGTAACTCTGCTTAACAAGAAGCCTAACAATTCAACAGTTAGCAAAAGAATGTGGGTGGGAGTAAGGAGCTTGAGCTGGCTTCAACCCACGTATTCCTTCCTGGCGGTGCCCAGCACTGTGATGACAAGTGTGTTAGACACCCATAATGAGAGTCATGTCTGTAGCGTGTCTGAACTGTGTGTTCTAACTGCCACATATTTTGCTAAGTGTAACTTACATTTGTTATTGTATAAATTTGCCAATTTATACATTTGCCCAGAGAAGCTGTGGAATGCCCCATCCCTGGCTGGCTTCAAGGCCAGGCTGGATGAGGCTTTGAGCAACCTGCCCTAGTGGAGGGTGTCCCTGCCCATGGCAGGGGGGTTGGAACTAGGTGATCTTTAAGGTCCCTCCCAACCCAAACCATTCTGTGGTTGTGATTTCAGCCTATTTTCTACCACTCCGCTAAATCAGACATCCATGTAACATCAACTGTATTGAAATAAGCACATTTGATTATGCTCTCTGTGCATGTAATATCTAAAATAACTAGGTCAGAGAGTATTGGACTCTGACAAAGACTGCTCTCAGTGTTTTACAGTGTGAGAGGTTGGCCCTGGAGCTATTTATTTTAGCACTTTATTATGGCATATTTACTTCCCTTTTTCTATACATGTGAGACAACAGCTTTATTAAGTGTTCATTAACATTACATATATTGAGAGAGGGTTAAACTATTTTAGAGAATTTTAAGAATTAGAAATGCATAGTCCATTTGCTTCAACCACTGTAGGACCAAACGCATGGTGACATGCAGGCAGCTGTACCTGTCTTGCTCCATCAGCAATTAACTGCTATACTTAATTTTTCTGCTAATATGGAGCTGGGTAGGACTTGGACTCCTGTACCCGATTCCATCTGTGAACGGTGGCTATGGACAAGACACCTAAACAACAGCTGCAAAAAGCTTTGCCAGGTGTAGTACAAGATGTGGAAAGATTCATAGCAGTTTGAATGTGTGTGAATAGAGCTCCAAGTGATGGTGTTACAGAGTCAGGGATGATTATGTTTCTCATAAATACTGCCTATATTTATTTGAGCTCCTAAAGAGAATACTTGGTGATAGTTGGCTTTTTCTTCTTTTTTCCTATTTATAGTTTTTTCTGTCAGATTTAAAAAAGAAATCTTTGGAAAGCTCTTGTGAATAGAGTGTCATGCCCTACAATCTTTCTCTTGTGGCCTGAGCTTTGTCTGTTCAAAAGAAAAAACCTGCAATGGGGTCATTGGATGTCTGCCTGGACTAATAAGCACGCCTTGGGTGGGGCAAGGAGTCCTAAGAGTGTTTTGTTGGCTAAGGTAGCCCTTTATTGTTTTACCTGGGTGGAAGAGCATGTGTCATTAGGGCCTGTAGTTCCCTCTTTACTGAGGTGAAATCTCATAGTGAACTGAAAACGAAAGATTACTCCAGGCAGCAGCAGAACATAGAGCAGGGGACTGAGGAGCCCATCTGGGTTTAGAAACAGGATTCTGTTTTTCAGCCACTTCTTCAAAGTACCAGGTCTGCCCTCCCAAAGTGCCTGGGGACAGGAGAAGGCAGAGAAGAGATGCAGTAGCATCCTGCAAAGCTGAAAAATTTCCAGGGAGGCCGTGGACTCTGACCTCTTGCTAAACAGGTAACTAGCCCCCCAGAGTTGTTGAAAGGTCTGCCACAGCCTTGTATTTTCAGCCTGGGACACAAAATGGTTCCTTCAAGGTGGGAATCCCTGCAGAACTGAAATGCAACTGAAGTGCCTCGGTAGGCAGTTTGCAGTGTTATTCCCAGGTCGAGGTGAACAACACTAAGAGGGATTTGCCACCTCCTGTTCTCCTGTTGCATCCATGACTTGCCCATCTGAGGGACAGCACCTATTTCCAGCCTAAAGAACCAAGGTTCGGCCAAAACCTGAGGTGGAGGTGGCACCATGAACGCCTCCAGCGGTGGGACCGGTTGGCAGCAGGCGCAGGAGCACACTGATCCCTGGGCAGGTAGGACATGAGAGGGCTCCGGGTGTGGTGAGGTGAGTCTCAGTGGCTCTCTGCTTGCTTTTACAGACTGTATTGTTAGTGCTGTGGTACTGCCAGTGCGCTGTAAGAAATTATTATGAGAACATAGTGTGCATGGAAGATACACTGCCTAGGAAAGGAGAATAGAACCATGGTCAAACTGGGTAGAAAGTTCTTCCTTGAAGTCAAAATTATTTGGAAACTTTCAAAGCTTTATGGGCTTCATTCTGCCAGTACTCCCGCATGTGCTTCCCGCCACTGCAGGACTCACGTGAGTCTGCCTTACGGTTGCTCTTCCAGTAGTGTGCTAAGCATGCCTTCCCTTTAAAAAGGCTGAGATGGCATTACATCCTGTATTGTTAAATACGACTTGCAGTTGGTAATAGAGACTATAGATGGGGCAAGCGACAGTATTTGATGTCCAACAGTTTTTATATGTTTTCCAAAGCTGAGCTCATAAGAGCTGCCACACTGGCGGAGACTCAAGATCCACTATCTCAGTTTCTTGACTCTGACAGTTTGGTATTAATAGATTTCCAGCTGTCACAGCTGGAAAGCACTCAGCTTTTTGAAAATGCAAATTCTAAGTAACAGTGAGGAGCAAATATGTGGGTTTAATTTTATTGCTCTTGCATATTAAAGTTATGTAGTATGAGAGTTATGTAAACAGCGTAACAACTTCATGGGTTCATGAAAGAGCTGTTCAAATACTGTAAAACTGCATTATCATTAGTGAGATACTAAGGGGTGATATTTTTATGTATTGTCCTTTTCTATTAACATGTATATACATCCCATTTCAAGGCCTTTGTTTGAAATAATCATAGCTGAATTTTAATTTCATATAGTAAAAAGAGATATTTGTGGAATTCCATGGTGAATTGCTCTTCAAAATACACTAAATATTACACAAGTTGTAGAGACTGTATGTCATTCAGCTTCTGAAATGAGAATTCATGTGGTGTAAGTTTAACAACATGTAAATGGTGCTTCATAAATTGCAGAATTATCGCCTACTTTGTGTTTGGATTAGATCCAAGGAAGACAGAAATTCTGGATAAGTGATAATGAGGTTTCAATGAAAACTGGTTGTTTCAGTGCGTTGTGGTGACTGGTGTATGGGGGAACTCCTGTTTCTCTTTTTATTTGTTTTTCAAGTTTGTGGTAGGTAACAGCAAACTGTGTAACTGATTTTAATTTTTCCTGTGACCCATTCAGGTGATGCTTCTTGATGTGCTTATGTTTTGTTGTCCTTGCCAGTCTGTCAATAGTCTTTTCCTCCTGCTGCTGACTCAGATGGAAGAGTAGATTGGATCGATCTTCACCAGGTATTAAATACTAAGACTCAGCAATTTCTGCACAACTTGGCTGTGGGGCAGTAAAGGCTACCTACTGCATGGACTGTAGTGCTAGAACTAAAATGCTGTTACTGGAAAGTTAGTTAGGGTATGTTTCAATATAATGATCAAGAACAGAGGCAGGGTTAGCTCTGAAATGTGGGAGGAGACTGACATAAGCTGGAAGACTTGTGGATTGACAAGACACTGTCATTAATTTCTGAGAGAAGTAGGAACCATCAGTGGAGTAATTAGCGATGCTGTATATGCACAGCCAAATGTCAGGATACTCAGCGCCAGCAGGTTTTTCAGACCTTGCATTCCCTTTTTGTCTGTCTGGGAAAATCTGCAGCTGCTACAGCTCAAGCTCAGTGGTGGTTATTTGAGTAACTTTGAATGGGCAAAGCTTGCTTGTCACCTAGAAAGGCTGATAGTGCTCCAGGAACCTGAACGCTGCAGACAGTGGAGATCATAGCAGAGTGAAGGCAGTGATTCTGCAATAGGAAAATGTCAGCATGGAGAAGCAGTGCCAGAGATTCAGAAAATTCTGCTGTACAGGGGGTACCTGTGGGGCTTATATCCAACTGGAGTTTTAAGCTAAAGGCAGAAAAACATACAAAGGGGCAGATCAAGGCATGCATATCCTGTAACAGTTCCTGCATATCTTGCCAGAAGAACTGGGTCTGAGAACATGGTTCGGGTGGCTACACTTGGGCAACTGCCCAGCATAAGGTTTCCATCTAAGGACCACTCAGAGGCTGGATGTGAGTTTTTATCCCTGTGGCAGGAAGGAAACTACAGAAGTGTCAGGCCTTTGACTCCTTCTTGCTGTGATAAAAAATTGTCTCCAGTAGGCCATCTTAGTTTTTCCCCAAGTGCAATCACCTTCATTTTTTCATGGGGACAACAAAAAGCTTTATGGAATGATAATCCAAAGAGAGATTTTGTGAAGGGATGATGATGAGCTATGAAAGTATCAGCAACTCACGAGATCTCCATGACTGTTTCACAAAGTGAAATAGGTCACCCTTAGTACCTACAAGAAGGCTTCTTCCCTTTAATGGGCCAGGTAGGAACCAGAGGTCTGAGTGTGCCAGGAATTATGCTGAAATGTGGAAGAAACCTCACGGAATGAGAGATAGAGAGGCTAGCTAACGCAAATCTACAAGTGTTCTTTGATGAAAACACACAAAATATGATTAATTCTACTTCATCAACTAAGGAACTGAAAGTCTGAAAGAAAAAAATAGACATGAAACTTTCCTCTAAAATTCCTGTGGAAAACAAAGGGTTATTTGTACTAGTTTGAGTACTATACTGAGACTGTCCTGACCAAATTGCGGTTTCTGTTAAGAAGTACTTTGCACAAAACATTATGACCATTTCTGCTTACAAGTTTAAGATGCAACTAAATCTTCTTCATAAGATTTCCTGACTTAAAGAAATAAA
This sequence comes from Rhynochetos jubatus, assembly GCA_027574665.1. Taxonomy (NCBI): domain Eukaryota; kingdom Metazoa; phylum Chordata; class Aves; order Eurypygiformes; family Rhynochetidae; genus Rhynochetos; species Rhynochetos jubatus. Next base: position 64,139,881 of record CM050651.1, on the reverse strand, counting down.
TGCACAGATGATGGATGAGTTATTTCTGTCATATCTGTACTTTTGGTGAACATTCATGCATTTCAACATCAATGTCATTCTAAAAGTAAAATAATTGCTATCTCCTTTACACAAGTGGAAGCTGGAAGCTCAAGAAGACTAAGGACATGGTAAAAAGCAACTTCCAGTGGGACTTGGAAGTGATTGGAAATAAACTCTTAATGTGATTCACCCAAGAGTGCACATGGAAGGAAGTGTCAGAGAGTGGAAGTACTGGCTTAGATACCTTTATTTAGACCCTCTGAAAAACTACTTAACGTTACCTGCACTAGGTCTAGGAGGTAGTACCAGGATTTTAAATGCACTGTTCTTTAAAACTGTATTCAAATTTGACACAGCAGACTGGGAAAAGACTTATATTCCAGTGTAGATTCAGTTGAAGAAAAGCAGTGTGTGTTCTGTTGTGCTGGGATGAAAGAATGCTCCTCCTATGTGGCATTTTAAAGTTTGTTATTTCCATTTCATAAGCAAACATCTGTGCCTACATCAGATTGGAGCGAGACTATGTATGACCAGTAGTGCTCTCTGATCCATTCTGTAGCACCACAGCAGTGTGAAGAATCAGGGTGAGATGTGTGCATATATCTCAAGCATTCCTAATCTGACTTTGTGCTGGTTTCAGTTGGGACACAGCTAGTTTCCGTGTGGTAGCTGGTATGAGGCTATGTTTTGGATTTGTGCTGAGAAGAACAACACTGATGTTTTCAGTTGTTGCTAATGAATGCTTATACCAAGTTAAGGACTTTTTCAGTTTCCACACCTGTGTTCCCAGCTTCTTCTCTGCAAGAGGCTGGGAGGGGACACAGCCAGGACAGCTGACCCAAACTGACCAAAGGGGTATTTCATGCTGTAAGATGTCATGGTCAGTATATAAGTTGGGTGTGGGCTGGGAACGATATTGGCTTTCTTGTTGGCACTCTCTCTTGGTCATGCTCTTGCTCGTTGGGGTTCTCTCTGGCATCTCTCTCTTGGACTTGGCCTGGCTCTTGCTACTGGTGACCTGGCTGGACATCTGTCTGTGGGTGGTGAGCAATTGTATCATTTGTTTTCTTTTCAATTATTTTCATTGCATATTATTAGTGGTAGTATCATTTTCATTACATATTGTAATAGTAATATTAGTATTATTTGTATTATTGGTATCACTATTTTGTTCATTTATATTCAATTATTAAATTGTTTATATCTCAACCCATGAGTTTCCTTGTTTCTTTCCTCTGACTGATATGTGTCTGTACCAGCAAATCCACTATCACATCTGGCACCTCAGTAAAGAACATGAAAACAGAAATTGTGGGGTCAATTTTCCCTCTTGGTCTTTAAAGTGAGATGCTTTTGGCTTAAATGAGGGGGGTGAAAAAGGGAAGCTTCTGTTAATCTGGGGATTTGAGTATGTGAGAAAAAAAGGTGTTACTGCTCACTTGTGTTGGTCCTAAGGCATTACCAGGCAAGATTTTTGGGGGGACAAACCTGATGGTTGTAACTTTCTTGTTTTTATAAAGTAGAAAGCAGTCTGGCTTGCCACATACCTAAGGTACGCAGGTATAGGCATAACTCAGTTATTCCTGTCTTGAATTTTTAACTATTAGTTAAAGAAGACCATGTTTATTTGTGTTAGATTTTAAGCCTTCTAACCTTGTCTTTTGTAAGAGATCAAATCTAATGGTAATAATGTTCTCTTGCGACTTGAAAAATTGAAGATTGCTGTTCTTTCATCAATAATAGAAAATGCTTTAGAAAACATCAAGCATAATATTTTTCTGCCCCTCTTACGGTACCAAGCACAATAAAAGCCTTGATTTCGATTATTGTACAACTTGGATTCAGTTTAGGTTGTGAGTGTATTTAACATGTTACTTCAGGAGGAGCAGTTAGTTTGTGCCTCCCCCAGACCTCTTCTGGCTCCTTCTGGTCTTCCTATCCATGTTCCTCTAACCAGAATAGCTCTGCTCCTCAGAACCATTTCTTTCACTGCAACTGTAAATTATATTCTGAAAGCTGAGGATTCAAGATTCACCATCCTTGAGGTGGCAAAACCTAATTTTTGGTTACACTGTTGTGTGTTTTCATACTGCTCTGCTTATTCTTAGCTCCAAAGTAAAGGTACTAAAGAATTAAGTCTGCTATTTGCAGACAACAGCAGATTACCTTTTAAAACTCTTTTCTTTACTTGTAGTGGTTAATGGACTTGAAGGAAAAAATGGAGACTCGTGACCAGGAAAGGCTTGGACATATGGAAGAATGCAAGTTGTCATCAAGAGATTAAAGAGAAAATATATTCCAAATGGTGACCTAAGTTGTCAGAAGGGTGAAAGGTCTGAAAATATCGGTTTGTCCTCAAAGGGTATTTTCAAATACATAGAGCTGTCTGTGAAGAGAAACTGCAAACTTCCAGGACGTTGTAGTCTCAGGAAGAACTTCACCAGGACAGTTTTCTTATCAGTGTGCAGTAAAAGTTTCAGATGCAGCTCAGACCTTTTCCTGCACCAATGTGGCCACAGGACAGAGATGACTTACAAGGGTATGCAGAGTGGGAAAAGCTTCAGCCGCATCTCGCTCTGACCTCGTACCAGCCACTACACCGCAAGGAGCACATACTCAAGTGTGGAAACTGTGGTGACATACACAGGTTCAGTCTCATTCTCCACGGGAAGACTCACAAAGGGGAGAGAGAAGCCCTTTGTGTGCACACAATGTATTTGTCATTTCAGTAGTGTTTCTGGGCTGGTGGTTTACCTGGGGATTACACACGGGAACCCATTGTGGTCCTTCGTGCCTCAGCAAAATGGAACCACACGCATAAGTAAGAAGCAATCTCTCTATAGGACCACATAGCCTCTAAAAATTTTTGTTCATCTGTTCTACATTAAAGGTATGGGCTGATAATACCTGAGGGTGGGAACAAAAAAAGACAGCCCCTAACCCAAAAATTTTGGTTGGAATATCAATTAATTGCTAAGAGCCCAGTGGCTGGGAAAGGATCCCCTCTCTTCTAATGCATAAGGCTCTGTTGGGATGGAAATAGAAGTTTGTATTTATTTAAAAGACAGAAATAGGATAGGTTACTGACTGAGATGAGAGCTAGGAACTTTAATGATACAGTTTTAGTTCTGAGTTCAGGTACAGGGTGACCTTGTTCTAATTACTTTGTCTCTCTGTCTTTATGACTCATAGTTTAAAAAAGAAATGTCTTTTTTAACTTAACTTTCTCAGTGCAGAGTGTGGACTAATGTGTGCTCAGATACTACAGTCATTAGAGACAGGTGAGTTTAGTAGCTTAAAGAGCAACTTGTTCTGAAAGCCTGGATGTCTCTCTCTGCTTTTTAAAGGAAGACTTTCTAAAACTGGGCTTTAGAAGTTCTTTCATTTTTAAATGGAGTTTGGGTTCCTAACTTCCAAGGGCACTTCTGAATATTAGCCTTTTGTAACCATCCAAGATTTCTGAAGGGATCATTGCTGACATGATCTGTTCTTTTCTGCCCAGTACTTGTAGATCTGTGTAATTCCTTAGCATCAGCAGAAGGATTGGCTCCACAAGTTTGGAGTCTTCTACTAGAAGTCTTTGTTTCCTAGCGTGTTTAAATAATATCTAGTTGAAGAACAAGAATTACTTGCAAATTTGTCTCTGCCTAATAGCAGAAGCACTACCCTCCTTGTCTAGATTTATGGTAAGCATTGGGATAGACTGAAGAGGACTTGATTTTATTGTACAATGATGCATTTAATGGAAAACTGGGCAGGTACTAGGAATTGAAGTGGCTGTCCCATCCTCCCTTTCCCCTCTTAACTTTCACCAACAGAGTAGTTTGTCCACTGAAATTAGACCCCAACTTATGAGTCCACAGAGATCAGGGTATTGATTTAAATGTTTTCATTTACTGAAGAAGTTTCACATACTTTCCCACTAAGGTTAAAGAATTAAGAGAGAGCTTGGGGTGCCAAAGCATATTGGAGAAGTTGCTGTTACTACAGCCTAAGTTCTTCAAGTGAGTCCTCCTTCCTTTAGGGCTATCTCAGCTTTTTAGTAGTATTAATGCCAAAAGACCATTTTTGTATATTAATAAACACAAAATATTTGGAAGTTTTTACCTCCTTTCAAAGAGCTTGCCCTCTGAAGTATCTGGAACAAGCATGTGAATCAGGAGACCCTGGTATTTTGAAAAACTGGTTTGTAGGACACAATGTTGTCTCTGACTCACCAGTCTCTGTGCATGTTTTGAGAAGCCTGAGTTCACTTACCCTCATAGTGCCCATTTGTCTTCATGTCACTGTTTGTTTCCTGTAATGGATCCCCAGTAAGCTGCATCCTTTCAGCATCCTCTTGGCATTCTCTGCATTCCCAAGTCCCCTAACAAAAATAAGAGACAAACTCACAAGTTTGGTACCTCCTATTGTTTCTTTTCCATGTTTATAATCCCTTCCCCTCCCATCCCCTCCACTAAAACTTCCCCACACGTAACTGACTGTCAGATGTAAAACTTGGTAGTAGATAACAGAATATTGTTGGAGCAGACAAAGGAATGCAGGTCTTTGTAGCTCTTTTGGAAAGTGGGTACTTAAGCTGATACTATTTGCGGGAAGTTTAGATGTCCCAGCTACCCAGTTGTAGGATGGTAAATTTTATTATAGTCTGGGACTCCCTTTTTGTCCTTGAAACTGTTTTCTTTGATTCCTTAGCTAAACTTAAGTAGCAGCATAGTGGCAGAGAGAAATCCTGGTTGCTTTGGACCAGTGATGGCATCTTTAAAAGTCCATCTAAAGTCTGAAGTCCTATATTCACACTCCCAAAGGAGAATGCAGCATGTAAGCTTGAGCATAGTACTCTAGATGTAAACTTCCTGTGCTGAACCAGCTATGTTTTCCTAGAACTAGACACATTCCAGGTCTGGAGGCACATGATGACTTTTCTTGCTAATTTATGAGGAATACTAGCTCTTTCTTTTACTCTAAACAATGGACTTATGCAAGTTACTTTATTACTAACTTAGTTCAATTAATTCCAGTATAAATGGTTCACAAATTTTCTGTTAACTTAGACTATGTAGAGAGTTTGAGTGCTCAATATTTCATTAGAAAGAGCAATTAGGACAGAAAAAATGCTACTGATGGTAGATGCTAAACCTTAGAAAATACTATCTTTAAGCCAGTAAGCCTGCTTATTTGATAGGTTTCCACCCAAATTCATTCAGTGCTCAAGAACTACGGTTATCTGCCTTTGGAGTTGTATTTTTTCCATAAATCAAAGCAACACTGAGGATGGGGAACAGGGGGGAAAGGGAGGCTGCACTCACAGTGTATGAAACCACTCATGCTTGAGATAGAGGTTAGTCACCAGCTACTATCTGTTCTTGCCTCAGACTTGCTGTCTGTGGTGATTCAACAGGAGTTATTTTAAAGGAATTTACAAGTGTGAACTTGTATTCTTACTAGTGTGGGTGATGTCATCTGTCTTTGGTCACTCAGATAATCCAATCAGACATAAAAGGACAAAAGAATTGTCATTTCTACCACCCAGATAATTTTCTGGATATTTCCCTTCTTACAGTGTGCTGTCAGTTGCTGGCATAAGGTCAAAACTGTTGTTCACTCCTCAGGAGAAGGCTCCTAAAGTTTGAAGGCAAACATTGAGGGAGATGAGATAAAAATTATTTCAGACTGGAATTTACCTAAATATATTAAGAGTGGAGATAATTGTACTCTGAGGTAAAGAGTCATTCTCCTTTACCTGTAGGTGCAAAGTCCTGCATAGTGCAGCCATGCTTTATGGACTCCAGAACAGAGGGTGAGAAGCGCGAGTAGGTGTGGAGCTCTTGACGTTTCTGAGTGGTGTCAGGGAGGGCAAAACCCCACAATGCTTCTCTTCCTCAGCTGTACTCCCAAGTAGGTGTCTCTTAGTGGTCATGATTATTACACACAGTGCCTTCCACCAAAATGCCCATCTCAACTTTTGAAGCTCCATTATTCTTAGAACCCTCCCAGCTGGCAATCTACCTCTCCTAGCAGTCTTTTCTTCTAAATCTTAGTTTACCATTCCATGTATCAGACAGCATGTGTAGGGCTCAATGTCCATCACGATGAAGAATTAGGTGTACCGTGGAAAAGGAAACAATCCTAAGTTTCACCAGTATGTGAAGACTGTCTAGTTTCTAATGCTTAACAAAAAGGCAAGGCAAAAAGTCACTAATTCAGTTAAGAAAACATCAACTTTTACTGTATAGAAAGTATTTTTGATATTTTCAGATGTTGGAGTGTCTCAGCAACCTTTTCCAAGTGTAATTTTTAAATTTCAATTCTTTTTTAATAAACATACTGAGACCAAATGTCCATTTTGTGGAATTGTATTGACTTCTTAGGTTTAAAATCCTGGTAGACAACGTGTATTTTGACACAAAAAAGTGGAAGCAACATTTTGTCACTCCCTTGAAATTGGTTCATATAAGGATGTGCTTTCACAAACACAAATGCTCTGGTTTTAGTGTAAATAAACCATGCATGAATTCAGGCCCTGAAATCTAACGTGTCTCTAAACCTCAGTATCCCCCGCCCAGACCAGTGTGGAAGGTGTTGGAACCATTCTGATTTCCATTGTGTCAGACAAATCCCCCTCCCCTCAGTACGTCTAGTCTTTGGAAAAACTCTCAGCACCTGACAAAGCATTTTACACAGGTGCTGGGTAAAGATGGGAGAGCTACTGTGTGTTCTGCCTGGAACCATGTAAGCTGCAAACAAAGCCAGAAAGAATACAAGAAGAGATAATACAAGAAAAAATGAGTCCCCACATGTGTGAAAGGACTTTGATCATTGTATGCAGTTCTTTAGTGGTTAAAAGAATTCTTACCAAGTATATTTTCTGATTACTTCAGTCTTTTTTTTTTTTTAACTCTAATTTACAGCTACCACTTTTATATGTGTACATTTTAATGATTTGCTCTCCCAAATGATACTTATCAAATTAGCTTATTCCAGAAAAAGAATACATGAGGTAGTCTTGCTCAATCAGCGTGTTTCTTGGATTACTTCCATATCTATGAAAATGCAGTTACCACTTTTGATTACTCTTAGATGATTAAATAATGAAAAACCTGCTTAATTTATTAAATTAAGTAGCTTTAGCTCATAGTGCCTTTTGATGTATGATCTTAACTCCCATTAATATAGCTTTTGCTTCAAATATTAAAACCAAATATCCCTTTTTTCAGTATTATGGACTAGATGCTAAAATGGTATAAAGCTTTTATATTATTGAAGGAGATTTTGCAATCAGCACATTTTTAGCTTTTAACATCAGATATATACTGACATAAATATACTTGGGTATTAAAATGGAACTTTTCAATAATATCATTAGAATTGTCTTTTTGTTTGATTACATTGTTGGAGAGAAGATGCAAGCTGGGACAACTGTTCCCTTTGTAGAAGTGTTTGCAAGCTCCCTGTCACACAGGAGTACTCGGCAGAGTCAGGTGTCTAGCACTCGTGTAGGATGTGAGTAGGTGCTCCCCTCTAACTGCCCTGTTGTTTGGCAGGTCTTTGCCTTTCTCTCCCTGCTCATAGCTTTAACAACAGAATACAAATTGAGAAGTCAAAACTTTCTTTACAGATAAATTATTGCTGATAAAAGCTTATTAGTTTTCATATGCTTACCTAAATTTCTTAGTATGCTGAATTCAAATAATTCGAGTTTCTGGTTTAGGTTTTGGAAAAAGAAGGGAAAATGAATGAAATAACTGTGTGGGGAAAACGAAGAATAAGATTAGGACTTCAATAAGAAGAGAAAAGGTAATTAAAAAAAAAAAGCTACAAATGAGATGATAAAGGAAAGAGAAGGAATTAGATTGAACCCTCCCCAATACAGAATTTTCTTCTCGTTTACAATAACCGAAATCCTCCATTGCTCCAATGGAGTCTTATCTACAAATGATTTTGAATGGCTGGGGGAGTAATGCGCATTCTGTGCATGAGAGCTGAGAAGTGCTCCTGGATGGGCCACAGGAGAGGAAAGCCTAAAGCCTGAAATCCTGTATCTCCTTCCTATGAAAATAAATCAGGACCTTAAAGGGCGGAAAGGGAGTACTAAATGCCATTTGTGTAAAACAGAAATAAGAATAGTACATGTTTTCTGTCTAATTTGTTTTAAATTACTTCTGAGCAGCCTATTGAGGAATAGAATACAATGATGTTACTGAATGGCTGATTATTTATTAGTGTAGACAGTATGTACTTACACAAATGTATTGCTGGAGACTAGAAGTTAAGATTGAAGTCTGGAAGTACCATACTGTGAAACTAATATACTGATGATGAGGCCCAAAGGATCTCATCTCAGTTTGAATTTTGTTACAGGGAGCTTAATCAAACTTGAGCTTATTAAAAACAAAACCACTTTACCTGTTTGTTCTGTGAGCCCTTTATGGTGATTGCGTTCTTTGTGCTGGAAGTCCTCTCTTTTTGCTACTGCCCGGTTTCTCAGAAACTACCCTGTGTGAACACATTTTTAGCATTTGCTAGCATCTTGTTGACCTTTTGATAGCATTTATCATGACTAGTCTACCTGACTTCTTTCCAATTGCAGCAATTGCTGTGACACTGTGATACAGTCACTTACTACATTTTTTTACTTGCACTCTGTTTTCACTCTTTGAATAGAAACATGATGGGAAGTCTGATATTTGTGAAAAATGCTCTCTCTTACGATGACCAATGAAAACCAAAAATTATAGTCAAGGTTTATTAAACAAAACTGGACAAACCTTAAATACTGTTTGGTGAATACCATAAAATTTCAACGGAAACAGCTTTATAATGGGTGTGATTGCAGTGAAGATGACTACAGATACCTAAGTGTAGTGTAGACATATCTGAGCTATCCAGATGCTAAGCACTGATATGTGTGTCACAGCATAGAGACAGCAAGGCTTAAATGATTCCCAATGTACAATCTAAATAATATAAATCTGGTTTAGAAATTTCTGCTTTGTCCTACAAAATAATACAGACCCACTTGACACTGGAGGCTACGGAATTTGGTAGGGAAAAACTTACATGACTGAGTAATGGCTGCTGTGCACAGGACAAGGAAATTAAAGTTGTGTAGGTTGCTGTAATTCTGCGGTGTTTGGATTGTTTTGAGCAAAAATTTTTGCATTATTTTTTAGTTAGTATAGGGTGTGAAGAGTGTGCATTAGCTACCTTTACTCTCAGCAGAAAGTATTCCTCTAATATTAGCAATATAGAGAAGAAAGTTGTTCAACATGCTAGACAGATCTGGACACCTTTACACACATACTCAAGACGTTAAGTGCTACTCTGCAGCACTGTGGATTGGATTTGGCTGTCAGATCATTTGTAAGTGAAAGTGTATCTCCAAATTATAACAATTTTCATTAGTTTTCCCTGAAATTGCTTTAGATTTGATTAAGTTACTGCCAGAACAAAGTACATTTTCTATGCATTAATCATTAGAAATAAACTTATATTTTTAATTCATTTCTAATAAGTAATACATACAGTGAATAATTGTTCTTTGTTTATGGATGACTGCTAGAGCAGCTTGAATTTTATAATAATTCATGAGAAATTAATAAGCAGTCATAATGAATAAACTTAGGGACAGTTTAATGACTATTCATCAGCAGTTCATGCACAACAAATCCAAATGTTTATCAAAGATGTTCATAAACATAGTGCACGAGAAGCTTTAATGAACAGATAAAGAACATTAATGAACGTTCATTATGAATTTCCCTTTGCTGAGAATGATGTCCTCAGAGGAGATCTAACACTTCAAATTATTTCCCTTTTAAAGAAAAGAAACATGGATGTTTCAAACAAATACCAATACTTAGGATAGGGATGAAAATAAATACAGATTAATTTTTTTTTATTGATACCAGGAATAAGTTATGGTGGAGTCGAAGAATGTCTGCTCTTGTTATAATCCTCTGAGGGTTCTTGGAAGACTATTTTGTCAGGAGTCTACCAGATATTTATAGAGAGTCATCATCTTCTACTTTCCGAATTGGTACCTTCACTGTGGATTTAATGATTGTCTGTTTTCTACAGAATATAGCAAAATAGAAATGTAGGGCAGCATTCTCCCTACATTTCTAAGAACCTTTTGAAGAAAGAAGGGTTTGAACATTGAGCAGAAGAAAAGTAAGAAAAAATTCTAGAAGTGTGAGAAAAGGGAGTAATATTTAGCTACCCACAGAACGGGAAATTGTTTCTACAGCTGCATCTGAATACCAAAGGAGGTCATCAGCTTCAGAATGGGACTGCACATTCATGGACAAGACATACACAGGGGTTACTAAAATGAATATGCAGGAACGTGCCCTCTAACATCTCAAATGATTGTGACTGCTTAGAGGATAGAGGGAAATAATAGAGGTGAGATGCTTGGATTGTCCTTAAATGGAGTGTCCTGTTGCTGCTATCAGAGACAAAATAATGACCATTGATCTAAGCCAGTAGAGCTTTTCTTATGTTCTTGGAGGATATTTTCAGTGAATAAAGAGGTTTGTGAAAGATGTTCAAGTTAGAACATGATGAGCATCAGACTTAATGGCTGAGAGACTATGATTATCATTGTTTTCACACTCTGAAATGCTGAATGGAGGATTTACATTGACCTATCTTTTAGAAACTGGTACTATTTTGTTTCAGATTTCAGTTTGTTTAGGTAATAGACCATTTGTTATCCCAGTAACATTAACTGTAACCTAAAATTCAGAAAAAAAATGTTTGAACTTTCAATTCAGTATTTCTGTATTGTTAATATACAATGACTATGCTGGAAGAGTTGTGTTTATTATGTCTACAGAAATTTCTTTCAGTTCATACATTTTGAATAGAATTATTAACTCCTCCCCCAGTCACCACCACCACTGCATTTATGGAGGTGTTACTGGACAGGCACTGGCATTTTTGCCCTTCTACTTAGTTATTTTGGAAGACATTACATATCAATACACAATTTCAGAAATGCCTCTTCAATAAGCTTGTGCTGGTGGCACAGTGTCCACAAGAGCTACCAGAGATATAAGCCTATGTTGCTGCTGAATGCTAGCTGGGAAATAAAACGTGTGAAGAAAGAACTGTGGAACAGCCTCAGGATGTCAGTACTGGTTTTCAGAACGGTTTCTTATTTACTTCCACACGCTATCTGCTGCTTTTCTCATTCAGAATCCTAATGCAGCAAAATAGACCAGAGCAAGTCTGGAAAGACCCATGAGCACATTAGCAACCCTATTTGATATCTGAAGGAAGAATGCCTAAGCTGTTTTCTTCCCTGAAAATTCTGTGCATTAAATTCTATCTTAAATATTAGTGGAAAAAGTTGTATTTCTTCTTGCCTTTTACAGAAACAGAATGTTAAGCAGGAAAATTTCAGCATAGCAAATTAAAATCATAGGTTCAGGAAACCAGATTAACACTTTCTCAGTTTATTATTTTGGTTATAAGTGTATCTTAAACTAAAAAAAAAAAATAGTAACAAAAATCATTGTAGTTAGGAGCTATATTATTCCTCTTGATCATCTTTTCACTGTTGGAAAATGACTATACATATGTTATATGCTGTTCAAATTGAAACTATAAGCCAAAGTAAAATGTGTGTAAAGTATTTATTATTTAGTATGGTTCATTTTCATTGGAGGTACAGTGAGAAGCAAACTAATCTCTGTTCAAATTCATAAAATTCAGCTAGGAGTTCCATGCTATTTCTAGTAACTGACTAAAGTTTCACCAGCACAGTGAGGAAGGCCTAGATGAAAGACTGTTTAACTATATGCTGGTTCCTTTTCACAGCAAGTTAAAATTATATGCGCAGCATATTAATCACCATTTCATTGCAGAAACATTGGAGGTCAACTGAATAAAATCACATTTATCTGCAGAGGAACTGGAGGAACAAAACATTATTCCTTCAACTGGGATATGCTTTTTTATCTCTAATTCATAGTTATTGGAATAAGATGAAAGCTGTAGTAATCATTGTGCTGAATTTGCTTTGCATACAGAATAACTAAGCTGCTTCTGGATTCACTACTGCTAAGAACTCTATAGATACTCATAGAACTCGTGCTCAAAATCATGTTATGGGCTAAAAGGAAACTTACATATGTAAAGCCAAGAATTTATTATTAGTATAATTGAAATCTTAACGGTCTAATCAAGAAATCATTATTAGTTCACATCTAATTATTACAAAAAAAGGAAAGAAAAGTGAAACGGGAAAGTCTTAGCAATAGCAATTCAGTTAAAACTGTTCCATAGAGACTTGCTGGTAACTACCCCTTGTCCTGCTGTTATGCACATCCTACTACTGCCTCTCTGGGTCCTACGGTCAGTGATTGCAGCCTGCTGTGTGCATGCTTGCTGGTGGAGGGGGAAGTCCTTTGCTGGGAGGAATGTGATGTTGATGGCTTCTTTTGTTATTCTAGGATCCACTTGTGATCATTTTTTATGTTTGCTAACTTATTCTTTGTTCTCTTTATTACCCCTAAAACGTTTGTTTTGGTTTTTTTTTCCCCAGCTCCATTTCTTTAAATGACCACCAATAAGACTGCCCTCTCCTATCATCCCATGCCTGTAGTCTTGCACACCATGGCCAGTATTCCCACTTCCCAAGGCCTCTATAGTCCTGTGTTTCTGCTCTGGTCTGGGAGAGTTAAGCCAAGTAAAAACAAAGCTCCAGACTGGTCAAGACAAGGTCAAACAGAGCAAGCCTCTAAAGTGTTAACCCTGAGGCCATGTAGACTCAGCAGCCTGTAGCCTATTACTGTTCTGCTGGGCTGCAAGGTTACAGCCTTAGCAGATACTTCCTAATTTATCTCTCAAAAGACAATTTTGGAAGAATCTGATCAAAGGTAGTTTCACTGAAGAGAATATGGTTAATAGTTCAACCATGTGAACTAGTCTTGATTTTAATATGTTTCTTACTGCTTACTACTTTTCCATTCCATTCTTACACATCCTTGTACCTCTTCTGGATTAAATATGTACACAAACATGTTTTCTGTATACATGAGAACCTCCATAGCATTAACAACTGTTTTAAAACTGGATTACATGTGTGTTAGAAAATCTAAGCAACCAGATATCTTTACCTAGTTATTCCACCTGACCCTTAAATACTCTGTAACTGACTTGCAGTGTGGTCCTACAGTTCTGGCTTCTCTACCTCCTGGTGAGATTTCATTTGTCCAGCAGCATTTCTACTGTGGTCTTGCACCATAACTCTCTGTTAGGGAGGGTGGGTAGCAGTGGTGGAAGCTCTGGTACTGGCATTCGATTAGGTATTTAATCTTGATTGGTATAATTTGGAGAAGGAGGTTGCTAACATGAAACCGAGTGATATCCCTGAAAAATACCATGCTATTCAGAGGCCATAGAGGTACCTCAACTGAAATGAGATTTCTGGTGCATTTCAATTTCTTGGTTCAGTTGGAAGTAATGGCAACAGGTATGATTCAGAAGGTATGAATAGTCTGACATATTTGAGGCCTTAATCAAAGACAGTGAGTCCTTCCAAAAATCTTCATGAGATCATAGGATAATTCAGATTGGAAGGGATCTCAGTAGGGCTGTAGCCCAACCTCCTGCTCCGAGCAGGGCCAGCTATGAAGTCAGACTGGATTATTTAGGGCTTAATCCATTTGGGTCTTGAAAACCTCTGATATTGGAAACTCCACAGCCATTCTGGACAGCCTTTTCCACTTCCCAATTTTTTCCTTGCATCCAGTCTCCAGTTCACAAAGTTTTTCCTTGTATCCAGTCACAATCCCTCCTGCATCAATGTCCACTGTCTGCCAACCTCCTGGCATGCACTGCTGCGAGGAGTCTGGCTCTGTCTTCTTGATGACTTCCCTTTAAATATTTGAAGGTTCCTATTAAACGGTTTTAAGAAGTTTCTACACCCATATTGAAAGAGAAATAAAATATTAGTTCAATTCCAATGTAGAAATTAACAATGTAAGTGTGGATCTGATGATGCTGCTTTTTTTTTTTTTTTCCAAACTGCAAAAAAATCTTGGTTCTTAGGTAGGTATTCTATTTGCCTGCATGGAAAAAAAAAAAAAAAAATTACCCTGAAAGAGTCAATCTTACTTTTTGTTAAGCTACACTGAACATCTGTGGTTCACCTTCTTTATATAATGGATGCACACTGGACAGATAGGCTTCTCAAGAATAGCATCGTTTAAGAAAAGAAGTCTTTTGTGCAGTTCATATTCCAAATCTGGAGAGGTCAGATCAATAACATAATAACTGTTCACTTTTAATTTCATCTAGAAGATCCTGACTATCAAAAAGTGTCGCCTGCCATACATATCACTGTTTTTGTCTTTGGCACCATGCCTACAATATAATATGTCAAGAAGAATTTTTCCCTGAATTGTGGAACAAATCAGAGGTAGACAGGCATTTAAAAACAGATTTGATTTGCTGTATTTTGCAAGCTTTCTGAGGCAAAGTGATAAACCATAGCAGCTTGAAGTAATGTGAAGAGAGCACTCTATCACTCTGCATACGCTTAACTCTCTTTCACTATCATGCCGCTCTTAAAAGGTGTTTACGAGAAATAAAAAGAACTATCAGTCTTATACAGATTTCTAATATCAGAAATGCTGAATCATGGATCCAAGTAGACTATGTATAAAACAGCATTACATGTTGAATGAGTTAATTGTATATTATCCGGAAACTTCCACAAGTTGCTATTTTTCCTATTGATGCCCTTAAGAAAGGTTTCAAGGATATGTGTTGGTCTGGATTTTGTTAAACAGTAATACTTTTTTGACTGCTTGCAAAGCTAAAACTGAATATCTTCTTTTAAGAAAAATAATTCTTAATTTAATTTAACTAAGCACTGAACAGCTGCCTGCACACTCCTCCCATGGTGGAATGCGAGAGAGAATGGAAAGAGGAAAAGTGAGAACACTCATGGGTTGAAATAAAGACAGTTTAATAGGTAAAACAAAAGCTGCACATAAGCAAAGGAAAGCAAGGAATTCACTCACCACTTGCCATCAGCAGGCAGGTGTTCAGCCATCACCAGGAAAGCAGAGCTCCATCACTCATAACAGTTACTTGGGAAGACAAATACCATGTGTCTTCCCCTTCCTCCCCCAGCTTTACATGCTGAGCATGACGTCATATGGTATGAAATATCCCTCTGGTCAGTTGGGGTCAGGCTCCAGCTCCGCCCCCCCAGCTTCCTTGTGCACCCCCAGCCTACGCTGGTGGGGTGAGGCAGAAAAGACCTTGACTCTGTGTAAGCACTGCTCAGCAGTAACTAAAAAATCACTGTGTTATCAACACTGTTTTCAGCACAAATCCAAAACACAGTCCCATTCTAGCTACTGTGAAGAAAATTATCTCTATCCCAGACAAAACCAACACAGAGAGTCTTCAGTGAACTTTCCTTTTCTACCCGTCTATGAGGGAAATTCAAATGTTCTAGTAAGATTTACATTTTGATGCATACTGTTGATAACAAAACCCCAAAATTTTGAGAAAGAAAATAAGAAGTGACTTAATGAAGTCAGAGGAAAATATCCAAGCCACAGTACTTAGTTGTCCAAGACCCAGGTGTCTAATGCTGAACTAGTGAATATGTATGACAAAGGCACGGGCAAAAAGCTACAGTAAAACTACATTGAAAGAAATCTTGAGATTGATTCCTTGAACATACAAAACTTCATTGACACAAAGATTCATATTTCAGTATAACCAGTGCTAATAATTTATATAAAAACACCCATCTAAAGTGGGTTCAAGTCTGCATTTTTGGTTGGGGATTAGAAATTAATAACACATCGTAGTCAAGTTCTGTTGGAAAGGTATCCTCCATAGATTCATTAACACACTTCACATTTTTCAAATCTGAAAAATATACACTATAATTTAGATCATAGAAGTCCTTTAAATTTCTCAGCACAGGAATAAATTTATTAAGGAAACGCTGGTAGCAATAGACAGTAAAGAGACACCTTTCTTTGAGATACGATGAAACCACACGAAGCTAACAAAACCTGCAGGTAAAAATGCAATAAAATAGAATAAGCCCTTATCTGCTCAAAATAGGATTGCCAGTCTTTATTTTTGGGGTGGGAGAAATATATGATAAGTGCCTCTGAAGAATAAATCCACATACAACCTTCACGGGGCAGGAATGTGGGCTTTCTGATAATCTCACAGGAGGATTAGTGAAAATCCCTGTAGGCTGAAGAAATTAGGCCTCCTCAAAGGTGATGTGAAAGAAGAAAGAAAAAGTAGCTCATCCCATGGAGAAAGAAAGAATGGTTGTAACAAAAATCTGTCCTCAGAATATATGCTTTAAAAAGATGTCTTTTCAGGACTTAAAAAAAAAACAAAAAAACCCCCCCCAAAACCCCCACAACAACAAAAAAGAACCAAAATTAAGCCTCTCTGGGCCAAACCCGTACATTAAGAAGCTTTCAGTTTATAATTACTAATTAAAAAACTGAAATCTTGGGGCAGTATCAATTTTGTGTAAATTTCCTGTTTCAAACATGCCTGGATTTGGAGGGATTTTGTGAGCTTTTATGAGCTTTTCATTCTTTACTATTCATCAGTTAAAATCAAACATATTTTGTCTTTATGAGATACTTTGTTAGTAGTTATCTTGCCTATCTTGTTCCTTGGACTTTTTTTTTCTGTTAATGTACACTGAAATCTTAAGGATGTAACTACAGTGCACCAACCGGAATCTAGGCAGGCAGAAATTATCAGGGGTGGCAAAGGAGACTCAATTTCTTCCACATCTTTCTTCCCTAATAAAACAGTGAGTTCATACTTACAATGGGTTGCACAATTGCATAGTTGGTGTTCTCTCCAACTGTGGGCTTGAGAGGTAATAAGCTCACGTGAGCCTGTAATCATGGCTAGATCTGTTATTCTACCTATTACCTTGCCCAATGGGTCCACTTCCATGATCCTAAATGTCCTCCTGATAACTGCTTTATTGCCAAAGTAAGGGAGTGTCCTTTTGCTTTCTCTTCACATCCAGAATAACGGATTTTCTAATGAGAGCATGTTGTACATCTAATACATACTGACGTTTTCACTTCAGTTGAGTTATTGAATAGTTCTCTGCCATATACTGAAGCATCAGCAAGACAAGTTGAAGGAAGTTGGAAGAGTGTTCTTTGTCGAAACAGGAGATGCTGGATGAAATACCCTCAAAGAAAGGAGTGAACTGATCCTGAGTAGTGTCTTGCTGATCAGTTGTCTAAAATAATCTAACCACTTATTCTGTCAGTAACATCTTGTGTAAGCTTTTGTCTTTGTAGAAGGGTTCAGAGATACAAAATCAATTGATTCACTCATGGACTGCATCATTGTATCTGTAAATTTTCAATCTTGTCTTCATTCTCCTTCATAGATTTTTTCTTAGAAGTGTGCAAGATAGAAATGAATAGCACAAAATTAGTAAGAACTAATAATTTTAAGCAATTATTACCACTTAATAAACTGAAGGGAGCAGTTAGGTTGGTGAAGTCCATTATTTGATAGAAGACATTGTATTACACAGATAATGCTCTGTGAACAGACTTTTTCCCATATTTTCTAACCTTCTTCATAAAATGATTGAATTTTGCAGTCACTGTTGGGTGCTTTTTGCACTGAGGGATGCATATGTGTAATCTCAGACCTATGTGAATTCATTTCAATATAAGATTTTGCTATTTCCTACAACTAACCTGTGGATAGAACTGTAACTATAGACCTTGCTTGGTCTCAAGGTTGTGTTTTATCAGATTGCTGGGGAAGAAAGAAGGAGAAAACAACAAAAGTGCTAGGGCATTGCTCTCTGCTGTCATTCATTCACCTTGAACAGGCAATGCCAATAATCTTAAATAAAATCACTTTGTCTTTTTTTTTTTTTTTTCCCCACCCCTTTTAAAATCTTTGCAAAGGGGTGACTGAGCTTTTCAGCAGGTCCGAGGAGCTCAGCACACATTCATCATGTTCTTGTCTTATACTAATACCCGCTGGGGAAGCAGTAAGCAAATCCAGAAATGTTTGATGTGGTGTCAGTACCCTTGAAATGAATCAGAACTTTCATCTAAACCTGGAGTTTAACAGTAATTAATATTAAAGTGACATGCTGAGGGGAAGTTGCACAATTTCTTTAGCCATAATACTGTATTCCTTCCCTAAGGACATTACAAGCAATTAATATATGAGTGGGATCAAGTAATAGCTATGGACTTTCCTAAGAATTGGCCCTTCCCTGCAGTCCAGAATACTTTCTGGTGCTGAGGATTGGTTTCTGACTTCTGTCACCTGAGATTGCCGGCACTGTTGGACTGGTCGGGAGCTTTCGGCAGAGTCAAGTTGTTCTTAAGACCAAAGCATTCTGTGGTATTTCCTAGCATGATCTCGCTGGTTTTTGCTTTGTTCACTAAGGAGATGCTCTATTCTGTAACAATGTTTTTAAAATCCCCCCTCTAGAGCCAGGTATTTGGTATGTCAACAGATCCATGACCTTTAGATAACCATGTTTTGATTTTGGTACATCCCATATCTTCATGAAGTTGGTAGCAACCAAACTTTTTTTTTTGTGGTTTAAAGATGATATCCCTTTTCTCTCCCTTAATCCCTATCAGTCATGAAAATCCTTTGGATTACCAACCCCTGAACTATTAGCCCCAAATAACATAACCACCCTGCCCATTCAGTCAGCAAATGGGAGAAAGCTGGGATGTTCTCTACCCCTCTTCTCAAGTCTGACCAATTGTAACACGTGAGGGTAGGCTTCTTACCCTTTAGACTGAAGAACAGTAAAAATAATTTAGCTCTACGAAACAGCAGGAGTCTTAATTAGAAGTTATGAATCATAGAATGGTTTGGGCTGGAAGGGACCTTAAAGACCATCTAGTTCCAACCCCCCTGCCATGGGCAGGGACACCCTCCACTAGGGCAGGTTTCTCAAAGCCTCATCCAGCCTGGCCTTGAGGACAGTCAGGGATGGGGCACCCACAACTTCAAAGTTTTCCAACATTTCCATGGAAATCTGGCTTGACCCTCTTGCTTGGAGACCAATTCTAGCAATATTTCTTTTTTGTAATTTGTGTTATTTAATTTTTCTCCACATTACTGAGCCTTGTGACAAAGGGGCCCATTATTGTTAATTCTGATGAGCTTTCTTAGGTACAGACACCTGTCCACAAAGAAAGGGATTGAGGCCACCACATCATCCCACTTAGCTCACAGAAGAACCTAGCAGATAATGAAGCCTGAGTTGCCACTGATCTGTAAGGCAATCACAAAGGTAATAAAAATATTCAGACCAAAAATGTGGTACTTAACCAAACATTATCTATCCTCTTTTCTACTGTTTACGGCATATGAGTTTAAATAAGGTTTTTTACCATCCTACTTTTCCTGCAGCTCCATGTCAACTTTTTGGTTTTGCTACTTGAGGAAGAGGCAAAGCATCTTTCTCATGAGTGAACATATCAACCTACTTACTTGAAGTTTTTTTCTACTACAACAGAAGGCTGTGGAATTTATGCACAGGACTTTGCAAGACCTGTTTTCTTAAGCTATTTTTTACTACTAACTGTACTCATTACTGCCTGTTTTTTTACAGTGTATATAAAATAACCTATTTTTTGGCAAGTCATTGTCACTTCTAAAGCACACTGTGTAGTAAAACACAGCTGCTGTATTTCTTGTGGCTTTACAAAGTTTCATCATTTCTACCTTTGGTACCAGCCATATTGCATTTAAAGGACTTGCCTGGGATGTTGTTTAAAAAGACTGGATCATTCTTTTGAAAAGCTTTGATCACTGCAGTCATATTGTTGCACCTTTTATCTTGCTGGTACATTGATTTTAGCCAAAGATTGCTTTTCATGAAACTCTGAACTTTAAAAGCACCTCAGTTTCAAAAAAAAAAAAATATTCTGTGAAATATCTGAAGGCTCAGTTTTGATCTTTTTATGTGCATATTACTCCTAACTTGTTTTCTGTGGGACAGTTGTATAATGCTTGTGCTTCTAAAATGTGAATTACTCACTATCAATATGGGATAAAAAATGGAGAATTTTAAAGTGTATGAAAATAATCACATAATTCTGTGCTTTGGGTTTCTCTACAAGTTTCTTAACTGGACTACATAAAACACCTTGTACCTTATTAAAAATGTGCTGAAAGAGATGCAAGGAAATCTGTGTTTTCCTGGAAAGCTAGACAAAGAAAGACTTCAAGGGTGTGCTACAAGTATTACTACACTGCATGATTTATAGTGTAAAGGGAGGGTTAACTAAATAGGTATAAGATAAAAATAAGAAAACATGCTTGAACTCTACTCCGCTTTTGTTTGAGTTTGTAGCACTAAATCTCATGCCACTGGCACTTCTGAAATTTTTAACAGAAATAATCACAAATAATTAAGCACAAATAATCACATAGGCTTAGTATGTAAATTCTAGCATACCATGAAATGGCAGGAGAAAGCCTTCACATTAATTCTTAACAAAATAAATCTGAACAAAGTGGTTCTGCAAAGGCACTGCAAAAAGATAGGTCGGGCAACATCATCTGAAGAGCAAGGAAAGGAAATGTCTGTGTTTAGGTAGGCACTGCTCTAACTCTAGATACTGAGCTATTAAGGTTCTAAGAAACATTGATTTTTTTTTTTTTTTTTTACCTTTGTCCTGTATTATTAAAGATCTGAGTGGGCTGAGAATTGATGAGAGTTTGGAAATCCCTTGAATATTCAAGTGTTTGGGATATTATGCTGATGTAGGATTTCATTTAGAGTGTTGTCATTTGGAGGTCTCAAAAGGCTAGCACGTATCTGAGGCGTTACCCAGCTGTGCACATAAAGATGTTACATGTGCAGTTTTGTGTGAGAGAGAAGGTCAACGGAAGGGGAGTTTTTTCTGGACAGGTGATCTGTAGGCAAAGGATATCTGAACTGAGGGATACTAAATGGAAAAAAAAGCGTACGTGAAAGAATGAGCAGTGCACAAAGGCTGAAGAGGGAGCATGGTTACCTCTGAGGATGAAAGAAGATGATATATGGGTATACAATTGCTTAAAACCATCAAAAAATGCCAGACACAGCATTCAAGCATGTTCATAGGGAGAAACAAAAAATTCACTTTCAGTTTGTATTTCTTTCTACAAACCCTTTTTCCTGATTATTGATGGTGACATATAACAATGTTTTTTCCCCAGTTATAATAGTTAAGGTAATGGAGAGGGTTAAAAAAACAAGATTAACACCACTATTCATTTAAATGTAAACATTTTGTTTCCATGAAAAATGCAACAGATGCATCAGTAAGCTGACTGTAAAGAAAATTATATGGGTAACTTTATTTTGAATGAATTTTAAGATCCTGGAGATCAGTTTAACCCCCTGTGTCTTCAAAATAATAAAAATAAGCATCCTGAAACTTTTAATATGTGAGCTGTAAAGCTTATTTTCAGAAATGTTGAGCTTTTCCAGCTTTCAGTGAGTTTATCTAGCACTCATCACAGAACTGAATTTGGTAGAGGATGACAGATGGAAAGAGAGAAGGGACAGACAGAAAGCCACAGAAATCCTAGGACTAGATCCCAATAATCATGGGGTTTTTGAAATTAAATACCATTATTCTACTCTACATCTCAAGTCAATTACCTTCAAATATGCATTGGTATTCTATGATTCTAGCAGGAGAAAGGAGTAACGTTCCAGATATCCTTTAGTCTGGAATTCAAAGGCTGGGGCGGTGGGGGTGGTGTGTGTGTTTCATGAAATACAATTTGTATGTCTGAACAGAAGAGTAATTTTATGAGTGACAGCTACCCAGGACTGTCTTGTTTGACATGGCAAAAGCTGTAGAAGGAGGTGTGTGAAGAGATAAGACTGAAGCAGATGGCCATGTAAATGTCATAGTGGGTATGTATCATACATTCCATTGAGGGACATTAAAAGGTTAATGACAGTCCCTGTTTACCAAAACAATACACTCAATACACTTTCTAGTCTTTAAATGTTTTGTCAGCAAAGGGAAAACAATGTCATGGGGAACATGGGGGAAAACATAAAAACCTCTGACATCTGTTCTGGTTTTTACTCATGAAATAAGCCCAGAAAGATGAAACGGACTTGAGAATGATTGCTGGGTGTGCTATACTACGGCTCAACCTCAAGGGCACAATAAACTTAGAACAAGTGCTTAGAAACAGATCAAAGATCCAATGAATTATTTTGCATTTTTAACCTCTGACCAAAACACCATATCCTGAATACTGTTGCTGTTAATTGGAGAGCTTAAAAGATAAGTAGCATACAGGGACAACCATTGCCATAGGAAAGTAAAACTGTGTGATTAATTATGGTTATTCCCTTGTCTGTTCAATATGTTTATGTAAAACTTTTTTTTATTCTTTCAGCAATAATATTAGAACTTTTTCCCTATTGAGTAATATTTAAATTCATACATATGCAAATTAAAAAAGGCGAGAACTTGCATAAAAGTCTATGTAAGCTTATTGCTACCTACCTAACCCACAGTGAAGGTTGTTCAATTATATTTCCCACAGTACAATGACAAAAGTCATTATTTTTTTCTAAATCTGGGCCTGTTTTATAGAAATCAACAGCTAAGCAACTCCATTTTCCACTTACACATTGGTCTATAAGCCAATGATACTCCTTTAAAGTTCATGGAAAAGTCAATGTGTAATTTTCAGTCTATCTTAAATAGTAAGATGGCTCTGGATCAAGTTGGGTACCTGCTGAATCTTCATGATCAAATGTTTTGTAAAAATTTACACAAAATACTTTCAACTATGCCTATTCAGTTTGATGACTACTTTTTTTTTTTTTTGGTTGTTGTTGTTTTGTTATTTGCTAGAGGTTTTGCTGACTAGTTTCCAAAATAATGTTAAATTAATTCTAATGGTATAACAAACTTATTAAAACAGAAGGAAAAAGTGTGATTGAATTTCAATTCCATCAACTGAAATTCCTATCAGTTCAACAACTGAGTACTATTGAATGTATTATAGTTTTCAGCATCAAAATATAACATCTATCTGGATGTTTTTCTTTTCCAAACCTTTTGATCTTACTTTTTACTATATATGGGTGACAGACATTTATACCTGTTAGTTTAGTCAGTCATGGCAAATATAAGAACTTTAGAATTTGCAGTCACATTGTGTAACAAAAATTACTAATATTCAGAGACTGACATTTATGCATTGCCTGTCATTTGTCAGCTGAGGCCTTAGGGGTTTTTGTTTGCTTGTTTGAATGAAAGACCTGCTTAATATAATTAGTAGCAATTAAAAGAAATAAGGTATTTTCCTTTTTTTAACATAAGGTCAAGAAAAAAAGTTGATCGTTTCATTAAAATACATCAACTGAAATTTAGACAATAGAGTATTAATGATGTAATTAACAGGATGAAACCTTCCTGAAAGTACACACCACTTATGGGAAGGTCCAGTAATACCAACCTGAGCACACGTAACAACTGATTTCAGTGGAGAAATACTGTCATCAGTGAAAAGGTCTTTTCCTGCAATCATGAGCCTGAATATTTAATAGTTTATCTTTAGTGAATACATTCAGGGGGAAATAAAAGGTTGAATAAAATTGAAAGAAAGCTATCAACTGTATCACAATTTCAGGTTAGGCAATTTAGTTTTACTTCAACAGTTTTTCTAAATAAAGCTTTGATATGTTTCATGAGAGAGAAGTGCAATTTACTATTACATCGGTCTATTTAAATAGATTTTGAGAGGGGTAACTGTTCTCAGTAAAAAAGTAGGCACTTGTACTCTATAAAGCTCTGAACATTAACGATTATGTGCCAAATACATCTAGCAAATTCATTTCTGTTCTGTTATTCCAATAGAGTTGCTGTTGTTTACCTCAGAGTTGAATTTAGCTCTGTGATTCAAGACTAATGGCTAAATCTACAAAAGATGTTAGTCTTCGAATACCAATATTAGCCACATAAATTTAAAATCTAGGTCCTCAAAGCATTTGTCCATTTGTCTTTTTAATTCTAAAGTCACTTATAGCACAGGGGCAAAGACTTTAAACTTCTCATTGGTAATGTAAAAGTGTCTTCCTGGACATCTCTAGAACAGCTTAAGCATGCATGGTGCTTACTTAATGGTCAGGTTTTACAATAGTGGTTACCTATGGATTTTGCTGATATATGTAAACATTTTTACTCCCGTTTTAGACACATGCAACGGCTTTTAGGAAAGGTTTTATAATTTTCTTGGTTTCCTCACTTGAACCCATTGACAGTGTGATGTCAGAATGGCTAGGAGGGAGCTTGTGCACAGACTAAATCAGTTGTATACGCTGCAGATTTCCATATAGCTGAACTAAAGCATAATAAAGCTGTAGTTAAAGCTTTGAAAAGCTTGTTTGCAGCCAGAAGGCTGCGTATCTAAAGCTTTTACATTATTTGCTACAACTGTAGTGGACAGAAACAAACCGGGCATTTCTTTAGCATTTAAGGACAACTCATAGCTCAATTAGGTTTCCAGATCATGACAGTTGTCTGTATCATGTCATTGATGCACATCAGTTGTCTACTAGAATCTCTAGGTAACAGTTTTGTACAACTGAAGCCAAAAGATGGGCAGCTTTCCTAGTGTCATGAGACTTTCACTACTTGGTGCTATGCCACTGTTGTCTTTAGCACGTAATGATCCACAAATTTGTCAATCTCATTAGCAGGCTTGATTTATTAGAATAGCAGATTTCACAGAATATCTTAGAAAAAGCAGTTATGTTGGCCCTGCATTGGACAGCAAGATGGATTAGAAATGCCCTCTTGAAGTTCCTTTCATGCCTATTCTATAGGCATATCCATATACTATGTCCTGAGAACTACAATGCTGGATTGGACCTCAGGAAAGATGTAGGTGGAGTAGTTGTCTTTCATTTAATAGCCAGGGAGTTACATCAAAGGGAGAGGATATGGGAGTTCCAATTCTCATTTGTTTGAAGAACCTTAGTCTTTCCTCATAGAATATAGGATAATATGTTAAACATCATCTATAATGCATTCTGAACATTTAATTTTATCTTGCTGGATAGTAAATAGCTGTTAGAAATGGGATGATCTTATTAGAGGGTAGATCAAATACGCAATTTGCTTTTTCATGATTTTTGGAACCCATTAATAAAATAACATGAAAAGAAACACAGCTGTGATGTGGCTAGGGAATTCTCACTTGATGGACTACTGGATTAGTAAGGTCCCAAGAAAACCTATGGGTGAAGTCTTTTCATTAGAAATACAGGGATATATTGGGCATAAGTTGGTATGAGGTTAGACAGCCACAGAACTGTGGTTTCAAGGAGGCTGAGCCTGTATGAGGCATGTGAGGAGATTGACAGTGGCCTTTCTGAAGTATCCCTTCAGTTACTTTAGCAGTATTAATATCTTGAAAGGTGCTCTATCTAGATGAGACAAACCCCTACTGTATAGGAAAACCACCCAATTTCTGCATTCAGTCCCTGTTTTCCTAACTGTGAAGAATGATATTGCAAGAACAATGGCAAGTAAAGACGCTAGCGAAGAAGTCCATGCCTAGGCTGTCCAAACCTCAATTTAAGATTTAAATCAAATCAAATCCTGTGAAAACATAATTCAGCCAGACCAATATTCAAACACAGAATATTTTATGTGTCTCTGGAGTATCATAGTTACATAGTATATATACTCAAACACACAGACTCAGAGAAATAGTAAACTTTCAATGATACAAATATTCTTAAATTATTTTGACAGATCAATTGTTGCACACCTAGATTAGTCTAAAATAAAAATATGTTCTCAGATATTGTATGGCTGCTCTTTATAAAGTTACCACACAGCAGAACTGTTGGCTCATGACTATTACTAGATTCTAGTAGTAAGTACTGATAAATGTTGGTTCTTCTAGTCATGATGTCTTTATAGTAGTCACTATACTTGCATAAATCTTTTATTCTTTAATCAGCACTGAATAGAAAGAACTAATTTTTAAATTAACCGTAAAGCTTTATTGTATTTACATTAGTTCACCAAAATTGTCAGTCATGGGGTTTCTAAAGACTGCTCATTTCAAACATGACTGTATTTTACAATAGTATTATTCCAATTGTTCATCTCTGAATATGCAAAGATTATTTTTTAATACATTTCAGTCAAATTGTGGAAAGAGCAAAACTCACTGGCACTTCTGAGACAGTTCTATTCTCCAGTCTCTTGATTGTAACAGTTTCTCCAAGGTAATTGCTCTCAAATTCATTTTCTAATCCTACAGTTTTCAATTGTTGGCTAAAGACTGAATTAGGAACAAGACCCTAGATCCTCAGAGGATTCTCTGAGGGCTTGTACTTACGTATTGCTGTTGCATTAGCAACTATGCACTAATCGTGTCTTTGACCTTAGTTTAATTGCAAGAGGTGGTCTGTCGTAGAATTCTGTATGGAATGTAAGTAAATGTCAACTAGCATGTTAACAGGTTAATATATTCATTAGAATAATCATAGCAAACCAAACAGAGCTCATTAATAAAAACCAAGTATATGTCAGGATTGGGAAAGCACTGTCGCTGTGTGACTCTTCCACTAAATACACAGGCATGCGAAGCTACAACTATGTCAGGGAAAAAGCATATGAATGGGGGAGAAAAATGAAATAAACCACCAGACTGTTACTATGCTGTTAGTACCAACTTTCTCAGTGATCAATCTTGGGACCAACTTCATTCCATTTTTTCAAATAAGCACAGAATTATGAAGTTCTACTGCAAATTTTACAGAGCAAAATTGGAGAATACAGTAGGTAAAGGGGTCAAAATATCCATATAGTCAGAAGTGAATGATCTTGAGGATGATGATTTGCACTTGAAACTAGTAAGTAGAGATGGGATGTAAATTACTAGTATAAAGTGCAAATCATGCACTGAGGGAGCAGACAAATGGCTCCTAACCTTCAGGCAAAATGACCTAGTTCAACTTAAACAATAGTTTTTTTGTTAGCATCTCAATTAGATTGAGATGGATTATGACAGAACAGCTTTTTAGAATACATTAGAGAGAAATAACCTATGGGGGAAAGATGGTAACTATTAGCTTGAGACAGTTAGAGGGGCAGGAAGATTTTTACTGGCACAGACAATCCCACAAGAGGATGCACATCCTCCATCTTCAACTACTGGTCAGAATTATTGCTGTTAGTTTAGGCAATGTGATACTCCACCTTAACGCAAATATGAGAACTGCAACACTGATGCCCAAACTGCTTATTATAAGGGGAAATATTTTATGTTTCAAGGGCATCTGGACAGAAAACATTTTGATCAGTTCATTTGATTCATAAAGTTCACTTCAAAAAGGCGTCTTTCCCCCACTCCACCCCCGGCTCTGATAAAAAATGTAAAATAAAACTTTTGCCATTTTATAAGAAAAACATTCATAGGATTTTCTTTTGAGTAATATTTCACTGTTCATCTCTACTGTGTTGAAGATAAATGTGAAAATGGTTTTAAATTCTGAATAAACAAACCAATTTTCTGTCAGTTATAATATTCTATGGTGAGGGCTATGTAGATTTTTGTTGTATTGTTAAAGAATATACTTAGATAAAGAGAAGATATGATGATATTGCCCTATGCATTTAAGAAACTTATGAAAATGTGGTTAGGTTATTTCTGATAAATAAGTCCAGACAAAAAATGCTGTGACTAAAAATAAAGAAGGAATAAATAGGGCAATTCTCTAGAAAGGCAATAGCCTGTAATTCATAAAAGAGCACACTGGGTTTCAGTGTGCGTAGAGCTACTGAAAGAACAAACCAGTATCTATAAACTTAGGGGACTAAACACTAACCACAGTTTGCCTGTGTGTAATTTGTGCACATTGTTTTCTAGCAAACTAAACTGGAATCAGACAAGCTAATTTCACTTGCCATGAATTCTGTTACTATATTCTGCTATGCAAAATTAATGAACAAAATAGCTATATAAGGAGGCACTATAAATGAACTAAGTGGCACAATTTTACCAGGAACCTTAAAGTGAGTTAATGCAAATCCATACTGGCAAATATTTGCAATGTGTGCAAAATATGTTTGAAAATGAATGCATATGGTTATTTGTCAACAAATATTCTTGCTCAGAACACTGTAAACAATCATGAAATATGTAGCAACAAACATGGTGTGTTGTAATTGATTTTGTTTATAAATTCCTAGAAACAAAACAGGAAGTAAATTTTCACTAAGGCAGAACTAAGAAATCAAAGTGCTTGGATAAAATATCTGAGAAAGTAAATATTCACAGCAGTAAGTACATTCATATAGTCCAAAAAGCCTCCCGAAAAATTATACCAAGTGCCCA
The DNA here is from genome assembly GCA_027574665.1 of Rhynochetos jubatus. Taxonomy (NCBI): domain Eukaryota; kingdom Metazoa; phylum Chordata; class Aves; order Eurypygiformes; family Rhynochetidae; genus Rhynochetos; species Rhynochetos jubatus. Next base: position 64,111,450 of record CM050651.1, on the reverse strand, counting down.
TAAAAACTGTTCCTAGTTTTAAGCACTTGGGTTTTTCTAAACATACAGTCCACTCACTGTAGAGAAAAACTCTTCATTTTTTTATGCAGCACAAAATTTATATAGAATGAATGGCGAGGTTAGGATCTTTTTTCCAAATGCTGATCTGACCTGCATACATGTCTACTGAAACAGCTCTTCAGATATTTGGGATTCACTTGTTTCCACCAAAGCACACACTGAAATCATTCTGGTTTTTTGTTTGTTTGTTTGGGTTTTTTTTATGTTTGGGTTTGTTTTTTTTTTTTCCCACCGCCTGTTGTAAAGCAATGACCTTTTTTCAGATTATCCACATAAAAATATAGCAGAACTCAGAAATTAAAACAGTAACTTAATTGAACAAAGTGTGAGAGAAAAATATTATTTTTTCTGTCAAAATAATACAATCTGTTTCAGTCTGAGCAAAACTGCTTGTCAGAAGAACCCATGAGAAAATGGCTAAATGTCTACAGATAGCATCCTAGCTAAAGAAGGCCTGATTGTGTGACTTCAAGCCAGGTTTAGTCTCTGAAAGAATTCACTGCCATCACTGAAACACAGGCACGTTTTTTTCTTTCTTCTCTCTCCTGCTAAATAATCAGTATCTATTTCATTTGTAAATTAATTCCACACTTCTGGAAATGCAATTTTGGTTAATGTGATTAAGAAGGATAATGTATTTGCAAGTCCATTATCATAACTGCCCTTCACCAACTATGTTCCCATCTATGCTACTGAGGTAGGGGGCTGCTTGTCCTCTTTTAAAGGGTAAGAGAGGAGTGAATAAAGCATCAATATGCCTTTGTTCCTTTCTCATCCTAATAGGGAAAGCATGTAGTGCACATTTTCCTTCAGTCAAATGAGAAGTATCCTTAGTAACTGAAAATCAGACACGGATCTGTCACCTGCATGGAATGTAACCAGTCAAGGCTCAACTAGCATCTGGGAAAATTACTGGTCACCTTTCCTTTGCCTTAGTTTGCCTCTCTATAAATACCTCATTAAAAAGAATTGCAGGTAAGTTTTTGCTGAATTCCAAGTTTTATCTTCAGACTTTATAAAGCCTTATATGAGCATTGCTCCAAAGATAATGTAGTTACTCAAATTTTAGACACATACAAGATATCTGGTTAAGCTGCTTAATATTCTCACAAATTCACTGGACAAATACTGAATCACTAATCATGAACTGTAACAACACCGGTTTTGGTGAAATAGCATTATACCTTATTTTCTGTGGAAATCACTAACACTTGTGGATATCCAAAACCTAGCAGCCACAAAGAAAAATGAAAAGTCATGAATAACCCTTTTTAGACTGTTGAACTCTTTCTGTCATAATGAGTGCTGTATAAAAATTGATTTAGCAACAGTATTACTGAGCCCTATTTTACAGATCTTCCAAGCCCGATGAATAATGTTTCACAACTGAGGAAAGATCCAGGCAACAAACCTAATTTTAAGCAGTCTCTAATCACACAGTGATTTTCACAATCTATTTGGATTCATTTTCTAGAGTGTTACTTCTTAGACTGTCTATTTTTCTGTAAGCCTGTTTAAAACGCTAATATACTTAATACCTATTTGCAATACCTAAGAAGTCATCTAGTCCATTCAAACTCAACACATACTAATTTACTCAAGACTCTTGAACACTTTATAGTGCTAATTATGCCTATTACTGTCATTTACTTTGAAATTGTATGTCTGCTCCCGTTTGAAATAGAAATCTCCAATTTTGCTTAGTAATGAAGAAAGTTCTATTTCAGTAAGGCTTTCTGATCTAATAGCTCTGATTTAATTTAGAAATAATAGTTTTACTTGTACAAAGAATGGTGGCACATATGTTTAATGCAGATAACTGACTGCTTGTCAAATTTGTACTAATTGGACATTTTTGTATTATAGGATTAATGCAGACACTATTGGCACAGTGCGCAAGAAGTATGTGTATTTCACAAGTGAGATGATTTTTTAAAAGCAGTATTTAATTTTTTCACACTGTTTCTCCAATGTACACAGGGTTAAGTACAGTACTAAAAATAGTCAGTGTCACCAGAATAAAGCTGGGAAATGTTTGAATCTAGTTAAGTTTGAACCTGATATACTGCATAATTCTGCATCTTTCTATGTGCAACTATGAATTTGTCCCTTTTTTCATGAACATGAATCCCAAATTAATCACCTTTCATCAAAAAGCAGTAATTTACATAATTGTGCACCATAGCTCTCATTGTGAAACACCTCTGGAAAAACTGACTTACTAGAAAAACAAGTCTATCCTTCCTTTTGTCTGAGAACTAGGCAAAATGCCTTTGTCCTTGTGGTTGTGTTTGTCTGCTGAAGATATAAGATACTTTATTTGCAGTTGTGTCTTCATACTGAAGGCACGGCTAAAGATGAAGGCTCTAGTGCTGACCAGGAGGAAAACTTTAAATCCTGAGGAGAATCTGGTGCACTTAAAACATTAAAAGTATCTTTTGGGAGGCTTTGGGGTTTATTTTTGTCAGAGAAAGCTAGTTCCTTTTAGTTAGATAAACATGGGATAAGTAATCTTCCAATCTATGATGCCAAGAGGCTGATGTATTTAAGATCTTTCTTTGCTCTACCCTGCATTGCAAAAATACTTGAAATTGATCTAAGTCCTAATAAGCATCTGCCAAAATTACAGCAGAGAAGGGAAGATGTAGGGAAGGCTTGATCTTTCAAGAATGTTAACAATTACATGAATGACAAGAGGGTGAATTGTTTTTCATGTACATTTTTAATAAGGCTAGAAAGATCTATAAAGAATTTGGGGATTTTATCAGGAAAAAAATATTACCTGCTTGGTTTTAAGAAACAGAAGAGAACAGGAGTATAGCAGAAGGAATCCAATCCTAAAAGTCACATCACAATAAAACAGAGATTTAGGAAAGAATGACAAATGAGTTCAGAATATATAATTTACCTTCTGTTTGTTATTTAGCCACTAAATCAGAAATGGAAAAAATATGTTAGCATAACAGGAATATTCTTCTGTCCAAAAAAATAAATAGCAGGAAAAGAAGAAAAAAGCCAAAGTGCTAAATAAAGTGATAAGTGAACCATATACAAGAAAAGAATCGCATATAGGAAAATATCTTGTTGACAGAGAAAGATTAAATGTCTTAATTAAAAAGTACTGGAGTTATTAATTCAAACAGCTTACATTTTACCTAGCAATTGGAAACCCAGCAGGATTTATAAAGTACAATTTTCTATTAAAAGTAGTCCGTGGAAGTATCAGGAAAAAATGCAGAGAATGCACATTTCAGATCTGCATAATGACATCCAGCACATCCCTGTAGGGGTACTAGAAAGAGATGTTTAAGTTGTGTACCAATCTCATTTTGCTGATAACACTTTCCATCAGAAAAGATGAAACAAATGTGACTTTCAAAATTTAATCATGAAGGACAAGGACACTGGATAACAGTAACCACTTTAAACGTCTCAGGAACTTGCACTGTAAATGTGCATGTTATCAACTTGAAGGCAGACCAACATACTTCAAGGCAAACTGCCCAGAATATTTTAGCTCTTGAAGTAGGAAGGACACATAGTACTTTAAATGTATTATACAGGTTACAAAGGAGACGTATATTCTCAGCATCACATAAATATGAAACAGCCTGAGGTGAAAAAGAGCTGTAACGAGAGGCCATTAGACCTCTTTTAGCTGGATAAATAACCCTCAACAGCATAGCAAATACGCAGCATTTCACCAAAGGTACAACGTTGCATTTGTAATATGCCTGCAAGAAACATTTAGTAGACAGAATGATGGTACAATGGCGACTGATGATGGACACAAGAAATTACTTTTGAAATACTTCCTAAATTACAGAATAAGGGTTTGCAATTGAAAGATACAAGTGAACTTGCAAGAATGCTAGCTGAAGTCAGAAAGTAATTATAAAGGTCTAACTAGAAAAAACAAAAATTACTTAATGAGCCAGAAAACCTGATTGTAAAAATGACACGGATACAAAGAATAACAATAATCTCTTAATACCCTGCTGAAATACATATTATAATGCACCAATTAATAAGAAGGGCCAAAAAAAGCATTTACCTTTCTAGACTTGTAGCTAAATGGAAAAAGAAAAAAGACTTATGACTGATTGCACTATTCTATTGGGAAAAAAATCCCTGACTAGAAAATTTTATTGAAGTAATTATACTGGCAGTTGGATTACATTCAGCAAAATAAATCAGAGTAAAGCACAGTCAAATATGTATGTAAGAAAAAAATATTTCCTCATTAGGTGCATACTTTCTACTCTACAACTATGAGGTCAGAGATGATTATTAAAGGGGTTATAGGCAAAGTGTATACACATTAAATTCACATACATCCATGTCACTATCGTCACGGTTTTCTCTCGTGTTTTCCTTACTTAGGGCAGTTCTTACAGACATTTATTCATCTGCTTGGTCAATATGAACAGTTCTTCCCACATGAAGTGAATTATTCATATAAGTACATAATTAAGGAATGTAACAATATCTTCCTGAAATGGGACGCATTTATTCTGTCATTGAGACTGTAAAGTGTGCAGTTATATCTGGATCCAAGAACTGATTCATATCTTCACCTCACTTTCTATCTGATCTCTGCTAGAATTAGTTTTGATGTTTTGTTTATAGTTAATTCATACTTAAATGTTGTTATTTCTTTCCGTTTAATGATATCATTATACTGGGCAGGATAAAATATACCCTAAAAGATAAATTGATAGATTCAAGTTTTTTTCCCCTCGGTCCCTCCCTGTTTCTCAAAGTAAAACCTGTATCCGTGACACTGCAGGACTAATACTGTAAATTTGACAGGTTCAGATAAAACTTTCTGATTGCTTTTCTCAAACTTAACCATTTTTGTCTTCACCCTTACTACTGCTAAAAATATTGAATACACTGAACAAAACCACTATAGCATTCAAAATTAAATGTTGAAATGATGGGCTGAATCTGTAAACAACACTAAATTATTTAGATGGGTATGTTTTATTGATTTTCAATATGAAAGTACTAATCCCTGTATATACCTTTAATTTTCTAGCAATATCAGGCCACACTCTCAATGGAAACTCAGAAATCTTATGAAGCCAGAAAACTCGGTCTCCGTAATGCATAAGTAGGAACCAGCCATTATACTTCAATGGATCAAGCTTTCATCTGTAACACTGCAGCATTTTTATTTCCCACAGTAGCTTACATATAGAGTTATAAAAGTATTGCTGTGAGAGATTGTCTCCTCATTCTTCCATCTCTGACAGAGGCCAGAACAGACAGGGGTATTTAGGAAAATAACAACAGTAACAGGACAAGTACAAAGAGACCTTTTACCTAATGTGTCCTCTTGGCTTCTATCAGTCAGCACTCTGCCTGGACTATCATTATGTATTTTGCAAAGAATTCCCGTTTTAAAATTCCCACTGCGTAATTTCAATGGATGCTCCCTTAGCACATTACAAAAACTAGTGAATACTTGCTTTGCTCATTCCATACTGTTACTGAGTCTGTATCTTCTCTCCCTCAGTTTGTCTGTTTCTCAAAACCGCTACTCAATCAGGCTATTTAATGCAAGAATTTTCCTTTCACTTGGAAACCACTACATATCTGTGATCATCCTCGTCTCTCTTATTAGCGTTTCTAATTCTACGATGTCTTCTTTGAAACAGTGAATGAAACTGCAAGAAGCAAAACGTGCAAGGTGTAAGAGCATGTGGATGTTTTTTGCCTTCACTTCAAATGATTCCTAGAGCTTTTTAGAAGACTGATTTGATTTTTTCAAGAAAATATTTTTTTAATTCAAGTTAAGTGTTCTTAATTATAATGGAGAGCTTTTAAAATAGTATCTGTAAAAGTATACAATGATGTTTTACCTTAGCTTATCAACACTTTCTTCTGTTTCATATACTTTCCTTTGGGACCCTTTATTATGACAATAATGCATCACTTGCAGATGCTAGGAGATGAATAAAAAGAATACTTATAAGTTAATTTTTAATGTAGTGTCTCCAAAATTCTAGTAATTTTTTTTAGCTGTAGATTTTATTATTTTTCAGTCTTTTCTTTTGATTTCTTCTTGTCTTCTGTAGTCAAAAAGTGTAACTCAGTTTTACCTTCTACTCATGGATATACTCTTTCATTAACTACCGCTTCCAGAGAGATGAAGTCACCTGTAATTTCTATAGTTCAGATTAACTTGCTGCAGAAATTTGTAAAGTAGTATGGAAGGAAATAGTTATGCAGAAGTCACATGATAATTCTTCTATCCCTGATATCTGAGATTTTTCAGCCTGGAGAATAGAAGGCTCCTGGTAGTCTTGTCAATGTGTATAAATACCTGATGGGAAGAGTAAAGAAGCAAAGCCACTCTTTTCAATTGTCACCGGTGGCATGACAACAGGCAGTGGGCACAAATTGGAAGACAGAAAATTATGACAGAAAGTACTGAAACAGATTGCACAGACTGCTGTGCAGTCTTTATCCTTTGAGTTATTTAAGACCTAACTGGACATGATCCTCAGTAACCTGCTCTAGTTGATCCTGTTTTAAGCAGGGTGTTTTGCCAGATGACCTCCAGAGGTGCCTTCCAACCTCAGCAAATCTGTAACTCTGTGATTCACTTACTCAAGGGTGAGAAGACATGATATCCACAAAAAATGCTAGACTACAGAATTTCAAATGACATAAAGTGCACTAAAAACAAGAGCAAAGCTTATGCTGTGTTTTGGATCTATGCCCAGGAAAAATAGAAGTCTAACCTGAACCCCTAAATATGCTTCTCAGGCAGAAATGTATCTGCTAGTATATCAATAGCATTAGCACAGAGAATACAATTTCAAAAATACTAAAATATCAAAATATCAATTGGAAATTGATATATAATGGTGCCATACCAAAGTTATTATTTCTGTGCTTTCATTCAACTTTAAATGTAAAAAAAAAAAAAAAAAAAGCAACGCAACGCTGTACTAAAGTTATAACTGACTTCCTTTTCACTCACCTTTAGGAAAATAATCTCAAGGTAAAAAAAAACCTCTTGCAGCTTTCTACAGAAATATGCTATCTGTTTAAAGTAAAAAGAAGGTATACAGTTGTGGGTTTTTTTGCAATAGACTCCTAAAATAAAAATTCCAAAGAAGACAGAAATCTAAATAGCTGAAGAAAGGCTAATGATGCGTAAATTCCATATTAGACTCCTCATGTGGTCTGAGTCAGAGTTTTTTCTGCTCATACATGACCTAACAGTTCTAAATTTTCCTTCACTATTACAGTCAGTAATAAGCAGGAAAATACAGTACTTCCTTCATGTATGTCCTACTGGAGTTTTAAATTCTCCTTTTTACAAGGGAGGGATCTACAGTACTAGAGAGCTCCTAACTGGGTAGCACACCTGAGGCTTCAGCTCTTCCTCCTGTCTTGAAGATCTTCATTACAGTACTTATATCCTCAAAGTATTTGTGGGATTTACCTTTCTTTGAATTCCTTTGACAAGAACAGCGCTTTCCAGTATAATTTCTATAAGGCCACTGCAAAAAATACCGCAATATACATATATAAGCCACTAGTTGTCCCTTCAAAAAAAATTCAAAAAATACACACCAAACAAACACCCACACCCCCTCCTTAGTATTTAAATATCAACAGGTTATAAAAATGATTATAAAGCAGAAGATGACACAGGGAAGTGCTATTCTGGAATAACAATAACTGGTTTTACTTATTATTTCCTGTAAAGCTTGTCAAGATATTTTGTACAATAATCCCAAATTATTATTAGATGGTGTATACAGAGAACAAGAAACAGACATTTTTGTCCTAAACTTTACAGTCAGACAAGAGAGGTTTTGTTTCTGTTTTAAGGAGCAATTAAGTGTCTTGTCATTGTGGGTATTTTTGATCATGCACAAATGAGATTCAGATTTTCTGAATCTCTGTTCTGTTCTTGATACCTTCTTGTTTCTCTCTGAACATTTGCCTAGGACACCTAAAAGAGCAATGAATGAAGAGCAACATATAGGTTAGCAAATATAGAGGAAAAAATAAATATTTTAGGTCTTTAAACACTAACTTTAAGATAGTTTTCTGATAGAGCATCGCAACAATAGTATTTCTAATTTAAATAAGAATTTCAGAGAACTTTAAGAATATTTTCTTAATACTAAGAAGTGTATTCTTATTACAATATTTTTATTAATATAATGATGTAAGAAAAACATGAAACTGTGTATTTTGTCTTATTCATGGACCAACAATGAAAATTACAATAAACTTCATAAATATAATTTTAAAAAGTAGTTTGACTGGAACACCTTGGCAACTGCAAACAGGATAATGATGAATTATGTCTCTAGAATCTAACTGCTGCAATTATAAGACAGAGTTATGTTTAAATGATTGTTTTTTCCTACTATATAGGGAAAAAATAAATAGGAAATGCATTCAGCTAACAAAATTATCCCATACTGAATTCTTTTTCCCTTTAAAAGACAATTGAAAATAAGGACAGTCATCCCTCTGGGCAGTTTTAAAACACTGTGGCATTTGAAATAAGTTAGTGAACATCACTAGAGAAATGATAGGAAATAAAACGTGCAGATTTTTGCCAATAAAATGACACACTAGGTTGCTATCAAAATCAAACATCAGTCAAAGTAATAGTCTTGTCAGAATTATGACTGGAATTGGACAAGGACTACTGAAGATAACAACAGACAGATTAAAGGTGAAAAAAATGCAGATCTCCAGGGACTTTGTCTATGCAATCAATTTGAAACAACTCTGTAACAGAAGTATTACATTAAAGGATACTAAGAAAAAAAAATAACATTTATCCTCTTTGTCCTTGAAAGCAACATAAAATTATTTGAATGGGAAACACCCAGTATGTGGGCATGTAGATAACATTGGAATTAGTAGTGGAAGTTATTGTATTATCAATTTAACTAGTTTTTAAAGTGTTAGCTAGTACATGTGAAGGTATGGGATATAGGAAAGGAAACAAAAGAATGCAATAACCAGACATAGAGCTTTGCTTTATCAGGAAATTAACATGAGACTGGCTTTCTTAGGAAAGGATTCATTTTAAGGCTAGAATCAGTTTGATTGTGGTCATGGTAAATTAGGAGTAAATTCATCAGACTATGTCTATTTTCTCTTCCCTACTCTTTATCTAAAAGAGGAATGTATGTATACATTCTTATTCAGACCAGAAATTATCACTTCATAACCAAAACTCAGGTTTATCTACAAAATGGCAAGCAGTTATACTTTCTAAAGGAAGCATTTTCTCTTGGCTCTAATTACCAGTTCATGTCACTTGCTCATTAGGAATGAAGCTCTGAACATTATGGATATTATGAAGATTGCAGTATAATTCTTATTCCCCTCTTCATCAAGGCTGTAAATGGAACTACCATAGACCAAGAGGACAGCAGAGCAAGTTTATGGTGGCTTTTGGGAATATCACATCTTAGAAACTCTGCCTTTTAAATTTTTAAAGCACTTTTTAAATTATGAAAAGCTTTATATCTTCACCATACAGTGTGAACATACACTATGGAATTACTGTCAGTCACACTTTTAGCAAAGTTCTGACCACATGTTAAGATAACACACAAGGAACAGTATATGTCAAGACAGTCTACAAACAATCTGAAAGCTACTGCAGCTGATAGCACTAGTTAGCTTTTTTCCTATGATTTTTAATTTTGTTACCAAAATCCAAGTTCTTAAACCTAAAATGTTGTATTTAAAGATCCTGAATCATCTTTGTGCCAGTAGTCTGTTCAGGTACTCTGTATGAGAGGTATTGGTTTTATGCAAGAACAAGGATGGACAAATAGTACATTTAAAATAGTACATTTGTAAAAAAAACAAACCTGTCTCAAATAAAATTATTATTTTTTTCACTTTAGAAGAGTGATGCAATTTCCAACAAAACTGACACGTGGGAATAAAAAAACTGCTATGATGGAAAGTCCCTCCTTTACTTGCAAAAAGTGAGAATTAATAGCTCTTTATATTAACGGTAACAAAAATTCCCTACACATCAGTGAAATCTGTGTTGTGCTGGTATAATAAGGTTAGCTAACCATTTTTATAATCTGGGAAATAAATCATATATATACGTATTACCTTAAATACTTTATTTTTTTCAGGAAATTTAATGTTTTGGAATTTACCTGTGAATTAACTAAAAAGTAGGTGCTGGCACAAGCGTTGCTTGGTGTTGCCATGAAAAAAATGATAAAAGCCTACAAATCCTACATTTATATCCCACATGATGTGACAAATCCATTTACACTTACAACCTAATTAGACATACCCGTCTCTTCTTCAGCTTTCTACCACCTTCATCACCAAGCTGGAGCCCATACATTTCTGACAACAACCAGGCAACCAAGAACTGTCTGTTGGAGAGTTCTGTTTGTAATGCAAAGGCCACAAATGACATCTCACACAATACGCTACGTTATTTCTTTTCTTCCTTCTTGTGACCTGTGGCAAAAGGAAAGGATGATAGAGGAATGCAACACCTCCCCCTCCAAATGGTCTTTACACAATTTGTAGAGATACTGGAAGAAATGAGGTCATATGTCACATTACAGAAGCTGTAAACAATTAACATCAGCTTTTCTGTCCTTGCACATTTTCTTGAAGATTGCTATTCAGCTACATCTAGAGATGAGGTGAGCATTTCATGTTCCATATGCTGACTATGTCAGGAAGCAAAAGTCCTTCCCAGAGTTTCTTTTTCACGCAGTTGTTTTGCAAATTCAAACCGAATATTGGTTACATAATGGAGAATTTGTACATTATAGCTTTAGTATTGACTACTATTTGATAGGTGCAAAGTTGGTAACAGTGTGATTCCACTTGAAAAATTATTTTTTAAGGGATTAGTGAAACCCTACTGAATCTGGGCTTCTCAGAAGAAAATGTGGCTTTTCAATAGAACAGGTCTAAAGTCTGAGGTTTGAGTTAATTTGCTTTCCTGTGTGAACTGTAACCTTTACAGTGTCATAGTACTGCCTGAAAAAAGATATATAGGCTTGACATGAGCTTGTCACAAAATCTCCTAGAACTCCAAAACAAAGAACACCTTGGCTCCCATTTAATAACTGAAGTGTAATGGAAGGATAAAAGCAGATATCTTTGGTGACTGCCAATACATTGTATATGGTTCTGTACAGCAGTACAGTGTTACACATATATGTCCCTAACTGACATGTTAGGTGGTGTCTACTTTTCATGATGAATGTTTTGTAAAGAACCCATAGAGTATAAGTTCTACATGCTCTTTCTACCTTTCTTAGAATTTTTCTTGGTTTTGCATCCGTCCCTTTCTAGCTCAGTTAGCCTGCCTTCACCAAGTACATTTTCACAAAATCATAGAATCTTTTAGGCTGGAAAATACCTTTAAGATTATCAAGTCCAACCATTAACCTAACACGTTAATGCCAAGACTAAAGCTTGTCCTTCATTATCTCATGCACATATGTCTTAAATACCTCCATGGATGTTGACCCAATCCCCCCCCTAGGCAGCCTATTCCAATACCTAATAACCCTTTCAGGGAAACCTCCCCTGTTGCAACTTGAGGCCATTTCCTTTTGTCCTATCACTTGGGAAAAAAGACCAACATCCAACTCCTTGCAACCTCCTTTCAGGTAGTTGTAGAGAGAAGTAAGGTCCCCCCTGAGCCTCCTAATCTCCAGGCTAAACAACCCCAGTTCCCTCAGTTACTCCTCATAGGAATTGTGCTCTAGAAACATCACCTGCTTCATTGCCCTTCTCTGGATATGCTCCAGCACCTCATTGTCTTTCTTCTAGTGAAGGGCCCAAAACTGAACACAGGATTCAAGGTGCAGCCTCACCAGTGCTGAGTAGAAGGGTACAATCACTTTCCTACTCCTGCTGGCCATGCTGTTCCTGATACAGCCATTGGCCTTCTTGGCCACCTGAGTACACTGCCGGCCCATATTCAGCTGCTGTCAACCGACACAGGGAGGTCCTTTTCCACTGGGCAGCTTTCCAATCACTCTTCCCCAAGCCTGTAGTGTTGCATGGGGTTGTTGTGGCCCCACTGCAGGACCTGGAACTTTTCCTGTGTGGTCTGAGGTTGCTAGGTTTTGGCCAAGGTTGTGTCACCTCATTACCCACTTGAGATTTCTTCAGTTTCAAACTGTTTGCAAGATAACTGATCCCGCTGTAGCTCAAAAGGGTCAGATTATGCACTAAGTCTGACATAGTCTGTATGCATTAGACATGCAGAATATATGCAGATCCATTCAGAACATGCATCACCTAAAGCAGCCCCATCTCACAGAGATAAATGAGTTCTGTATGCCTGCTGTGTTACTCGTGAAGCCCTCTGCATCAAAATCCACTCTTAAACAAAACATAACTGTGACATGATCCTAAAGATTGGGATCCTACTTTTTTCTTTTTCAGACTAGATGATCAAGCTGCAGCCCACCTATCTTTTTGACAGGCAGCTACTGTCAAATCACCTGCAAAAACAAGAGAGTTCATTAAAAAGAACACATTTTTCACATGGATGTCTCTATCCCCAGTGAAAACAGAAAACAAAGACTACAGAATAAAAGGACACAAGAAAAGAAAATCTTGAGGAATAGGCTCAGACAACTGAGAAACACAGAGGAGAAGTGTAACAAAAGGAGTTCATCTAGTAAACATATCAAAAACAGATAGTAAAATTAGTCAAGACAGTTCTTCAAGCACAAATGAGATGGCAGAGTTAATGAGAGGAAGAGCAAAAAAAACCCAAAACACTAAAACCATCTCTCATGCATTTTGCATATGTGGCAATACTATAGAAATTACTAGAAAATTGTTTGCAGTATCAATTTGTTTTGAGAATGTAAACCAGATTTCATTCAAAAGCAATTTCATAATAATGACTTTTCACATGCAGGAGGATAAAGCAAAATTAGACAGGAAACTCAATACTGAAAATATTTCTTTGATTGTAATCCATCTTGCTGTTTTGTTTCCTGGATGTATGCTTTTCTTTTTTAATTATTTTTAATTTTTTTTCTATATAGAAATCTTGACCCTATTGGGCTTACATTTTAAGACCAAAGTTACTGTATCTTTTATTCCATGACTGATATTTGCAAGTCAGCAGGTATTAATAGTGCAGAAAAAGGAATATGAGCTTGAGAGATCATTGTTGAATCACAGCATGGAGCCACGCATAATATGGATATATACACTCTGGTTTAGTGAAACAGACTTTGAACTGTCATAGGTTGGAATGTCAGTTGGTCAAATATTTCATTTCAAGGAAATTATGTGTGTATGTGTGCCAAAAGAAAATATGGTGTTAATCCAGTGAGACTTGGGCCCCACGCTGCTTCAGATAAGATTAAAGGGATTGCCTACCAGGGTGAAGTTCTATTAAGTTTATAAATATTCATTGCTATATTGAAAAGTTTAAAGCAGACTGAATTTCAGTTAATTGCTCACAGAAAGTAATCTTCTTATTTAAAAGAATACTGTTAATTAGATTTCAAGGAAAAAAGACTGGGAACCCAAGATTTTTGTACAAAGAGAGGGCTTCAGGCAGCTGAATTTTATGAAACACAGAAGTGATCAGATCAATTATGAGGGTTAAATTAGCTACTAGTTTGGTATGAGGATATTTTGCAGTTACAAGATATTATCAGTATGCTTTTAAAGGATTCACTGCATATGAATTCTCAACCAATTAGAAGTTCCTAAGCATCGCTTTAAAAACTACAAAATCCCTGGCCACATCAGACAGAAGTAAATTAGTCAAAAGACTAAGTTACATCATGCAAAAACACAGACTACAGGTGTCAGAGTAGCAGAATCATCTGTATTAGTGGGGCTACAATAAATACAAAACAAAACATCCACACCCCACCCCACCCCCCCCCCCCCCCAACAACAACAAACATTGCTCCCCAGCATCAGTAGACAGCATACCTCATATCAGTACTGTAATCAAGAGTGGATACAATGTGTAGCAAAGTGCACTGATTAATGTGTATTTCCAGCAACAGCATGAACAAGGCATACCGTTGCAATTCAGTGAGACACAGGAAAATATCAGTGGTAATAAAAAAATACTGATTTATTTTCTTTGCCAATGACTGCATATATTCAGGGAGCTAAAGTTAGAAGCTGCTATTTGTCTCATTTTCTGTTTATCACAGGCTGAAATAATTTAACAGTTGTCCATACATAAAAGAAAAAAAAAAATAAAAAAAGCTGTGTTTGCCTAGGGATTTGTCTACATGAGGACATAAGTGTGGAATGAGCTAGAACATGAAGTGACAGGCCACTAACACTTCTCATTAACTCTCCAGAAGAGCACTCCTACTCTGCTCTAAGAGTGTTGCTTGAAATGGATTTTATTGCACTTTGGAACATATTAAGATACAACGTATTGAAGTTTTCTTCAGTAGGATGTTTTCTTTGCCAAACAGGAGGTTATAGAGAACGCCACTGTGAAAATGGCAACAGTAAAATAAATAAATTCCTCCTCCTCATTAACTTCTACATGTAGACAGTTTCAAAATAACATGTAGTTAAAAATCTGTCACCCAGGGTATACTGGTAGAAAGAGAATCCACTTTGATTATTTATACCAAAGGTTAATCATCCTTTTAATAAGGATGCTTCTTTTCACACTTAGAATTTATAAAAACCTTGGCTTTCATTCTTTAGTGGTGGGTTTTTTTTTTTGTTTGCTTTTTCACTATTCAATTAAGGAGCCCTTTAGTATTCTATTATGAAAATACACCCTGAACTGAATGAAAAGGATTATTAAAGTCAGTGGAGAAAGCTCTCATTAACTTCAGAGGATTTGAAATTCCTTCAGAAAATCCTAAAATGTTTTGTTACTTTTTTTCATTCCTTCATGAAGTTTGTCTTCCAGTCTGCTGAATAATGGATCTATTTTGTTCAACATGGCAGGAAAAGGCACCAAATAAAACTGATTGGCACCGAGGGTCCGTGTATAACCTCCATACTATTGATGCTTATAGGCTTTAAACTCTTAAATGTAAGCAATCAGTCATGTGGAATTGCCCATTCACCTCCTGTGCTGATCTCGCCTATAGATTCTAGAAGTTTAGTTTAATAACACTTATTAAAGTAGGACTGAGCCCAGGAGATGAATCTGTAATTCCATGGATCCAGTTGTTTTGATATTTCTCACAGCTAGTATAGTTTTAAATCATAAGTGGGACAGATACCTGCCCTGATTCCAAATAAAGGCAAATCATTGCATTAAAGATTGTTCTGCTTGGATATCTATTATATTGGAAATGAGTTTTGCATAGTTCTAGAAAGCATAGTTTCCTAAATTAAGTTCCCTGTGAGTTTGACTTTGGAAGGAACAAAAATAATAAAATACTAATGTCAATCCTCTAGAATTACAATATGAAAACTTCATATAATTTGTCACTATGATTCCTCTAGAATTACACAACTACCTAAATTGCAATGAGATACGCCCCAATTCTTTGGACTTTGGTTTAGAAGAGCAGCAGTAAAACAAAGCAGTAATTTTAAAAGTCTCTCAGCCAAAAATCAGAAAAGGGGAAGAAAAAAATACTCTCTACTTTGCTGTGATAGCTATGCTTGTAAAACCAGAAAATATTCCACATGCATATTGCTAGGTTTTCCTTTTAAAAAGCAAAAAGCCATCTCCTTTACAATATCATAAAATATATATAACAAAAGTCCCTTAGGAAGCTGCCATCTTAGTCCTTTTTCAGTCTTGCCTGTGTCTAAAGAATAAAAGATATGTGCCGATTCTGCTGTCCTAAAATAGTTATAAACTATCATATGACTGACAAACAGAACTTTATGGTTTAATGTACATAAAACATTTAAAAAAATGTAATTGTTGACCTTAAAGAAAAGTGCCTACATAATGATTTCTAGGTCTGGATAGGTAGCAGAGGAAATCATGATGCAAATCAAACAGCGTACATTTCATGGAAATCTCTGTGCAAGTATGTTCACAGTTCTGTAGAGGACAAGAAAAAAGATATTTCCATGTGTATCTATATTAATTTAATATTTTCTGGTGACTTTAGGTGTGATTATTCACAAATATTACTGGAAAAAACAAACTCCATTTTGTGGAAGGTTTTGATTTCATTCCATTTTGGAATGAAATATAAAAATTTCAATTTCTTCCTTTCAAAGGGAAGTTGCCATGAATTATGCAAATCTTAAGGCCTCCAGAATCAGAGGAACAAATAAGAAAGGTTCCAAGTTGAGATAAGATCAGATTAATAACTGAAAATAAATGAAATAAAATAATGATAATACTAATATGTAATGAAAGTACTACTACTATGTAATGAAAAGGAGAACAACAGAAAACCACAAATAATACAACCACTCACTGCCTGCTGACCAATGCTCAGCCAGTCCCTGAGCAGTGACAGCCAGAGAGGGAGATTATGAGCCAGAGGCTGAGAGACCTGAGAGCCCCAGGAGCCAGACCCCCTGGTCAAGTTCCCCCCATTTATATAATGAGCGTGAAGTTTTATGGCACGAAATATTTCTTTGGTCAGTTTGGGTCAGATGCCTTGGCTGTGTCTCCTCCCAGCTTCTTGTAGAGAAGAAGTTGGGAACACAGCTGTGGAAACTGAAAAAGACCTTGGCTTAAGGTAAACATTGCTTGGCAACAACTAAAAACATCAGTATATTCATCACTAATCCAAAACATAACCTCATACTAAAAACAGTGTGTTACGAACATTCCTCTCAGCACAAATCCAAAAAATAGCCTTATGTTGGCTACTGTGAAGAAAATTAACTCTATCCCAATCAAAATCAGCACAAGGCCCTTTCTGGTGTTTGGGGTTTTTTGTGGGTTCCCCCCACCCCCCTTGGATATGCAGTTCCTTAACAAATGGACTTTCATCAGGAAAACTTCAGATAGCTACATTTTATAGCAGTATTTAATTGTATTTAATTTCAAGTATTTAATTTCATTTATAGCGGTATTACTTTGGTGTAAATATCACACTGATAATGTTCTTAAAGTCAATACTGAATAATAAAGTAAGGTTCCTTTCTCACAGAAATAATTAGTTTTTCCAGCATATCTGGGATTTCAAACTCATTGCAACTTGGGTGAAGAATTCATACACTTGTAATCATAACTCTTTTTGCTCTAACCTTCTTGCATCTAAAACTCAACTTTTACAAAACTCAGCTATTTATATGAAAATATAGTCATGTGGGACACAAACCCCAAACTCCTTTTACTTAATCTATATAATTACATATCGTTTTAAAAAAGTAGTTTGCAGTCTATAATCAGCCTGAAGTGCATTGCTCCTGATCTAGATCAAGAGAAGGGCTTATGTGTCCAAAAGATTATATTTTTTTTCCAGTGATATATAATTGGGTTCATAATAGTTCTCTTTCATAATAAACCTTCGCAAAAAGGAAACTATGTGCTAATAAAACAACACATTTTTATTTCTTTTCAAGTGGGGTCAAAAGAGGACAGGAATGTTCTTTAAAACTAGGACTGATATAAAACTTTATCTGCAAAGGAACAATCATGCTGCCCACTTACTACAGATGTGTGAAGAACCTTTGACTGCACAGGTTCATCACATCTTTCATAAGCAATCAAAATTGCACATAAATGTTTTTAGGTTGTGTGAAATTTAAAAGCCGTTGTTTAGTAACACTGAGGATATTTGTGTCTAAGTGTATACACAGCAGTCCTTAACTTAAGAAAAAGTCACTCTTCATGACCTTTCAGCAAATTTTCCACATCCTGATCAAATGTGTCCTTTCATCTTTTTCTTATGAAATACTGCAAAATTATCTCAAAACCATTTGTATTAGAGTACTTACTCCTACCTTACTTAGTTTAGGTTGTGTGACATTTCTGCCTCATATATAAAATGGAAAACACCTGGCAAACTCATCTTGAAATTGTATGTGCTCCAATCACTAATCTTAGAGTTGGAAGCAAAAATCAATGTTTTGCTAGCTCTTTTGAATTAACACAACACATTTTATTCAAAGTGGATTACTATTCCCTTGGCAGAAAACAAAAACATATACCTGGATAGATACTGACAAAGCAACAGAATATTTTTTGGGCCAAATTTCTGACATTAATTTCCTTCAGACATTAACAATGAGAAATAATGTGCACACCACGATGAACTTAAATGCACTGCCAAATTCTTTTTACTTAAAGGTTATAGCAACTGAATATAATTTTCTCTGGAAGGAGAAATAGGGTAGAATTAGTACAGGCTGTGGAAACAAGTGACATCTGAAGTTAAGAGTTAACTGCAAGCACATTCACTCTGTGTCTTTTAGTTAAGGACATTGCATAAGAGAAGATACACCACCTGTTTGCAGCTAGAACCAATTTCTGACTTGAGGTGTCAAGACAACTGGAAAAGTAGCAGAACTTATCCCTAAGAAGTATAATGTGTCCAAAACAAATAAAGTAGAAAGCCTGAACTTTCTGAAATACTGAGGAGATCTTTTGAAGACATTAAGAGATACAGCACTTAGAATCCCCAAAAATCAGATTGACCAAAGAATTAATTAAAATTATATTAGATTAATATACATGTCACACTCTTATTTTATCCTGATACTTTTGTGTATTACTTGGCAGCGGTCAATGAGCCACTTTGACTCAAATAATTATTTAGAATTTTTATTAGTACAGTGGCAAGGGACCATATTAATAATCTGTAAAAGTCCATAGAAAAACGTCTGGTCTGGGAGATAAACACTAAAAAGTTTATTACATATAAAGAGAAACTGAACTAACATCCTCGTTTTAAAAGGCAAGGAAAAATCTGTTTTAAAGTTAAATTTAAAAAGAAAAACTAAAGAAGGTAATCTATTTTTCAGTATGTAATTATTTTCTTTGTTTTCCTCTAGTTTTTAAAACATGCAAAACTGTCGAACATGATTATCTAAACAATACAGAACATCTGTCATTTATTTTAAAAAGTATTTAAACTGAAATAAAGTATGAAACAAAACCTTTTTTAATCATCTGACATCTGAGCAAAATAACTGCAACATTAATTTTGATTTTCCATATTTACTATCAAAAAAATTGGACATGGATATTTAAATTCAATAATCTGCTAAAACTACCTCCAGCAAGGTTTTGAACTGGACATGAAACTTCTTTCTTGGAGGTTTGGGAAATGTAGCAATTGAGTTATATTTTGGATTAAAAAAAGATAGAATTACATACAACATCTTTCTCCCACCTCCCATATAACTTAGAAATAAATCTTAAAAAACCAACCAACCAACCAAAACCAAAAGAAACAAACAAACAAAGATAAAACGAGAAGAAAATCTGTAGGTGCAGGTCCCGCTAGCTCAAGATACCCAACAGGAAACAACAACAATATCTTTTTAGAAGTGAGCTGAAATAGATACATTTCATAAGATATCCAGTATCAGCCAACCATCTTCTTTTTTGACTTTAAGGTATCTTGAAAGCTTTGTTTCTGCGCAAAGGAATTTGATGTGTAATAAATAAACCCTGGAGGTCAGGTAATAACATTACATCAGAACAGGAAATAAATATTTTAAAGGCAAAGACTGGAATTTATAAAATTAAAATATATTTCATAATTTAATGTTTAGCAGTGCTACTCTAAGTACGTACAATTAGTATAATTTTGAAGGTGTTTTCCATGAATTAGAAAGTAAAATTTTGCTTTCTTTAAAGTCCTGAATGTTTCTGAAAATGTTACGTAGATTATAAAATTACTGTGTGATGTTCAGGCACTACATTGTATACTATATTCCTCCATCATGTCATGTTTAGTACTATAAAACAATGATAGAGGGAGAAAAAGAGGCATCTATTCAACAGTATTTATAACTGAACAAGGTTCCTAATGGAACAGTCAGTAGAAAAAAAAAACAACTCAATGTTAAATAAAATATGAGGGAAATACATTATGCATAAAGCAATGTAAGACCATACAAGAATAACAAATTCAATACCTAGAGATGTACTGATGAACCTAATTTTTCTAATTGGGAAATTAATGAACTAAAAAAATTAGGAACATTCTCTTAAAATGTATGTGAAAATGAATATTCTGATATTTTCATAGAACCACAGAATGGTTTGGGTTGGAAGGGACCTTACAGACCATCTAGTTCCAACCCCCTGCCATGGGCAGGGACACCCTCCACTAGACCAGGTTGCTCCAAGCCTCATCCAGCCTGGCCTTGAGGACAGTCAGGGATGGGGCATCCACAGCTTCTCTGGGCAACCTGTTCCAGTGCCTCACCACCCTCTCCAGGAAGAATTTCTCCCTGATATCTAATCTGAATCTCCCCAATTTCAATTTAAACCCATAAAAAACTCATTTTGAAAACAACTAGAACTCCTTTGTTTTAAAAAAAAAATCACTTTACCATGAATTCTTAGGAATTTTACATAGTAATAGAAAAGAAAAAAAACCGCAACTAAAAATGTCAAAGTGAAATTGTATTGATGGACCAAAATCATGTTTGTTTATTCCTATCACTGTTTTGATGATTTGACATTTTCACACCATATTTTTAGATCAGAACTGTGGATTTTTAAAAATGCATTTGCCAATGCTTGAGGTTTTATCTCACAGAAACTTAAAGATCACCACCATCTCCTTAGCTCCTGGAACAGAAGGTGCCCTTGCTCTTGTGATGGCACTATAGAGACTGGATTGACATTAAGAAGTAGTGAGTATATTCCTTTAAGCTGAAGCCAAAGCCTACATTCAATGTTGATAACCTATCTGTCATGTTTTATAGGAATTATGGTGCAACAGTGAATTTTTTTTTACATTCTTATTTTAAGCTGTGAAGTTCATGAACTAGTGATTTTCTCTTTTGGTTGAGGAGAGTAGGACTCAGAGTAACAACCCTGGAATTTTTAACAGAAAATAATGAAAAACATTAACTTATAGTTTAAAAAGTAAAGTAACCATTTCTGAACTTTTTTTTTTTCCCAGTAGCATGATTCATGCAGAGTTTAAGATATTGTGCTGTGGTATAAATTTTCACTTTATAGCCTGGACAGATTTCTACAATATAATTATGCCTTCTGCATTTAGAAGAAATATAGCCTTCCAAAAATCAAGCTAAGTCTATTGTATCAAACCACAAACAATGCTCAAATCACCATGATTTCTGGCTTAGTGACAACAAGCATTTTATTCCAGCTGTCAGAATGAATTTTCACTCCCTGCAGATCCTCTTCTTTTGTCAGTACTGCCACCGAGGCAAAAAAGATGATCTTTACTCAGCTGAGAACTATGTGGCCCCCCTGAAGTACAATTTGCAGCATTTACTGGTGAAAAGGTAAGAGAAGAAAATTCAAAGAAGATTCTATTAATGCAGTTAAAAAAAAATAAAGGGAAAAAAAGGAAAAAACAAAGAAAAAAAAGCAAGCTTAAATCTCCTTTTCAACCTAGGAAAAATAGATTGCTTATGGAAAAACCAGTCAAGGAGGCTTTTGTGTAGACTTTTCTGAAAAAACAACCAATAAACCAGTTTTCAGGTCTATCTTTGCTAAGCCACATAGTAAAAAAATTAACTATTCTATATTAGAAAGGCCACATATTTTTTCACACGAACTTAAAAACTGGGGTCAACTTACTTCACTCTATCAGTTTTGTTATCATTTACAGAGACAGTGCTATGTGTCAACAGATTACAGCACTCACACCTGTTTAACATAGGTGGTATGAAAGCTATCATGCTTAGTACGAATAACTGCCAATAATGCAGACCAACAAAAATCTGTTCCATGTTCTTAATGAACCAAAATTCACTTTGAGAACAAGTAATTCTTACCTAACTGTTCTTTCTTGACATAATCTGTTAGTGTAATGTTGGAATACTATTGATACATATATAGAGAGATAATAAGGTCTTGGGGCCAAGGTACTTTCTTTAGGCTTTCTATACTGCAGTACATTTCCTGAAGTTTTTCCAGTTCTATCACCAGTAATGTCATACATGCTATTAAATCAACAAAAATCAGAAAAGAAACCAAAAAGGAGGTAATAGATGGTTTTGCTTTAATTGCTGAAAATCCTGGAATGGAGTAATTTCCAATTTTCTGGACTTCATAATGGGCCTCAGGGAGCCAGAAGTAGATTGAAAGGATATTATATCAATTGTTTTTACCTACTTTAAAAGTGTTTTAAGAATTTATTTAATACTTTAATGGTACTTTATGAGACAAAAGTATATATGTGCATCAGTGTACCATTTTAAATAGTAAAGCAGGACTAAATTGCTCCGTAGAACTTTACAATAATTGTTGCTGGCTTTGAAAAATACTTAAGGAGTTCCCAGTGATTCAAGTTAAATATGTGTGTAATTATGCTACTATGAACTCTGCCTTGTAACATAAATATTCATGTGATTACTCCAAGATATACAATATTATAGTTACTATGTGCACACATTCATGGGTTACAGCTATCCATCTAATTATTTCATATTTCTGATAGCAGCTGAAAGCTATAAACATTCATTCTCAATTTTCCTTGTTTACATGATGTGAGGATCTGGACCCAAGTAAAATATTTTATATGTTCTTTTCAGGAGCTCTCTTTTGTCTGAAGGACTTTCAATACTTAAAACTCCTTAGAGTATTCCCATGCTAAATACAGCACTGGCATTAAAAGGTCAGAAAGCAGGTGCATCTGTAAAACTGCATGAGTTTCCTCAAGTTGGCATTTCGTGGATATACAAAATACATAATGGTGGGGAGGAAGAAAAGGAATACATCAGGCAATGTATTCAAAGATTACTCTTAAGCAGATTTTTCACACCCTATTTTTCCTTTGTCCTCTATAAGATACTGTATTTTGATGTACTTTAAATAGCTCCTAAACACCAGATTGTTAAAAGTTATACTAAATAATAATTTATTATTTTCAAAAAATAAAATCCTGTATAGAAGTAGTGCTATCAATACTGCATTATCACAAATGTTTCTCTGTTTACATGATATATGTTATATAACATTACATGATATTATGGCAATTTTAAATATTTATCATATTTTACTGTCTATAATTTTAAGACATATTATTTATGGTTGCATAACATCTACTGCTATTAAGTGATAAAAATAACTAGAATTCCTCCACAAAGAATGTACTTTTCACTTAACAAATTACCATCTACTGTTAGAATTCCAGCAGCACTTGGAGTAAAACTTCTAAAAGAAGGATAATCACACAAAACATCCTTTACCCATTCTTGTTATCATCTATCTGAACACCACTTGTTGCTTTCAGTCAAAGTGTGAGTTCTCACCAATAACCATGTGTAATGATGAATGAACAGTATTTGTAATTGATGTGCCACTGACTGCATGCTAAACTTAAGCGGGTTCTTCTGTGGCCAGAGACTGTTCTCCACAAAAAGTGCTTGAGGAGAATCCAGCTTTTTTATGAAAATACTTAACTAGTGACCAATTAACTTGGTGTCCTACACAGAAAAGATTATTACTTCAGATTATATGCTAATTATAACTTAATTAGCTAGACAGGAAAAAAGATACAGACTTGTGTCTCTGTGGCTGTGCAGGAATAGGCATTTTATGTCAGTGTTTGATACAATAACTGAGGATGTAAAATTATTTTGTGGAAAACAATTCTAGGAGCTGTCATTGTATTTCTGTTCAGCTACAGACTGTAGTGAAAAATTCTGTGGAGATTTGGTTTGTGATTCCTCTTAACAATTTTGTTTATACGTAAATTGTGTTTAATGCAAACTGTAACACAGAAATCATGCGTTTTTTAATTTGGTTTTAGAAAACCTGAAGTCTGAGCTAGACTTCTCTGAAAACTTCCTTAGTCCTTTAACTTAGACTCTTGATGCAGTGAAATACAGTACTTGGCAGGGAAATTGTGTGATACTTAGTCTGTCTAGATAGAAAACAAATATGCAAAGTTTAAGGAAATTTTGATTCTTTCTAAAAACAAAACAAGAATTAGAACATACCCAACATTTGCCCAAATTCAAGAATGACTACAAGAACAGAATTGAAGACCTATTTTTGCTTTGTGTCAGATGAAGCTTTCCTTTAGAGAGGATCAAGGTGCTGCACAGTTCATATATACAACTAGAAATCACAAAGAACAGAAATTTCTAGTTAGAAGAACTGAATGTACTCCAGGTAACATTTCTATTATAATGCAGTAGACTAGACAAGAAGAATTTCAGACTGGAGAACCTAAAAGCGTACAATGCCTTCAGTTTGTTCAACAGTAGGTATTACTTTGTGTGGTCTGATTTAACAAAATTAACTTATGGAGCAGCTTCAGGAATTGGGAAAAGTAAAAATGATACATGAAAAATTTCGTATTCTTATCTAATCAACTTTATAAGAAAAAAGCCATTGTAAAAAAATTCACAGCTAATTAAAAAATCAAAAGGTATAGAACAATACATAAGTAAAGAGCACTAAGATATCAATCATATAGAAAGAAAACATTAACTCTTGAGCATGTAGAATGGGAAATATTAAAAAAAATTATTGCTGAGGCATAATTTAAACATTGAATCTTCAATAAAAATAATTTTTTCTTGTTCTGTGGCAACTCTGCAACATTAAAGATTAAGTTAAAATATATATATATACACACACATGCATATACATTCCATTGCCCTGAACTAGATACAAGAATAAAACTAAACCGGGGCAAGTGGGGTGGAGAAGGAAGGAAACAAAGAACTAAATGAAAACAAAGATTTTGCTGTTGTTGCTGTGAGTCATCTGATATTAACACTGTGCATCACAGCACGTTCTAGAATAATAAGGTTTTATGCACTTAATCTTGTAACAGTATGAAACAGAATAGACCTTCTAGATCTCCAAGATCTGTTTGCTTTGGTCACTGGGGAGAGTATGTGTGTTTATAGAGTGAAGCTTATTGTTCACAAGCATTGGTAATATGAAAGACTTTTGGCACAATTTTATGCATTTTTTTGACATGGCTCCCAGAGCTTTTTAGTGTTTGAAACCTATTTTTTATTCCAGCTTGAAAATACTAAAAACTAATGAAAGAAAAGGTGACCACTTTAAAATATAATGTCACTTAGCATTCCTTCTTTTAATTAAATAATCCCAACAAAAGCCAAACAAAACTTGCTATATCTGTCAAATTATTTCAGTTTTCAACACATTAACAAAAACTTCACAAAGTGGTTAAGGCTACAGAAATCACCAAACCAAAGAAGTTTTCAAAAGTTTTGAAAAGTTCTTCCTGGCTTAAAACTTTGTTGGCTTGTCTCCAAATTTGTTTTATTAGTATTCTGTAGCTTACAAAATCCAGTATATATCCCTTCCATTTTTCTAAGTAAGAAATACTTAGGTCTTGATCAAATTATTGGCATATGTCTTTATTCTTGCTTAGTTGTGTAATAGTTCACTCTAGAGACTGGAGAGAGAGAAATGATTGGTAGCATACAGTGTTTTATGCAGGGCGGGCTGTTCAGGTGAGTATACATATGTAAGGATTAACTATACTATACAGAATCACATCCCTCTTCGTGTTCCTCTTCAGCCTCACTGCACACCATGTATGTAGTGTGTTAACTGCGTAAATTCTGAATAAAGAGAAGCAATGAATGGGAAAGTCTGTCACTAGTTGGATTGAATGTTTAAGGAAGTTGATTTTTCCTGGCATCTGGTTTCCTTCTGTTTGGCAGGAAAGGAAATAAGAGATCTGAGTATCTTGATGGACATAATGAAAAAACATCACCTACAAGTGATTAAATAAAATCTTATCTCATATAAGCAACAAAGGATTAGAAAACAGATTTCTCTTTTATAAAAGGCTTTGTTAAAGGTTATTCTGTTTCTTCAAAAGTCACTCTTGCATTCTGCTCTATTCACTTTTTATCTATGCTGCATATCATCCTAACCTCGACATTTCCATTACTTTCCACAATCTAGCGTAGTAAATTCTTCATAAGCATAGGTCAAATCCTCATCACTTATGATGGTATCATTCTGGGAAAATAATGTTGAAATCAGTGAAATTACTTTGTAAACCAGGCTTTTAGCAGCATGAGAATAATTAGCATTATGTATTGTTCCTTCTAGGCAAGACTTTGCTTCATAATGCTTTATATATCTGCATCTGCTTTGATTTACTGTCAAAATCAATTCTGTTAATGTTTCATCTCAGGCATCAAATTGTTTCTTTTTATACTGCGGTCTTCATTGTATAATCTGATATGAGCATGTGCTTTCCACAAAGATGAAACTTTCTTTAGAATGCAGAACAAAAATAGCTTATTCTTTTCTGTTTCCAAAACTCAAAGAAGAGGATGCAGTTTTCTGTACTGGATCTAATTGCATTTTACTAATTGGATTTATAAAGCTTGAAGGGTCCAAATATTAAACTTCTGCATTTATCTTAAATCTTCTGCTGCTGTTTGTCTTCATTTATGGAAAGCTACTGCCCATAAAGCTTATCACAACAGTGCACTCCAGAAAACCTATCATATTCGGTGGCAAAACTCTAATTATTGACACTAATGCCTAAGTAGTGCTACAGTAATTGCAACTGCAGAAATTGCAAACATGTCTGAATTTTGTCTGCAGCTTTTGAGTTAGTAGTATGATGTCATTCAGAGCTGTATGTACAATTAAATGTCACATGCAGAAAATCTGTAACATTGATCTCAGAGGAAAAAATGTGATAAACCCTCTGAGTAACCAAATGTATGAGATGACAGAGAGTACGCTGGTACAATACTTAGTTTGAAAACTATCATTACAGGAACTGAAGGAATCCATAACAACATTTTATTAACAAAATGGCTAGTTCATTAACTTCATTGCTGTCTTCTCTCTTTTTTTCATTCCTTCCCTCTGTTTTTTCTTCACCGTTTTGCTCTTTCTTGATACATATAAGCATTAACTTATTCTTTAAAAAGCTACTTCAACTACATTTATTTTAATTTAATTTAACCAAAGGAAGCTGGTTTTGTTGTTTTGAAATCAATATGTAATATCTTTAGGGAGATATTTGCATTCCAGGTTTAAAATAAAGTAGGGTTCTTTTTACACTACCAATTATTTTCTTCTTGTGGTACTGAAGATTCACACCAGAGAATCTGCTAATTCTTATTATTTTACCCTTCACCACACTCAAAGGTCTCTGAAGATGACACATTACTTCAAATGTGCACAACAGCTGCACACAGATGAAATAAGTTTGCAAGCAATGACAACAAATTTACTGTGGCAGTGAAGTTCCTCTGAAATGACTCCGCAACTATGGTTTCATTTTTTTAATAGACAGATTTTTCTTATAAGAAAGGCCAATATCCAGTAAATCTGTTGGTAAATCTGTTGACAGTTTCTTACTCTTTTTTTTAAGAAAATAAGATTATAGGAAAAATGTGCAACAAAGATCTACAGACAATATATGGGGAGCATGTGAGGAGGGAAAACAAATTTAGGCTTCTAAAAATAATCTATTACAAAATTTATGTATTGAGAAGAATTCAGTGTGTCAGATATTTTGTCAAGAGCCTTGCATATTCAAAGACATTAATCCTGTTACTTTATTCATTCATGAGCTTTTTAAAATGTGAAATGCACTGATGGACAAAGAATTTAAAAATCTAAATGCACAGTTCATATAACACCAGTTTGTTTTTGTTTTTTTTTTTTTTTACACAGTACTATTTGCATACTTTGTTTCCATTCTTTTATGAATGGCATGCTATTATTGCATTTGTCTGGAAGTGTATGTTCATATGTACTGTACACATATATTCATATGAGTGTATGTATATATTTAAACTAACTTCTCTTAGCAGCATAATACAGAAGTGTCATTAACCTTGTAAATTTCAGCTAGAAGATGACTTGTTTCTCACTTAACAATAGCCATTAACATGGCATCAACCCTGAATGTGTTGTACCTCAAATACTGCAGTACAGTAACCATCTCAATATTCTGAAGTGGTACAGAATCTTACACTGAAGATGTACGGGGAAAGCATTTGAGGGTGCCTCCTCTTTCTCATCTGCTCTCTGCTTCCCACTCACTTCCCCCACATTCCCTTCCCGCATCATGGTAACTCAGAGGCTGGATGCCAATATCAAAGTCACAGCCACTCTTGTGCGTGTATTAGTATCCTGTTTTATATCCCTGCAGCACCAACAGAAGTAGCATTCCTTTTATCTGATCCAATAGGAGGAAAGGGGAAGTTAGGAGAAAAAGAGTGAGTTGTTAGTGCCTCTTAGCCTACACTAATTACAGAAATAAAGATAGAGTTACCTGTAACTGGAGAAGCAGAAACTAGTATCAGGAAGACTAGATGAGGTCAAGCTTGCTCATCACTAGAAATAAGTCCTTTCATCTCCAATAGTC
The DNA here is from genome assembly GCA_027574665.1 of Rhynochetos jubatus. Taxonomy (NCBI): domain Eukaryota; kingdom Metazoa; phylum Chordata; class Aves; order Eurypygiformes; family Rhynochetidae; genus Rhynochetos; species Rhynochetos jubatus. The sequence continues at coordinate 64,082,957 of CM050651.1, read as the reverse complement.
TTCGGTGTGCCCTCCCTTTAGGCCAGTTGTACAGACCACTGTGAAAGGAGAGAGGAAGATGTTATTCTATGATTTACCATCACAAATATGGGCAGGACTTTGGCCAAATGGTAAGAAATAATAAAACGCCAACATTTTTAGAATACGAATTAACACCTCTTGAGAAACATACTTGCTGAATTTTATTGCAAATCTAACTTGCTAATTTACAAACTGAAAACCAGCAAAAAGAACAGGCATAAACTTACTTGTGTAATTTTTCTGGGGAAAAAAACCAACAACCATGCCTTCTGGTACAAAATTAACTTTTGTTTAGGCAATTTGGACTATAGATATACAGTTAGTGTGTATGCCTTGTTTCACATTTATTGAAAATAAACGTAAACTCACGATTTTATATTTAGTCAACTAAAAGACAAAAGCAAAAGAAAAAATAAGGAATACTCAAATTTAGTTAGGGTATTTTCTCCATCTGGATTGTTCTTGCAAGGGGAAGCTGCTTTTATATTCATCTATGACAGCTTTCCTTAAGTAACTTAACTAACTGTTCAATGTGTATACCTGTATGTTTTTCAAGCAAGCTGAAAGTTTCAGATACTCAAAAGCTTAGCTGTATTAAAGGGAATTTCTAAATCAACTAAACCCTCATGTCTTGGAACACCTTGTGATTTAGCTATCAGTTGATGCTTAACATTGCAATGAATCTTATAAATCTGGTTGGTTATGGCCAACCAGAGTTAATTTGCAACTAGTGTACTGTTACAAAAGGTATGAGAATCTGCTGAAATAGTAAGCTCAGGAGAGTTACTTGTTCCTATAAAATAGTACTACACTTTTGCATACTAATTGAATTGTGTTTTGTTTTAAAAGTAGAGACAACTTATTTACCCTGAGGATATATTTTATTATCATGTGAAATATGGAATGTTATTTTGCTTCAGGAGATAAAAGCAATTTTCATCTGAATCCCTCTAGAAAGTAGTGCATCAGCTTACCTAGTCATCTGTAACATCTGCGAGGGCTATCTTTCAGTAAGCATTCTTCAGTATTATTAATTTGTGCAAGGCTTGTACAAACTAAATGTTTCATAAAGAAGATGCTTTTTATGTTTCTTCTAAAGTTAAATGAGACTAAATTGTAGCTGTTGTGAACAGATCTTACCTCATCCTGTTTAAAATAACATTTTGGCCTTGGCTAACAGCCAAACTCCCACTCAGCTGCTTGCTCACTTTTCCCCAAGGGCATGGGAGGCACTGGGACAGGTGGCCCAGAGAAGCTGTGGATGCCCCATCCCTGGAAGTGTTCAAGGCCAGGCTGGATGAGGCTTGGAGCAACCTGGTCTAGTGGAGGGTGTCCCTGCCCATGGCAGGGGGGTTGGAACTGGATGATCTTTAAGGTCCCTTCCAACCAAAACCATTCCATGATTCTGTGAAAGCTTGTGGGTCAAGATAAGACAGCAAGATTGCTTATAAATTACCATCATGGGCAAAACAGGCTTTACTTAGGGACAATTCAGTTAACTGCCTGCCAGTCAAAATAAAAATGTAATTATTAATTCAGGTAGAGGGAAACAAAAAGGTAAACATTAAAAGAACAGCATTCCCACTCCTTTTCTGTGGCTCAACTTTGCTCCCAACTCCTCTGCCTGCTTCTCCCATCCTCATCTGGTCCCTCAAACAGCACTAGAAGAAGGAGTTGCAGTAACTCTGCAACACCTCACCTCTGCTACTGCTTTTTCCTCATGCTTTTCCTCTGCTCCAGCATGGGGCCTTCACAGGCTGCAGGGAATATATATACTCTACTGCCATGACACAGCACTTCTAACGTTGGTGTTCCCTCTACTATTTCTCTCCTATTTTCTGCCCTTTCTTAATGCACTCACAGAGGCTTCAATAACTTGTCTGAGGGGCTCAGCTCTGCCCTGTGGTGCATCCACTGGAACTGGTTGGAACTGTCTGTGTCCAGCACAGGGCAACTCCAGCCTGTCCTCACAGAGGCCACCTCTGCAGCCCCCCACCACTGCCAGCACCTGGGCACCTGCACTCCAATTAAAAAAAAAATTGGTAACAGTAGAAGTCGTACAAAAATACAGATATGTTCATAGAATCACAGAATGGTTTGGGTTGGAAGGGACCTTAAAAATCATCTAGTTCCACCCATCCTGCCATGGGCAGGGACACCCTCCACTAGACCAGGCTGCTCAGAGCCTCATCCAGCCTGGCCTTGAACACTTCCAGGGATGGGGCACCCACAGCTTCTCTGGGCAGCCTGTGCCAGTGCCTCACCACCCTGTCCGTGAAGAATTTCTTCCTGAAATCTAATCTAAATCTGCCTGCTTTCAATTTAAACCCATTACCCCTTGTCCTATCAATACAGGCCCTTGTAAAAAGTCCCCCTCCCAGCCTCCTTGTAGGCCCCCTTCAGGTACTGGAAGGCTGCAAATAAGGTCTCCCCAGATTCTTCTCTTCCCCAGGCTGAACAAGGCCAACTCTCTCAGCCTGTCCCCACAGCAGAGGTGTTCCAGCCCTCTGATCATCTTCGTGGCCTCCTCTGGGCTCACTCCAGCCAGTCAATATCCTTCTTATGTTGAGGGCCCCAGAGCTGGATGCAGTACTCCAGGTGGGGTCTCACAAGAGCAGAGCAGATGGGGAGAATCCCCTCACTCGACCTGCTGGCCACACTTCTCCTGATACAGCCCAGGATACGGTTGGCTTTCTGGGCTGCAAACACACACTGCCAGCTCATGTTCAGCTTCTCATCCCCCAGTACCCCCAGGTCCTTCTCCTCAGGGCTGTTTTTGATCCATTCACCACCCAGCCTGTACCTGTAGTTGGGATCGCCCCGACCTAGGTGCAGGACCTTTGCACTTGGCCTTGTTGAACTCCATGAGGTTGGCAGTGGCCCACCTCTCCAGCCCTGTCCAGGTCCCTTTTGATGGCTTTTGGATTCCTCTCCTCGAGCTCATCACTGCCCACCTGCATTACCAACAGTGGGTAATAGTCAGAGAGCTTTACCAGACCAGGAAGTTTCCTGGTTATGTCCCTAACCTGGGCCCCAGGGAGGTAGCTGACTTCACTGTGCGATGGGTTTGCGTGGCATATTAAGTCCCCTGTTCCTCTCAGAAGGGAGTACCCTACAACAATTGCCCTCCTTTTTTTAACAGAAGCAGTTGTAATGTGTGGGGCTGACAGGGCTGTCCTACGCAGCTCCTTGGATGGACCTTCCTCTGCAATTGCCTGGACCCCAAGTTCCAGAGCCCCATAGCTATTCTGCAAGGGCAACTGGGAAGGGGATGGAGGGTGGGAGGGGATGCACTTACCTTGCTGAGCAGGGACCCATTTCCATTCTACTCCCACTCTTAAGTTCCTTCCATCTGCCTGATGGCAAGAGGATATGGGATCAACTGTGAGCTGTGGGACCTCCACCTGCTGCCTTTTCCTTTGGGGTGGTAGGTTGGCGGAGTGAAGACCTCTTTCGTTCTCACACTCTCTCATACTCCTCGGTGTCTCCACTTCCTCCTTCAGCTCCGTCAGCAGCCGAGCAGATCATCGACCTGGTCACCCCTCACACAGGGCTCTCTGCTGCCCTCAGGTACGAGGGACAGGCTCAGGCACTCCCTGCAGCCGGAGACCTGGACGGCAGCATCCCTGAGCGGGAGCACTGTCTGGGTTGTCGCGTTCTTCCTACCAGTGGCTTTGCTCTAAGTGGTCACCATGGCTGGTCACCATGGCTGGTCACCATGGCTGGGCCCTGCCACACAACCTGCCGCGCCGCGCTGCGGATCGCTCGCACTCCCTGGGCGGGGTTTAAATCCCCCGCGGTGGCTCCCGGTACCGCCCCTGCACGACATCGGCCGCTCTCGCGGGGGCTGCCGGCACCACACGGGCTGCCCGGCTCCTTCCCCGCTCGCCGGGTCCGGCAACCCCTCTGCTCGCCTCCATCGAGCGCCGAACCCCGGTGGGAGCTGCTGCCCGCGCTGTCTGTCCACTTTCCAGCCTGTAAGTGCTTTTCCAAATGTTTGGTATCTTTTGTGAAAAGTCCTTCAGACATTGTTAAAAACATCCACAAAATTTTATCTCCTGAGTTTTCATCAGTTTTACGGTCCATGTGGACCTTAACCAATCATAGTTCATTGCCTAATGGTGTTAATGGTAATTCATTTCTTCTTCTAATTAAA